>OY987267.1:13769736-14412991 GCA_963920665.1 Straminergon stramineum | reverse complement strand
TTTGGTGTTCATGTCTGCTACCCCTTGGGATGCCTTGTGACATTCAATTTTATGTACTTTACCATAGGATAAATTGTTTTACTCGTCTAAGAGGTTGTCCGTCAACATCTGTCCATGCCAACTGACCTTGCCTGTCTGCTTAAATGTTGTCTACTTGCACGTTCGCAAAGTGAACTTCTTTTGCCATTTTTGGCTTTAGTTTTTGGAATTTTGGGGTATGTAATATATTGATGGAAAGGTATTTTACATAACTTTTCTACGATATATTACGCGCCCAAAATTTCAAAAATTGCAGCCTAGAATGGCAAAAGAAGTTGAGTGTTGATGTTTGCTTGTCTGCCCCATTTGTTCTACCCAAGGTAACTTCTTTTAATGGCAATTTTACCCAACACATCTACTATGTCCATTGCATTCGGACATCTCAAATTTGGATGTGATTTTGCCTTGGATGTTGGAATTCGTCAACCCTACCTACCATGTTAAGTATTAAACTTAACATATGTTGTTCCATCTCCCTACCCACATTGTCCTACATTCACCATTGGTCCAAAGAGGAAACAAGATGGCATCACTTTCTTTGTTCATTGATTGAGCAATATCAATGAAGTGATATAGTGGCAACGTTAAAATCAAAATGGAATGAGTGGCAATGAATGGAAGGCCCATTCAAGTGTTTTCCATAGGCCTTTAATTTTTGGCAAAATCTACCCTAAAGGAAAATTTGGCCATTGACACACTCCATATACATACTCTGTACATTTGTTAGATATGATCAAGACACATGATATGAGTGTAGACATAGGGAATTGCCTCATGGTGATGCGGTGTCACCTCTTGTAGTTGTTGTTTCGCCTCGTGGAGATGCGATTGGTGGTACGGCAGTGGGATTTGCCCTGTAGTGGAAATGAATATTCTCGTTGTTGTCTTGATGTAACCCTACCTCCCCTAAGACGCCCACGATACAATTAGCAACAATTCGCCAAAACCTCTATCTACAGAGGTCATACCAAAGATTACCTATGATGTTAAGTAACAAATCTAATGCAAACTAACTGACTAATGCAACTCTATTCCTAAATTGTCTATAATGATTGCCCTTCTCATTGTATGATGACGAGACTCTTTTGCGGACAGGTCTCCTAGAAGCGCACCCAAGCCAAAGCGGAACAAAACGTGTTGTCCTTTCACTAGACACCTCAAAGATGACTCCCTTGTCGTTGCCTCCTCTCGCTTGCTTGCTTGGATCTTTCATTGATTTCCTTTAAAATTAATAAACTACAAGAAAATTATAGAACATTTTTGTTTAGGCATTTGGAGCTTTTTGTTAAAGATATTGTATTGACTTTGACTCTAAACTCTATCTTTTAGCTTAAAAAAATAAATTCACCACAACATTTAGTTTGGTTGCTAAAACCATCTCATTGTTGGATTTGGATATGTTAACCCCTAAAGGACCGAGGCACACATTAGGGGACATTTGCAAGCTCTAAGAGCCCGTTTCAAAGTTGTTCCTTGCATTGTTCCCTGTGTTGCTAGAAATTGTGAACCAGCCCATAATCGACTGAATTTCCAAATTTTTGGAATTTAAAAAAAAAAAATTTCTTTTCCCCAAAATTTCTTAAGAGTATTGATTTAAACTTAAAACTGAATTTAAAAAATAATTTACAAAAATACAAAATATTTTATTTTCTGACGTGGCAGTGATTGTGTCACGTCATACTATTGTTGTGGTGAGTTCCCACAACTAGGGAACTCAAGATAACTCGTGGGCTCTTGGAGCCCTCAAATTTCATCTAATGTTTTGGATAGAAATTGTCAAAAACTGCCACTTTCTAGGGCTGTAAGAAAAAAAATGAAAAAAAGGTTGTTTTTTCAATATTCAACCATACAAATTTGTCCTAGAATTCTTTGGGAACATGTGGAAATTTTTTTAGGAACCTTGACCGCATGGGTTGAAAGATTATAATGTTTGAAGTTAGGTGAAATTTTTTTTTACCAACCTTGCTTGACAAGGCTTGCAAACTTTAATTCCTTCTAGAATGAGATTCTTACACTAAAAATGGTTATTTTTTTGACATTTGCATCTCATATCATGTAAGCTACACACCCGCCAAATTTCAAAATCATAGGAGGAGTTTTGTACATTTTGCTTGCAAAGATGAGGGCAACATAAATTTTGATCCGGGCACCCGATCGGTAAAAAAAATTAGATTTTCAAGAAGGGGGTACAGAATTACACATCATGTCCAAATTTCATGTACATCCGACCCAAAATGACTTTGTAGGAACCTACCCGGGATTTCTTGCATACGTTGAACAGACACTTGGTCCTTTAGGGGTTAATTTCACCTTAAAACTAAATAATAACAATTTAGTTTTCCTATCCATTTCTAACCTACTTCTATTTAAACAAATTCTGAAGGACAAAAATAAATTTATAGTTGTTTATTTATTTTTCCAAGATTCTCAATTGAATTTCTCGATAATAATTCTTTTGAACAAGAAAAATCTATAATACTAAAGGGTGATTGCAAGAAACACCTATCCTATTTTGTGTCACACATTGCATATTGATATGATTTTTGGCCATAACTTTTGTTTTTTGACTCCAAATGACTTGAGATTTATAAGGAAGGTACTCATAACTATTATAGACCTTGCCTAATTTTTTCGTAATTTTCAAAAATAATATACTATCCCAAAATAGAGCCCGATTCAATGTCACACTTGTCAGTTTAGAGGTTTTTAGTACTATTTAGAACCCAAATAAACGAATTTTGAGCTGAAATTTTGAAGAGATGGTCTTCTAGTAGACTTATAGCTAATGGTCGAAGGAATTTTTAAAATAAGTAATTTTATGTGGTGTGGGAGTCTACAAAGTGAGCTTCTTTTTGCTTACATTTTGAAACAAATAAAATGTTATTTTGGTGGTTCTTTTGGTAAATGGCCATCTCCATAGAGTTGTTACAAATGGCCAGTTTTTATTTTGTGTATTTTTAAATTTTTACTATTTTTCCCTAATTAAAACATCAAGATATGTATTTTCTTGAGATTTGGCACTTTTCTAATTCTCCTACTTAGAGAATTTTTCTATGGAATTCCTTCCATGGGTACCTTCATCTTAAAGGTATATACATTATTCATATTTTTTATATTTTTAAAAAATTAGTTTTCTAATTTTAAAGTACTCCTGAAAAAATCATGAGTACTATTGAAAATGCAACAAATAGGACAAGTGTTTCTTACAATCACCTTAAAAACTAAAGTTATCCAAAATTCAAAATCTTACAATCTTGTGAGTCAATGTTCTCACAAAGCTTTTCTTTTAAGTCTTCAAAGTTCAAATGCTACTATCTTCTAATCTATGTGGTTAAACTTCACAAAAAATTTCCCTCAATCTTGTTCTTATGTAAGTTGACTATGAGATCCTACAATTCAATATTTGAAAGTTTTGATTTTTGTTCTCTTCACTCAATTTAGTAGATTTATAGAATTGAGAACTTTGAGTGTTTTTCATCCGAAAAGAAGCCTTACTATTTTAGAAGACATGGTTACGGACTTCATACAATATTTATATCTTCTCTCCCCCTCTATCATGACTAAGATTATAAGACAATGCCTTCAAATGTGACAACAACGTTGAGAACATTGAAGCTGCAACGTTTGATTCCAGAACTTTTCTTCGGTGCTCAGACATTGCTCAAGGGAGTGATTGTGGCTTGACAAATGTTGTTTACCCCTGCAAATCGTAGTAGGGAAAGGAAGAAATGCTTGAAGGTTCTGCCCTTTGCAATTTCGAAATGACAGTAAATTTGGAGTGGTGTTTCATAAAACAGGGTCATAGAACTTTGGGGATCATAAAATCTAAACGATAAAAATAATTCACAAGTGCGCAATCCTTGCACTAATCCTTTAATTTGACGATAAACATTCAACCAAAGTTCTGATTTTTTGCATGGGTGATTCCATTTGAGCACCCTGTGTAAGCGATCGATTGGCCGATTGAACAGCAATCAATCAACAGTTGAAAGTGAATAAGGGGACCGCACTAGGACTCACCTTCGCAGTCATGCGTTTCGAATGCTTCCAGCCCTCAACACTCACCCGGGGCTCCACGGCAAAGAACTTTTGCCCGAATCAGCTGGAAGTCGAAGGTGATTCAGCATATAATTTTGTATTCATGCCTCGAGCAATGCCGCAGTTAGCATTGAAAATGCTGGCGTATTCGCCTGGACAAATTACCCATGAAGCTCGAAGGTATCCACTATATATGCACATTCTATTGGCCTCGCTCATGCCTAATTATATAGTTACCAAATTAAGAAACAACCATTCAGATTTTGATCAGATGTTTTTGCAATTATAAATCGGTCGTGGATTTCGAGTATGGAAATTTGCTTGACGTCTCGGCTGTTAATTCTTCGATCTAGTCGTTAATTATTTGGTACGTTAGTACTGCCTGAGTGAGTGTTTGCAACACCCGTACTGACGTGAAATTCCTGGATGGGGACATGGGGTTCAATTCGACGTCCCAGCAAGAGTCACGGACTGAAACATTTGGCAACATACATGAGCCGGCCATAACGTAGTTAACATTCGAAGAAATGAAGCAGGTGCTGGCGACGTGTTTCAGTTGATCCCCCAGTCTGGGTCTCTGAGTGGGAATTGGATTACTCAACGATCGTTCATTCGAGCTGACTAAGGCATGTTACTTAGTAGACCAAAGCGTACGATCAAATCGATATATGTACAGCGGAAAATACACGTACGCCAGTTTATGGCCCTCTCCACGTTCGTCGACATCAAACTGAATTTTGACATAATTAGTCAGTGACGTAATATCTAGTTACCTTAGTAGCGTCGCTGGCTGATTCTGTGTATTTGGACCAAAAAAGAGTCACTCAAGACGAATCGTGTAGTCCTGCAGCTAGCTAGAAATGACGTACGTGATTGCCCATTTCTACCTTGATCAGCTAGGAGGAGTGCAATTCAAACTAAGGGTAAGACTCCATGACAGCGGCCAGGTCACATGCCCACATGGATAGATAGATAATATCCCACGGACCCCAAAGAATCAAGCAAGCAGATTCTAAATGCAGAGCTGTAGTTCGGCCAGAAGTCACATCCGGAACAGCAATGCAGGTGGCAATGCAGGTGGGTGGCTGCTCCCCATGACGTACAGTGGCACCCCAGGCCAACCGCATGCAGAAATGCAATGAATCAACATACCTCTCATGGACAGTCCTGCGCGACGGGATTGCTTTTGAGCTAGATCACGATGCAATTCTATCGCCTAGCTGCAGCAATGCAATGAAACTGGGTTCCGGGCCCCGGAGCTCAGCTAGCTGCTCACAGATCGCTCTCAAGTCGTTGTCACTTCTGAAGCAGTCACAGCCAGCCGCCCAGGGCTGGCCCGGAATCACCAAATGAAAGATCCATGACCAATCAAGCGCATGGAAGCAGGGGACGCAGCACGCTAGTGGAAGCCGGGCAGCAGGAAAGATCCGTTCGACAAGTACTGTAGGTCAAGCTAGCTAGAGTAAGCCAAGAAAAATGAAAAATGAAACAATTAGGAATTAAAAATTCGAGGGCGGTGAAGTTACCTATAAATTCAAGGCCTTCCTGCATTCCCAGTCACACTGCCTTCATTAACTTGCGTATCCACTTCAGTACTCGTCTCTCCAGTGCACTTGCTTCATCGGTGTGCGCCACAGTCTCTCTGCTTGCTTTCGATCATTCCTTGCTTACCGCTGCCCGTTCAGGCCCTTCGATCGTCCCCAACATGACTGAGCAATGTCCGAACTTGATGGTCGTCTTGGCGACCCTCTTCATCATGGCCTCGGTCACGACCGTAAGTAACCGATCACATTTGCACTCCCTGGATGGATCGGTACCATTAATACCAATCATTTGGATTCTTTTATTTTTGTTACGGTGATTGACTTCGAGCTTGCTAGGATATATGTATGCATGCATGCCCGTTTACTGATGGCTAGCTAGCTGCACTTTGCATGCTCTTGAGGACTCGGAAGGTAGCATTTCATGCATGTTCTCGATTGATGAATTGCATAGGAAACTAAACTAGATGTTCTCGATCCAGTCGTATGAAATATTTTGCTAGATAATTCAATTTGTTCTCTCTGGCCTGCACAAGGATGGCTTGTGGTCATTAACTACCAGTGGAGGTGCTGTTGATAGAAAGCTCCTATCGATCTCTTGAGGAGCCGAAGTCAACCAATTGGTCGGTCCGTGTGTTCCATCTGACTGATCGCGATGTTCATTCTCATGCACTGGCAGGTGACCGGGGCGAAGCCCGTCTTCACCGGTGACCGAACGGACGCTGCTAAAGTAGCTGCCATTTGCAGCTCCAACGGTCTGGTGTGCGCCGAGAGCACCCTCCAAACCGCGTCCTCCAAGATCCAGCGCAACCCCTCCATCAGCACCATCAATGATTTCCAGAGAGATTTCTTCCTGGAGTCGGCGCTGGTGGTGGGCGGCACGATGACGCTAGACGCAAACCTCCGCGATGACGCCCCCAAGCGGGCCTTCCTGACGGCGTCCTCCGCCATCCAGTTGCCCGCGCTCACCTCCTCCAACGCCCTGGCGCTCGTCCGGCACTTCGGCGTGGCTCCCAACAGCGACCTGGCCACGGCCACCGCCACCGCCGCGTACTTGTGCGGCTACGGCGCGCTGCCCGGAGAGAAGATGACCTGCGCCGCCTCCAGCGACGCCGTGGCCAAGTTCGTCTCCTCCGAACTGGGCCCCAAGGTGAAGGTGCTGTCCACCAGCAACACGCCGGCGCTCGCCCCCGGCGCCGCCAACTCCAAGGCGCCCGTCACCATCACGGGCTTCCGCAAAGGCTCCGTGGCCGAGGGCCAGAAGATCGTGGTGTGCCACGTCGTGAACTTCCCGTCGTCCCTTTACTATTGCCACCGCGTGACGGGCACCAAAGTGATCACCGCCACGCTCCAGCCCAGCGCCTCCAACGCCGACATCCAGGCCGTGGGCGTGTGCCACATCGACACTTCGCTGTGGCTCAGCACCCACCCGGCCTTCAACGCGCTCCACATTCCCCGCGGCGATGAAGCCTGCCACTGGCTCGTCGATTCTGACCTCGTCTTCGTACCCACCACTGACGACGCCGACGCCGACGCCGACGCCGAGATGGAGTGAGCGAGCAATTCTACCGCTGGCTGCTGATCGAATACTCCCTTCAGCGCCCGGAGCTCCGGCCATCACTATGTATGGGGCTTCTTTCTGGCTGGGGGATGGAAAATGCACGAATCAGCAGCAGCGAGGATCGCCGCTTCCTACAGCGCGTGCGTGCGTACGTACGTGGGGCGGGAGTGGCGAGGTTTGATAAGTATGTTAAATGTGCGTTCAGTGAGTGTGTGTTCTTAATTTCGTCGTCTTTCAGTGTCTGTGTGGTGTTCTTCATTCTGCACTGTGTGCGAATCCGCTGATTTCATCCAACTGCCATGGCATGGACGACCTCTGTCCACGGATCGACCGACTTGGGGTGGTCAGGATGGAGGTTGCCGAGGC
Organism: Straminergon stramineum; assembly: GCA_963920665.1. Classification (NCBI taxonomy): domain Eukaryota; kingdom Viridiplantae; phylum Streptophyta; class Bryopsida; order Hypnales; family Calliergonaceae; genus Straminergon; species Straminergon stramineum. Next base: position 14,405,446 of record OY987267.1, on the reverse strand, counting down.
CTTCTGGTGCGATTGGGATTCTTGGAGTCAGCTAGCGTTTTGTTTTAAAAAGCTGTACGTCAGGACGTAGGCTTATGGGAGTTCATTGATCGAGAGGATAGTCCTGGCTCGCTGAGAGTTGGCATAGAGTTGGCAAGGATTATTTATCGGAGCTGGACTATTGAGCCTGCACTGGCGTACCTGCATGTATGACTGACGTGAGTCATCTCGGCCAGATCGATGACCACCCAAGTTCAGTTCGTTTTGTGTGAATAAACTGGCCCCTTTTATTGTTCGTAACTATCAATGGCTCGAGTCAGAAAATAATAATGGTTCAAGTGTGTTCTTGTCATGTATTGATGGCCTGTGAGTGACGATATGGATTGACGGAAGATGTAATTTTTGAATACTTAGCTACCTTGTGGTCAATGTGAAAATGAAATCACAGTCAGTCGGGAGACACTAGTTGGTCTCTGTGGGCGGAGGTACATTTTCAGAGCTTCCATGAGGTGCTCGATCGCCGGCCGGGATAATTGAAGCGGCGTTCACGACTACGACATGACAATCACATACGACAAGTCATTGTAAATTTCGAATTGTTTAGTGGAATGAGGAGAAAGATCTCTATTACCTTGATGGTAACTGAATGTCCGAAATTTCAGAGGTAAAAGCACTAATGAGGATAGTTACAGTGTTCAAAGTCCCCATAATTATACTAACTGTATATAGCTCTCAGTACGCATGGCAATCATTTGCTCAGGCTCTACTGGGGAACTCGAATTCAAACTGGGATAGGGCTTGTAAGGAATCTGGTTGTGAGTCTTCACCAAGGAGACTCACATTGGAAAGCGTCCGAAGGAGTGTGAAAACTGGAGCCAAAATCCATCCTGGCGTAGCCTGGTGAGTGCGGAAAGTAACATGAGATCCATCAAGTAGTGAGTGAATGATTGCAATACTTTCTCAAGGTCAGCTCTAGAGCAATTGTTTGCATCTCTGCAGCACTGATCTTGTGCCATACTACCATTGTCTTCGTGCCTTGATTCTGTGAATGAAGTGGAAACAACAAGAGATATTCTCTGGCAAGCACTCTCTCTCTCTCTCTAACTAATGCTAGTGTTCGTGTCAGTCAACTAAGACAGATGCTCACGACCGCTTAAAACTTGAAACTTCGGTACGAAGTGAAGCCAACCATATCACTACCTCTGTAGACCACATTTCCAGACTTTTGCGGCATGTTATTTCCAACGAAAAATTCATGGCTCATCTCTATTCAAGTCAACAATGTTCAATGGCAATGCCGAGACTCTTTTTGATTCAACATTTGATTCGCAGCTAAGTTAGTGCTTGACATTTGCTTCAGTTGAAGTCCCCGAGGAATACTAACAGCCTGAAGATAGGCAGCGTTCGAAAATTTCCTCTCCCTTTGAGCAGGCTCTGCATGTTATAAGGGACATGCCGAGGAAATTGGCCCCGGGGAAATTGGAAAAATTCACTGAAAAGTGCTTGATGAAGCTGCCTGCATCGTGACTGCAATTCCACATTTCTAGCTCCTGCAACAATGCACACAATCATTTATGAACAGAGTTTACTCCGACATTTTTTTATTGTACCTGGAAGTACTCGATCAAAATTCAACGCTACAAGAAATGTGGGTGCGCGGGGAACTCACATCAGCCCTTGATGGAAACCTGTACCACTGCTCATATTTTCCTTATTCAAGTAGATGATTGGATCCCGGAGTGCATTCGCAACTTCACCAGAATAGCAGTTTCGCATATATTTCGTGCTCGCACTCCTCATCATCATGAAACTTCCAGTATAACGGTCATCTGGCTGGAAGTTGACGTGTACGCCTCCTCTATTACCAGGACTGGCACTCGAAAGCTTTGTTGAAATCGAAGCTTGTGATGAAGAACCGGAGCCTTCTGCCAGAGGAGGCTGCTCTCGCAGATTCCCTCAGATAGAGTTAGAAACTTGACCACTTACTTTAGACTCTGAAGACAAGACTAAGTCGTTTGCTTGGTTGCTTGAACCAAGCACAGGCAATTGTGAAGGTTATTCTGAACATTTTCGTTGACTTATCTGCCCATGAAAACTATTAAGGACAGACACAATTAAAGGGTGACTACCTAGCATGACGAGAATAGGAGTAGTTGAAGCCAGCAAGTTCAGAATCTGTGATGTTCATGGAACTTGGAGCAGTTCCGCTACCTTCGTGTCATAAATGGGAATATATAACAAATAACGCCTGGAAATCCCGACATTGAAACCCACCCCGCGCCCATGTTTCTAAAAATTAATCACTTGGGAAGTGCTAAGTGTATGAAAGGAGCAAGAGACCTACCTCCGCATGGTCAGGAGAAAGGTGATTCGGTTTGCAATCTCCAGCAGTCTCGCTTCTAGTGGAAGGAATGTCCCTGTTGTTCTTGGCGTTGTTATCTGGTTCTGCATCAACCGGCTTCTGGCGACATAAATCACAATCGAATTGCGGTGCACTTGCATTGGATGCTGGATCAATTTTCTTCGTAGTCATCCTCTGTTTTGTCGGAGCTATTGAAGATGGCACTGTCCTGTTGGTCAAAATGGTGTCGCTCGCAAGTGTAAGGCGCAGAGTACGTGAAGGTGGCGAAGAGCCCCTGTTTGGTCCTGCCGGTCTTGAGGTGCCTCGTGCTTTTACAGTGCGAGTCTTAGGTGTAACTTTGCTATTGTTCAAATCTTTTCTACCGTTTCTAGAGTTTGCTATCATTGGCGTATCTCCGCGGTTCCCAGTCTTCATCTTTGAAGTTTGGGAGTAACTTTTTCCGTGGATTACAAGAGCAGGTGATTCGGGCGGAGTACTCTCTTCACCTTCTTTTGGAGGGCTACGTTTGATTGGGATGAAGGGAACTGTGTGCATAGCACCACTAGGCTCTAGAGGTTCCTTTTGCAAAACCGAAATCCTTCTACTTTTGAGCTCTCTGATGTTACTCAGAGTTGCCTTTGGGAAAGAGCTATTTCTTTGAATTTGAGGCTTCTGAGGAGACACTAAGGAGAAAACATCCGTGGGCTCTGAGGAATCCCTGGGGGACTTCAAAGGTTTTATGGAGCTGCCATTGTCTAATGAGCTTCTAGGAGCTGGGACCGAGACTTTGATGAAGCTTCTTTTGTTTTCTGAAACCTTTCCGGCAGAAAACGAGGGCTTTGATGGACTTTTCTTCTGGTCAATGGATTTCCTCGAAGATATAGTAACCTTTGAATTGATCCTAGCAGAATTTCTGGGTGATACCAAAGGGGAAACTACGATCTCGACTTTCTTTGGAGAAGGATTTTCGGCAGTACTTTCCCAGATCGTCTCCTTGTCCAATGCAGGAAAACCTTCAATCTCAATTTCCCGACCAAGATGAGTGACTTGCTTCTCAAGAGAAACTATCTCTTCCTCAAGAACCGCAATCTCGAGCAACAAATTCCTCGTCTGCGAGATCAAAACAATCGGCATTTTCCCTCACATATTGAATGTGTGCTGAATAAAAGAGGAGTTTACGTGAAATTGAAACCTAAAGCTCTGTTTTTTTCTCTACACAGGGGAGTTGGAAGAGTTAACCAACAGCGGCGTTTCCCACTTAGCAGGTGGGAATGGTTCAAATGAGATGGTTAACTCCATTTCATTTCCTCCATGGTAAACTCTTCCAACTCCTTTGTGCTACACGCAGCCTATTCTTGTTATTTCACTGCTCTTCAAACCTCAAGTCCATATCAAGTTGCTCGATGTCCAGATCTTCGTGCGAAGCTCTTTCAACGCAGGGTATAATCTCACATAATTGGAGCTTTATCTACTCTGTAGTTTGGTAACAAACGTCAAAAAGCAAGGATGATCAGCAAACCTCGACTGGTATGTCGGCATACATTCGAGGAAGAGAGCCCAGAGGCCTGCTAATTCCTCGGGAGAGGGCATTGCGCACGTTCATCTCAGTTATCAGCTGCCTCTGTAGCTGCAAAACCTGCTTATACCACACGAGACAGTCGACCAAAACGTTGAGGCCTGGGGAAGTCAAAGAATTCAAAACGTGTAGTTAGTCACACCAGAAGCACGTTCTAAGTAATGTACGGCCAGAGAAGTCACTCACATCCCTCTCCAGAGCAGCCCGCTGTTGGCTTCGCTCCCGCCTCTCATCTGTACGAGACACCTTATTGCGTACTTCCTTGACCTGCGCATCTCTAGGCATATTCTGGTGAGATACTTCGCAAACGACATGCCACATGTGGAATCAAATCAGAGGAACCTCGCAATCTTAAAGCTCTCCAATTGGATGTCAGAGATATTGCGAAAGAGTGGGACAGGGATTTCTCAAGCTTACTTTAACGGAATCGCCATAGTCAATGGGAACATGTGACGTATCATAGGGTATGTCCTGCATTGAGCTCTCCTCACAGATATCCTGGAAACTCCAAATGAAACAAGCTTCTTAATCAGCAAAGTTGAAATACGTTTACTGCGCTGCACAATTGCTTATAAGAAAGCTTCTAATTGTTCAGATTGCACAAATTTGAGCTGGTCTTTGAAGTGTGTCGTTAAACTAACTACAAGATATTTCCTTATGGCTTCGATGATGCACCTCGATCTTATCACTTTCAGGAACCGAACTTGGAGGTACAAGGATACGTGTATCACACCGAAGCTGGTGATCTTCCATCAACTGGATCATCAAAACTAGAAACAGAGTGAAATCATTGGCAATCAAAATTTACCTATCCCGAGAATTCGATATCTGCTGCTTCTTTTTGACAAATCAAAGACTCGACTGCTGCTTGCCTATCGTTATCTACTCGTTGATTTATAGTCTACAATTTCGATGAAGACGGGCCGTAGAGAGCGAAAAAAGCAAGGGCTACGAAGCTACAGGGTTTAAGACGCGCGGAACACCTCCTGATTCACTCTCGAAATGTATGATCAGTGCAGTAAATCATCAAAACAAGAAACAACGTGAAATCATTGGCAATCAAGATTCACCTATCCAGAATACTCGACTTCTGCTACTTCAGTTAGGCTTCTTGTTGACGAATCAAAGACTGGAACTGTCGCTTGCCTTTCGTTGTCTCATAGTTGACTTGCAGTCTACAACCTTGATGAAGACAGGCAGAGAGCAAGACATGCAAGGACTACGATGCTACAAGGTTCAGGGACGTGGGAGCTACCTCTTGATTCACTCAAGGTTTATCAGTTGAGTCTGTGCTACGCTGTGTATATATTGTGCTGCGACTTGCAATGTGGATGGTACAAATTTCACTATCAAGTCATTTTGTGAGATACCTTTTGATTAATGGTGCGGTAGAAGTGAAACTGACAGCGTAAATTAGCAGTAACAAGTGACCTTCGTTTCAATAAATTCTGTGTCAACGCCTCCTATGCGCAAATGTAGTCAAAACTGAGGAGGATGCAGCAGTTGTTTAAGATTCGGCGAAGGAAGTACATTTAATCAAATACGACGCTCACTTCAAAAAATGAAGGTTCTCACACACCTATGGCAAATGGAACATAAGCAACAAATACCTGGTGCAAGAAATCCTCAAATTAGATTACAAGCGTATGAAGACATGGACATGGACATATCCGCAGGCGGCTCCAAGATAACTCGCTCCACTGACAACGACATGAATCCTTGCTGCACAAGCCTGTTCTAGCTGGAACGACTCGCTCACACGCACTGCGAATGCCACGGAACGCAATGAAGTGATAGAACCTCACATTGAATACTCCGCATAATGTAGGCAGATCTGAGTCCCACACGACAGCCCAAGGCGCTCGGCCAGACGACAGCTTCTGGCAGACTGAGGCCGCGTGCATAAAAATCTTTCAGTCTACAAATGCCGGACGGAGTACGTAGTACGAAGACTGAGCCGAAAAGGAGAGACGACATGCGTGTCAGCGGCTCTCCAATGTGCCTGTGATTGCTGGCAAATTTCAGACGGATCAAGAACTCATCACAATGAATTGATCTCCCTCTAGCTTGTTCCTATCCGCCATGCGGTAAGCTTAATTGGAAACCCCTGCGACGAGTCAGCCCCTGAGGCTAGACTAGCTCTGACGAAAACCTCAAATGCTTTAACATCCAGCAATGGAACAGAGTCGATTCGTGTGAAATTGCATTGTCGCCTGGAAAATGTGGCAGAGGTTTCTCTTCCATGGCTCTAAAGTTGATGGCGACGAGGAGCGACCACAGCCCTCATCAGTCACGAAATGGAATGATTGATTGCGCCGACGCAGACCGCAATGGACAAAGGGAGCTGCCTCCATCGCCATCGTCGTCGTTTTGCTTTGAGAGCACTCGCTGCGAACCTCACTCATCACTCAGACACTTCCGTCGGTCGTCAGCAGCCATTCCCAAATTCCCAAGCAGGCACGCTTTTTTCTGCTTTTAACTCTAAATATTCAGAAACTCAAAAATTCAAAATCGTACTGTCTATGTGGAAATTTCCTAGTGGCCGTGAGAGCGAGGAAGTGCAGGGATGTGCACCAAAGTAGTCATCAGAGCAAGGAATATGGGCTTCCAAGATCCATCAATTGTACTTCACTCAGGCTTTTTGTACAAACTTTGTAATTGGCCGTGTCATGTAGCAATCTTTGACAATCATGTCGAAGGACAAAAACATTACCTACTCTTCCTTGGAATTTAAAAAAAAAGTATAGTCTTCTTGTGTAATGTAGAGATGATTCTTACACTTTCTATGGATATTTGTGCCATTTTGATAGGAATATTCAAGATTGCTTCTATTTCGTTAGTATTTCTAGCAATGATTTTTTCATCATTTTGGAGAAGTAGTTAGTTATATCTTCAATACTCATGATTTTGATACTTGGTAATATCTACATCAAAAGTAGGTGATATGTAGGTAAAACTTGGCTAGTGGTCATATTACAAAAAGCAATAATCTAGCTATTTTGACCAAAAAAAATGAAAAGTTTATTCCCAAAAATTAGCCATCTTTTGGTTGTAGACAATGACTGAAAAATCATGCATGGAAAAAAACCCATTGTCTCCTAGTAGAGTATGGAAATAAACACTTTGGTCCATATGAACATTTTAGGTGTGAAGATCGCAACATTGAAAAAAATTCTAACAAATAAAAATGTTGATGGAATGAAAAGCAATGCTTCTTTGGTAATTTTTGAATTTAACATTTGAAGCAAGCACCAAGGTTTTTTAGAATTTGAATTAGCGTTGTATTCTAATATAACTAACCCTAGATTTTTTAATAGAAGAAAAGTATTCATGACTTTTTAGACTTCAATTCTAATAGAATTATTTAAAGACAAATCTAGTTTTGCCAAATCTTTCCAACGCAATATTTATAAGATTCAATAGTAATATTAATGAAATATATATATAAGTATTTAATTGAATTTAAATGGTGGATTTGGATTCTTAACCTTTAAGTTCTTGAGGATATTTAGCCATCTCCAATCCAAAAAAATCTTTATGTACAAACAAGTTTGAAATTACTTTGTTGTCATACAATTTGGTAAAGCACAAGTAGGCTATTGGAGAAGGTGTGATCATATTAGTGTGCACCACTTCACACAATTTCATTAAGATGTAATAGAGTAATCACAATATTACAATGATCAAAATATGAAATGAATTGTCCAAAAGGAATCAATAACTTTAAATCCAAAATTATCTACACTAATATTAGCCTTCAAAAGTTTGGAAATTTTTTGGATAAATCTAAATTAACATAAACCTAGAAAAAATATTCAAAGAATTTGGAACCATAAAATACTCTTGAGATATTGTCTCCTAGAAGTGAGAAAGAATCTAAGAGAAAGTAGTTTGTTGATCACAGAAAAGGGACTTCCAAGCTTCATGAATTATATTCACCTAAGTTTTTTGTACAAATTTTTGAGGTAGCCTATGACTCGTGAAGATCTTCAATATTATTTAGGATGTCCCCCCAAATACTAACTATCTTAAGATTCTTTAAAACCATAGTCTTCATACAACAATTTGATCCTACTAGGAATATATATGATGTACAAATCATTTCTTCTATTGTTCTAAATCTTCAAATAGTATCATTATTTTTGCACGAAAGTTAACACTTTTGATTGAATAAACGTTTTTACATCCATATTTTACAAATTTCATCCATGCATATAGATGTAGATAGCTTCATTAGTGCCCAAAGCCATAAAATAAATGATATGCAATCCCTACATTTGATAACCATACTAAGGTAGTGTCGAGTGCCTTAAATTACCACTCATTCACATTGTGTAAATCTCCTAAATCACTATATGTATCTGTTCTTGAAGAAACAATTCTTGAACATCTACTAAGGAAACTTTGTCACTTCAAAATTTTTACATACAATATTTGATTCTTTGGTGCATTGAAATATCCTATTATTTGTCAACAAGAACATTTTCTAAAGGTCACCAATTTAATGATAGAAACTATTTACAATGGAAAAAGTGATGATTTTAGGTGTCCCTACTTTAGGTACATACAAATGTAATTTCCATGATTGAAAATGGAGGAGTATTAAGGTAGACACCCTCCAAACCAACACTTTTACTATTGTGCCTAACTTCTATTATTAAACTAATCACATTTTCATTGACTTTCTTATTGGCAAGTGAAAGGAAGTCCCAATGCACCAAAGAACACGACTTTTGATTATCATATGCAAAAGCTATGAAGCTAAAATCAAACTTTGGCTAATTTCCTAAAATCATTCCTTCTATATAGGTACCTATTGATTTTAGAGATGTATCCAAAGTGATAATGGCAATTTTGGATCAATGGTGCATTCGTAATGAGTGCGCATTAAGGATGCCCATTTCAGTAGGCAGCCATAGTTTTACAAAGTAAACATAGGTCTTTTTAGAAACAAAGGTAATGTAGTATAATATTTGTTTGAGAAAGACTACCTTAAGGTAAGTGAGCCTACAGTGAACCAAATGGGAGCAAGCTCATTGTGGGCAAAATCATCTTAGTGGTGTACATTTCAGAACTTGAATGTACACCTCCATAACAGTTTTGTCCACAATGGGCTTGCTCCCATTTGTATTTGTAGTGGGCTCATTTACCTTTAACCCCTAAACGACCAAGTGTCTATTCAACATATGCAAGAAATCTTGGGTAGGTTCCTACGAAGTCATTTTTGGTTGGATGTTCATGAAGTTTGGGCATGGCATGTAACTATGTACCCCCTTCTTGAAAATCTAATTTTTTTTCCCAATTAGGTGCCCAAATCAAAAGTTATGCTACCCTAAACTTTGCAAGTAGCTCTAGACAACATGTGCAAAACTCTTCGTATGCTTTTGAAATTTGGTGTGTGTGTAGCTTACATGATACAAGATGCAATTGTTAAAAAAATAACCATGTTTTAATGTAAGAATCTCATTTTAAGGGGAATTAAAGTTTGCAGGCCTTGTCGGGTAAGGTTAGAAAGAAACTTTTTCATCTAACTTCAAACATTATAATCTTTCAATCCCTCCGGCTAAAGTTTCTAAATTTTTTTCCACAAATTACCAAAGAAGTCTAGTACAAATTTGTACAGTTAAATTTTGAAAAAACAAATTTTTTTTTCATTTTTTTCTTGCTGACCTGGCAGTTTTTGACAATTTCGGCCCGAAATGTGCCTCAGTCCTTTTTTTAGGGGTTAACTTAGATAGACCTGACCGTTGTTAAGTCAGAAAGTTTGGGTTCCAGGTCACTTGAGTGCCCGGCATGTGAACCTACCCCGGTACTCCCTGCTCTCGGTCATTATTGTAAGCGGGCACAGTACAGTAGGTATCTGCATCCATCGGGCAGAGCATGTCCTGTCCTGGAGTAAATCAAGTGAAGTGGAGCCCCTGCACTTAACCAGGGTTTTACAGAGGCCTGAACACTGGGCTGATTTTGCAGGGCACTGAAAAAGGGTTCCAACTCTGATCAGGGTCGGAACTCGGAAACCATCCCATCGGAATGGTTGTACCTGACCTCAGGGCTGGTTCAGGCAGAGCCATCATGGCGTCCGCCGTTCCATGGTTCCGTGAGAGTGCTTCTTCTTTCCTTGCGTCACACCGACATTCACACTTCCCCACAAACGCCGTTAGTTTCGCTACCCCCAACGGTGAAAACACCCGCTGATAAAACTGATAAAATAAGCATAAGGGAGGCAACCCATTTACGATCACCCCTCATTTTCGCCATGTAAGGTAGAAGGTCCATAAAGCACCCATCTAAGGGCTGAAACTCAATTTTGTGGAGGTGAAACTTATTGAAAAAAATTTCAGTAAATTTTTCTTGAAAGACTATAGGAATTAACATCTAACCCAAGTCATTTCATATTTTTTGGAGCTTTGTAGAATTAGTTATGAATTTTTGAAGTCGAAATGGCACAGGGCTCTAGAACCACACACCTCCTCAAATGTACATTTTTGGTACATCCCTATAAAGATGAAAAAAAAACATGTACAAACCAAGTACATTTGAAGAGGTGTGCGGTTTTAGAGCCTATGCGGATTTCGAGCCTCCTACCTTAGATTGCTTTCTTTCCAATCAGGTAGTGGTGGTGCATTACTAATCATGGCACAATTTCAAGTGTAGTTGTGGCACATTATGATTGGCTACAAGACTCAATACTGTAACCAACCTTTGGTCGAAAATACAAAGACCTATATGAGTATATGACTAATATGGGTTGAATAGAATCTTGAGATAAAAAATTCTCAGTAATGATGTTTTGAAAAATAAAAATTGGGAAAATTATGGAATCCTTCCAAACCCTATTTTTGTACACGGAAAATTTTTCCCACTCAAGAAACCCTCACTCCATATATGTGTAATTGCTTAAGTGTTTGGAAATGGGTTGCCTCCCTTAGTTGTAGACACCTTTTTTGAGGAAGAAAAGATTTATGAGGTACTAGCAATTGAAAATCAGAATTTAAAAAAAATTAAAAAATTAAAAAAATTAAAAAAATAATAATAATAGAATTTTTGGACAAATTATATAATTACTATGAATTTTCAAAGTAGAAACAACCAACACCATTGAAATTGTTCAAAGCATGGTTAGCAAACTCAAGTTTAGAAAATGAGTAGTTCACCGATCACGATGAAGTAAGGGAACAATTTAAAAGCACTTTTGATGACACTTTATAAAAGTTTGCTTGTCATGAATGGGTAACTATGGGTATAGAGATGGTTTTTGGTGCTTTCACTTTAAATGCCCAAGGCCAAGGGGGGGGAGGGGTGTAAGTGCCAATTTACCCACCCTTGGTAAATTGTGAACACAACTAGGTTTTGAGTTTTGGCTAAGTGAATCCTACTTTTGGGTGTCTAAGCGTGGTCCATTTTGCCTTCCAGGAAATGAATCTTTTTACTAAGTGCCTAAGTGGTCCCAAATTCGCAAGATTTGCTTAATCTATTTCCAATGTTTTGGCCGACCGAATGGATGGCCCGTTGTATGTTTAGGATGGAGCCTATGTCAAGGAAGAACTAACCTAAGAAAACTCTAGTTCATCTTCTGAAATTTCTAAAAACATAAAACTCGACCCTATCCGACCTTTCTAGCGAAAGTTATGGATGGATGAAGTTAGACCGCTACTCAGTTCCTCAAACTTCATCCATCGATTGGACCCAATTCCCTAATTCAAAAAGATTCGAAATTTTTAGGGATGGATAAAAAAACTTTATTCTACCTAGATATGGATTTTGTCCCTAATTGAGGATTCCCCCGAATTTCTCATCCGAAACTTACCTAAACTTCATCCACTAATTTCTCCTAATGTATAATTCGGAATTGACTTTTCTCTTTGGCCCTGGACTCTAATCAATAGCCTCCTCTTAATACTCTTAATTCGCTATTAATCCTTAGGTCTAACTACTCTTCATCCAAATCAACCCTAACCTTCATTTGGCGATAACTTCCTTGTTTTGGACCTGATTAGGGCATGCCTTAGGGTTTCGGAAAGCTATGGTCTTCCTCTTGAAGTTCCTTTCCTAGGAAATGACCTAACCTATAGTCCTCAGGTCTTGACCTAGGGGTAAGCCTCGGCTAGAGTTACTAATTGCTAATTTAGAGACCTTGGAAAGGTTTAACTCATACCTCGGAACTTGAATCGTTGATCACACCCATCTGAAACTCTCCCTACCCCGCCATGAACTCCTGTGCCGTGATACAACGAACCACCGTTCTAATCATAAAGTAATTTATCACAAGGGTTTATTTGTTGGCTTCATCCTATTTCTTTCCTCCTCTCTTCTTTTCTTTCCACGCTATTCTCCCTATGTACTTTGGTGGCCCAACTAACCCCACCTCTACCTACGAGGCTAATCCTAAGGACGCGTCATACCATCCTCCAAAGTTGAGCTACTTCTTACGTGTCACGCCTCTATCTCCTTTAGGTGTCCTAAGTGCCTTAGTGAGCAAGGGAGACCTTGAGGGTGACTTCCCAAGCCTTGCAATAGGCTAAGAAGGGAGAAATGAAAGCCCTCCGAGTAAACAAGGTGCAATAGCACCTTGGTTAAGAAGGGCATAGTGGCATGTCATACATGCTTGGAAAGCTCTTGAGAATATGCTTTAACCTTCCAAAGAATGCTTGATTTGGACTAGTAGGCTAGAATTTATGGCCGTTCAAAGTTAGGGGTGTCCCGCTGGCGCCAGGACACTCAAAGGCTAGGTGTGACAAGGTTCCTAAAGAATCAGTCAACAAAGCATGGCATGTAACATATCATTGGAAAGCTACAAAGACAAGGAACCTATAATGCCAAGCATTATGAGATTCTAAGCCATGAGACAAAAGTTATGGCTAAGAGAAGGGTCGTGGTGAAGGCGTGACGCCACTCCCAGTGAACCCGAATCTTTGGAGGGCCATAAATTTATGAGTACTTGTCCAAATGGGACAAGTGAGCAGTCCATCGGCATTTACTCGTCGCGTAGATATCCGAAATGGGCTCGCATGTGGGATTTAGAGCCATGACAACAAAGTTACGCCGTTTGGAAGTTCGGGAGTCCAAACGGAGGTAGAACTTGGGGATTAGGTTAGAAACGGGTGGTCTTCCAAAACCCAAGGGGGTTTGGGTAGTCCCTTTGACCCACAAGGGGGTCTACCAAAGATTGTAGACAGTACTATAGGAGGGGTTGGTCTCCCTCTTTACTCCCTCTTGGAGCCTTGGTGAATCCCAATGACTCATGGGTGGTGATGTAACTTCACCACCCGCTTCAAGGCTCCTTGGGACACTTGTGTGTGTGTCCCAGGGCATTGGTTGGTTGGAATCCCACTCCTTGCTAGGCCTTTGGTGATGTGTCTCGAGTTGTGAGTCCCGATTAGTGCTAGTGTGAGAGTAGCAAGTACACAAAGGGGCTAGTATGGAATGGAGTGACAACTAAGGGTGGTTAGGATTGTGGTGAGTAGTGCCACCATGAGTCCTAGCACAATAAGATGGAAGTTCCACCCCATGTCACCAAGTGATATGTCAGGTGTCATGAGTGGAGTGCGTGCTAGAAGTCCCGAGCACTGGGACTTAACAATGTGAGTTGGAAATGGGAACTAATGCTGTAAGTGTGTGGCATGTGTAGTGTTAGTTAGGTGGGCCTAAATGAGACTGCTATTAAAGCATGGTGAGCCTTGAAAGCTGTGAAGGGTTCTTGAAATTTGGTTGGAACTATAAGGTGTTACTAGGGCCGCGACATTACGTCCTATGTCTTATGTCCTACGACTCTTGTTTAATCTCATGGTGATCATCTAATTTTAATTTAAGGGCTTAAATAAGTCTTGGGGATTTCACTCTTACCTTATCTACCTTCACCTCATTCCTTCAAATTGTCTTCTTCCTTGTCATTATCTCATTCTTCCAGACTTCCGCCATCTTCACTTTGTTTGTCTTCTTTGTCCGTGTGTTGGTTGTAAGAGAGAGGGCGTTAGATTCTCCACTCCGTTTAGTGTGTTACGGCAAGAACCACACTTCTTTTCCACCACCTCCTCTTTTCCCTAGTCCCTAGTTTCACAAATTTTCCTTCTCCTCTCTATCCATCTGTTGGATCCAACCCCCCTTTTAGTTACTACGAGCGTAGACCCTTCCAGCAACTACAAGCCCAGACCCTCCAATGACGGCGACCCCAACCCCTCTTAGTTCTACAAAGCCAAATCCACCATTTCAACAACCTCCAACCCCAACCCCCCAGCCAATTACGATGACCCTGACCCCTAGCTAGTTATAGCGACTCCTACCCTTCCCAATTTTGCAAGCTTGGCCCTCCAGCCAATCACGACAACCTTGACCCCCTTCCTATTTATGGCGACCTTTACCCCACCCAATTATAGCGACCCTAACAATACCCAACCTGATCCCTCTTTTGGGTATCGAGGTTTGGAGTGTTGGGTATTTTTTCTCCTTTCTATTCTAATTTCTAAGGGGAACTTGGGGGGTTATGGTTCATGCTAGTGGATGATGGGTTAGGCTTGTGGAGACAACAACCTCACTCTATTTTTTACTAGTTATTTTTCGCTCATCTTGACCTCTAATGTCTATTTTTGGGGGCCTAAACCCTAGTTGGTTCCCAACATGTTTTAGAAACTAAACCTTGTAGGGGAAGGGACCACTTGGCCTCACGATTCTCTTGTGGGGTGGTTTTAACATACCAATAAGATTTTTTGCCCCTAGGGGGGGCCAAAGCTTCGCCATGATTCTTTCTTTTAATACACCACTAAGACTTTTGGCCCTAGAGGGGTCCAAAGCTTCGTCGTGGGTCCTTTTTTTAACACACCACTAAGACTTTCGGCCCTAGGGGGGTCCAAAGCTTCACCAATACAACGGAACCCATTAACCTTTACTATCTCTTGACCTACTCGAAGGAATACTATGTTAGCATTAGGGAACTAAAATCAGACCTCAGCACTCAAAGGATTAGCTACACATGGTTAGTATCATGAAAGACTTGAACTAAAGCTCCTCCAAAGCGACATTGCTAGTTATATGGGAGGTTGCTTTAGGTTTTAGTGCAATGACAAGACAAGGAGAGTGACAAAAGGTCCCTCAAAGGTAAATGCACATAACTTCTAGTAATGTAATAAGGTAAAAAAGCCTCCAAGATCAAGCTTAGGAGAGTTAGTACTACACACACTCAATGTACAAGGGACCCACAAAAACCTCACAAGCTTGGGAAAACAACAACAATGGCCAAAAGTGCCTAACAAACACCATTGCAAGGGTTATGGCTAAAATGCCACAATTCCAACATAAATTAGACCCAACGGACCCAATTACACAAAAAAAGGGTGGAGAAAGAGGAGAAGAGGTGCCCTTTTATACTATTTCCCGGACACCCATCTCCTCTCGTTCATCTAAATTAACCTTATCTTCTCGGATTTTTTTCTTAAGCTCAAGGTTTTCATCCTATATTAGCCCGCTAAGCTAACTTTTGGAGATTAACTCTGAATTGCAAACAGATTGCACCATTAGCTTCAAAAGTCCCCTTTTAGTTTGAAGGAATCCTCCTCCCCTTTTTCAATTTTCAAAATCGCAACAAAACCTAGTGCTAACTTAACGCTAAAATCGGAAAAAATTCCAACTTTTAAAGGGTGACTTTTCTAACAAAAGTAACTAGCCTAGGCTTCTAAATAGATGAGGAGGACTCAAAAAAGACCTATCTTGGGCCCCATTCCGCTTCCATATGCTCCCGATGTCGAGAAGAAAGGCCTTGCAATGGGAAAACATGGGGCTTCTAGCTGCAATTAGATGTGACCCAAATAATAGAAGATCCTATGGTCATATAAAATTATAAACATATTAATAAATCCTTCGATGATGCCATATGAACCAATATACTATCACATCTCTATATACCCCTCAAAAGATGTCATGGAGTCTCAATATACATCATGTGTGGTAAAGGAGAGTAGAAAAAAAGTCATATCCTCCATAAACTCCCCTTTTAGAATTATTTGATAGAAGAATGAGTCTCACGTACACTCTACATCTTCAAACTAAGAGTGTGATATATTCTTGAAAAGTTAACAAAAATTTCTACAACCTCTCCAAAATTCACTCAAAACTAAGGTATTGTCCGATTTTTATGGTCAATCAAAGTTCACCCTTCCCAATTCAAAGGTATCTCACCTATACTTCACTTTCAAGCCATAACTTTTACACACTATCTCCAAGCTAAGAAAATAATACCATTTTGGAAAGCTTACATGAATATCTACAACCTATTCAAGTTTCACTCAAAACTAAAGTGCTGTCCAAATTTCATAATCTACCAAAGTTCATTATCTTGAAAACTAGAAAATAATTGTTCACCTCTTCACTCTCAAGCTCATAACTTTCACATACTAAGTCCAAACTAAGAAAATAATACCATTGTGGAAAGCTAACATAAATATCTACAACCTCTCCAAGTATCACTCAAAAATAAAGTACTTTCCATCTTTCATAGTCTACCAAAGTCCACTCTCTTAAAAGTCTAAGGCAGTTCCACAACACTTCATTCCCTAACTCATAACTTACACATGCTGACTCCAAACTTAGTGAGTGATAACTTTTTGGAAACACAAAAACAAGATACGTAAACTCTCAAAATTTCATTACAAAAATCTCGATGAACAAAGTGAAATGCCTCCTCAAAGTGACGGCTCTCTTAAGCAAACAAGGAGGTAGAAGAAAATGACCCTCCACTTCATCCGCCACCTCAACCTCCATGCCATCCACATAAACTAGTGGATTTTGGCCACTAAGATGCCACATAGACTATAACACATCCATGGATCATCTCCTATCCTCCATAAGTCTATCCACATCATTTACATGGACTTCTAATCCATTAAAAACAACCAAAGAAAGGTAAAACAAGCTTTATCTTTTGTGTTTACAACTTCAAACAAGCAAACTAAAATATTAAAACATCTTCAAGTATAGAAATCAAAGAACTAAATGTTTGTCAAATAGAGGTAAAAAAAAAAGAGTTCAAGTAGAATCTGACTCCATTTGTTTCTTGAGACTCTAGAAAAAGAATCTAATTTAACAAAGAATTATGTATTTTCATATAATGAACACATTTACAATGCGACACTGCTCTCCTAGTCAACTCCTCCATAGACTTTAAATTCCGTTAATTATCAAGGAATCTTGCAGGTTCAAGTACTTTTGACTATTGGAATGTCTTGAAACTTGTCATGGTAGCTTATTAACATAAAATAAGTTATACTAATTTTTATTGGCATTTTCATGCTATTTGGGGAATTTCTAGAAATTTTCCATCGCAAGTTTGGAAAGTTGACCGTCCAAAAAGGCATCTTTTGACTATCAGAAAATTACGAAACTTTTCACAGAACCTCCCATGGGATCCCGTGACACATGTATAGGCTCACATTTTTATTCTACACATCGGCCTAGGGGAGACAAAATCTACCCCCTTATTTAATTATCGGTGGCCAGGGAATCTTCTACACCAAGGAAATCTTGGCGAACCGACTTTGTTGTTGGTTCCCGAGCATGGTTTTAACCCTATTTCACCCTCCTTGGACTTGAGATTCCTCCAAGGTCCTATCTTGGGATTTTTAACATCTGCAAGTCAACAATTGGGGTTCCACTAATTCGTCGATGAAATGAGGAAATTGAAATCTACCTCAGGAACTGACTTTTATACCTTACCAAAGTTCCGTCAACCAATTTTAGCCTAGAGATGTCCTCTCCACGCGGGATTTTGAGCCTAGTACACCCATCACTTGTAAATGACCAAATTGCCACGATTAGTTGGGATCTAATCTATTTACAATTCACGGTTGGGCCCTTCTAGCTATGATATTCTAAAATTAGACCAAATACTATATTGATATGTGACACACCTATTTTGATTCTACACTCTTTTAGAGGCTTTTTGTATATAAAATTGCATTCAAAATAATAAAATACGAACCAAAAAAAAAAGAGTGAGCCCCTAGTGGTGAATTAAAGGCTCACAAGATGTCTTCTTGGAGTTTGCTCAAAACTAAAGAAAAAGTCCAAGTTTTGATTATTTTTTTCAAATTAGAAAGAACAATTGTGTGAATTCTAACTAGATGTCTTATGGATTACAAAGGAAAAGAAAGTGATTTAAGTCTTTCAATCCACTTTTTACAAGTCAAACCCAAAATTCAAGTTACAATATAAATATGAGGTTAATTAAAGAAAATAATATTCATAACCATATTTGATTTGTGACTTCTCAAAATCTACTCTATAATTTTTTAAATGAATTTCCAATGTCATTTTTCCTTCAAAGTTTAATTTATTGAGGCTTACTTCCATGAGCCTTTAACAAGATTTGCAATGCATTAGGGAGATTTGAGGGCTCTACATGCCTACGAGTTCCTAGGTTGCAATCTGGCGTGGCTGAGACTGTGCCACATAAACAAAAATTGAATTTTTTTTCAACTTCTTTTTGCATTTCAGAATGAATAATTTTTTCTATATTTATTTTCCAACTAGCAACCAACCGTTCCTGGACAGCACAACGAACAAGCAAGGGAACAACCCTAAAATGGGCATGTAGAGCCCTTAAATCTTCCGTAATAGATACCCTTTCATTAAATCTTTTCTAGAAAAATCATAAACAATTTTTTTTTAATTGGATTTTTTATGTTTAAAATAAACTTCGAAGGGAATCAACTAAATCAAAGGTACCCAAAAGACTACTATGAATTTTTAATATTTAACTATAAAGTTTAGTTGACACCAAAATACATTGCCTTGGGCACTCTAGGTTTCAATTAGTAATATACCACTATAATTGGGGCTATTCTTGAGACACATGGCCTGAGATGTAAATCAATACCTATCCCAATTTTAATGCAATGGGTAGATGTATGCCCCAATTTTAAAACCATTATCACACCAATTTATTCGTGAAAAGATCAAATAATGTTTTTCGGCATCATAGAAGTTGTGCGTAGCTCACCAAGAACAAAATTTTCAATTTTTTTCTTGAAGTTCTCACACAACATGTAGTCAAGGAGTAGCTTTAAGGTGCAATAGTTTTCATAACCTTTGACTACATGGTTAAAAAAGTTGTTCAATAATATGTAGTTTCTTTCTCAACTCAGGCTGCAAAGATAGGTTATAAAAAATCTTTTTTTCAAGAAAAAAATTTTGAAATTGGTTTTCTAGATTTATATGTAGGTGGAAAGCTTTGAATCATTTCATTTTGATAAATGAGATGAAACTTAAAAAGAGTTTTAGTTTGAAGGTAATTATGGAATCTCTACTATAAGAGTCCTTCATTTAATTGAATATTTTTAAAATTGGAAATCAGAAAATCAAGGGATGCAAATTCTTTATTACAACATTACAACCGTTGGGATTGACATTTTTCAATTCCACAGCTAAATTCTTAACAATTTAGTATATTAACCCCTACAGGATCAAAACCTTTTTTTTGCCAAATAACACTCAAAATTGCCATTTCTACCGCAAATAGTAAAAGCTTTGAAAATTATAATTTTTCGACATCTAACCATAGGATCTTACACCTCAATAGTATATAATTTGTGGAATAAATTGCACAAATTTTGATTGCACAAATTGTAAGATATTCATGTTTAAATTGAAGAAAACAAATGTTTTTGCACATTGCGGGACTAGATTATTTGACTTTGAACCTTCTTAACATAAATTTTTTGCATTGAAGAGTTTTGGGGTTTAAATCTTTATGGTGGGAAATTGAGTTGAGAATCTAGGGGAAAAAAGAAAATTCCAAAAAACTTCATTTTCATTCTTAAAAAAATTGTTAAGTAGAAATAGCAATGATATAGAAGGAAAATCTAAATTATTCATATCTCTAAGATGGAATTAAAAAAGAAAATGAAACCATGTGGAACTTTTTTTAAATTGTAAAAATTGTATTCAAAAATGAATCCTACAAGTTATTTTTTCAAGAAGATGCTTAAATTGCCCAAAAAACAAGATTGTCCTTAACTTTCACATTGTTAATCTAGATGAAATGAATCAAAGCTTTCCATATAGCAAAAATATAATCTATGAGAATTTTTTTTTAAATTTTGTTGTCCGATGTCCCCTATTTTGAGCATACTTAGGCATAACTTTATTCTTGGGCACCAATTGAGAAAAAAAATTATATTCCCATGAAGCTAATCAATTTTACTATCTCAGTCTGTAAAAAGTTTAAAAAAATCATGACATAAATTGAGACTATAGGTACCTACACAAAATCTAATTTGTGCCCCAAGGGGACAATGGTCCTTTAGGGGTTAAATCATTCTCTATTTCTTTCTATTTCCTATTTTTTAAGCATGAATGTAAAAAAAATTGTTGAAACTTTTTACGTGTATTCCCAACTTATTCCTTAAATATATTATGGAAAGTAATAAGTTGTTGAATCTATACATTTCTAGATTAAAATATTTGAAAGATGAAATCTCATCATTTGGGAAGATTTGAAAATAGTTCTTTTTGAAACCCAAGCATCATGATCTTGCAATTGGTAAGGTTTAAAATTTTTAAATTTTAGAAGGACGTACTCTCATAACTTAACAAAAGGATTCTACGATTGGATTTGCTAAAAAATAAATATAGATGAAGATTTTGCTTTGAAGACTAGTATTTAGACTCCTGAAGATGAAAGAACTTTTGGGATTAAGAAATTGACAATCGTGTCTTAGAACATGGCCAATGATTTTTATGAGCAAAAAAGGGGTCTAAACAACTATTTGAGCATAAACCACAACAACATGGTGTGTTTTAAATAAGTTTTTTAGTATACTCTATATGAAGGTCTAAGTCATATATAAATTAAGTATTTTTTGGAAGATCTGAATTTTTGGAATATTAAAAGTCAAATGTCCAAAATGTTGCAAAAAAATTTCATCCATATTGCCTAATATTTGAATATTTCTAAAAACCAAAATTGTGTCTTAAGCCCCACATGATAGGTTTTAGAAAACAAGAAAACCTAGAAGCCACTAAAGAAAATTGGGATACCGAATGTCAAAAGCCTAACACAAGTAATTCCTCTAGCTAAAACCCTTTGTAAGCGAAAATGAAAGTATTTCGGAAAAAGATTCTAGTTAAATTTAACTTAAAATCTCTTAATAGGTCATTACATAAAGTCTTACCACTAGGACTATAGTTTAACCCCTAAATGTTTTGGATTGTGTTTTCACCAAAAATATTCCAAAACTACCGTTTCTAGTACAAGTACCAAATTTTAGGAAAAAAACATTTTTGGGCACAAGGAACCATAGGATCTTGTAGTACATTAGTTTGAAGAGATGTAGAAGAAATTTGAGAATTTAGCACCGTGTAGATTGCAAGATATTAGTGTTTTGAATTGACAAAAATCCTTTTGGAGGGTCCTACAAAAACCAGGCAACCACACTTCACAAGGTCACATTTGTATGAAAATGTCCAAAATGGTGGTGCTTCTTTGGATTCATTCTTCAAGGGAAGTTGGCTACATGTCTGAAGATTTTCAGATCATTTGGAATTGTACAACATATAGGAAAAAATAGTATGTAGAAAGAAGTAGAGAATGATTTCAAATACTTAGTTGTTAAGAATTTAGTTATGGAATTGAAAAATTCCAATCCCAATGGTTGAAATGTTGTAATAAGAAATCTACATCCTATGATTTTATTTTAATTTTCAAAAATATTGGAAACCGAGTTAAATAAAAGACTTCAAAGTTTATTCTTGAGTAGAGAATCCATAACTACCCACAAACTAAAACTCCTCATAACCTTCATCTCATTAATCAAAATGTAATGATTGAGAGTTTTCTATATAGACAATTCTAGAAAACCAATTTCAAAATTTTAATTCTTAAAAAATCCATTTAAAAAAAAATGGGTTGCCCAAAGATCAATGAAAATTACATATCATGTAGTCAAAAGTTATGAAAATTGTTACTCCTCTTTGGGCACATGTTGTGTGAAAATTTCAAAGAAAAATAAACAAAAATTCCATTTGTCATGAGTTGCCCAAAATCGCTATGTTGCCAAAAAAATGTAGTTTTATCCTTTAAGAGTTAAAACTTACTTAAAATACACCATATTGTGGTAGTGATAGTTCTCATTATTAAACTATCTTAGTTGTGGATATTATCTACAACCAAGTACTTAGAGGTTTGCAAAGGTTATCGATATACTTGGCTTTGGACATTGAAAAACTATCCTCAATTATGCAATTGGAGGCTTATAGATGTCCCTGTCATCCCTTTCTTTCGTGCATTTGACATTCTAGAGAAATTTTATAGTGCCTATGCAAACCTTTGTGATTACTTCTTTGGAAATATATACATTTTGTACATAATATAATGTAATAGATGTACACTATTACGGATAGTTACAATTTCTTTAGCAAACATCCATTCTTTAGAGAATGGGGATGAGCCAATGTGCCATTGGCTTCTCGTTAGTAGTTTAAAGGAAAGTATTGTTTTCTTGGGAAATCTTCTCAACGCTTATTCTTCTCCTTTGGAGATGAAGAATGGGCGTGGAGAAGATTTCAAAAGAGAAGAATATCCTCCTATGGACTGCACTTTCACCCTCCATTGTCAATTTTACTATTGTTGTTGCAAATATCACTGTTGATGTTGGTGATTTTTCTACTTCTCATTTCTACATGCTAGACACACCAAAAAAGGGTATTGCACCTTCTTCACCTACAATTGCTCCCCACTGGCTCCTATTTATTCTCATTCTTTAGAGAAGTTTGCATTGGTAAAGAAATTTCAACTATCCCTATTATAAAAGAGAGAGAAGGAATTCTAGTTGTGAAGGTAGGAGGCTTGAATTGTGAGTAGGCATTTACAATCGTGCAATAGAACTGCCATGAATAATGCAATAAGTTTCAAAAATGGATCATAGTTCCTTCAATGCATTTTTTTCTTTTTAATTGTGTTCTTAGATCCCTTTGAGAAAAATATACATTTATGTAAGGCTAAAATAAATGAAAGCATGATGTGGATCATTCTCTAAGATTCAAAATTATAGAAACTTCCTAAGTTTGAAGTGCTCCATTCAAAGACCGATTTTGATTAAGATTGGTCTAGTCTATGAGGACCAATAGCTACCTAGGCACCTTTCACTTTGAAAATTCATAGTCAATTCATTTTAAGTCAAAAAATTATGATTTAAATAATCAATGAATTGTTACTCTTTCTTCTTTCTACCAAAAATATGTGAAAAATGCTACACTCTACTGATTTTCCTATGGAGGTCCATTATCCCTTAGATGCACGGTTTATGAGCCTCCTACCATATTGGAATGATGTGAATTACAAGTGTGTACAACTGGACACTTATTACACTTAGTAGAGCAACCAGACATGACTCATCTATTTGGTATGCATGGATAGAGAATGCAAGATGTACAATTGTAAGCTTTTGTTTAAAAAAATACACTATTTGTAAATGTACAAAGCTTAACCCTTAAACGTTGACACGAACGTTTCAATTTGTGTCTAATGGATGACTTCACTGTTGATTGTAGAAAAACAAAATGCACCTATTGGTCTGATAATTGAAGTGGTTTTGTTGACTACTTTGGTCATGGGGGTTGCGTCCTTTAACCCCTAAAGGTATTTGATTATGTTTTCACCAGAAATGCTCCAAAACTGTCATCTCTGGTACAAGTACCAAATTTTTAAAAAAATACATTTTTGGAAAAATGTAACTGTAGGATCGTGTAGTAAGCTGGTTTGGAAGACATGGAAAAAATTTCAGAAATTTCCACCGTTCGGATTGCAAGATATTAGCATTTGAAGTGACAAAAAGCCATTTTTTGGCCTTGCGAAAATCTGGGCAGATGCACTTCACAAGGTCAGATCATTATGAAAAAATGTCCAAAACCGTTGTAACTCTTTGGATTCATTCTTCAAGTCATGTTGGCTACATGCTTGAAAAAATTTAGATCATTTGGAATTGTACAACATATAGGAAAAAAATAGCAAGTTGAAAGAAGTAGAGAATGATTCAAAATACAAAATTGTTAATAATTTATTTATGGAATTGAAAATTGCCAATCCCAATGGTTAAATTTTTGTAATAAACAATCTACACCTCAAGTTTTTATTTTTTTTCAAAAATATTAAAAATTGAGTTAAATAAAGGTCTTCAAAGTTTATTTTAGAGTAGAGATTCCATTACTACCCACAAACTATGCATAACTAAAATTCTTCACAACTTTCATCTCATAAATCAAAATGGAATGATTCAAATCTTTCCATGTATATACAAATCAGGAAAACCAATTTCAAATTTTTATTTTAAAAAAAAGTGATTTTTAAAGAAGTTTTTTTTGCTACTCATGTTGCATGCCAAGCAATGAAAACAACATATCATACAATAACTTTTTAACCATGTATTCAAAAGTTATGAAAATTGTTGGGTCTTAAAGGTACTCCTTGGGCACATGTTGTGTGAAAATTTCAAAGAAAAAAAATAAAAATTCCATCCATAGTGAGTTGCCCAAAATCGCTATGTTGCCAATAAATACCGTTTGGTCCTTTAGGGGTTAACCCCTCATCGCGTGAAGTCCAAACATGTGTAAAAGCATCGTTGCTTTTCAAGTGCTATAAGTCTAAATTTCAGTGAACTATGAAAATCGCATCCATACAATCTTGTGGTGTGCATGTTGTAGATGGTGTGAAACAAATTTGGGATCATTTAACTATATAGATTGAATGATTCTTATGTTTTAGTGTTGAAAAAAGATGCTGAAATTTTCTTAAAAACACATTTGGATGTGAAATTCGATTTCTAAACCTACTCAAATGAAAAAAAATTTAAACTACAAAGTGATTCAAACCAAAAGACAAACACTTTGGTGGAAAAAAAAAATCTCATTCAATTGACTCATTGTGTTTGCAAAACTGTTTTGAAATGTCAAAAAACAATGAAAAAGTAGCAAAAAATCACATCTATGGCTGAACCTCCCTCTACTAAAATGCTTATGAGTCCCTCATTATCTCTTGGATTGATATGAAATTTTAACCACACAAACTAGACTAGTATGTAAAACTTTTCCAACAAAAATGATTGAAAACAGACCACATATGAAAAAGTTATAAGCCGCAAAAGTTCATTGTAATGCAAAAATGTCTAAATTTTGAACTTTGAATTGCTCCCAAACATTCAAATTAACTTGGATTAACATGAAAATTTTACCACAAGAAATAGACTTTAAGAGGGAAAAAATCCAAGAAATGTTATCGAAAAAAAACATTTTATGAAAAAGTAACAAGCCCCCAAAGTTGTAGCCATCAAAATGCAATGTGGTAAACTCAAATCGAACCTATGAACTTTGAAGGGCTCTCAAAAACTCAGTACATCTTGGATTGATCTGAAAATTTTACCAATGAAACTAGACTAATATGCCCAACTTTTCCAACAAGTTTTATTGAATTTGATCATCGGATGCAAAAGTAACAACACCTGAATTTGACTGCCAAATAATGTGAGGACACTTTTCATCCCCTCTGGTATTGAGGGGTTAAGAGTTAAGTTGCTCAATATTAGCTTGTTCTCTTCAATGAATGCCAAAAGATTGGTGACCTTTTGGTTGACATTCACCTGAGAAGGGTACAGTACATACTCCATATTGCTACCCCAATGCATTTATTTGTAATGCTTTCAGAAATCAAAGGGACATCTGATCGAGAATATGGTGATCTCTACATCAACCCCTAAGTGCTCCAACATCCATTTTCTAGACAATGAACAGATTGAAACTCCAGTTTCATCCTCCTAACTACTTGGATGAAAGTTATTTTAATTTGTGAAGATACATTATCAAGTTTTTGTCCTATATAAGGGTTGGATTTGGTGTTACTAGAGGTCATATTTTTCTAAAATTACAAATGTGCAAGTATGTCAAGTGGTCAAACTGCATTGACTTTAGTTCAAAATTGGATTAGCCAAAATGAGGTCATAGATAGGAAGAACACAAAAATTTCAAAAAATCACCATGTGAAGAGAACCTCATTTCAAATCCATTACAACAAATTTTACTCAAAAAATGATAATATTTTACTTGCAATTGAATTTTGAGGGAATTTTGAAATTTCTATTTTGAAATTTATAAAAAAAATATTGGTGATAGCATTGGTGAATCTAAATATACAAATGGAATATACAAATCAAAACCTACAACTTTTATTTGCATTTCAATTCCAAAATATGCTTCCAAATAACACTTTATAAGGATTTTTCTTGAATCATCAATTTTGGAGATGAATTTAGACGTTTAGGGGTTAATGCAGAGTTGCAAATATTGTAAAGGAACACAAAAGGAAGAACATAAAATGACTTGCATCAGTTGTATGTATGATGAGTGTATGATTGAGTTGGGGTTGTTCTCATCCAAGTGACATCAAAGTCTAGTAACTCAGCCTATGACATGCACAACTCTGGACAAGCCTAATGCAGTCCCACTTCTTCTTGTTTGGTACATTTTACAAGACACATGTACACCATAAAAATATTTGGGATTGCAATAGGCATGTCCAGAGTTGTGCGTGTCATGGGCTGAGTTACCTTAAAGGCCATCACGATGAACATAAAGTAACTCATCCCAAGTACACGAAATTGTGTTTTTTCATTCATTTAAAAATAAAAGATTATTGTGTTGGTTCTATTTAACATTTTTTCTAGTATAGATTCTGACAACATTGCTTTGCATGTCTTTTATAATTCAAAGGGTATTGGTAGCTTTGGCCTCGAAAAAAAAACTTTTTAGTTCAAAAAATGATGTATCTAAAAAACTTTAATAAAATAAAATAAAAAATAAAATAAAAAACTTTAAAAAAAATCTATATGATTACAAATTAACATTTTCAATTGAAAGAAAAATTATTCTTGGAAAAATGACAGATATTCAATTGATAGTCGATTTCAAAAGGAATTTTCAATTTTGGGCTTCAAATTTTATCAAAAAAATATTAGATTTTGTACAAGTTGATTTCATTGTATCGATATAATCTATAGAGTGTATTTGATAACTATTGTTTGAGAATCATCATTAAATTATTCTCTTAAGTTACATTTTATAATACATCTTTATAATTTTGGAAATCTAGACTATCTCTTGGTCCTCAACCCCTAAAGAACCACAAGGCCACTAAGTGACTTCTACAACATGTTTTTTTGCATTCCCATCCCTTCTAGGATAAAGGGGTTAAGCGAGTCTTTTTTTGGAGATGTACATTTTAATTTATCTAATATAAAAAAATCTCATTTTAGTTTCCTATCACTTTCTGAGTATAGATTTTTAAACCTTCTCTTGGCACATATTCTAGAAATTAATGACTAAAGGACTGAGGCTCATTTTGGACACAAATTGTGATGAACTACCACTTTTTAGGATAGTGAGAAAAAAATGAAAAAAGGAAGTCTTTTTTCAAAATTCAATTGTACAAATTTGTACTAGACTACTATGGAAACGTGTGGAATTGTTTTAGAAACTTTGACTGCACTGACTAAAAGATTATAACATATGAAGTTAGGAAAAAAAATTATTTTTTCAACCTTGTCCAACAAGGCCTACAAACTTTAATTCCTCCTAGAGTGAAATTTTTACAATACACATGGTTGTGTTGGAGGACATTTGAGTCTTGTATCATATTAAAGAAAAACCTAACAAATTTCAAAACTATTGGAGGTTTTTTGTGCATACTACCCCAAACTGCTCAAGTTGCCCCAATAGTTCAGCATAACATAACTTTAGATCTAGGCACCTAATTGGAAAAAATAAGTCTACTTAGGGGAAACATGTTTACACCTTGTGTCAAAATTTGATGAACATCTGTCAAGAAATGAATTCATATTCACCTACCCAAGACCACTTGCATATGTTCAATGTCATTTGGTCCTTTAGAGGTTAAAGAGTGTAAGAATTTTTATTTCAAAAACTAACTTTCTCAATTTAAGAATTGCCATTCAAATCTGAAATTTTACAATACTTCTAAATTTGCTACAATAGAAGGGTTAACCTTAAAAGGTTTGTGGGAAAAAATATTTAAGGGAAATTAAATCAAATCACTTTTGTTGTCAAATTTAGTACAAAAATTGGCAAATGTACACCATTGGAATGATAATGCAAAAATTAGCATCTTTCATTTGAATGTCATTTCAACATATAAACCTCATCATGCTCAAATACAACACTATAGAAGTAGAATAGGTGACTAATTTGTAGCTATTGAGACATGTAGGAGGTGCAATAATGATCCACATTGGGAGTGTGATGTGACACTTCTATCACTTTTGTATACCTCAATTTCTGCACCTTCTATGCCAAATATACTAAAAATACCATCATACATCCACAATTGGGCTTCCTAAATCCTTAAAGATAAAAGGACTATCATTTATTTTCTTGGTGTCATAGAATGATCTATTGCAAAAGGAAAAATTTACATACTTCACAAAATGTTGGATTGGAGTGAGAATATTTTCACTTGCCAAATATCACAATGATAATGCCAATATTATGTATCTTATAATAGCATTATGGCTATGTACAAAATCAAAATATTGGGCAAATAATCAAAATAGAAGAAAACTTGCATCATTATATGATTAGTATTATTGAATCCACATTCTTTGTATTGCAACCAATTTTTAAAACAAAATCATGTTGTAGATGGTGGGATAGAATACGATACAAGACCTCTTGCACACAAAATTGTACACGTGAATTTAGGAAAAATTATGTATGCAACTTACCCTTGCCCTTGATATGTTTGCAAATAGATATTACAAGGGAAGTAGCAAAGTACTACAATATGTCCTTTAGTAGAAGTGCACTGGAATTATGTACAAAAATGATGTGTTGAAGATCTAATTTTTTGATTGTAGATAAATAGAAATAATGTGCAATGACTATGACTTAGCCTAATGTCTCATTTGTTGGTATAGATTAATGGGAGATTAAATCTTGGTTGTAGATGTTGTACAAGGCACAAACTTGGGCATTGCATATGAGAACATTTTTATGTTTTAAATAAAAAATTGATGAAGTCAACAATTGTACAACTAGCATTTTAGATGGGGAATATGATTAATTGACAAATTCAATGATTAAAAAACTAGCATTTTTGAAGTAGTAAACATGCTTGTATTTGATACACAACAATTGTGAATTATGGTCATTGAAGGTACCATAGAATGTGTTGCGTAATCCCAAACATTTTTCCACAAATTTCTAAATTAGTGCAATTGCATTGCCTCCATATTTGCATTTGCACTCAAAGACTAGTACAATACACAACTTCCCCAATTTGTCATTATGCTACTTTGCATGGATAGAACTTTGTGATAGGGCCAAATACATATCAAACTAGAAGAAATTTGCTCTTGGATTTTTTGGCCTAAGAAAATCATTTCACATAAAGTCATTATTTATTAGATTCTCTAGTTATCATTCTCATAAGAAAAAACACCCTTTAAAAAATTCAATTATACAAAATTGTACAAAACTATCATGGGAATGTATAAAAAGCAATTTAGAAAATTTGATAATGTAAGATTTCAAGATTATAAAATTTGAGTTAAAGTTTTCTTGGCCTTGCCTAATGGGATCCACATACTTTGGGTCTTCATGGAATGCAATTTTTACACTAAATATAGTATGTTTTCATAAAAAATTGCATATTGAATAATTTTTGTTAAATATTTGAGGAATGCCCAAATTTAAGATAAAATTGAGGTTTAGCAAGTTCTTCACCCATTGCTTGTTTCCATGCAACATAAAAATCAGGAATTTTTTAATCTATATTAATATCATCTCTTTATATCAAAGAAACTACTCTAGGTGATACAATATTGAAGTCTAGTTTTGTAGAATGCATTGTAGTTGGCAAATTTTACACGAAATGCAGTGTTTCAACTTATCAAACATTCTTTTATATTTTGAGTAGGATTTATTATGCAATAGAATGACAATTGTATCAAGTATTCCTTGGTTTGCCTGCATCTAACCAATGGTAGAGTGGTACCTTGAACCTAGGAATGCCTTTCATACCCAGGATTCTTTTATATATAACTTTTGATTATGATATGAGATCAAAATAAAAAATTCTTTAGCCCAAAAGGAAGTATATGTTTCATATCTTGTTGCAATTTTTTTGTAAATCGTAAAAAATTATGTCATGATAATCTAACCAAATTCCACTTGCCCACTAAATTGTCCATTTGGGTGCTAATAGTTATTCACTAATTACGACTAAAACCTATAACCAAACTTTGCTATACAAATTATCCTTCTAAGATCCTCACGTGCAATTACTAGCAAGGACTTAACCCTCAAATGACATTGAAGACATTTTTTGTCCAATGGATGACAAAGAATCTTTCTATGTAGGACAGAAGTACAATTGTTCATCTTTAGAATTTTGTACAAGAGGGAGAGAATCTTGCATAGTAGTTTGATCTCTAAGGAGTATTTTTGTGTTTTTTTAATAAACGATGTCACACAATTCCAAAAGGGATGATGTCCATGGTCACCAATCCATTCTTTTAAGGGTTAAGGTAAGCATGTGGTATTGTTCAAAGCTGGCCCATTGATCGAATTTCAACAAAAATAAATCTTTAAATCAACACTAATTTCTAGAAGTAACCAATGGGAGATGAAGGCAACCAATGAAACATCTCATATTTCAAGGATGTTTGATTAAGGGTAGTAGGTCTAGTATCAATAGTAGGTGTTCATATAATCTCTATTTTGAAAATTAGTAGTTTATTCCTATGGGCTCTTAAAGCTCACAAACCAATTACATTCACTTTCACTTTCATTCGCTAGCATCTTGGCATGATGTTTTCTTTCCCAATTTGTTGTTTGAGATGCTAGATTTGAAAAAAAGTGTCTATTTTAGACACTGATACTTTCACAAGTGCTTAGTGATTGCACTAGGAACTTCTACCTTTTGAGTATAAATTCATCACATGAAGTGACTTTTTTAGACCTTGATATTGTGGTCATACTAAGAAACATTGTGATTGCTTTAAGTGAATTAAGGTGACCATGATTATGGATAAACTTTTTGTTGGTTTGGAGATACTCTAGAGACTCTTTGGGGCCAATTGGGTAGCACACTTCAAAAATTCATAACAAATCCATACTTTGTCAAAAAGAATAAAATTTCAATTGCTCTCCCCATTTCTCACATTTGTCTTTATGTGGAATCAAATAAAAAAGTTTCCAATAATGCCTATACGGCAAACCATAGTCATTGTGCCTATCATAGGTTGGTTTTCCTTAGCACTCATATAGAAATACCAAGACCTCCCACCAAATACAGCCGGGGTGGATTGACCCCCTCACTCATCCCCCAAGTCAATCCAAGGGTGCATGTAAAAAGGAGACTCCTTATTTTTTTTATTTTTTTGAAACAAGCGTATTCAGGAAACACACTGCAAGGAGTTTTGTTAGGAGGAGAGGCTGATTTCACGCAAGGTAAAGAACCTGTTGCCGCCGGGTACCAAACCTGCAACCACGCCATTCGGTTTGGGTACCTCACCACCATCACCCAGTAGTTTAGGATCATCTCGGACCAAAAGACCCCCTATTTTGAGCTTCATTAATTTATCTCATGTACTTCTCAAACTAATTTGGGGCCTCTGATTGCAAATATGAATTCAAAATTTACAAATTTTATCATGCGTGACAAATAAAAAAATTTCAGGGATTTACCTTGGGGATGAGCGAGGGGGTCAATCTACCCCAGCCCCAAATACCAACTTGCCTTGAATAATTGGCAAATGCAGACGTGAGAAAAGATGAAGGCATGGATCTTCAGTTAGCAATGATCAAGATGCCTGCAGTTTCAACTACAGTTCGCTCAGTTCAAGTTTACAATGTCACAAACATTATAATAAGGTGGGTTACCCCAAACGGACAGTTTTTGCTATTGTGTCTAGACTGGTTAAATTCTCATATTTTTTTTGTTGGCAAGTGAAAGGGGGTTCCAATGTACCAAAAAAGGTGGCATTTGGATACTGTATGCAAAAGTTAGGAAGGAACAAAGTTTTGGATCTAAAACAGTTTCTTCCACATAGGTACATAAGTGATTTTGGAGATGTTCACAAAGTGTAGATGGCCATTTATGGTCAGTGGCACTTGGGGGTGCCCACTTTACACAAGCTTTTACTAAATCTTATAACAATGAGGTGTAGTGGTTTTCTTTATCATTTTGGAGAAGGAGCCAACTATTTTTTCAATACTCATGTGATACTTGGGATGATACTTGGGTGACATCTATACTATCAAGTGGGTGATACCTACAAAATCAGGTGTCATTGTCTTTTGGTTGTAGCCAACTAGCAAAACATTATGTATAAAACACACAATGATGATGAGTGTATTCCTAAATGAGACAATATCCAAAATGTGACACCTAGATTTTGTACCTAATTAATTTTTGAAGGAACCAAAATTTACTTTTCAAGAAAAAATGTTTTGCACTTCACATATGCCCAATTAAAAGATGATCTAGCATCAACATTAAGGTTTTTAAGATTTTAAATTTCAAAATCTATAAAATATGATTGAAATATAAAAACATACAACATAGGTGCAACCTTTGTTGCAATTCTCTTACGTTTTCTATTAAATTAATTTAAAAGTCCAATTGACATCTAAAGTATAAGAAAGAATAATTGTAATATTAGTGATGATATTTTTAACATTTGATAACTTCTATAGTTTAACACTCATTTAGGACAAATTAATACAAAAGCATTTGCAACCAAAGGTTGTTTTCTTCTAGTGACAAGGGGAAATTTTCAAAAGAAATTGTGAATTAAATCAACAATGCATGCATTTGATAGTTCAAAAATGACACATTGATAATGTGTTATGCTAGCCTACTAAAAAAATTGGGATTTCATTGTCACTTATAACTTGCAATGATTTGCAAAGATTTATAAAGAGAACATTGACATTCAAGTGGCTTAGGGTCAAAAACTCAAATTTAGTGTATGGGAAACCAAAGACATGGAGATAAGGGAAGCAACCCATTCTTGATCACCACCCCCTTTGGAAATATAGATTGCTCTCTTTCTGCATAGGTGGAGATGACAATGATTAACCCCTAAAGGTTTTTGACTACGTTTTCACCAAAAACGCTTCAAAACTATCATCTCAAGTACAAGTACCAAATTTTAGAAAAAATACATTTTTGGAAAAATGTAACCGTAGGATCTTGTAGTAAGCTGGTTTGGGAAGATGTGGAAAAAATTTCAGAAACTTCCACCGTTTGGATTGCAAGATATTAGCATTTGAAGTGACAAAAAGCCATTTTTTGGCCCTGCGAAAATCTGGGCAGATGCACTTCACAAGGTCAGATCCTTATGAAAAAATGTCCAAAATGTTTGTAATTCTTTGGATTCATTTTCCAAGTCATGTTGGATACATGCTTGAAAATTTTTAGATCATTTGGAATTGTACAACATATAGGAAAAAAATAGTAAGTTGAAAGAAGTAGAGAATGATTCAAAATACAAAATTGTTAATAATTTATTTATGGAATTGAAAAATGACAATCCCAATGATGAAATTTTTGTAATAGAAAATCCACACCTCACCTTTTTATTTTTCTCCAAAAATATTAAAAATTGAGTTAAATAAAGGTCTTCAAAGTTTATTTTAGAGTAGAGATTCCATTACTACCCACAAACTACCTACAACTAAAACTCTTCATAACTTTCATCTCATAAATCAAAATAGAAAGATTCAAAGCTTTCCATGTATACATAAACCAAGAAAAAAAATTTCAAATTTTTATTTTAAGGAAAAGTGATTTTTAAAGAAGTTTTTTTTGCTACCCGGGCTGCCTGTCGAGCGATGAAAACAATATATCATACAATAACTTTTTAACCATGTATTCAAAAGTTATGAAATTTTTTGGGTCTTAAAGCTACTCCTTGGGCACATGTTGTGTGAAAATTTCAAAGAAAAAAAAATAAAAATTCTATTCATAGTGAGCTACCCAAAATTGTTATGTTGTCAAAAAACATTGTTTGGTCCTTTAGGGGTTAATTAATGAGAGATGATAGTGATTAATTAAATCCTAAACCCACCCAATTCCTTGAGCAATTGTGGCACATTGTGGTTGTTTTACAACACTCTCAATTCTTGGGTGGATTTTGCAACCAACCCTTGTGGGAAATATGAAGGTCTACATGACCAGAGTGGGAGGAATGGAATCTTCTACTAAAAAATTCAGTGTAATTATGTTTTGCGAAATAAAAATCTAGAAAATTATGGAAACTTTCTGAACTCTATTTTTGCACACTGGAAAAATTTCCCCCCCAAGAACTCGCCCTCCAGATAGGTGTAACCGTTTAAGTGGTTGGAAATGGGTTGCCTCCCTTATGGAAGAATATCATGGACATGTTTGCTGAAAAAACAAGCATTATCATACAACATCACATTGAAAGTTGTATAGTTAAGAGATGACTACAATGTGTTGAATCATCATTCATGACAAAACACAATCAAGCTTGCCTTCTCTTTATCTTCTTCATCCTTCTGCACTTGGCCATAATCACTTTCATTTTCATAACTTGTTTCTATTGTACCATTTGTCAGTCTCTTTTTCTCATGACAGTGTACAAACACAACCTATACGAATGCCTGTAGGTAGTTAGGCATTTTGGAAGTTATATTAATCCAAATTATGATTAGTGCATTTTGTGGGAACAAACTCATGGCCACATCAAAATTTCATGCTTCAATAATCATGATTGTTTCTAACTTAATTTCTGCCCTTTAGAAATAATGTTAGAACTAAAAGCTTAATGATTCAACTCTAGATGGCTACATGTGAGCAACCCTTATTAAGTAGACCTTGGGACATGGCCATCAAAACCATATAAGTGATTTTTGCCATCGCAGAAATATAAGCGAATCCAAATTAGAGGCACAAACTCAATCCATCAAGTCTATTGTTTTATGTTTTGATACTATTGCTACATCTAGTTGGTTATATCTCGTTGGTTAGGGTTGCACGTACTTTAACTTCTAGAGGACCAATTGATTGTTCAATGTACACAAGAGATCTTGGGTAGTTAAGTGCAAAGTCAATTTTGGTTAGATGTTCATGAATTTTTGACATATGGGTGTGAATATGTACCACCTTTGTTGGATTTTAATTTTTTTTCCAATCAAGTACATGGATCAAAAGTAATGTTGCCTTGAACTTTTTGACAGCTAAGGTAGTTTCAGGTAGCAAATACAAAATTCATAGTCTACTTCTGAAATTTGGCAAGTATGTAACTTACATGACACAACATGCAAATGTCAAAAAATAACCATGTGTAGCTTAAAAATCTCACTTTAAGAGGAGTTAAAGTCACTAGCCCTATCGATCAGGGTTGGAAAAAAACTTTTTCTTCAAACTTCAAACTTTCAAACTTTACAATCTTTCAATCTATGCAATCAAATTTTCTAAATTTTTTTCACACATTCCAGTAGTAGTCTATTGCTCCATGCAAATTTGTATGGTTGAATTTTGAAAAAACAAAAATATTTTTATTTTTATTTTTATTATTGCCATAGAAAGTGGTAGTTTTTCACAATTTCTACCCCAAATGTACTTCAATCCTTTTGGGGTTAACATGCCATCACAAGCCCCAATATTTTAAGATTTCATATGGTTTGTTTTCTTTGTCTTTCCAAGCACTTTAAGGTAGCTTTTACTCTAATAAGGTAGAAACACCTAAATGCAATACTTGTTTTGGATCTCTTGATATGGAGGGTGCATATAGAAAAAAAAATTATGTGTGTGTGTTAGGAAATGGTTTAGAAAACCAACAAAATTGGTTTTGTATTTTTCTGAGCTTGTATGAATATTCTATGAATTTTTGAAAAGTACTTCATAGATGCACCTATTGTGGACATTAGACTAACACCAAAGTGGGCATGGAAACACCCAAAAGCAACACTCTCTAATCTTGGATCAAGTGTAGGTGATTGGTTTCTTCTTGGAAGAGTGACAACTTCTTGGAACCCCACATGTCTACTTTAGAACCCCACTTGTCTACTTTGGGTCCACAAGCGCTTGAATTTTGGTCGTTTTTTAGGTGTCCCTAAACTACTGGTGTTACATTTGGATGCTTCTACCTTATTGTCCATTGTGATTTGCATGCTTATTACTTAGAGCATATTGCCATTGGGGGACTAGAGGGGTCCAAGATTGGACCTCCAACTCTGCAGAAGTTGGAAGCAGATTTGGACCTTCTGGCCCCTTGGCCGGAGCTTGCTTTCTGGCATGTTCGACCCTTCAAGATATCAGAGATTTTCTTCCTCGTTGCCCGTGGTCAATCAATTCTGGTTTCCAATGGCAACTCGCTTTTACTAGTGAATGTCCCAACTAGCAAACTAACCTGTTGGCAGATGCACGCACCTGACTCAACTCAACTCAATGCATAAGTTTGAGTGTCTCAAAAGTCTTGCAATTAGCCTCGCACTAAGGTAGGAGGCTCTTGAAGTGTCCAGGTTCTAATTGCAAATCCTATCTAGGAATGAATGACATATTGTTTGAAATATCTATTACTGTCAAAGATGAGTTACGTAGGCTTAAATGGACACTTCAAGAGCCTCCTACCTTAGCAATCTTGGTGCAATGTTTTCTTTCCCCAATTTGTATCCGGAGATGCTGGATTTCAAAAGAAAGGTGCCTATTTTAGGTGAGAATCACATCAATGGATTTCAAAAAAGTATCTATTTTAGGTGAGGATCCCTTTAGGAGTGATTAGTGATTGCAATAGGAACTTCCACCTTCAATTTGAGTACAAAATCATCACATGAAGTGACTTTTTTTTAGGCCTTCATGTTGTAGCTATGTTAGGAAATATTGTGACTGCTTTGGGTGAGTAAAATGACCATTACAAATACACTTTTTGTTGGTTTTGGAGTAGTCTAGAGAGTGACTCTTTTAAGTCACTTTCAATTGGCATCACACTTCAAAAATCCATAACAAATCCATACTTTGTCCAAAAACAAAAGTTCAATTGCTCTCCCCATTTCTCACATATGTCTTTCCATGGATTTGTTTTTCATTATTATTATTTTTTAAATTTGCAACAATGCCTACAGGGCCAAAATTACGTCATTTTGCCTGTCATAGGCTGGTTTTCCTTAGCATTTCTGTAGAAATGGAACTCCCACCATATAAGTTACCAAGCCCTGAAATAATTGGCAAATGCAGACGTGAGAAAAGATGAAGGCATGTATCTATTCCTCAAGTTCCACCCAAAGTCAACACGCACCCCCAAAAATATTAAAAAGGAAAAGACTTTCAATCAGTTCAGTCAGTTCAAGTTCACAATCACTCACAAACATTATACACTAGCTTTTAGTGAATCTTGTATCAATGAGGTGTGTAAGGTAGTCTGCTCTTAAAGCGTCGCTTTAAGAGCTGATTGCCTTTTCGGGGAAGTGAAATTTCTTGTAACGATTTTCAGTCAATTTTAGTAGGAAGAAAAATGGAATTGGAATCTAACCCAAGTTGTTTCATATTTTTTGGACCTTTGTGGAATTAGTTATGAATTTTAGAAGTTGAAATGCAACTGTCATTGAAAGTGACCACGTCTTGAAATGTGCACTTCTGGTACATTGAAGAAAGCAAAATGTACCTTTGTATCATGATTGCTTTTAGAGCATGGTTACTTTAAGAGCAGACTACCTTGTTTCTAAATGCAACACGTAGATTCCAAAATCCTAATTTTTATTTTTCTTGAAGCAACCTATTTTTGAAGCAAAAATGTTTTGCACTTCACATATGCCTAATAAAAACGTCAACTTGAATCAACTTTAAGCTCCTAAATCCCTAAAGTCCCAAGACTTTTTTCCCCATCAAAAAACACTCAAAACTTTCATTTCTAATACAAAGAGGAAAAAGTTGAAAGGTTTTTTTTCCATATTTAACTGTAGGATCTTCCACTAGATTGTTAGAAGAATGTGTAGAAGAAATTTCAAAAACTTTGATTGCATAGATTGTAAGATATTTGCATTTAAAGTGAAGAAAACAAGTTGTTTTTGCACCTTGCTTTTAGAATAGATTTTTTGGCTTTGAATCTTCTTAACTTAAATTTTTTGCACTATTGATTTTGATTTTCTATTTTTTTGTGTTGAATAATTGAATTGAGAGTTGGGGGAATTTAAAAACAAAAAAACTTGAATTTCATTTTTTTAAATAGTAAGTACAAGTAAGTACAAGATTGAATAAAAAACTGAATTGTTAATATATAGCTCTAAAATGGAATTGAAACCCAATAATTCCAATAGTGAGATTGTTCTAGCAAGCAAACCTTATCCTATCTAACTTTTTTTTTTAAAAACTTGTGAAAATTACATTCAAGAATGATTTCTATAAGTTAATTTTTCAAGAAGCTGCTTAGATTGCTTGAAAAACAAGATTGTCCATAACTTTCTCATCAATAGTCCAAATAGAATGAATAAAAGCTTCACACGTAGACAAATATATAGTCTTTGATAAAATAAAGAAAACAAATTCAATTTTGTGTAATTTTTTTGTGATGAACCTCAAATTTCTTTTTGGATTTAGGGTGGCATAACTTTTGCTATAGTATACCAATTGATATAAAAAAATTTAATTCTAGAAAGCTATTGTGATTTCCTATCTTAATCTCCAAAGGACCAAGCTACATTTTTTGGCAACATAGAAATTTTGGGCAGGTATGTGTGAGTAGAGATTTCCATATTTTCAAACCAAACTTTAATAGAACGTGGGGACAAGGAATATCTTTCATATGCACTAAAATTTAGGACATTTGGAATTGTAAGTCAAAAGATATAACCTAATATGTTACTTTTTTTGTAAATAGGTAGTTCAAGGAGATTAGAAAAAATCATTTTTTTCACAAAAAATAATTTGAAATTGGTTCCCTATATTTCTTTATGCATAGAAAGCTTTGAATCATTCCATTTTGATCGATGAGTAAAATAAACTTAGAAGTCATTTATTTCACTCAAATTTCTATATTTTTCGAAAAAAAATTAAATTATTAGATGTATATTTTTTATTATAACATTTCAACCATTGGGGTTGGCATTCTGAAATTCCATAAAGAAATTGTTAACAATTTTGTATTTTGAATCATTTTCTACTTCTTTCTACTTACTATATTTTTCCTATATGTTGTACTATTCCAAATGATCTGAAATTTTTTAAGCTTGTAGCCAACTTGAATCAAAGAATGAATCTAAAGAAGCACCACTATTTGGGACATTTTCTCGTACAAATGCAAGCTTGTGAAGTGTAGCTGCCTAGTTATTTGATGGGACAAAAATAGGATTTTGGGAAATTTGAAAACTCATATCTTGTAATCTACATGGTGGAAATTTTTGAAATTTTTTACACATTTTCTCAAATTAGCATACTACAATATCTTGTGGTTACATGTTCCCACATGTAAAATGTTTTTTTCCCAAACAGTAATACATATACTAGAAATTGCAGTTTTGGAGCGTTTTCGGTGAAACCAAAGTCAAGGAACTTAAGGGTTTAAAAAAATTCAAAAAATCATGTCAAAAATTGGAGCCACAGAAGCCTATCCAGAATCCAA
Organism: Straminergon stramineum; assembly: GCA_963920665.1. Classification (NCBI taxonomy): domain Eukaryota; kingdom Viridiplantae; phylum Streptophyta; class Bryopsida; order Hypnales; family Calliergonaceae; genus Straminergon; species Straminergon stramineum. The sequence continues at coordinate 14,365,917 of OY987267.1, read as the reverse complement.
AGAGTTCCTAAGGGGACTTTTGTACTTTTGTGGGTAAGATTCAATTTTGAAAATCTATAAAATATTATAGAAATAAATAAATAAATATTGCACAACCTATATTGCAATTCTCTTCCACTTTCTAAAAAATTGATTCAAAAGCCCAATAACATCTAAAGTATAAGAAGTCTTCATCCTAGTATTGGTGATGACATTATTAACATTTGACAACGTTTGTAGTTTAAAACAATTTTAGGACAAATTTGATATAAAAGTATTTGGAACCACAAGTAGTTTTCTTGTTGTGATAAGGGGAAATTTTCAAAAGCGATTGTAAATTAGACCAACATTGCAAGTATAGTTTTTATATACAAACTCTAAATAGAGCGAGTCATAACTCTTTAGAATCACAACACAATGACGAACAACCTCTCAAAATTTCATTTGAAAACTCACAATACACAATAATAAGCAATGGCTTTCCAAACTTACAACAAACAACACAAACTATGAAAATGAAGAAGAACAACCCCCTGTTTTTTTATCTTCCACCTCATCCATCTAAGCATGAGGATATCAACTCATAACATGCCACATGGATTAGATTTCATCCACAGGCCATCCTTTTTCTCCCCATAACTATATCCATATTTGCTATGTGAAGTTATAATTATTTAAAATCCCAATGAAAGATAAAACAATCTTTACATTTTGTTCCAACAATTTATCCAAAGCTAAATAAAATATGGAACTATCTCAAAATAGGATGTCACAACCTACAAACTAAATTGGGGTGCTCACCCCTACCCCTCCCTTTTTTCCTTATTTATTTTCTTCAAGAAAACTAAATTAAACCCAATCAATATAAAGATCATGTATATTTTTACATAATAGAATAATTTGCATTCAACTACGTATGAGTAACCCTTAGTAAGTAGATATTTGGACATGGCCATCAAAACCATATGAGCAATTTTAGCCACCGTAGAAACCCAAGTAAACTCAAACCAAAAGCATGAATTATCAATCCACCAAATCTACCTTTTTCTATTTTGATTGTTGCTACATCTCATTGGTTAAGGTTGCATATGTTTTATTCCTGTAAGGACCAAGTGTCTATTCAATGTACAGAAGAGATCTTCGGTAGTTAAGCATGAAGTCAATTTGGGTTGAATGTTCACAAATTTTTGATAAAAGGTGTGAACATGTATCCCCTCAGTGGGAATACAATTTTTTTTCAATTGGGTATCTAAATCAAAAGTTAAATTGCCTTGAACATTTTGAGTAGTTAGGGTAGCATATGCAAAACTTCTCCTCTATTATATAAATTTGACAAACAAGTAATTTACATGATACAAGATGCAAATATAAAAGAAAAATATCCATATGTAGTGTGAAAATCTCACTCTAGGAGAACTTAAAGTCTCTTGGCCCCTTTGGACAAGGTCATAAAAAAACCTTTTCCTAATAAATTCAAACTATATAATCTTATCAATCCATGCAGTTTAAGTTTCTGAATTTTTTTTCCACACATTCCCATAGGAGTCTATTACAAATTTTCATAGTTGAATTCTGAAAAGAAATTCTCATTGCTCACAAAAGTGGCAGTTGTTCACAGTTTCTACTCAAAATGTGCCTCAGTCCTTCAGAAATCAACTTGCACTTTTTTTTTAAGGTTTCATATGACTTGTTTTCTTTGCCTTTCCAAGCACTTCAAGGTACCTTTTACTCTAAGTTAATACTGTCCATTGTCATCTGCAGGCTTATTACTTACTAGTGAATGTCCCAACCAGAGAACTGACCTGCCGGCGGATGCGCGCACCTGACTCGACTCAACTCCACTCAATGCATAAGTTAGAGTGTCTCAAAAGTCTCGCAATCAGCTTCCATGGTCCAAAAGTGAGAGAGGAACAAAAAACGATAGAATAATGGATGATGGGTTTTCCGCTCACCAAACTCTTGGTGCAAGTCCCGTTGACAAAACTGATTTTCACCATGATTTTTTTCTCTCTCTCTCTATCTGTGCACTTTTCCAGGGTCCAAGGGAATATAAAATAGGTTCAATCTTCCTGATTGAATGAATTCATACTTTGAAGTACTCAGTGGATCAATGATGGAAGTTTTTGTACCATTATAATGAAACACGTGACACAGATAGAGTGCTCACTGCAAACAAATGAGTAATAAGTTTGATGGGCAATTTGCTTGAAAACTGAACTTCCACTGAAAAAATTATTGTTGGCCCTACAGTTTGTCCATGGATCACAGAGCAAACAACAAGACTGATTGTTATATTTGAAAACTTAACTGTGCAAGAGGCAACACTAACCAATATATTACAGGTAGAACCTCTCTTAGTGCACCCTCCCCTTGGCGTGTAATATGCATTCAGAGTTTGCAAACAATAGGTGACCCATGCCCATGATTCAAGATAAAATGACATGTGACACATGCTTCAAGATAAAAACAAAAACAAGTGACCGTATGGCTTCTCTAAATGCATAAACCTCTCTTAGTGCATAGTCCAGACACCATGCACTAAGCAGAGGTTTTACCTGTACTAATTGATTGATCTCAGTTGCACCTGAAGATATATTATGGGTTGTTGGAAAAGGCTTCCCAAATGAATGAATGAATGAATGTGTTTTTTTGTTTTTTTTTGAGAATGAATGAATGTTTCATAACTCACTCAAGCATGAGTCGGAAGCTTCACAATTTCACATCAAATAAATTTGGTACTACAGTTATATGATTGATCTTCAAGTGGGCAAGCAGCTCTGACCAAATCATTGCTGACGGCTGTAGAAGTTCACTTGAGCAAATTCTATTACTTTAGTTTTTGACAGAGATACTGTAACTTGTAAGAGAAACAAACAATTTAAAAATGGAATTTTTTGCATATATAACCATAGGATCTTGCAATAGAATAGTAAGGGAATGTGTGGAAGAAATTTCAGAAACTTTGACTACAAAGATTGCAAGATAAATGCATTCAAAGTGAAGAAAATTTGTTCTTTTGGTACCATGGCAAACTAGTTTAGGAGACTTTGAATCCTTGTAACTTAAAACTTTTGTTCCATATATTGTGAATTAAAAAAAAATCATGAATAATTGAGTTGAGGGTCTAGAAAATATGAAATAAAAATAAATAAGGTTGTTTTCATTCTTTAAAAAATTGTAAAGTAGAAGTAAGTATAGGATAGATGGAAAAAAGGAATTGTTAATAGCTCTAAGATGGAATTAGAACCTACTAATTCCAATAGTGACATTGTTCTCACAATTGAAGTTAACCCGATAGAGCTTTTTGTTTTGAAAAATGTGAAAATTGAGCTCAAAATCAAATCCTATGAATGTTATTTTTTCGAGAAGATGCTTTGATTGCTTGTGAAATTAGATGTTCGATAACTTCTACATCACAAATCTAAGTAGAATGAATCAAATCTTTCCAAGTAGACAAAAATGAAATCTACGAGAAGCAAATTTAACAAATTTAATTTCAATTTTTAGTGGATTCTTTTGTTGTCCACTGAATTGAAATTTGGACTTCTTGTGGTATAATTTTTGCTCCTAGTTGTACATTGAAGTAAAAATTATATTCTACAAAATCCAATAAATTTTTCTATCTTGCAAAAAGGTTTCAAAAAATTTGTCAAAAATTTCACTTAGAAGAACCTACCCGAAATCCATTTTGTCCCCCATAGGAACAATGGGACTTTAGGGGTTAAAATGTACTATACAATACACTATTGGTGATTTTAGGAGCACATACCTTATCGACAATGCATTAAAATATTTACATACCCATTATGGCCCCTCTCCCAAATGCAAACCTTATGTAGATAAGTTTATTCAATTAATAAAAGAATTCAAATAGTGTGACACCCTTCACAATAATTTGGATAATTTTGGATTGATGTGATCTAATTGGTGTAGACATTTGGATGAAATTTGGGTGAAAATTAACAAAATGGAATAATTATGAATGAAAACCACAATAAATATTGGGGATATTACAAAAATAGTGTAGACCTCACTACATTGGATTAATCTAAAATATTGTGAACTATCATATTAGTGCACCTTGCAAAATTTGAGTAATTCAAGAATTAGTGTGGTTAGCATTATTAGTATAGTAATTTAGTTAACTTATCTTGTACATTGAAAAAGGGGTATTAAGGGGACCAAAAAAGTAAAGAGACTTATTGTGGAAAATAGTAGATGTTTAAAACATGATGTAAGGGAGCCGACCTCTTTCTGACCACTTAAGCAGATACACATACTGCAAGGGAGGTTTCAACATTGGGGAAATTTTTTCCATGAGCAGAAATAGAGTTCATAAGGTTTCCATAATTTTTCAGATTTTTTTTTCTCACAAAATACTTACTACGAATTTGTAAGCTGAAGATTCTGTTCTACCCATATTGGCCATATAAACCTTCCTCTTTTCGACCAAGGGCTGGTTGCAAAATCCAAGAAGGTCTGGGTCCAAATTTGAGAGTCTTGTAGCCAATTGTAATGCACCACGAACTGCCCGGTAACTGTGCCAGTATTAATTGTTGCTAATCACCTTCTAATTGAAATTACTCCACCCTAGGTTGCCAGATTGGGTCTGTGATTAGTAAGGGGTCGGCTCCCTTACATCTCCGGACACTTCAATAAGTACTGATGTACAATAAAGGTAGATATTTATATTGTGCAAAGTGTCGATTATTAGTATGGGTCCCCTTAAAACCCCTATTCAGTGTATTCAGTGTAAGCTCAGGCGAAATATATATTGTGGGATACTCAGTCAGCATCTCAAACTTGTTAGAATAGAAGTGTTCATGTAGTTTTGACATAAATTATGTTCTAAGAAGGATTGAGGTCTGAGGATGGTTCCTTGTCTGGTTCTACGTATAAATGCGTTAAAATAGTATATTTATCATGACTAATATAGGCAAAAACAAATTGCACTCCATATATTACTAGAAAGAAAAGTTTGTGTGGTTTCTTGAATGTAAATTTTCTGTGCGTTTTCGACAGATAGAACAGTCATGGAAGTTATACAATTTCGATACATGTTTTATTAATATAAAGACAGAGTAGCCACATTTTTTCGTAGACTAGATTGCATATTCACATAACAAGATTGCTTTTCATCCTCTGCCAAATTTGAGATGTAATGCATCAGAATTTGCAGATCTTGTAAGAACACCAGAACCAAAGCTTGGCATCAAAGACTGCAGCCTTCGTTCCTGGAGTATTCGGGGAGCAATCAGAGCCAAGGGTGTTGTTCAAGCGGACTCCAATTGTAATCTTAGCCATCAAAAAAAGTTCAACATCGTGAGTAACTTACAAGCAAATTGATTCAAGCACTGCCGTGCCAATAATCTTAGACATCAAAAAAAGTTCAGCACGAGTAAGTTACAAGCATCCTGATTCAAACACTGCTATGCCAATAATCCTTGCCATTTAAGAAAGGTCTGTCTTGGGAGCAGAATCCTCATTTGTTAGCAATATAAAATTCGATCGCATTGAAGAACAAATCTACTTCAGCTTGTGAGCACACTAATTTTTTTTCCAGAATCTCTTACGTTAAGACATCCAACTATTCAAGTATCGGCTTCATCACTATCCAAACACGAACCGAGCTTTTCTCAAGTGTGAGATCTTTTGCACAAAATCTATTGACGAACTCTATTGACAAGAAAAAATTACAAACTGGAGGCTCTACTCGTCTGAACGTCTGGCTCCAGGAAACATCTTGACGACGAACGTGGAGACTCCCACGAGAGAGAAGAGCAGGACTGCACCTTCGCTGAACCCATTCTCAAGCGAGAAATCTTTCCACCCTTTGGCTAGATGAACCCTGCCACGTCCCGCGAATATCGTAACTTGGAGGTCCACCACTCGCAAATGATCACTTGCTCCAAGTAGAGTCACATGCCCCTGCAACTTATCCCCATGCTCCTTCACAAAAGAAAACGGTAGTTCCTGCATTCATTGATCATCGAAGTATCAGATTCTTGTAATAAGAATTTCTTGTTTTGGTCTCAGTATTGTCAAATTACTTGCTCAGAAAATTCACAAAATCGAGATTCATCCTCGCATCATAGCCAGGCTATGGTGTGTGGGGGAGAGGGGAGAGGAGGATTGACAATTACCAACCGTATGGCGTTTTTGCCACTGAGGTTATTCGGTGTGAGCTTCTTCAGAAATTGTGGAAACCTGGAATTTGCACTGACGGCAGCATTGAGCCCTGGGTAGTTGACATACTCTTTTTCGCGAACATTAGAAGTCGACCTCTGTGGGGGCACCGCTTCTGCACATCGTGTTGGAGCTTGTGCCTCTGCAGAGGTGGAATTGACATGGCCAGAAGGAAAAATTTGTAAGTCTTCGAGGTTTGCAGTTGCTTCTGAATGCTGCGGTGCAAATTCTGAGGTTATGGCACCGTCGCTCGTTCCATAATCTTCATCACCCTTAGTTGTTTCAGTTGACGCTCTCTGCAGGACTTCCGGACCACAGAGGAAGACACGAAAAGTAGAACTGGAACTCAGCCAGAAGAAGACATCGTCGCCCACTTGAAAGCCATTCTCTTTGGCAAAAGCATTCCATGCTCGACCGAGAAAAACTCTGGAAGACTCACGGGGTCGAGTGACAGAGGTTCTCACTGTAAGCGGCACAGACCAAGACTTGTCATTTGGTCCCGTCAAGGAGAGCACCTTGTGAAACCTGTCACCGTGTTCTCGGAGGAACGACGTAGGTATCTCCTTCGCTCACATGGTAGAAAACATCGAGACACTGGGAAGTTAATTGCGGAAGGGATGAACACGATTCATCGAGTTGGAAGGAAAATCTCATGCAAGTTCATCGAGTTGGAAGGAAAATCGGTGCTCACCATTCTCTCAGTTCTTCGGAGCATGGAGCGTGTTAGCGTCTTTCCGAAAATCGGCGCATTGGACTCCTGCAACCTTCGTAGAATTCCCCTGTCGGTGCTGGACATGGTTCCTGCCTGCATTCGCCAACTAATTTTTCTCCCAAGCAATGGATGCAATCTTATTGACCTGTGTATGCATAGCTTTCGAAGCTGCAATTCCAGCTAATTAATATTTTTAGGCATCACTAGGTCATAATATATATGGTAAAGCAGATTTGATTTCACAAATCTTAAGGATTTACTAACTACACCAATTCGATAATCCCGTCATCCTCGCCCCATCATGATGAGACTAGCTTCTCTCGAACACAATCGAGAATATATTAGCTTATATGGATCACTGTTTGCTCCAGATATCATTAATTTTGACAAGTTTTTTCATAAACGCAGTCGGCTTCTTTCATTTCCTGCAGGGGAAATAGACAAAGAATCACGTCACTCCGTTGATGAGAAACTTGGCAGTGCGAGAATGATAATATACCTTCCGTTAAGGCAACATGAGAATTCTTGTTTTGAGATACTACCACTTTTCTTTCTTTAGATGTCAATGTAGAAAGCATGAGCCAATCCTGTAACCAAGCACAGCAATGAAAGCACACATTCAATGGTGCACCGTGCTATCCACCCGGGGAAGGAAATACTTCTGGTCAGTGGACAACCCAATACAAGTGTATAGCGTAACAGACTTGCACCGTGCAATGCAAATAGGGCATCCTGACAGGGAACCAGAGGACATTGATTAAGGCTCTTGGGATGATGAACCATGTGAGGTCGGTGGAATGCACTAACAGCAAGAAGTTCAACGCAACAATTACACCCGATTTGCAAGCGCTGAAAGAGGGAAGGCCGTACCACCCACCGTCAGTGCCAGATCTCATTGGTTGTTCACTTTTTGAGTCACTACTCCGGTAGTCCGGTCAAATATGGATCCACCGAGTGTACATGGTCCATGGAAGGCAATTGGGGGTGAACCATATTTCGAAAAAAATTAAAACTTGCCGTATAGTTTATTACAATTGACATTCTCTACCTACACGATGTTCCAACGCACCAAAGAACGGGACATTTGGATACCGTATGCAAAAGTTGTGAAGGAACGAAGTTTGGTTCTGTGAAAGACTTTGCAGACCGGTGAACATTACCTTTTCGATCGCTACAATCAAGAGCCCCTTGCCAATCTCTTACTATACGTCATTCATTTGATTATCATGTTTGGGAACTTGACCTCCAAATTAAGATACTGAGTGAGAGTTCCAAGTCAGAGTCAGATCATGTAATGACAATAATCTTAGTCATTAACCAATAAGGTAAGAAGTTTCAACTTGTGCAGTGAGGCCTAATTTAGTTCCTTGCTCCTGTGTCCACTAATATAGTCATCAAATGTGCCTCATCACTATCCAAACAGGAACCGGGAATTTCCCAAATGTGTTATCTTCTGAACTGATACTAAAAATCTAAGGAAAAACGGCCCGCAAGTCTAAAAGCATTCGCTGGCTCCGGGAAACATCTTGACGACAAACGTGGAGACTCCCACGAGAGAGAAGAGCAGCACGTCACCTTCGCTGAACCCATTTTCAAGTGAAAATTTTTTCCACCCTCTGCCCAGATACACCCTGTCACGTCCCGCGTATGTCGTAATTTGGAGACTCACCACTCGCAAATGATCACTTGCACCAAGCAGAGTCACATGCCCCTGCAACTGATCCCCATGCTCCTTCACAAAAGCAGCCGGTATTTCCTGCAACCATTGATCATCACAGAGCCAGATTCTTGAGCATTTCTTGTTTCGTTCCCAGTGATGTCAAATTACTGAACTTCTTCAGAGAATTCACAAACGAGATTCACCCACACTATCATAGCCAAGGTCATGGAGTGTTGATATGGCCACAGGGGATTGGATTGACGAAATACCGGTCCATTGGCGTGTTTGCCATTGAGGTTACACGATGTGAGCCTCTTCACAAATTGTGGAAACCTAGAATTTGCACTGACGGCATAATTGAGCCCTGGGTACTTGAAATACTCTTCTTTGCAAACATTAGAAGTCAGCTTCTGAGGTGGCGCCGCTTCTACACAGCATGTCGGTACCTGTGATTCAACAGTGTTGGAATTGACATGACATGGAGGAATTTGGATTCCTTCGTGGTTAGTAATTGATGCTGACTCGGTGCCTTTTCTGAGGTCCTGTCGTGGTAGTTTTGGATGCTGAGGTGCTAATTCTGAGGTTATGGCATCATCGCTCGTTCCATCAGCTTCGTCCACTTCGGAAGAAATAGTCCTCGTGGATATCGCCTTCTCCAGAGATTGCGGACTACAGAGCAGGACGCGAAAGCTTGAGCTTGCAACCAACCAGAAGATGACCTCATCGCCCAACTGAAATCCATTCTCCTTGGCGAAACCAGTCCATCCGCGACCCAGATACACTGAGGCTCGCGTGCCAGCGCCTCTCACTGCAAGAGTCACAGATCGTGACTTGCCATTTGGTCCCGTCAGGGACAGCACCCTGTGAAACCCGTCACCGTGTTCGTGGACGAAATCCTTCGGGATCGCCTTCGCACACATCGTAGCAAAATCAAGACACTTGTAACTATCGGGGAGGAGATGAACACAAGCTCGAGAGATCGAGTTCCACGAAAATTAAAACGTAACGGTACTCACCAGTCGCTCAGATGTCTTCAACATTGCGCTAGTCAGAATCTTCCGGAAACACGGCCCATTGCACTCATTCAACCTTCGTAGAGATCCCAAGTCGCAGAACTGATTCCTTCCCTGCACCAACCAAGCCCGTGGCCAACTAATTTTCTCAAAGCACTTAAAGGATGCAATAGTTTTGCCCTTCATGCATGGCCGTCGAAACCGCAACATATTCCCAAACAACAATACTCAAACGGCATTTTGGTCATAATTATCTGGCAACACTGATTTGATGTTGTAGACCGAGAGGAGTTATTAAATACTCGTGCTAATACGGCAGTCCCGCTAGCTGTCCTAGGCTCCTAGCCCCGGCATGATGATGAGCGTTCTCTCGAACCCAATCTGATGACGGATCGAGTTCTTCTCCAGATACGATATCTTTATGCTCCGACAAGTACGTTCAAAAATACAATCCTTCTGTCATGTCCTGCGGAAAAGATAAACGAGCAAATCTTATCACTCGTACATTTCCATCGCCGGAGATGAATATGTAGACTATCACGCACTGTACATAAACAGTACTCTGGTTTGCGAAATTCTACCCCGTGGATCAAGCAGCTGCAGCCCTTGCTCTCTGTGTCAGGGATCATGTGGTGGTAGACATTCAGCTGAGCATCAAGCAGCTGGAGATAAAATATTATCGTGTTGAGCACAGTCCTCTCTGGTTACATCGACGCGATCGATGCCTTCTTGAAACCCGCATTACACTCCGATAGTGCTGCCCTGATCTCACAAAACTCGGATCATCAAATCAAAAGAATTGAAGAAACACAATGGACACTGCCAAGTGAAGGTTTTGCCAAACTGAAAATTGCAGTATCACTGACACTCAAGGGATTATTCAATCCATACATGACCCCAAGGAGGCGAGTAGAATTCGTTTTGTGATGGAGCTTATCATCTCTTTCACACTCAAGTTTGTGTTTCATCACTGCCGAGTTATGAATCCTCCCTCCGGAAATTATTCTGTCCTCCGCCATGTCCACCACTCTGTATCATATCACGGAAGTGAAAACTAAACTAAAATCTTCAGATTATTTTCTAAAATTTTGGACAAGTGTAGAAATGTGATATCAGACAAGTGAAATGGCTTTACTGCTTGACTGAGGTAAGCCAGCCTATGTCAGGCAGAATGACTGGTTTGGCTTGCCCTGTTGGCATTCTTGAAATTTTTAAGTTTTTTTTTCCACATATAGAAAAATGTGAAAAATAGGGAGGGCAATTGAAATTTTGTTTTTTTGACAAAGTATGAATTTGTTATGAATTTTTGAAGTGTATTTCCCAATTGGCTCAAAAGAGTTTGTATACTACCCCAAAACCAACAAAAAGTATATTCACTATAGTCATCTTACTCACCTAAAGTAGTCAAAGTATTTCCTAATATGGTCATAGCATGAAACCATAAAAAAGACACTTCAAGTGATGAATTACACTAAAAAGGTGGAATTTCCTGTCAATTGCAGTCACCCATCACCATCATTCATCAAAGACATTGATTGTGGCCACCAATTCAACCTGATGTAGCCCAAATCTTTTTGCCTATCATAGGTTGGTTTACTTGTCAAAGGTTGATTGTTCCTAGTGGCTACAAGTCTTTGTTAAAAAATGTCAATTTTTGGAAAGAATCACTATTAGTTTATGAAAATTACAGTAATGTTACAAGTAGGACTATTTATGTCTTGTTCAATGAAAGCATTGACAAAATTGTAAGCTCAAAACCTACAACAACAATTGTAGTTACTATAATAGTAATTTGAAGAAGTTGTTTTTGATTTTAGAATATGTATGTATGTAGAAGAAATCTATGTAGTTTGAAGATTTTGCAACATGCAATATATTCATGGTCCAATAGTTTTAATTAGTAGTAACCTTTGTAGAAAGATATTAAATCAAATTTTGGTTTAAATAGCTTGGAACTCACACTCAATTTGCTATTAAGCAATATATTGAGGTCTTCTTCAAATGGAAGGTAGGGAGCAACAAGAAGGGTGTGGTAGCTTGAGTGGAAGTAGATGATGAAAGGACATTCAAGGCATTTTCATTTTCCTTATTATTTTTTAAAATAGGCCAATAAGTACAACCAATACTTAAGACATACTATTATGAGTGCAAGATGCACTAATTGTTTCTTTATTGCAGTTCTCGATAGAAAACAATTATTCCAAATTTTAACAACTTCTTTCTTGTAATTGCCTCCCATAACATTATTGACTAGTTGTTGAAATTCTCTTTTAATTTGAAGAGAGACAAAATGTTTAAGAAAGATTGTTCATCATAGGCAAGTATAAAGTGATTTAACTTCCTTGGTTCACTCTAAAGATCAATTTTCCTATATTCTTGGGTTTTCAAGAATGCTTGCAAGACCTATACTATATATTTTTGTAATATTATTTCAAAAAATAAAGCAATAGAGTTAATTGTAAATTTTGTTTTGTGTTCATAAATGGGTGTTAGAGGAAGGTTCACTATAAGATACCCACATTTTTTGTGATGGGCTTATAACGTGGTAGGTATGTTTTTTTGGACATTAGCCATGTCAATATGGATGTCCAAAAAAATGCGTTATAATGGACAAGCTAAAAAACATAGAAAATTAAAAAAAAAACATGGTCTAATTTCAAGCAAATTTTTGAGGATGTCTCAAAAAACATGATTTGAAAAGGTCACGAGAGGTAGCCACCTTGCATCCACATTAGTGTTGACTGAGCGGATAGTGCCATGTCATCAATTTTTTCATCCGAGCCCTTGTTGATGTTATGTATGATGTCATTGGTGTGTTGTCCCTAGGTCATGTCAATTTGGATGTCTCTTGTGACATGCACATGTTTTTTTTAATGTCAACAACAACCTGAGGTTAATTTTTCAAACGTCATGTAGCATCCATCGTGTACTATAGCACGTCCACAGAGACATGAAAACATCAAGGATGACATTTTCTAGAATGTGTCTAATGTGCATGTCTCAATTTTTAAAACATCCATTGAGATATCTAGATGTTTTTTGTGATGTCCACTTCAATGTATGCCATATACAATATAGAATAGGCCATTTGCAATACACCATACATTGTATATAATACTCCATACACAATATACCATATGTGGCAAATATGTCACATGGCTAAAAGTGCCACTTATTATGAGAATGTTGGTAAGAGAAGATAAGGTATATATACAAGTGGGGTGGTAGGAGGAAGACAAACCATATGGGATATGTAAACATAGAAATTTTTATTAAAAATTGAATTTCATACATAAGCATTGTAATAAACATTGTGTTGTCTCAATTGACATATTAGAAACATCTGGATGTCTAAATTGATGTTGCAAAAAACATCAAGACATTTCTATTAACGTCCTAGTTGATGTCACAAAAAACATTTGGATGTTTCTATTGACGTCCTAGTTGTTGTCACAGAAAACATCTAAACATTTATATTGACATCTTAGTTAATGTCACAAATGACACAAAAAACCAATGTTACAATTTTTAGATGGTGTTTAAATGTGATGACATGGCATGCCAAATCATCCACATTGCATGCCACATCACTCGATTGCCACCTCAACTTGCAACTTTTTAAAAAAAAAAAAATCCTATAAGGTTGAATGCCTTTCCCCTATTTTTTTTACATTTGGTTAGCCTTTTACTATAGCCTCAAGTAACTTCTACATATTTACCCAAAGTCAAAATTTGAATCCTTGCTAACATGGCACTAATACATTTTGGGCAACACTGCAAAAAACATGCCTACATTTTATTGGATGTCTCACAAAACATAAGCCTTTTCTGTAGCATCACATTGTTTTCATAATGACATCGGACGTTGTCTAGGATGTCCACTATAAATTCTTCCACCCATTGCCTTAAAGTCTCAGATGTCCTTATGTTAGTAAAAACATGACATGTTTTTAGTTTGATGTCATGAAAAACGTGGGTTTCTTACAATGGTTTAACTAAAAATAATAAAAACGAAACACATCACCAAATTCAATTGAACCTGATTTTTAGTATTCCATGAAGATTTGTCTTGTGTTTTTTCCAAACTTTGGCTCTCGGTCCCGTAATGCACACACTTTACAATTAACTCTAATATCCAATAGAAAAATAAAATATAAAACGATTGGTGCATCTTGCAGTGATTATGATGTTTTTTATCGAGATAAATTTTTTTCCAAAACACTTCTGAACTGAAAAAAATACAAGAAGATATTCCTTTGAGATTCAAGAAAGTTTGGTCATCTCATACTTTTGAAAGAACTTAGTAATACATGCTTTTCTAAATAAATTGGCTCTCTTTAATTTAACAAGGAGACTCTTACAATTGGTGATTAGTATTATGATCAAATTAACTTAAGTATTAATAACATTGTATTAAATTTGTATCAAATATGAATGAAAAACTCTATAAAAAGTCATTAATTGTAATAAGTCCTTAATAGGTAGGTGTAGTTTTTGAAGTTTTAAAGTGAAAATAAACAATGGCCTAAGAAAAATCTAGATACCAAATCTTCATTTCTAGACATTCATAATCCACCTAGTAGGACACCATGACTCTTAGGGATAGATGGATGAACATTATTTCGTAGAAAAATTCTCTATAAAGGAAAAAAGAAATCTAGTTGAATTTCAACATTTCTTCAAAAGGGATTTATGGTACCATACATGAAGATCTGATTTGGCACTTACATGTTGAAATTGAGTTTCTACATCAGATTATTAGGGGTCCATGTCACCTCACACCATTCACAAGATGGCATGTGGCACTTTTTAACAAAATGACATAATTTCTGCCAAATCTGACCTTCACACACGATAGTAATATATTTTAGCTATTTTTCACCAGTGGTGGAAAGCCCTTCTGAAAATGGGCAGCATGATTCAGTATGGGAAGCACGATTTTAGTATGGGTTGCATGATTTAGTGTGGGGAGCACGATTTAGTCTAGGGAGCATGATTGCGAGTTTTTCCTTGGATTTCGCCTGGCGAGTGACTTCGAAGATGTTTGCAGATCGATTGTTGCCAAATCAATGAATGCTCAATTCTCGATGCTTTGTATGCTTTACTGAGTGTGCAGTAAGTTAGATGCAATGTCCAGTTGGACGAGAAGAGAGGAGATGCGCCGTGCCTCGCCTGGCTCGTAGATGGAGTTGTGATCGCACCCCGCATTGCGTCGCATCGTCTTTTCTTGTCAAATTTTCTTAAGCTTCGGTTCGACGGATTCATGTAGCGGGCAGTGAAGTTTTCGGGAAGGCTCTGTGGATTTCTGAGAGAGAATGCTCGAGGTTTAGACTGAAACCCTAAGCGATGGTGTCTGAGGAGGTGCGCACGGCCTCGGCGCCGGTGGTGAACATGCTAGAGCAGATCCGGGCGCTCACGGATGTCGGGGCCATGACGCGCCTGCTCCATGAGTGCATCGCGTACGAGCGCAGCATTGACAGCGAGCTGGAAGCACTGCTGGGGGAGCGGCAAGGGCTGGAGAGAAAGCTTGCGGGGCTGCACCAATCTGCGGAGGTTCTGGATTTCGTTCGCTCGGATGCGGAGCAGATGCAGCGCAGCGTGTCTTCGACTTGTGATTTGGCGGATCACGTGAGTGGCAAAGTTCGAGAGCTCGATCTGGCGCAGTCTCGGGTGCAGTCCACGCTGAATAGGATCGATGCCATTGTAGATCGGACGAATTGCATCGACGGAGGGAAGCAGGCTTTGGAGGTTGAGGATTATGAGACAGCGGCGAAGTACGTGGAGACGTTCTTGCAGCTGGATTCGGAGTTCCATGATTCTGCCGGTCCTGGTTTAGGGTTTAGTGGGGACACTGGAGCCGAGCAGCGGAGGCTGATGTTTGAATCGAAGGCGAAGTTAGAGGGCATCCTTCGGAAGAAGCTCGCAGCGGCCATCGAGGCGAAGGATCACGCCAATGTCGTGCGGTTTGTGAAGCTGTACCCCCCTCTGAGGTTGCAGGAGGAGGGACTTCGCTCTTTCGTAGGGTACTTGCGGAAGATTGTTGCTATGCGCGCACTCAGCGAATATGATGGCCTTGTCTCGTCTTTAGGAGTCGGGGATACAGGAACAGCGGATTTCGTTGGCATTTTGAACAACATATTTAAGGATGTTGCTTTTGCGGTCGAGGAGAACGAGGACCTTCTGTTTGATTTGTCTGGAGAAGAAGGCATTGCATTGGCGATGTTGGAGCTTCAAGAGGAGTGCAACGCGAGGGGTTCTTTGATTGTCAAGAAATATATTGAACAGAGAAAGCTTTTAAAGCTGTCGAAAGAGATCGCTCTGCACAACAAGAATGATATGACTTTATTGACTGTTGGTGCCCCAGAAGGACCGGACCCGCGAGAGATGGAAGTTTATTTGGAGGAGATGATGTTGTTGAGTCAGACGAGTGAGGACTATTTTCATTTTATGGACACGAAGATGAGGGAGACAGGGGCTGCCGGTGGAAAACTGAGCCCAAGGGAATTAAGTACCTTTAAGGCAGGAAGCTTTGGCCTGTCAGTGCAGGAGTTGGTTGGGTACTACATTGTGCTGGAGGAGTACTTCATGAGCGAAAACGTGAAGAAGGCTATCAAGATTGACGAGCTTGTGGCGGATGGAATGACCACTTCTATGGTAGATGACGTTTTCTACGTCCTGCAGAGCTGCACCAGGCGAGCGATTTCCACCACCAACCTTCTATCTGTTCTGCAGATTATCGATCACGCTGCTGGACTCCTGAATGACGATTTCAGCGAGGCATTGGAACGCAAAATTCGGGAACCCAGTCTGTTCTTGAAGATCTTTTCTGCAGGTGTAGCAGTGCTGAAGGCGGGCATTGAAGCCTCCACAGCTCTTAACAACGTGGATGTGAGTGCAGAGTACGTAGGAAAGCTTAAGCATGACATTGAGGAGCATTCTTTTGAGGTGAGCTACGCATATCTATTAGAAAAACTTTCGCACTTTTTCCTCCAAGGGTTTAGCATGGCTGTGAAGAAATTTTAAATTATAAATCCCGTCACTGTTCAGCAAATCAGTATTGCTAGTTTATCACTGTTGTGCTGACTTTTTTGGAGTTTGAGAGTTTATGTAGACCGAAGATTGAGTCTACATTGAATGTTTTTTAGAAGAACTAGATAGACAAGTGTGTACTTCTGTTGGGACTTGGGAAGAATACAGAAGTGCAGGAAGCGGCTTGAGGTTAAACTTTCCATCTTTGGTTGCTATCCGATGCATCTTATATAAGGGACGTCTTTGATTTGAAGCGATGATGTATTCAGTAGGGAGTGCATTGCGGGGTTGTCTGTAAGGATGTAGCATTCCATCCTGACCTAGTTTGCGTCACTGTTTGCAGACATTTTTTGGACCTGGAGAAAGGGACAAGGTGAAGTCCGCTTTACGAGAACTTGAGGACATAGGGAACCGCTACAAACATATTGGAAACCAAGGATTGGAACAATTGACTAATAGCATCACTCCAAGATTGCGAAATCTTCTGGATGTGGTCAGCATCTTGAACCTTGTCTTTTAGAGAGTCACTTTTCCAAAGCTCCAGTTGGCCCCGATTCGGTCCATTCTTGACCATGCTAACCATCATTCAACCAGTTCATTGCCTGCTTGGCTTGTTTAAGACCTATTTTTTTGACTCATGCTGGCTCTATCTTGCACTTTTAATGCGACCAAGTTCTAAGACTTGCATGAAAGTTAGGTTCAAGGTCTACTTCGTTTCCATGCTTGTCGAGGCATGCTGATCTGCATCACCTGATGTCTGTTTATTGGTTGACAGGTTGGAACAGTAAGCTATGAGCTGACTGAAGCACAGTATGCTGAGAACGAGGTTAGCGACCCTTGGGTCCAGAAGCTGTTACACGCCGTTGACATCACTGTCGCATGGTTACAGCCTCTCCTGACAACAAACAATTATGACTCGCTGGTGCATCTGATTATTGACACGTTAGTGAAACGACTCGAGGTCCTAATGACACAAAAACGGTTCAATCAACTTGGAGGTCTTCAGCTAGATCGGGACGCTCGAACACTGGTTGGTCACTTTTCAGCTATGACCCAACGAACAGTACGTGACAAGTTTGCTCGTCTTACACAGATGGCTACAATCCTAAACTTAGAGAGGGTGTCAGAAATTCTAGATTACTGGGGTGACAACTCCGGGCCTATGACATGGCGCCTTACTCCTGCTGAAGTTCGCCGAGTGCTTGGGCTCCGGGTTGATTTCAAGCCTGAAGTAATAGCCGCTCTGAAGCTGTAATATGCATCCTCACATTATGTAAGACCTTTTCTCATACCTCTTGCGTACAGTGCTTACAACGCTACTGACTGGCGTGCGGCTAGAATTATCCTGCTTTAGTACGGATATGTGCCCTAAGCACATATTTTAGCTTCTTAGAACAAATCATTTGTGAAGATTATTACCTTACTCCAGATTCTTTTTAAGTGAAGATGCAGCTCTTCTTCTTTTTTTAAATCAAGAATAAATGAATCGAGTTGAGGTTGAAGTTGAATGCATGCTATTTCTAGTCTACCTGTTGCATTTTCTATGAAGCTGCGATCACACTAACTCCGTGTTTCGAGTGGGCTTTTGCCTACACTAAACGAACAAATTTTGATATCCTCAACCAGAAGATGGTTCGTATCAAGAGAGTACTTACTCTCTCTGATACTCTGCGACACGGCTCTGAAACGTCTGCAGATCAATCCGCAGGTCTGCTGCACTTGGAATTATACTGAGGCTTGTATCCATTCTCCACAGCTCTTGCGTCAAACCCAGGAATAAGCAAAGATGTCCTGGAAAAATGCACATGTATCACATCAATCAGCTTTGCCAAGCATATTGTTTGTTTTGCGCAGATGACCAATTTTTTCCCCCCAGCCGTATTCCTGAACCCAAGATTATAATGCCCTTATTGAGTCACTTATCATGCAAATGATAGGGAAATCAGAGGATTGAACAAGGACTTCGTGTGCTTGCATTGCTAGTAGTTGGTTTCATGGACGGCGTCTTGGTGAGCTGGCTGTAATTCCCCTTCTCCTTGAAGAGCTGATCATAGTGATGCTTGCAGTATAACCTCCCTTCTAAAGATGCGTAGTTGGAGAGGCTGATGGTACAACTCCCATGCGAGCATTTGAAGCAGCTTTTATGGTACGGTAGATCCTCTACTGTTGTCTGTCACCACATCCATCAGCCCCCATGTAGTGGAATGGAACAAATAAGGTGAATGCTACAACTAAAATCCTAAGTGGAGTCTGTTTTTGTGGACATGGCAATAAGCATTGGATACAAAGAGCATGATTATCTTAATTTTGTCCTTCTCATTAAACCCTTGATTTAGCACAATTAAACAAGACACAACTCTTGTTTAATACTTACAATGATTTCACATCCTTTTTATGGTAATAACATTCCTTCCCATGGTGTGGCATATTACTTCTGATGACAAGGTTCTATTTTCAAGTTCCTCATTTGAAGCTAAAGAAAAAAAGAATTGAACATGTGAAAGATAGATGATCACCTTTTCAATGAGGTAGACAGTTTTGCCACAAGCGACACATTTTTCTTGTGTCCCTACAAACAATAGGCTTGTTCCTTTGGACAATGTCTTGTTCTCCAACATCCAAGGCCTAGAAATGTTAATACATGAATGATGAAAATTGACAACTCATACAAGTGCAAGCCTTTCAACATCTCAAACAAAAATTACAATAAAAATGCATTCATTAAACATAGTCTTGGTCTATTCTAGAAAAAAGGGTTGGATACATCCTCCCTATTGTTTTAGAATGCCATGTCAAAACAATACTTGAAGTCAACAAGAGTAGAATGAGCCACACCTGGAACCTCTCAGAAGTAGGCCTCCTCAATACCCCTATTCCATTAAAGAATAAAATTATACAATTTTCAAAATATAATGTGCAAAGATACAAAGAAAGAAAACTCTTGCAAATCAATACAAGAAATCTATAAATACCAAACAAAGATAATGTAACCTTCAAAGTGCCTAATAGTAACAACATCAAAAGCTTTAAGCTCATTTGTGTCATTTGAGTAGCCTATAACATTCTTTAGTCCTTGTAAGAACATACCCATAATGTTGAAAAGTAAAATCCACATTGCACTTTGATTGACTGAATATTGGCTAGCTTTCTAAGTTTGGATTCATTTACTTAAGGTGAAAACACCCAAAACTACTTGTATACCCATTTCTAACAAATAGACTTCTATTGAAAGTGTCCCTTAAAGTATAATTTAACCGTTCCTATACTTAAAAGAAATGCCTCGAACTATGTTGAATTGCTTATTTTGACTAATTTGGGGTGTTTTCGTGTTAGTCCCATAAAACTCCTGTTAATTAATTAAATTCTCTCTTTGCTACTTTATTAATGTCAAATTAACAAACCTTCACCCAAGCTTTGTGCAATGTTTAGGTAGACTTCATTCGGACCACACTTTGATGGACTCAGTCAGAAGCATGGACTTTGATTCTTCAGTATTGCAAAGGCCTTTGTAAAGAATGGTGTGAGTTGATCTCACCTGGCTGATCGAAACTCTTCTCAAAGCTCCCCGTCAGTTTGAAGAGCTGGTCAAAATGAGGTTTGCAATAGAGTGTTCCTTCCAATGACGCATAATTCCCCAACTGGAGTGCAAAGCAACGCGGCAAATGAGTGCATGAGATGCTATCAATGGGTCATTGACTCTTCCAAACTTAAACCAAACCCTAATTCTGCTCTTTCTTTTTCTTGCAGTGCTGTGAAGAAAGCATTTGGAAATGGGTAAATTGCTTGAGCCTTGAAATCGGAATACCCAAATTCCATAGCTTTGATATGACCCATATGATAACTGTGGTAGCTAATCGGTTTTGCACAAGGCTAACCTAATGATCATTTCAATTTCCCCAAGACAAGTGAAAATACGTAATGATATGGCCTGTAAATGTTGCTTCTGTCAATGCAAAGTACCTCCCTTCCAATCCAGAACTACATAATAAAAATTGCGCGTAAGAATGTCTCATTTGAATTACTCAGGACTGATGGAAAAACATGAGGCGTTTATGAACCTACAGAGGATGCCAGAGAGCAATTTAGGGTTCAAAGACGCTATGCAATGACCTTGAGCGTGCCCGTGCAGTGGTGGCAGCGGAAGCACGCCTTGTGATACACAATCCCGTCGGCTCGCAACTGATCCACCAAGTACACCGTCTTGTCGCACTTTCGGCACTTGGGTTGGATCACCGTTAGCGCCATCATGACGGTGAGTTTGTTCGTTCAATCGAACAATTAGTCCAGTCTTTGCTTTCACATATTATCGGCTTCACTCGACCCGCTCATCGCTTCCATTCAATTCTTTCAAGCTTTCACAGATTTGGTCTGCGTGGCGCATTAAAGCGCCAAGAGGTGCACATTCAAAGGGTGGCAAACCATCTAAACGTCGCTTAGCATGCTGTCAATTCACTTCCAGTGACATGACGATCGAACATCAGACTTGATTGGTAACCCTAATTTGGCGGCTCAGTTAGCCTTTTTCTATCGTCGTCATCGAATTACATGAGCGCGATCCAAACAGAAAATTGCATAGAATATACGGCAGTGCGTCATTACACAATCAGCAGAGGCCAGTGATGCGGGAATTACTGACGTAGCAAGATGTAGGGTCCCGCAGTGTTTGTTGTCTACTGTTGACTGGTTTATTATTATTTTATTGATTTATTATATTTATATTTTTGACACAAAATAAGTTGTTCAATTGCAAGAAGTTTTGAAAAGTGCGGACGGAGGATTCATTTTCATTTTCGAATTTCATTTTCCAGAGTTTCTTATTGACCGCACAAATTTCGGAGGACTGGGAGAGAGTTGCCGCATCTGTGCTGGTCTGCTTTGTAAGCTTTCTCCATCTCAGCGGGATTCTATCTTTAGCATCTACAGTAGGCGATCAATCGGGATTGTTTGTGTTTGAGGTTGAGGAGCGAGCGAGGAATTGATGAAATTCTGTTATTGCGAGTGATTGTCTCGCTAGTTGGGAGGAGCAAATGTTTTCCGCGTGCCAATGATGGAGTGAATTGAGACTTGCGTGTGGTCGGGCTCCAGGTTTTGAATTGGAGGAGGAGGGGGATATGAAGGCGGTGTGGTGGACGCCTCTCTTCACCGTATCAGAAGTGGAAATCGGGTTCCTGCGCGGGCGAAATTGAGATGATAGTGTGATTCTCGCGCCTGATCAGCAGAGTGAATTAGGGTTTGACTTTGTAGTTGGAGAGTATTTGGCAAAAGGCTCTCTTCGCGTGTCAGAAATTTCAATTTGAGTTCGTGCGCGGGCGAATTTAAGAGGCTTGAATGATAGTGTGTGATACTCTCGCTTAGCAGAGTAATTTAGGGTTCTGACGTTTTCATCTTCGTTCGAGACATCATGGCTACTGTGAAATGGAGGAGGTTTAGCGATGTGGTGGCGAATTGCCATGGACGACAAGGAATCAGTGCCGTAAGCGCGCGTGGTCGTCTTCCTCCTCCACTGCCGGCCACCTACGTGGTACCGTCCATCCCCAACCACGTTCACAATTTCCTCGCGTCATTGCCATTTGCCACCACGTTTCGAGGTCCCGACACCGAAGTCGGGTGGGGAAAGCAGCAAGGGGCGAATTTTCACGAAGGTAGAGGGCGACGCGGGGGAGAGCCACAAAAGGGTTTGCCGCTCGCCATTTGCGCGAGCTGCAGCACGCCATTCGCGGCCTCCGTCGCCTCGATTTACCCGATCTCCGACTCCGTCATCACATGTGCCAACTGCGGGGCCGTGGACACGCTCGTGATCGTTCGTCCGTCTTCGACGAGACCTGATTCAGCGTTGTCGATGATGGAGAATGCACAGTTGCATGATACCGTGCTGCGCGTTTCGCGATGGCAATCGAGCAGGCAGGTTCCTTGGCAAGCTGGAAATTTACCGCCAAATTCACCTCCGGTGGCGGTGCAATCGCCTCCTGGTCCTCCTTACTCTCCGAATACGAATCTCGTCCGAACTCATCCTGGCGCTGGAGGGGGCTCCGGAGGTGGCGGGGGATATGGTTCTCGCGGCGACTCGTGGGGTGGTGCTTCGCTCGGGAAGGAGCTGCCCACTCCTCGCGAAATCTCGCAAGCTCTGGATAAGTTTGTTGTGGGACAGGAACGGGCCAAAAAGGCATGTCTTCTCGTCTCCTCTTCTCTTCTCTTCGCTTGACTTCCTTTTTTTCCGTTCCCTTTTACTGGATCATCTTCCAGTGATCTCACAGAGCGAACGTCTTGTTGAGTTGTTGTCCAAATATGCGGATTCTTATTGTGGATATGTGTGCTTTTTCCTCACCGTGTCTCTACAATTGCTTAGATCGTGCAGTCGTCTTACACGATTACGGAGCTTACGGTCTGTCTGTTGTCAACCAATAACAAAAGATTTGGAAACATTCACTATGGGACATGAGAATATAAGCCATCGTACATCAAACAACCTCTTGGCTACCTATTTGCTTCTAAATCATGTCACTGCGTTAGTGTTGGAATTTAGAGCGACAAATCCCACACAATTTTGTATAAAATGGAGTGCAATTTGTACCGAAACAAGTATCATCGTTTGACCTGTAATCTCTTAGTTGTTAAATTAATATGCAGCGGCATGTTGAAGGCTGTAGCTAGGATTAATCAGCTAGTGGTTCGATTTTGCTTATTTGCAGATATTGTCGGTGGCAGTCTACAACCACTACAAGCGCATCTATTTTGAGTCCATGCAAAAGGGAAATGTAAAGTCTACTGATGAAGGGTATGCTCATTCGATCCGATTTACTCCTCATAGTTTTTATCAGACAGCATGTTATGATGCAAATGGGTTATGTTTGAGATTGCATCTGTTGGTTCCGGTTGACACCGATTCCGCACTTCTGAGAGTAGCATTTAAAATATCAAGAGATTTCTTGCTTCATCGTTTCTATATCTCAAAATTAAATGCTCTTAGAGCGTTTATGTCGTATTGTACTTTTTGTCTTGACAATCAAGGAAGAATTGCACTGTGTGAGCAAGTCCAGAAATTGAAATAACCCCGAGATCTGGATGCGCAGGTTTTCTGGCCTCAGCTTCGGTTTTTCTGAAGTTGAAAGTGAAGAAAAGGATGGTGTAGAGTTGGAGAAGAGCAATGTCCTTCTGATGGGTCCCACTGGATCTGGTTTGTACAAATCTCTTTGTATTTGTTTTGTGGGAAAATTAAAATTTGTGATTCTTTTGTCAATAGCATCCTTTCTACTCTTTAGTTGTGTGTTTACAGCATTGATTCGAAGAGATTCATTGTCTCTGGTTTCTGTTGTGCAGGCAAAACCTTGCTGGCCAAAACCTTGGCTAGATTTGTAAATGTCCCGTTTGTGATTGCGGATGCTACAACACTCACCCAGGTTATTGCTCGAGTCTGTATAAATTATGTGTGATCATAATCATAGAGATCTTCTGGTTCATTCCCTGAATCTATAAGTTATTTCTTGCAGCTTTCTTTTGGAACAAAGTTGTAGTCGTTTTACGTTGTATATTTGTTCGAAAAAGTAATCACACGCAATGTGGTTGTACAGGCTGGATACGTGGGTGAGGATGTGGAATCTATCTTATACAAGTTGTTGATGGTAAGTATCTGAAATGGCTTCTTGTGTTCACAGGGCAACCTGAATTGGACAAACTTTTTAGTTCTTATACATCCACGTTGAGCTTGTAAGACTGATGAGTGTTTTTTACTTTATTTTCAGGCAGCGGAATTTAATGTCTCAGCTGCTCAACAGGGAATTGTTTACATTGATGAGGTTGACAAAATTACAAAGAAGGTATGTTAGTTTCGTCTGAAAAGTATCCAGCTGAAATTAACATTACGGTTAGCATCGATCATTGCCTTCAAAATTGTTGGTAATTATTGCTAGAATACAGCGTCCAAGCCTTTCGTTACTTCTCGTTTGTAGGTGCGCATCGGTTGTTGTCTATCCTGCTGGTGTGTAATATGACTGATTCAAGTGCTTCAATTTTCAGGCGGAAAATATGAACATCAGCAGGGATGTTTCTGGTGAAGGAGTACAACAGGCACTTTTGAAGATGCTAGAGGGAACTGTACGCTCCATTTCCTCTCTCAATTTCTTCGGGTGTTCAAAATGACGCTATGGTAGCATAGCTTACCCTTGGAGCTCAAGGTTACTTGGAGATACTCCTACCTGCCGCGTTGAATTTTTGCTATAATTTTGTTCAGTAAATGAGTCTGCTTTGTTACAGATCGTGAACGTGCCAGAAAAAGGAGCTCGGAAACACCCACGTGGAGATCATATTCAGGTGCCTCATGCCTAAAGCATCTTGTGATTTTTTCCTCTGTTTTTGACACCCTCCTAATTGGATCTCCCGTGTGTTGAGATTGGTAAAGGTTATTACGTGCGTGAAATTCCACGTTCTGAAGGAACTGCATTTTCTTTCTGCTCTTGTTTTCAACTAACACACATGATTTACATGTAGTTTCTTTCTCCTGACATAGCCTGTCGTAATTCTATTTTAATTGTGGATCTTTGTGTTACAGATTGACACAAAGGATATTTTATTCATTTGCGGAGGTGCTTTTGTAGAGCTTGAGAAAACCATTGCAGAGAGGTATGGGTTTTCTGAAGCGCAAGATTTCAATTTATCTGAAGTGTTTGTATACATTTATCGTCTTGAAGACAACTTTAACAGTTTGGTGGGCATATATAAGAGAGTTTTATCTAACTTCTGCATGAGGTTCGAAATGCCCTTAATAGGCTCTTGTGTATCTCACAGGCGTCAGGACTCTTCCATTGGATTTGGAGCATCTGTTCGTGCAAACATGAGAGGGAATAGGCTGGTCGATGCTGCCATCACTTCTTCATTGCTTGAGACGGTATAACATTCTCTGCATTTTTCTCTGTGAACTGGTACATGCTTGTTCTTCCAGTGTTTGCCTGTTCATTATTGTTTCTCGAGAGTCCATACGTATTTGACCTTTCTCATAAGCTATCGCTGGAAGTTCATGCCTTCTATGAGATTCGTTCTAAGTACCTTTCTGCACATTGTGGACGAGATTGTGGCTTCTAGATTGTAGAAGCAAAATAGTAGAAACTGAAATTCATGATATAGTGTGGCAAGTCTGTGACTATTCAGTCGTCTGGTGCGCAGGTGGAGAGTAGTGACTTGATTTCTTATGGACTCATTCCAGAATTCATTGGGCGTTTCCCTGTTCTTGTCAGTCTTGCTGCCTTGAATGAAGACCAACTTGTGCAGGTACTATGCCCGTTTTGGTGCACTTTTGGAACTCATTATTCTAACTATTTACGCCTATGTGCTCAATCGAAAAATAGAAACTCCACTTTGGAAGCAAATAATTTATTATAATGTTTTTTTAAACTTGGTTTTATCATTAGAAAATTTAAGGCATGACTTCTCATTCCTTAAATACATTTTTTTTGATTCCTTGAAATTTCCTAAATAATTTTTTTCAACTCTTGTACATATGGAAGCAGCCACTTTTGTCCATTTAGGCATTTACGGATTAACCTGTAACCCCGCGATAAATTTTGGTCTTTTAGCTTTTTCATTCAGCGCTATTTTCTGGTGTAGACATTGTTCCCCAGAAGTGGATCCAGAGGTCATTCGCCCTAAGTAAATTCTTTGTATCTTGCTGTTTAAAAGGAATCGTTGCATTACAAAAGTGGAATGTTGTTCCTTCGCAGGTACTCACAGAACCCCGAAATGCTCTGGGCAAGCAGTACAAAAAAATGTTCGCCATGAATAATGTAAGACACTTATTTTAATACCCTGAAATCAGTTCTCATGTTATTCGAGCAAGTCATTCTTTATTGCGATTTTCTAGATGACCTTAAAATTATACCTTGACAATGCTTTCAGGCCCAATGATTGGCAGTTTCTTAAGTGGATGCGACTGAGTTTCCCCTTTGACAGGTGAAGTTGCATTACACTGACGGAGCATTGCGAAGGATCGCGCAAAAGGCAATGATTAAGAACACTGGAGCTCGAGGTTTGAGATCCATTATGGAGTCTCTTTTAACAGATGCTATGTACCAGGTACGACCTCTAAATCTTCTCATGGTGCTGAACGTAAAGTGGGAGATATTATCTGCATTACTTTAAGCATTTAAACGTATGTAGGGTTGTGATTTGGGGAGACGAATAGAGGTATTGAGAGATCTTTGGGTACAGGACCCAAATCTGTTAAGATACAAGTATTTTATCACTGGGTATGAAGATCTTATATAAATTTATATGTGGGATTCATTCCAAGATGAGTGGCCGTAGGCATTTTGCCTAGTCAGACTAATTGAAGAACTGAACTATGTAGCTTCAACAATTTGCTCCTGGTCCTCATGAGAGAACTTCGACCCATTACAGGTTCCGGATTCAGTTGTGGAGACGGATGAGAAGGTAGATGCAGTTATTCTAGATGAAGAAGCAGTTGGTGCACCTGATGGCAACGGAAGCGGTGCTAAAATTCTTCGTGGCGAAGGTGCTTTAGAAATGTATTTAGACAACCAGAAGAGTTCCAGCAAGGTAATTAAGCACGACTATCCTAATATTGTGGCAAAACATCGTCATATCAGTTCATTACCTCTTCCTAACAGATTTGATGAAACTGTGTATTTTCTAAGAACTTTCCTTGAACTAATTTTCCTTGTGCGTAATGCAGATTGGGACTCAACAAGAGGAGGATGTCGAAACTGACCCAGAATTGCCTGCAAGGGCGGCGAACTTGTAATCTAGTGGTTGCATTTGTACAGCTTAAATTTATCATCTTACCATCTTTGAGATCTGCTTTTAAATTGTAGGTGTTCGAGTACATTTTGGACCCGAAGAATGTCCGGATGTTCAAACAGAACCTGCCTAGGGTTAGTAGAAATTGGGAACTACTGTGCACTTCCATTTGAGTTCCATGTGCAGGTGGCCTCTTGTAAAGATTTTGTGGTGCTCAAGGCGATTACCTGATAATGACGACATCAACATGGACTTGACTTGCAGTTCCTTTGGTTTGCTATTGGGATCTGAGATTGTCCCCTACTTATTGCTGTAGATTTATTGTTCCATAATATGCCATTTATTGTGGTCTTTTGAAGTGTTACAAACTTACAATCTATTGTAAGTTCGCAGTGCCACGAATCCAGTCTCAAAATCCATCACGTTTTCATCCCTAAGAAATATCATCCAATTATTTCATCTGATGTTCATGATGAAAATCACAAGCATTCCTATGATTTGTCACTTGTTTCCATTGTCTTTGCTTGCTCTTGCAACCCTATTAGTGTAAGTACTATGTATCTAATGTAATTGACTTTTGCTACAAGTTTTACCCTTAATCCCTAAACAACTAGATCCATTGTGAAGTAATAAAACATCATGTCTAAGCTAAATTTTCCCTTTTAAATTGTGTCCAAATATCAATCTTATAATTTTTATTGTGTGATACTATGAATTGTCAATCATTATGAAAAATTTCACTTTGTTTCATGAAAAAACTTGTCAAAGTTATAATTTTTGTGACTAAAAGTGAGAATTATTTTGTAAAAATAGCAAAAAAAAATCCAATTAATTTGAAATTATTTCAAGAGGTATATGTTGCAATGGGGATTAGTGTGAAATTTTTTTAATTAGTTGTTTTATTTCTTACACCCAAAACACCCCCAGTAATGACCTTCAATTCAAATTTTACCATCAAGCTAAATTTATCCTATTATATAAATGATATATAGAATCTTAATATTTTTCATGTGTGAATAAGCATATTTTCTATTGATACTGATTTTTTATAAATTTGGATGGAAAAATCAAGTAATTATAATTTTTCAAAATTTTTCAAAATTATAAAATGTGATAGAATTAAAACTTCTCAAGCTTCATTTTCTTAGTTTGAAACACAAACCAATAATGGATATTTTGAAAGTTTACAATTAGGGTTGACCAAGGTGCATCTACTTTTGAGGTTGTAAAGTGGCCAATGGATGACTTGTTTGTTCACTATAGAAACAAAGAATGCACCTATTGGTCAAATAATCCAAACATTTTGGTTGCTACCTTGGCCACAAGGGATCGCACCCTTCAAGGGTGAAAATCTGAAGTTCTATTTTATAGTAGTCAATTTTCTATACTTTTAACTATATAATATTTTTGTAGAAGAGTTCAAAATCCATGTGGTACAAAAGTTAGAATACTAATAAAAGAATCTTAAAGAAGTTGGTAATATAAATAGCTTAACTTGATTTGGGTCACTAAGAGTTAAGGTTACAATCTATTTATAAGCCAAATTTTATTAGGCAATACAAAGTTCAAGGACTATAGTCTGTACAACATACATCTTTGATCTCTATAGTCTCTCTTCTTCTACATACATGGCTTTGAAATACAATTTAATCCATCCAATTTTTGTTCTCAATTAATCTAATGTGATTGCACCTAATTCATCCAATGCTCATATTCAATTCTAACATTTAACTCTATTATTCAAAGTTCACATACGGATCAATCTATAATTCCAAAACAAGTACTAAGGTAGGAGGCTTGAACTCTGACTTAGCATTAAAAGGCGATTAAGACTCAGAGGTACATTTTGCTTTTTCCAATGTACCAACTCTGCACATCTCAGGAGGTGGTGGCTTTTAATGACCACAAAGACCACTTTTTTTCAACTTTAGAAATTCGTAACTAATTCCACAGAGCTCCAAAAAAATATGGAACAACTTGGATTAGATGCCAATTTCACTTATCTTTCAAGGAAAATTTACTGAAAAATATTTCTAGATGTTCCACCTCCCCCAAATTCAATACCAATCCTTAAATGGTTGATTTATGGACCTCCTACCTTATAGATTCTACAATTTTACCACAATTTCATAAACTTGTATTATGTCATGGCCATGTTAGGAAATCTTGTAGCCATGTAAGAAAATATTGTGCTTGCTTCAGGTGGTAAGATGACCATTATGAAAACACTTTTTGTTGATTTGGGGGTAGTCTAGAAACTCTATTGGGTCAATGGAGCTGTACACTTCTAAAATTCATAGAAAATTCTTACTTTGTCCAAAAAATAAAATTTCAATTGCTTCCTTATGTCTCACATTTGTCTTTAAAGAAAAGAATGTGATTTTTTTTGCTCGTGGGAATTCCACAGACCACTCGTTCTGCCTGTCATAGGTAGGTTTACCTTATACAAGATAATGTTTCATAACAAAGAGGGGATTCCAGTCTGTACCTGACCTACCTTCGTAGGGTTCAGGGACCATTCAGGCTTTCACACCGGTGTCGGAAGTACTGAGAGGTTATTAAAAGAGCTGCTAACCTTGACGGCTACGGCACTTCACCATCTTGTTCGAATTTGGGTTTTGTGGACACAGCTTTATTTGAGGCGTTGAGAGTATTTGAAGAGCGTTTACGGTATTTCATGAAGCTCATTTCATTGCATAGTATTCGTACGTATCTGAAGGTTTAGGGTTTAGGGTTTAGATTCATCATATTCTGTGACCTGGCATGCGGATAACTTCGTCGATGATCCACTCAGAAAAGGTTTGTTATTCATGGATGATCTACGTCATCTCCATAGTCTAACATGTATATACTTTGATAATCATCACAGTGGATCGTGGAAGACTCGAAGTCATTGGTTCAGGAACCGAAACAAACGGTAGTACAAGGGACAACTCTGTCTGCATTCAGTTCAGGCTTGCACCATGGCAGTGTAGAGGCTTTCCTGGAGTCTGGACGCAGGCAGGTGAGATAGGAGACATTATAACATCGTTACTACCTGAAGACATGGCTTAAGACCCACGTGAGTTGAGACCATCAAGGAAACTGTTGTGAGAGTACTTTGGGTGGAAAACTAGCATGTACAGAAAAACACCCACGTTCTCTCCATACTTCCATCTACGCCTCTATGACAGGATTACACGATGATTAATGCATTGAGAATCAGAGTTGAGGCCAGAAAATCTCACGAACTACCGCTTACCGACAGAGTGTCAGGCGTGCAGACACTGGGCAACATCACTAGATTTTAACACTACCTAATCATAGTTCGTACCCGTCAGATTATGATTCCAAGTTCTTAACAGCACAGCCGAAGCTCTGATGACCGTCGTGATGGAATGCCTCATCATACGGGCATAAACATAATACAGAAACCTACGGGCGGATCTCTCAGACAAATGCCTCGTTTGTTCTTCGGAGTAACTGGAAAATCCAGCGGTTGGCAAGCTCCAGCAGTTTCGCACGCCCATGCGATAAGACATCGCATGGACAGCTCCACAACCTTCACTTGCGCCTTAAACTCAGATTCGTCATCTAATGTCATCTTCACCGAGAATCGCACCAGAAACAAAAACCCTAACGAAACCCTAAGGATATTAGAGCAAGAATGTATCTGCTCATTTTGACGCTTGCAATATAGATAAAGCATAAGGCAAGTAACACGAGACAGACATCGCAACGCCAGCTTTTCAACCGTATGTTGCCGCTCGGTTCTAGCACATGCTTAGGGCGGTTTCGTCCTGCAAAAATCAGAACCGCCCGGGGTGCATTGTGCAAACAATGACTCCCACATAGATCTTCTTCTTGGCCTCATCGATCTTAGTGGTATTGTGTATAATCAACTGGCCTAAGCCATCAAGAGTAGCAAATACATTTCTAATCATCGGCCACCCCAATAACATCTAGACTGCTAAGTATGGAAAACAGAACAGCAACAATCGGTACCAGCAAGGCTCTCAAACAGAAATCCAGAAACATTGAAAAGCAGTTCTGCAACACAAGCGTTATCGACACTTCAGATGCGCAACCGCAGACATGAGACAGGGAGGAGTGGCCGTATCGGTCCCCAGGACAAGAATTGTTCTGAGGACAGAAGCCTTCTTCGGGGGAAGGGTCTGTTATTTATACAAGAATTAATTAGGGTTTTCCGAAGGTTCTCGAAGGAATGCCGCTCGATCTTCGGGAATCGACGGTGGGTGTGGGTGAATGACCTGGACGCCGTGAGCTTCGATGGATGTACAGACTCGATGGATGTACTGTAGTTGAGTACTGACTTTGTTGGATGGATGGGTCGTCGACGTATGGTTGGCGTGTGCTACCAATCGGTGTTTCAATAATAATAATTCAAATTTTTTATACAGACCTTCGGTGGCATTCTTTTAACCCCTACAGGAAATGCCCAACTGAAGGGGTTTTTGGAAGCTTCTTTGGAATTTGTTTTAACCCCTCACCGCCATAGGGGATGAAAAGTGTCCTAAGATTGAATTCAAATTGCTTTAACTTTTGCATCCGATGTCCGAATTCAATCAAACTTGTTGGAAAATTTGTGCTCTCTCTTCTAGTTTGTGTGGTAAAATTTATAGATCAATCCAAGATGTAATGATTTTTTGGAAGCCAATCAAAGTTTACAAGTTCAATTTGGGTTCACCAAACTACATTTGATGGCTGCAACTTTGGGGGCTTGTGTCTCCCTCATCCAAAGTTCTTTTTCAATAAAATTTGTTGGATTATGTTCCCCTTGAATTCTAGTTATTGTGGTAGAATTTTCATGTCAATCTAGGTTGTTTTGAATGTCTAGGAGCGGCTTGTTTCTTCTCTATACAATATTCATTTCCAATCATTTTCTTGGAAAAGTTGCACATACTAGTCTATTTTGTATGAATCAAATTTCATATCAATCCAAGAAGTTATGAGTGACCAAGAAGCATTTTAGTAGAAGGAGGTTCAATGTTTGATGTGTTTTTTGCAACTTTTCTTGCTATTTTTTGACATTTCAAAGCCATTTGGTAGACACAATGAGACAATTAAATGATAATTTTTTTCATCTTTGTGTTTGTATGCTGATTTTGAATCACTTTACAGTTTGAAGTTTCTTCATTTGAATAGATTTAGAAACTGAATTTTGCCACCAAATGTATTTTTAGGAAAATTTTAGCATCCTTTTTCAATACTAAAACAATATAATCTTGCAATCTATGTGGTCAAATGACACCAAATTTGATGCATGTCATCGAAAACAAGTGCACTACAAGATTGTACAATTGAGATCTCTATAACTAAGTGAAAATTATACCTACAACACTTCAAAAGGAATGTTGTTTTTGAACTTGTTCAAGCCTCAGGCAATGAGGGTTTAACCCATGAATTCACTTTATATCTACATAAGGAACAAAATGGATTTTGGGTAGGTTTATATGATCTCAATTTTAGGGGCAATGTTTTCAAAATTTTCTTAAGATAGAAAAACTCAAGAAAAAAAATAGCATTTAGAGAATACAATTTTTATTCCAATTAGTGCATTAGAACAAAAAGTTATG
Source organism: Straminergon stramineum (assembly GCA_963920665.1). Classification (NCBI taxonomy): domain Eukaryota; kingdom Viridiplantae; phylum Streptophyta; class Bryopsida; order Hypnales; family Calliergonaceae; genus Straminergon; species Straminergon stramineum. The sequence goes on along the minus strand of OY987267.1, from coordinate 14,333,016 downwards.
CCACAATAAGTTTGAGTACATCAAACAACAAAAGAAGTCCAAAAAAACTTGAAGTAAAAATTTTAGCTTTAATTCTTAGAGATTGTATTTTTTTTTCTACATGGAAAGCTTTGATTCATTCAATTTGGTTTAGTTTTGTGAAAGTTATGGAACATCTTGTTTTGTGGTATATCAAAGCCTCTTCTTGAAAAAATATCATGTTGGATTTCGATTTTTGAACCTCAATTGTCATATTCTAAACAAAAAAAACTACAAGGTTAAATTTGATTGTTAGAACAATCTCACCATAAAGACTTAAGGTAAAACAGCCCATTACGGACCAAATGGGGGGTTTGCCCTCTTGTCATTTCTGAAATTTTCTACTTTTTTTTCCAGAGAAAGTCAAGTGATAGAAATGGCAAGAGCATTTGAAACTATATTTTTTCAACAAAGTGTGAATTTGTTACGAATTTTTGAAGTGTTCAGCCCATCACAACCTGTAGACTACCCCAAAACCAACAAAAACTGATCCATAACACTCATCTTACTTACCTATTGTAGTCACAATATTTTTTAACACAGAAGACCTAGAAAAGGCACTTCCTGCAATGAACTAACACTAAAAAATTGAAAGTTTCTTTTGCAGTCCTTAATTACTCCATTCCAGTTAGCTAAGACATTCAATGTGGCCCAAATCTCTAAAATTAAAAGAAAACTGTAATAGGCTCATTTATAGAGATCCGTAATGGGCAAAAGGTCTAGAATGGGATGTTTTACATTAGTGTGTTTTGATCTATCTTGAATCTATTGTACTTCTCATTAACAATTATATGAACTATGAAAATCAAAATATTTTTTATTGGAATTTTTTCCTAGACTATTAACTCAATTTTTCATGACAAAGAAATTTTAATTCAAAATCTAGAATGCATAAAATTTACATTATGAGGATTCAAAATCTTATAAACTACAATATGCATTCTAATTAGAGCAACTTCCCAAAGAAAAGTATTCACTTTTAGACAATAGAGATTCTTGGCACCATGGTAAAATACACTCTTTGCCATACTTCACTTTTTGACACTATAAGAATGTGTAGAAGAAATTTCAAAATTTTTGACATCAGATATTGCAAAATAATTTCATTCATATGCTAGTCTACTACTTGATTCTACAATTAGATTTGCGTAAAATATCATTTTCATTTTTTGCTCTTTGCAATGGAAATGCTAGTTTAATTTGAGTAATTTTTAACATTAAAAAGGCCTTGGGACTTTAGGGGTTTAACTAAACAAAAAAATACAGATTTGAAAAGTTTTCTCATTTTTTTAATTTTAAACTTATAATCTTAAGCTACAAAAGTTATGGATTGCTTAGAAAAAGAAAACACAATAGTATCTCAAAAGGATTTCCAAATTTTGAACAACAAATGAACACAAAAATATGTTTTTCCATCCATCAAATTTTTTTAAGATTCTTGCAAAAATTCTTTAAAATTTGTAAATTATAGATTTTAAAGACTTTGCTATGCAATTATTCTATAATTCAAAGAACACTGGGACTTCAAAAAGTAACATATTTAGTTAAAAAAAACAATTCTTCAAAGAGGACTTAAAAAATAAAATAAAAATCTTCAAAAATCACCATGATTAAAATTTAGAATTTTACGGAAAAAAAACTTGCGAAAGTCACAAAAATTCAATCTATAATTGATTTTAGAAGGAATTTTCAATTTCTAGTTTCAAATTTTATTGAAAAATATTGGTTAGTGCAATAGTTACTCTAACTAATTGTATAGATATGATCTATGGATCATTTATTACAACTATTGTTTGAGAGTCATCATTAAGTTATTCTTCAAAATTGCATTTTACTATACATCTTCCCATTTTGTGAAATCTAAACTACCCCCTAGTCTTTAAAAGGATTAAAAGTCACAACATGTATAACCATCATTAATTTGTGGAATCTCAAAATTTACTCTATAATTTTTGTAAATAGATTTCCAATGAGTGTTTTTCCCTAAGACTCATTGTATTTGAGGCTCATCGCTTAGAGATCTTGACACTAGAATATTGAGATGAACTCCAATGTAGAAAATAGCATCTTAATTAGTGCAAAAATTTTTGATCCCTTCTTTATCGTAGAAGTTGAACCTAAACCCTCAATTGAGGAAAAAGACAACCAAATGTGAATAGATGGCATGCAATAATCATGTCTTCATTGTTATTATGATTCTAAAGAAAATATAAATGAATATAAGTTCAAATGCAAACTAGGATTAAAAGCAAACTAGGGGCCATAGAAAGGGTGACTTTTATGACTTTTAGGATAATTCTCATAAAAATTTCATGAAATTTTCTTTTGGGAATCTAAATTCTTAAAACTATAATTGTGTAGAATATCAAAATTTGACAATTTGTATCCATCCACTTTTCAATAGTGATCCTACTATGGGACATACTTGCAAGAACATGTCATTGAATGATTTAGTAAGCTTTGAAAGCTAGTTTATATTTGATAATATATTTTCATACTTATAATGATTATGGACTAAATGTATTTCAACCTTTGAGTGGACTATTGTTCTTAAGGGGACAAATGAAGGTTTGGATAGGAACCTATTGGGCAATTTTAATATTTGGCATATATCTTTGAAACTTTTTTGGAACATATGAAAACAAATTAGCCCTATAGAAATATAATTTTTTATTTCAGTTAGTGCCTAGGAAAAAATGTCATGCCTCCAAAGTAAAAATTCCTAACAGTTAGAAGAGATTTTGGGGCAAGGGAGGGCTATTTCAAGGTTGTTTTCTTTGTTGTTTAGGAACTTTGAACTAGCCATTGCTACCAGAAATTTTCAATTTATAAAAAATTCCAAAATTTCAAAAAAGTGTGAAGAATTGAAAACAGAAAATTGATTTAAAAGATTTTTTTAATTTTTTAAAATATGAAATAATTAATGAAATATTAGTTGACTTAGTCGTCTCCTGACTACATCAGATCATTGATGTGTTCCCATAGTCTGGGAACTCCAAGGAACTCACAGGCTTCTTTAGCCCCAAAATATCTTCTAATGCCATATTAGCCAAAAAAAATCCTCCAAGCATTAAAAATAAATAAGATAATATTCTCATAGAATATATTTTTAGTTATAAGGAAAGTTTTGAATGATTCTTTTTGGGTTATTGATGTGAAATTTATGACAAATTATTTTTTGGAAAATCCATTAATCTTTTAGAAAAAAGATAATTCTTATTATTTATTTTAAACTCAATTTTCACAATTTTCCAAAAAGGACAATGTCATTATTCAAATTGGCATATTTTGATTCCATCTTAGAGTTATTAGCAATTTCATATTTTGTCCATCTGGTACTTGCTTCTTGTAATGTTGATTTTGCCTACTCTACAAAACCCAAGGAAATATAGTATAGGGGGGTAATTCCTAAGGAAAGGTCAATAAGTCTAACGTTTGCGTGACTAAGGTCACTTGTTTTCATATTTTGAATATTTATCTATTGTGTTTTATGGTTTGATTCAAGAAATAACCCAAGGAAATATTTTAAATGTCAATTTTTCACAATCCAAATTCCCAATGCTATATTATAGACTCAATGGATGACGTCATAGTCCTATCTAGTGTGTGGCTCATGTCAATTCTCACGTCAATTTGTTAGTGAATTGTCAATTTGTCTTTATGCATGCTCTAGCCACTTAATATTAATATTGTATAAATATTTATAAAAATATCAAATATCTTGCACATAAATTCAATCCTCTTTTCTTTCTCTCATCCGTCTAAACCGTATTAATTTAATTGCAATTTTTATTTTATAAAATAATTCGGTCCCCTAATTCCGTGCAATCGAAAATTCCAAAAATTCCAAAAGAAGGAATTAGTTCTTTCCTGGGGCTTGAGTAATTCTTCACGTCAGCCCATTTCGCTCCATTCTCCCTTTAAGTCAATTTGTCTTTGAGCTTGTATGTGGTTGAGTCAATTGGCCTTGTTACCCATCCATGGACACACTGCCAAGAGACTAGACCTATCACCATGCACAAGGTGTAATGCAAGGACTAGTCGACTTTCCACCTACCTCCAACTACATTGTCGACTTGACTAACTCCTTTAACAAAGCAAAGATCAACTATTGGATATGCTTTGTATATGATTTGACTTAATTTTAGATTTCAATTTTAATACTTCTAGCTTGAGCCATATAATTTAATTTAATTCAAAACTCAATTCATCAATTCGCTTCACATGCTATACTTTTTGCAACTGGACCATGTCTATTTAGAATTGACAAATAGACTTATTCCACTTTCTATTAATTAATTGGTTAGTTGGACGAATGCATTGTAAATTTACACAAATAATATAGTCAACTAAATTCTACAACTATCAAATGAACTACTCATTGTTTCCTTTCAATTTGACATGATACACACATCCTGTTCTTAACATTTAGTTCCAAATCACAATTTCAAATTAGTTGAGCATGCATTGCAATTTATTATTTTTATACACATACACATCAATATTGTCAATTAAACATTCTCACACTACAACAAGCTAATAGACATGTCACATACAAATTCACTAGTGGATCACAATTGAGGTTTTATCATATAGTCCTTACAGACCAGTACTTACTCAGTACAGTCAATTGGACTTTTATACATTTGAACCTAGTTATATGGACCAAACAAATTGACTTTACACATTACTCCATCCAATTAACAAGTTACAAAAATTTACTCTTCTATTCACAGCTATTTACAATTAATAAGGATTTTATACATCATCAATGTGACTTGACATGATTCCCTTCTTACAGAAGACTAGATTATTTCCATTATCATTAATTGGTTCTAATTATTGCCTTAACAACACAGTATGATCTTGCTTCTAATTTATCAATTTGACCAGCATTATTTTATCCAATGAAACTCACAATTTTCTAGGAAACGAATAGTTTGGCCTTACTCAAACATTCCAAGATAGTCTACTAAACTTAATTACACCACGCTGGAATCTCATTATTTGCTTCTACTAACATTTCTTCCAACAATTCCAGAGAATTCTTAACTAGCTGATCAATAAATCCTCACATATAGAACAACCTTGCATAAATTTATACTGACCCCATTCAACTAGACAATGTCTCAGATTTTTAAATGCAATGTAATATTGATTTGACCAGCTACTTGACCGTCACAATTCTCATACATATATATTTGTATTACACAGTCAATTAGTCTGTAATTCTTAACACATACACACACATGCAAATATTTAGTAATAATCAAGGATACACATATAGAAAAATTACCACACATCAATTAGACTGCCACACAATGATACAATTCTCCAAGTCGACTTGATTCCAGCTCCACAGTTCACCCCACAGCAACCAAGGTTGAATCACTCAACCAAATAGACAAGTACTATTTTCTCAACAAAACAATTCGACAATTACAAATTTAAAGTTTTGAGAATTTTTATAATAGAATCGCCAAAGTACAGTGAGTCATACGACTTGTATGAACTAAGTTAAAAGCAAATCGACCTTTGGACTTATAGTCCCCAAACCGGGAAGATGACTTTTCATAGAGAGCTACAACTATTCAACTTGACTTTAAATCATTATCAATTTGCCTTGCTTCAAATCTTAGTAAATCTACCCTTTCAATTCTAATGAAGGATTTATATTGCTAATTGACTTACTAATGGAAATGGGACGAATTGACAACCCAATTTACACTTGAAAAATCAAATTGACAAAAAATTGAAAAATTTACAACACTACACTTCTACTTTTAAAAAGTTAAAAATGAAAAATCAAAGTTTATTTATGGATTTCTTTCCCTACTTTCATCTCATTATTCTACCACAAAAGATCTTTTACCTCAAAAGTTTTTATTGCAAAATTTCAAATTAAGATGATTCAAAGTCTTATAGTCAAGTTTACAAGACCAAGTAAAGTTTCTGAATTTTCACACTAATCTAGTGCAAATTCCTAAAACTAGATATGGAAAAAAATAAAAAAAATAAAAAGTTTTTTGTTCTTTTCAATAGGAATGTTTTGTTTTTGTTCTCTTGGTCAAACATGGTGATGAAGCTTTTAGGGTAAAAATCATAATGTAATGATCTTAACTTATTTCAATAACATGTCTTTAAGATATAACAATACCATTTTAAAATTTGAATCAAGATATCATTTTATTAATAATAAAATATCATTTATTTTTAAGATAGAAACAAAATTTTCAGAGTTGGATGCAATAAAATATGTGAGGGGCAACATTATATACCACTATAAGGAGTTCAACTAGAAAAAATAAATAAATGCTTGTAGGTTGAATATATTTTCAACACAGATTATACATAAAGATTGATTTCAACCATGGAATAAAATTTACATTGTCTTATGGTTATTTTGATTGGATTGAAATTTTATACAACTTCATCCAATAATATTCCTTCCCACCATTCAAAAACTTGGGGTTCAATACTCAATTATTGAACATTTAGCTTTCTAAATGTTGGACTTCTTTAGATAGGACTACATTGGGTTGAGAGTTCATAATGGATATTACCTTTCAACTAACGGTTTAACTGAAAATATTCATTTGTTGAAAACATTGTTGATCACACAGTTATATGACGAATCAGTATAGTTAGGCAAATATCATATTAAAATTTTAAATGTCAAATTCTCCCTATGATTTTAGAAATAAAAAATTTATATGGAAATTTTTGAAATTTGAACAATAGTAATAAAATTGACTTTTCTAAAATTTATTATTGGTATAAGAAAAAAACCCAAGTAAACACCTAAGGGCAATCCTTATTAAAGCCACACCTTGATGACATGATCTTCTTTAATGAACCTTCAATCTAATTTTAGTTCTAGTTTTGATCTTTACATTGGGAGGGAAAGGCCTTTGGAATATGCTATCAAATTTGGCAAAATATTTTGTTCATGGAGGATTGGAATGGAGACTTGATTCATAGAATCTTTTTGTAGCAACCTCTATAGTGGGCTTAGCACAATGCTACAACATATTGAATATGTTTGAGCAAGAATACCAAGATTGTGATAATGGGGAGGCTAAGAACAACTACATTAAGACCTATTAAAAATCCCTACTACAATCCTATTTTTAATTAGCAATTGGTGTAGTTGGATGACAAATCACTTGTTTGGGGGGTACCATGAGATCAGATTTCACCAATTGAATGTATATCTTTCTTTTATGAAAAATAAAATCAATCTTTTTTATCTAGAAAATTTCCGTTTCTATTTAAAATATGAATATATTTGCCAAATTTGGATGAAAAAGTGCATGAATATAATGGAAAATTGTTTTTTGGTTCTAAGGATGGATGAATGTAGAAGTACAATACTATACCCAATTTCAAGTGATCACTACCCCAATATTTCTTGAGAAAGTTTAACCCATAAATGATGCTAAGGATAGTTTTTGGCTGATGGATGACAAAGAATCTGCCTACGTAGAACAGAAGTGCAAGTGTTCATCCTTGGAATTTCGTGCAAAAAGGAGAGATCTTGCATAGTAGTTTGACCCCGATATCTATATCTATATCTAGAGTCTAGACGATGTCACACAGTTCCAAAAGGGATGATTTCCACGGGCAAGAAGTCCGATCCTAGTCAGCCCTAAGTTGGAACTGCCAAACCTAGTCATCCCTAACTCGAGTGAGGGATTGCTTTGTTTGAGCTTCTGGGTTAAAATTCCTGATCGCAGTTTTTCAATCTGTTGTCTTTTGAGAGAATTTTCCGAGGCTATGTTCCAGAAAGCCAAAGGCAGTGTGGACATTCCAGATTCGGCACTGATCGTTGCCTGACGGCAGCGAGGCTCCGAAAACCTTTGGAACAAGAAATAGCTGGAAAAAATTTGTTGTCTATGGCGATTAGAGATGGGGAGCGTGCTGCGACGGAGGGCGCCATCTTCACCCAGCTGTCTCGCTTCACCGGACGACGCCCCACTTGAAAGTTAGAGCGTTGAATTTTTTATTGACTTGTCCTAGAGTTGATGCAACGCCCGAGAGCGACAGATTCCGCCAGTTGTGTTTTATTGACAAGTTGGAGCTTCTCGTAAGTGTAATGTAGTTTCGAGAAGTGCGCTACGGTATGGATTCCACTGTTAAGAAGGAAGAGAAGGCTGCGGAGGTGGTCGTCACCAAGAAGGCCTTCAATTTGGTATGCTGCCACTGTTGTCTTGTTTGTGAATTTTGCTTGAATCTCTTTTCCAGGAGGATTAAGGGATTGGGTTGTCGGGTTTTCACTTTGGAAGCAGATGATATTAACGTACGATGTTTCTTTTCGGAAGAGTTAAAATGTTGTGCCCCTGCCTTACGTTCCTCTGTCTGCCTAACTCCTCATCGAGTATTTTTCGTAATGTTCAAGGGTTTGGGGTTTAGGGTTTCACTTTGAAAGCAGAGGAGATGATGTTTCGATAACTTCTGTGTTGCAGGCATGCTCCTGGGTGCAGAAAATGAGTGGAGGGTCTGATTTCGACGCGGAGGAAGAATCGAAAGGCTTGCCTGCGGATGACGGTGCTGACGTTCGGCCCATGAGGTAAAAGACATAGTTGGAATTTTCATGCTGAATTCTTCTCTGTTTTCCGTCCTACGAAGGATCCTTACTGATGTGAATGTTTTGTCGCAGGTTAGGGTTAGGAGCCAAGTATCTCTCGCATTCGCAAGCTAATCGTGTAAGTAGTCAAGTAGATAAGAAACTTAGGGCAAAGCTGATTCCTGCGGCACGGGCTGGATTTGGAGGTCGGAGAGATCATAAAGCTTCCAACAGGGAAGAAGCAGAGGACTCTGTCCAGGCTGAGGACGAGGACGAGGAGGACTACAGCCGTGCGTCCAATTTTAAGAAGCGGTCGAGTGCATTCGTTAGACCTACGTTGATAGTTTCAGAAACAACGGGCTCCAAAAAGAAGAAGAAAAGGGGGCCATAGTTTTTTCGTATATAGTTACTACAATAGCGCAGCTGCGTATGAAAACGGAGTCGTTCTTAATACTGAAGAAGGTGCTGCGGTATAATTCCAGAAGCATTTCAAGTTAATACCACTGGTACAATTTGCTGCAGTGCGGAAGAGAGAATGATCTTGGATTGTACAGTATATGAGAAAACTGTCTGTACATGAAGATTGCGGGAAGGGTGAACTTCCCTGTGCACCGGTGCTGAATTTTCTGTGGATTGCGTATTAGAGATGTTCATATGTGCCAGTTTTGTTTGGCTATGAAACGAGATTTCGCTACTTTCATCGCCTTGAATCCAGAACTCGAACGACGACTTCCAAGTAATTCGCGAACGTATGTGCTTTTGATCACAGTTTAAGAAATGATCGAAGAGAACCTCAAATGAACCACTGTAGATGGTTTCCGCGTCATCTAAGCCAAAGTATTTAATTATCGAAATTACGGCAGCGGAGAATTCTCGTTCTTACAAATTGAATATCATCTCGGATTTGTATCATCTATCATCCAAATATTCTCTTTATTAGAAGAAGAATTGCATTGAACGGATCTGTTCAGTGCTGCTTCATCTTTGAAATTTTTTTCTGCTGCAGTGGTGTTTGATATGCATCCCACCAATCACCTTCAGCGGGAAGCCATGCCTGAATCTGTAAAAGAGTTGGGAACTCCACTTCAGGGTTAGAGTCTAGCGTTTGAATCAATCCACCTTGTCTCGGGTAGTTACAAGGTTTTGAACTGAAGGAGAATTGGCGGATTTGCGTTTTGCTTGTCTTCTTCACGATCGACACCAAGGTGTGTGATCAGAGCTCCACGGACATCATATGAAATTGCATAATCGGAGCGCTTCTTGTCCGTCTTCGTAATGGACAGGATTACTTATCAGTTCCGTCCGTCTGCTGCATCGTCATGTACGAATTGGGAATCTCGATAAGATTTGCGATTAATTGTGGTACTTCAACGAGTCATACGTGCTTAATTTTTCACTTTGCCCTGTCATGATAGTGTCGCCGACGAGTTTTGAATAGGGCCGGAGGAGCCTACAGTTTGCCTGTCTGTTGCGTGACTAGAGATTGGTACATGTCTTACCTTAGTTTTGATATCTTTTCAACGCGAGCCAATTCTCCACGTGACGCTTGCATATCGGCAGGCTTTGCGGAGTAGGTTTTTGGGTACTCTGTTGGAGGTGGAATTTTAGGGTTTGAAGATGCAGAGAGCTTCTTCGTCCTGTGCTAGAATACGAAATTGTGTTCACCGCGTTCTTAATTGCAGCTTTGCCTTCCGAGTCCGTTGTCCTTACTTCTCAGAGGCAGAGTTTCGATCTGTTGTGTGCGCAGGCACCATTTCTCATCGAATTGTTCGAATGAAATTGCAGGAGTTATCTGCACCCCTTTCCAAGACGTTCGATCTCTCTTTCGCTGAATATTGGTCATACCGACATCCTGTAGTCTTGAGTTGCGAGTTGAGATTTGGTACGAAGGGTTTGCATGTACCGAGGTTTCCAATGTCCCCAAGTCGGGAAGGATTACTGGCTGAGGAGATTACCGATTGATATTGGAGAGAAGCTCTGACAAGCTGGTGGAGGAGCATGCGCACAATCGAGGTACATAATTTACTGACAATGCATCGTAGATCGGAGTTGCATAAGTCTGGCATCGGCGAACATTGGCGTCGCCAGATTGGAGACGTGCATCCTTCTGCCTTTGCTCGGCAAATCGGAGGCTGCGAGGTTTGATATTTCTTCCTGTGCCCACGCAATCTGGCTTCTACTGTAGTCTGGAGAGTTTTTCGGATTTCTGTTTGGGGTGTTTGGGGTGCCCTAAGAAAACCTTCTTGGAATGAGGGCCTGTTTGTAATTCTTTCTTTGAGTGCGTCAGTTGCAAGTCAATGCTGTTGCAGTGACTTTGGATATTTAAGAAACGCACTAGCTTGTAGTTTTCGTGAATGAAATGCTTGTCATGCTTGACTTGTAGAGCTCGTAATTTTCTTTTGTGACTTATGCCTTAAGCTTTGGCTTGCAGGATTTGGTCCGCCGTCTTGCTAAGTACGCGGAATTGGATGGGCATAGAGGATGTGTAAATACAGTATCATTCAATCCAAGTGGTGAGCTTCTAGTGTCCGGTTCAGATGATCAGAATATAAAAGTATGGAATTGGGCCAGCAAAGAGGAGGACCTGACCTATGATTCTGGTCACCAAGACAATGTGTTCCAGGCTCGAGTGATGCCCTATTCTGATGACCGCGTCATTGTGAGCTGTGCAGCTGATGGCCAGGTCTGCTGAACGAGACTTTACACTGCTGTATGTTATGGAACATGACGCTCCTATACTTTGGGGATTGGTGTTAATAAATTGTGAAGATTTGAGTCATGCGGTAGACCTGAGCAGCACTCTACCTAGTTTTACTAGCTTATGTTGACAGTAAGAGTCGCGACCTGGAGTTTGTTTTTAATTGTCATTGATTGTACTACGTCTTGGACATCTCAAGTTCTTTGTTTCTCTCCTTTTTTTCTTTTCTAGATCCAGCCTTTGGATGTGTATGTTCTATGGTTTCGCTATGCAGATGCTGAATTTGACGTGCGTTCGTGGGATAGGTGAGGTCTGGGACCATTCTACAAGATGGAACGGTGAGTACGAAGAAGCTTGCAAATCACAGGGGCCGTGCTCACAAGCTCGCTCTTGAAGTCGGCAGCAGTCGTATTTTTTACAGTTGTGGAGAAGATGGCGTGGTCCAACATGTACGTGTGGCTTTCTTCCAGCTTACTTCATTTTGCAATTTCTGGTTTCCTTTTAGTTACAATATATTTCGGTCGTCATTTATCTATACACATCCACTGGAAGATTACTTAAGAACACGAATGCTCTCCTGTAGGTTTGAATACCAGATTTACTTGCTCAGTATTGACCATGTTTGTGAAAGCTGACCAGGGGAATCTATACCATACTGAGTGTCACTTCTTTTGTTGAAATCATGTGTGACAAAAAATTGCTTAAATCAGGTTAGGAGGCCTTATTCCAGTATTTAGAGTTTTTAAATTTCTTAACTGAGTAAATGACAACTTGTTCTTTTTCGTTTGTTGCTGTTTTCAGTTTGACTTGCGGGAGGAGAAGAGTACGAAGCTCCTGACTTGTCATCGATTTCGAGGTAGACCGAGGCGATCGAGAATATTGCAGCTAAATGCCATTGTCATGAACCCCATAAACTTGAATTACTTTGCAGTAGGGGGTTCTGATCAATATGCACGCGTTTATGACATTCGGCGGGTAAAGACTAATGGATCCGGAATGGAAGACCAACCTGTTGAATGTTATGCCCCAAAACACTTGCAAGAACCAGGTATATCTCTTTTCTCAAGCATAAAACTTGTGAACATTTAATGCCCTCACTATAATCTGGTTGTCCGAAAAAATAATACATGCCTTAAACGATCTGCACACGATTTAATTGCCCATCTAGGTTTAAGTGGCTTAAGTACGTTCTCTCTGCCCTGCTTCAATGAAAGTTGTTTTAGTTTCTCTTCTTGGGATTCATGTTATCATTCTTAGGATTTTGCTGGTTACTGGCCGCTGCAGTTAGCTGTATCTAGAAAAATTCATGTGCTTGTATAAACCACTAAAAGACTAAGATACCCAAATTGAGCCTCATGTTCTTTTAGTGGTTTTGAGTACATTACTCGGGAGCTTTGTTTCGTCCATTTTTATTTTAAGTTTTGAACCAATTCGTGCGATGTTCTTTACTGATGCTGGTGATATAAATATAGTCCCATTTGAAATTTCACAATTTGATCAATCGAAATAGTCATTCTATGGCCATCAATCCTTGGTCCTCTCGGGGTGAATAGCCACTGAACAATTGCCTACCTAGCGTGTACTTTTTGATGTCATTTCCGAAATGATGGGTGGATTTGCAGGTCATGGAGAACACATAACATGTGTTGCGTACTCACACCAAGGGGAGCTTCTTGCTTCCTACAATGACGAACTCATTTACCTATTTGATAAATCCATGAGCCTGGGTTCAAGTCCGCCCCTTAATGCGGAAGAGAACGACTCGAAGGAAGAGGGGAATGAAGAAGAGGAGAACGCAGAAGCTTCCCACCAGGAGGCTCCGGGACCGCAAGTATACGAGGGACACCGAAATCACGACACTGTGAAGGGTGTCAATTTTTTCGGCCCAAATTCGGAATATGTGATCAGTGGATCAGACTGTGGGCGAATCTATATTTGGAAGAAGAAAGGGGGAAATCTTGTTGCTATGATTAGGGGAGATGATTCCATAGTGAATTGTCTAGAACCCCATCCGCATGCCACGATTCTGGCTACCAGTGGTCTTGATGATACCGTCAAAGTCTGGGCCCCAGTGTCACCTCATCTTCTGGATCTTCCACCGGATGCTGAAAGAGTACGTCTCTTTCTGTCATTGACTTTGATTTTTGAGATGTTCGTAGTTGAGACTTGTGAACTTCTTTCGTAAGTGGTTTCTCCTTTTTGTGAGTGACGTAGTTGTTGAATGACTGTGGTCCAGGTCATGAGGATCAACAAGCGAAGGCGAGAGGGCCATGCATTTAATATCTCACACACTCCAAACCTTGTGAGAACCTTGTTGCTGTCACGGGACTGGCAGGTTCCAACCGACGATGAGGGTGGCACTTACACCCGCGTTTCGTTCGAGGGTGCATCCTTTGAAGGGGACGAGGAGGCTGCACCGAATGAAGGAAGTGAGGAGGAGGACTCTTCTGATGACGGAGCCGTCGGAAACCCACGTGAATGCCTTATTAGCTGAATGCTGAATGCATTCTAGAGACGATAGCTGTGTTTGATAGCTGTGTTTCATTTCCATGAAGAATGCAGATCCATTTGTTAGAAAGAGAAAATGTCATCGTTGTTCAACCAACTTTTGTAGATAGTTATATCAGCTTAAGCTGTGTACAGAGGCTAGAACTTTAAAGTGTTGGAGGTTGTACATTCCGGAAAACTCTCGTTTGTTCACTACAGCTGGTTCCCAAAAGGATGGTCGTGAAACGTTTGCAGAGATTTTTGTAAAGTGCAGGTCCGTGATCAGTTGTCTATGCATTTGGAGAGATTCTCAGGCTCCTTTTGAAGCCAGTGTGCGATGTCCAGATTCGGTTGCCCTGCTGTGCGCCAGTGCCACGTCTGTGGGTTGATTCCTATGCAACTTGAGATCAAAGACACACAATACAGATTAGCGTCTGTCCATGCGGAGATTTACTGTTTGAGAATGGTGACGATTTCGATTGAAGTTGCACTTCAAAATCAAACTTCAAAATCAACATAGCGTCATCTCACTTCAAAATTCTCAGTTGCCGAAACTGTGCAACAATAGAATATAGGCACAATGAGAGAGATGAACACTTGACTAAGAGAATTGAGATGTGGAAGAAATTGCAACCACTGGGAAGCATGCCCTCCAAAAACTAGCTTCAACCCACGTTCTCAAAATACCCTCAAACCACCTTCTACAACACTTGCTTCTTAACCAATGTCATCCAAAAATGCAAACTATTCAAACAACTGAAAATACTCCCACCGAACATTACAAAATTGAATTGAAACAAAAATGAAATGTTCAAATCTATATCTTCAAAAAGCACTCACATATGGTATACTTTGAAAATTAAGCTTGAAACCAGAAACATTGTCCCAATTCCCAATTTGAGAGCTTTGCAGCAAACGAATAGACAGAACATAAGTAAACTAGAGCTTAAGCTTGGTAGACGTTTAAACAGCTAGACTAAAATATTTGTTTGAACATCCTAACATCTTCAGCCAAAGCTTTGTAACTTGCATAAGCTTATAAAAGCACATTGCAGATTTGCAAACACGGTGGCACTGGCATTCCGTGCTCTAAACTGCACACAGGGCTACCGTTCAGCCGAATGACCGTTTCTTCACAATATTGGAGGTCCCATATTTTTTTCCCATATTGAAGGTCCCATGAGTACTTGGAATGTTTGGAGAAAATACCAACAATTGAGCCCTCCTTTTTTCTTCACGTCGCACTCAAGTCATTCACCAACTGCAAGTGGAAAGACATATGAGTCATGGGTTTCACCAAAATTAAATTGGAAACTCAATTCACAATGTACTATCTATGCATTGACAAGGCGTGCATCAAAGCAATAGGAAAACAATCGATATTGGTTTATTGTAGCAACACCTCACATATTTTCTTAACCCTTAAACATCAAATTAGATGTTTTGTGTCCAATGGATGACAAATAATCTCTTCATGATGGACAGAACTACGACTATTCATCCTTGGAATTTTGTGAGAAAAGGGTAGGTTTTCTACAATAGTATGACCTTCAATGAATATTTTTGATTTTTTTAAAATAGATGATGTCACACAGTTCCAAAAGGGAGGATTTCCATGGTCACCAGTCCGTCCTTTAAGGGTTAATATTGTAAATGTGTGGGCCTTGATGTCACAAATTTTGTTTCATTCTTGCACCAATGCAAAACCAATTGTTGTCATTCAATGGAAAATATTGTACATCTTTTTGTACATGTAGAAAGTAGTAGAACATGTTATTTATCCATCCAAACTAAGCAACAAATCCCTCTATAAATGTGCATTCACCAATCTAGCCATCCCAATTCCTGTTTTTTGAATTGCCATGTTTTGTCCCAAAGGAATTTAGGAGTGTATTTCTTGTTTACTTCTCAAAGTGCCAATCACTATAATGCCTTTTTTTTCAACTCCACAAATGAAGGCACCAATGAGAAAAATTGTTAGTAGTTACAATGTAACCTTTGCCATGTAAATCCCTCATTAGGTCCAAAGCCACATTTTACTTGAAGACTGATGAACCTTTTGTCAAAGGAACGTCTTTTGAATGTAGCCCTACATTACTTATACTCTAGGATTTGCCATAATATATGTCAAATTACTAAACATATTTATTCACTACATTAGCAAGGACCCAAGCCTTAATTCCAAACTTCACAAGTTTTTTTGGCATGTACTACGGAATTGGTCAATACACACATTCACAATGGATTGTGGACTCATTCACTAGAAGTTGCACATTGGATTCCTAAAGGACTTGAAATTTGGCTTTACACTTTTGAGCAACCATCTCACTTTTTGTAGTTTATTATAATGAGAATTTTCTCTATCTTGCATATCGATGGAAGTATTCAGCACATATAGCTAGACAATGTGTGATGGCCTCAAACTACACCCTTCCTATCAACATTGATATGATGGGATATTGGAATAGAGGTTTTGATTGAGTCTAAGAAAGCCCTATAATAGGCAAGCACTTCAATGCCATATACATATGGATAGCCATATATGCTTTAAGCTTTCAATAAGATAAAGGTGTCCATATGCCCCCACCCCTTGTATTGCCATCTTTATCTAATACTCCATACTTTAGATGAATACCAATTTGATTCCCTCACTATCATTCACATTGTTTTCATAGTGCATAATTTCTGAAAAATGCCAATAGATGAGAGCAATCTTCTATAATGGTATGCATACACAAATTAGTTCTAGTGAATAGTCAAGAAGTAGTTCCATAAGAACTACTAGGTGATTGCAAGAAACACATGTAATATTTTATGTCACACTGCATTTGTGGTGATTTGTTCTTTGGCCATAACTTTTGTGTTCTAGTTCTAAATGACTGAAGATTCATAAGTATGGTACTCATGACTATTATACACCATGAATCATTTTTTATTCCCCAATTGGAATGAAGGTGATATTATTCTTGAATACATTTGCTAATGCCTTATATTGATCTTGAGCTTCTTGTACGTAGACAATTTTATGGTTTCTTGGAGTTGTATTAATTGTATTACCAAGTCTTTAAATGCATGATTGTTTGTATTTAAAATTTTTAGTAGATCAAACTTTAGATTATATTCATCATTGGCATAAAATGACGTTTGTTGAGTTGAGGTGTAGATGGTGTCATTATATGCAAATTCAACCAATGTCAGATATAAGTTCCAATTGTCTTGTTTGTAATTGATAGTCCAATGCAAATACTATTCCAATACTTGATTGACACATTTGGTTTGACAATCAATTTGAAGGTGAAAAACATAAGAAATTTTGATATCCACCTTCACGATTTTGAAGAATGATCTCCAAAATTCAAAAACAAATTGTGGTCCTTGGTCCAACAAGATATCACTCAACAAATCATAATATTGGTAGATGTTGTTTATCCTTTTGAATTTGTCTTGTTGCCAAGGACAAAATGCACCATCTTTGTCACTGGGTTCATGATGCTATATAGTATTAAAAGAACTCAATAGTGACAGGTTGGTGATGAAATACATGAAAATTGAAGGTTGTGACTAGTTGAGGATAGATAATGATTGTAGAAGTTTATAGGGTTGATATAATGAATTTTTAGATCATGGAAAAGTGTCACAAAAGAACACTAGTTTTGTGTTGAAACTAATTTAATTGCATTAAAAATAACACAAATTTAATATATAACCATTTCAGACCATGGAATTTTCCACTTACATTTGTACTAGCAAAGGGCTTGAATATTGTTCCTATTACTAAATTATTCAAGATTTTGTTGGATCTTAGTGGTAGTTGTGTAGAGATTTCACATTCCGTGAAGATCCAATCTTTGGTCTTTGCCTAAATAAACTATGAATTTAAAAAGTGCTAAAAATAGTTGATATTCCTAAAACCAATTGTCATGTATAGAAGTTGAACATTTTCGACAAGAATCTAGATGAGACATTATTACAACCAAATCACAAATTATTGTAATTAGATTGGTTATTTTGAACTCCCTCCCCAATCCCAAGTCCTACTTTTGAACCCATTCCTAATTTATTCATAATCCAACTAAAGTGAAGTTTGCTCACCTTTTGAGATATAGATGGACTCTCATCCCTTGGATTCCTAATTTTTGAAGAACAATTTTGGATAATTCTAGGAACACTGATAAGTGTCTAATACCCTTTTCCTCCAACCATTTATAGAAATTAAAAAAAAAAATTTAACCCCAAAGGACTAAGTGATTGTTTAATATATACAATTAAGATTTCTACTAATTACTCATGAAGTCAATTTTGGTCAGATGCTCACAAAATTTTGACACAAAGTGTAAAAGTAAATTCCCTTAATGGGAATATGAATTTTTTTCCAACTAGGTATTTGGATCAAGAGTTTTGCTACCTTGCACTTTTTGGATGGTCCAGGTAGCTTTAGATAGCATGTGTAAAACTCTTTTTCCACTTCTTAAATTTGGTAGTTATATAACTTATACTCCGTATGTTACAAGATGCAAATTTGAAGAAAAAAATATATTTGTAGTATTGTAAAATTCTAAATGGAAGAGTTTAAGTTTGTTGGCCTTGTTGGGCAAGGTTAGAATAAAAACTCTTTTTTTAACTTCAAATGTTATAATCTTTCAATTTGTACAATCAAAGTTTTTGAAACTTTTTCCACATATTCTAGTAGTAGTGTCAAACAAATTTGTATGTTTAGATTTCATAAAAAACTCTTTTCTTCATTTTTCTCACAATACTAAAAAGTAGTGGTTTTCACAATTTTTGTCCCAAATGTGCCTCTATCCTTTAGGAGTCAACCATGGAAAGCCTATTGTCTCCTCAAGGAACAAATAGGATTTATGAAATAGGCTCCTACAATCTCAATTTTGTTATCAAGTCATAAATTGTTTTTTAACAATAGAAAAATAAATTAGATTCTTGGGGATATGATTTTTATTTCAATTGGTGCCCAAGAGCAAAATTAATGCCACCCTAAATACAATTTATACATGATTAGGTAGAAAAAGAATCTACAAAAATTTGAAATAAGATTTTTTAAAATTGTTTCATACAATTCTTGTCTACACGGAAAGCTTTAATTCATTCCATTTGCATTCATGATATGAAAGTTATAGACAATCTTGTTTTCTAAGCAATCTAAGCAACTTTTTGAAAAATAACTTATAAGCTTTATTTTTTAATGCATTTTTTCAAATTTTTCAAATCTTCTTTGATAGGATTAAAATTACTTGTTAGAATGATCTTACCATTGGGATTATTGTGTTTCAATTCCACCTTTAGTTAGAACTATTATTTCATGATTTGATTTTTTGTGCAATCTCATACCTACTTCTATTGGAAAAAAAAAATGAAAGAATGAAAATCAGGTCTTGTTTTTTAAATGCTTTTCCTAAATTTTCAACTCGATTCTTTAGCATATATTTTTTATAATTCAACATGTGCAATGCAAAACTTTTAAGCTAAGAAGATTCAAAGCCCTAAATTCTAGGCAATCAATGTGCAAAAAAACAAGATTTCTTCACTTCAAACCCAAATATCTTGCTATTCATGTAGTCGAAGTTTCTGAAATCTCTTCCACACAATTTCATATCAGTCTAGTGCAAGATCTTGCGGTTAAATACACAAAAGAAAAACAATTTCTAAATTTTTTTACACTTTGCAGAAACAGTCAATTTTGAGTGGAATTTGATAGAAAATATCAAAGGCCTTGAGACTTCAGAAGTTAAGATAATTTTCTTCCACTATTTTTTATCGTCCAAAAGGCTAACCAACACAAATTAATCAATTACAACTCTTGATAACATAAGGCGGACAATTTCTCCGCATGTGTGGGAAAGCAATTTGTGGAGGATGAGCTTCGCCGACGTCGCGAGTTTCGCCGAGCGGCGGGCCCGCGACACCTGAAGATATCGAAACAATAGTTTAGGGCAGTGGCAGCGAATATGTGGAGGAAATCCTCCTCTCCCCCTTGACAGCGGCGCCCAATCTCGGCCACAAATTCCTAATCACGTTCATGATTGTGGCCCAGATTCCGCAGTTCTGTGGACACGGCAATTGGTTTCTTCGGAAGCAATTGCATTGCGGACGTGTCCTTCGGAGCTTTCGCGGTGCTGCATTGTCACGAAAAAACATCTTTCAATCCGGGCGGTTGAGATGATGGAACAAACTGCAGAGACTTGATTTGCGAACGTCGCGAAGTTTGGATGGAGATAGAGTCGGAGCATTTGTTGATATTCGCTCCCAATTGATCAGGTACCGAGCGCCAATCGAAGGCCAATTGAGGGCCAATTATCGTTGGAAGAATCGTCTTTACCAGATTCGAAGCTTTGCAGTGTTCAATGTGTGGCAATGCTGAACGTTACGGTTCCATTTTACAATTGAGTGAGAAGGGATTTTTGATTTTGTGGTGGAGGTTGTAGACAGGGGGGGGCAGGGTTTAGGGTTTCCGGGGTCTAGCTTGCGAATGTGTGATAGGCTTATGATAGTGTGGCAGAGTGTGGAGGGCACGAGGTTAGGGTTTTAGGGTTTTTCTGATGGAGTTTATGAACTCTGCCCTCTGTTGATGCAGGTAGAGAATTTTGAAGTTGGCGGTGGGATTATCATGCGTTGCGAAGGAGTAGCGGCTTGATTATATCCGGCTTTTGCTGGTGCTTTGATCTCGCTCTTCCATCATGGCGAAGGGCGTGCAGGCCACGCATGCACTCGCTCTGCCTGCTTTACTCCAGGTTCGCTGACTGTCAATAACTTCGAATTCTCTTAATCATGTACATTTCAATTTGTTCTATGGATTTTCTCTTGCTCTTTGGGAATTTGCTCATTCCTAGAGTTTGCAGGGAGCTTTGACGAAATCCGGGAGCCGAGTGAGCGCATACCGCCCTGTAGTTCGCCACTATTATGTTGCACAGTGCAACAGCTCAAACGTGCACCGCATTTCAGGTATTTCATGATAGGTTGATTGGAATTTCAGTAACCCGTCTAATAAGGGTTGAAATTTCGAATAGTAGCTGGATACTCTGCTGATCTCCTTGATCAACCAATATCTGAGAAGTAATGAGGCATTGAAGCATTTTTTATTTATAAGGTACTGAATACAATTTACGTCACTTTGTGCATTTTAACGTATGTCGGAATCTGGAAGATTTATAGAGCTGAAGAGAGATCTCTGAGTACGGGAGCCAAATCTTGTGAGATCAAATTTTTATCACTGCCTATGAAATTCTTTTACAATTTAAAAGTGGGAGGTTTTAGAGCACTATAAGTGTCAGTATTTCAGCTCCATTTTCATCCAAATAATCAATGGTGGACTTTTAGCCAAGTGATGCTTACGATACTTGCTAATTGGTCTTATCAAGTGTTTTGAATAGATGAGTTGTCGGGAACAGGGGTCAGTATAAGAGACGGGATTAGGTCCATAACGGTTTTAGTATCCTCTACCTTAGTACCGTGTCTGGGTTTTATGCAGGAAATGTAGCGAATTTGGGGTATTTTCAAGGAAGCACGTTGTTCCTTTCTTCGAAGAAATTTGTTGTTTCGCGTGGTCGCGTTTCGGTCAGCACGCCGTCGTATTCTAGGATGATGCCTGCAACTTGCAGCATCTCAGGTAAACCTCACTTCTGATAACTAAGCTAGTCCCACTTTATTCCCTAAAGTCCGGCTTTATCACTGTTGTGGACAGAAGAAATTTTACACCCTAAAATTGATTATTTTTTTAATATAAATATAAATTTTTATGTTAAAAACTTGTTTTAGATCAACCATGAGGTAATTTATTATAGGTTAAGATCATTATATGATTTGTCTACTATGAGAATCTCAACTGTTGGATTGTTCTGAGCTGCGAGTCAAAGTAGATTTTGATTCTCCTTGGCTTTTGGATTAAGTAGCACTCTGCCGCCCAATGGACAGCATCTTTGACTGCATAAATTAGTAGCTCCTTGTTTACAAAGGACTGCAAAATTGTCAACCAAGTCTTAGCTTGTAGGACCTTGTATCTCCTTGTTTATCAAGGAAGGATTCCGAACTTGTCAATGAAGACTTGGCTTGTAGGACCTTGTCGGTATTGCCTTGTTTATATATAGAGGAATATGAATTTTTCATTCAAGATTTTAGCTTATTGAAAGGAGGCAGACGTAGTTCTTATATTTTATTCTCACCACTTACTGTCCACATCTCTATAGTACTTCAACGTATTGCTATTTGTAATGTTGCACAGCTCTTACTGAAGAAGGGGCGATGACGACACTAAAATCAATCGATCCTGAGATTAGAGGCGATGCCATTCGGAAGCGGTTTCTTGAGTTCTATGCTGCCAGGGGGCACAAGGTTCTGCCAAGTTCATCTCTAGTACCTGATGACCCCACAGTGCTGCTGACCATTGCGGGAATGCTGCAGTTTAAGCCCATTTTCTTGGGTCAGATACCGCGGTCATACCCTTGTGCGACCACCACCCAAAAGGTTGTCCGAACTAATGACATTGAAAATGTGGGTCGCACTGCACGCCATCATACTTTCTTTGAAATGCTGGGCAACTTCAGCTTTGGGGATTACTTCAAGCGCCAAGCTATTGCCTGGGCATGGGAGTTAGCCACTCAAGAGTAAGTTATCTCTTATCCAAAGCCTGTTGTTCCACTCAACAGTTCTCTGGAGAATTGGTGGGTGTGGAGCACCTCCTGCGCCGCAAAATGAGTATGACGGACAAAATTGTTACATTGCTGAGTTTCATCCTCTTTTTCATCGTCAAACATACGTTTTTCATGTTGTGCAATATTCACGCTAGGTTTGACGAAAGATTTGGGGTTTGTAGAGGTGCAATTAGTCTAATTTACTACAAAATATGTCATTGAATCATCAAATAAACTTATTTTAGGGCAACCAAGAGGAATTTCAAAAACAAAAGTGGGTGTGAAATTGGTTCTCATCTTCCGACCTCCATATCTCTTGATGTGCACCTCTAACACTCGATCTGATTGAAAATTTGAATTTGGTCGGTGTAATTAGTCTAGTGGGGTGGGGTGTAGTTGAATCACCGTTTAATCACCAGTTACACTCATTTATTGGAGGTCATAGTGAAACACAACGTGAAAAGTGGGCTCGAGAATTATCAATTCTTTCATTGTCTGGCAAATTTCAAATTGTCGTGTATGAGATTAAAAATGAAAAAATTGAAAGAAATTAGAATATGTGCAGTTTTTTGCTTTTTTATCTTAAGTTTGAAAACTTATGACTCGTACTCTATGTTTTTGTATTATACCTAGATTTAACCTACAGCTTGCTCATCAAGAAGACCCTATAACCTCATTATTTCCCCTTACGATTAAAAGCAGTACTTCCCTTTCTGCTGGGCAGGTTCAAGCTCCCGTTAGAGAGGGTCTGGGTTAGTGTTTTTGAGGATGATGACGAGGCTTTTGCGATATGGCGAGATGAGGTATCATGCCCTAGAATTTTCTATGCTGTCTATTTCTACTTATTGCAAAGCGTGTTCTGGTAAAGCCAGATATCATCCAACAAAATTTGAGAGAAACTGTAGAAGATCTTTGTACTTATTGTATAATGCTGAGGTCAGTAGGAAACTTGACTGCCCAAACTCTTAGCTCTGTTGGATGATTTGCAATATAAAGGTGGGAGTTCCTGTGGAAAGGATAAAACGAATGGGAGCTGAAGACAATTTTTGGTCAAGTGGTGCTACTGGACCTTGTGGGCCGTGCTCGGAGATGTATTTTGATTTTTATCCTAACCGTGGTACAGAAAATGCGGTATGGTTTCTAGCACACTGAAGGTCTATATCATAGAGTATTGATTCTTATTCTTCAATGTATGCATATATTATGTCCCTTTTGTTAGGTTTTTAATTTCCTAGTGGTGTTTAGCCTGTATGTCTCTTTTGAAGCAATTAGATGAGCCATTTGTTGTGTTCTGTATGCATGTAGATATTACCAATCCACATGCTTTTCTGCAGTTTGATTCTAACCGAAATTTTCATGGAGTGTGCTCAAACAGGATCTCAATGACGATAGCCGCTTTATCGAATTCTACAATTTAGTATTTATGCAGTATAACCGGACAGATGACGGACAGCTTGAGCCATTGAAGAACAAAAATATTGATACTGGCCTCGGTTTAGAACGCATGGCTCAGATTCTTCAGCAGGTTTGCACTCCACCATCGATATGCAAAATTTCCTTGCTTTATCCTCTAGTTGCAGGAATATGTATGAATACATTTTCTTTGCTTAGTCAGCATGATACAGGCCTTACTTACGTTGACCTTCTTATTCTACTTTTACTTTTATGACATGCAACAAGTTGGCTGATGCAGGTACCCAACAATTATGAGACAGATCTGATATATCCTATTATTGCACGCGCTGCAGAACTTGCAAATGTGAACTACACAGCAGCGGACGATCGTGATAAGACTTATCTTAAGGTTTGCACCTACTTCCATCATGTGCATACTATCTCACACTTAGATGTTTAGTCGTGCCCCTGTATGTGTGGCCGTCCTACTTTGAAATTAGGTTTTAGAAGATGACCAAACTGTGTGTGCAATGCCTGCTGTATTCGTGCTCATGTCCGCCTTACCATTTCCAGAATTCAACCTGTAAAGACCTAGGATTCATGGTTTTTAAATTACATGTGCAATTAATATAATGTATTTGAGATTGAGGTCAAATTTTATATGACCAGAATCACTGAAGAATATTGCATGTGGTGGCCTGTAAATGGATAAAACTGAACAAATGAATAATCCTACATAACCTACTGAGAATTGCCATGAAACATATGAGGCTGAAAATGTGCGTCTGGATACTGTGCGGTTTAAACCAAATTTCATGACGCCAAACCAGCATGTTTTAGGATTCATGATTTACAAGTTCCGGTTTCGATGGTTTAGCCATTTGTGAAACGATTTCGGTCATTTGTTGACAGGTCATTGGAGACCACACCCGAGCTGTAGTGTATCTCATATCTGATGGAGTGAACCCATCTAATATAGGACGGGGCTATATCGTGAGGCGCCTTATCAGGCGTGTTGTTCGCATGGGCCGTCTTCTTGGAATTCGAGGTGATGGACAAGGAGACCAACAGGGGGCCTTCTTGCCAACAATCGCTGAGGTTGCGGTTGCAATGAGTGGGGATGTTGACCCCAACGTCCAGCAACAGAGAAACAAAATTTACAATGAACTGAAAAGAGAAGAGTTACGATTTGTGCTGACTTTGGAAAAGGGGGAGAAGTTGCTGGAAGAGCTACTGACTGAAGCACTGGAAAAGCCCAAGCCGTGTTTGAGTGGAAAAGACGTATTTAAGCTCTATGATACTTTCGGCTTTCCAGTGGAGATAACTGAAGAAGTTGCTTCTGAGCGGGGGGTATCTGTCAATCTAGTAGAATTTGAAGCGGAGATGGATGTTCAAAGGAAACAGTCTCAGGCTGCCCACAATGTTATAAAGTTAGCAATAGGAGGGGCTGCTCAAGAAACGCTTGCGAAGCTTCCTGAAACTGATTTCCTTGGTTATGACAAGCTTTCTAGTTCCTCCTCGGTTCTGGCCATTCTGGCCAACGGTGAATCTCTCGGTGAAGCTTCAGAGGGAGAGGAGGTAGAGATAGTCCTGGATAGAACTCCGTTTTATGCTGAGTCCGGAGGACAGATCGGTGATCATGGCTATCTCCGGGTTTTTGGTGGTGACAGTGAAGCTCTGGTGAAAGTGAAGGACGTTGTCAAAGAAGCTGGCAGGTTTCGACACATCGGTGTTGTTGAAGATGGACGGGTGATGGTTGGATTGGGTGTGGACGCGGAAGTTGATTCCATCTTAAGACAGCGGTCACAGGTATAGAGATCTATACCTTTATTAAGATCTGTTCGTATATGTAATTCATATCAATGTCTTTGCTGATATTGCGGCGTATTTATTCCAACAAATATGAGATTCCTACCTTTCATGCGTTACCCTTTTTCAAGTCCGCAATTCATTTCCACCATAATCACTGTTGGCAAAGTTACCAGATTATCTGGACTTCGATGGTGCTGCTTGAAATTTGGCATTAATAGGATGCAATGTAACTCGCTGTTTACATGTGGCTTGGGTGCAGGCTCACCATACAGCAACGCATCTTTTACAGGCAGCTCTCAAGAACGTGTTAGGCTCTGATGTTTCACAAGCTGGATCCTTGGTAGCTTTCGATCGGTTGAGGTTTGATTTCAATCTGCCAAGGGCGATGACGGAAATAGAGATCGTCAAAGTTGAAACGCTCGTGAACGAGTGGATTGGTATGGGGGTATCTGTTTCTACTGAAGAGATGGCTATTTCTGCTGCCAAAGCGAAGGGAGCTTTAGCCATGTTTGGGGAGAAATATGGCGAACAGGTTTGTGTTGAAGGCGCATATATTTACTCTTGAACCTAATACTACGCTGTTTTCGTACTTCTAAGTCACTTAAGTTTTCAGGACTCTAAATGACTCTATTTGTGAATGGCAGGTTAGGGTTGTCTCAGTTCCTGGCATCTCTATTGAGCTTTGTGGGGGTACGCATGTGGGGAATATTGCCGACATAAGGGGCCTTAAAATTGTGTCCGAGCAAGGAATTGCATCTGGGGTGAGGCGGATTGAAGCTGTCGCTGGCAGCGCATTCATAGAGTATGTTAATGCTCGAGATGCTGTTGTAAAGCAGCTCAGCGCCACCTTGAAGGTATGGATTTTTAATGTATTGCATTCTGCAGTTGCTACTATGCCTCATATTAGATTGTTTTTTTCTGTTAGAGTAGCTTTGATGGGTCTGCTCAAGTGCTTGTATTCTTGCAGAAATGCCACTGTATTTTATATGGAACGTTTGACTACTTGCATGTCATCGTATACAATAGTCTTCCTATAAATAACAGTGTGTCGCCCCACTTTGGACACAGACCAATTCTACTTTAGGTTGTATTTTTAGATTCTTTTTCAACATCTTGTTTTGAGGGATAACTCATAGTTGCACGCATTCTATTAACGTTGAGTTGCTTCTTCCGAAATTGAGGTTTTGGTCCCATCCTTGCCAGGCCAAAAGCTCTTTAGCACCTCAAGCGTTGCTAAAAAACGTTTGACCCTATGATTTCTATTGGCCTTTTTTTGTCCAAAGTCAATCACTTGGAAGTTAACTCCAATTTCAGCGGTTGCATGCTCTTAAAGTGGGTGAAATCATTACTTATAAGACGTCTGATAATTGTGTATGTTTGCTTATGCTGTTTTAAAAACATTTATTGTTCAGGTCAAGACCGATGATGTGGCTGGTCGGGTGGTGGCCTTGCAAGAAGAGGTGCGGGCAGCCAGAAACGAAGCGTCTGCTTTGCGCGTGGAGCTTGCGGTAACCAAGGCTAATGCTTTATTACCAACAGCTGTCTCTATTGGGGATTCCAATACAAGGTATTCTTCTGAAGCAAAACATAACCTGTTACATTTGATGGAATTACATTTTAGGTGATGATATTCTTATTAGGGGTTATAAATCCTTGATTGTGTCTACACCAAGGTGAGTATCATGTCTTCCTGCACTTTCGGAATAGGGAAAAGTCAGGGTTTTGATTGGTGGCTATAATGCTGATTATCTCTATTACCCTCTTTGTGGAGCAAGTCACAGAATTGCCTTGATTCATTGTGGCTGGGGGTAATCCCATTTGAGAATAATCTATGGCATTTGCGCCTAGGGGAGTCAAAGTTAAGTGAGGTAATCCTGAGCAGCGGTTGCTTGCTTTTTGAAAAAGGATTAGGTCATCACCCATAAAAGATTATGTGTCTAAGGACGTTTGATAACCGCTGTTGGCCTGCTGCTTGCAGGGTTTTGGTGGCCTCGTTAGATAAAATTGATGCAGAGTCATTAAAAGCTGCAGCTGAGCACCTTCTTTCCAAGTTGGGTGATCCAGCGGCAGTTGTGGTGGGTTCTTCTTCTGGAGATGGCATAGTAAGTTTAGTGGCCATATTCAGCCCGAGTGTCGTGAAGCAAGGCATTCAGGCAGGAAAGTTTGTGGGAACTATTGCCAAAATTTGTGGAGGGGGTGGAGGTGGGCGCCCTAATTTTGCACAGGCAGGTGGTAGGCAACCCGAGAAATTGGAAGAAGCACTTGAGAAGGCAAGAGGAGATTTAAAGTCTCTTCTATCGAAGCGCTCATAATATTAGGCAATTTATTAGTGCATTACATTCTAGTCTTGCGGTAGGAGCATTGATGCTGTAGAAAGCTTGATGTACTCCCTCTTTGTACCAGTATGTAAACTAGCCATTTTTTTCCTCCTCCCAATTGCAATTTTTCTGCTATCACCTGCAAATACAGAATCTGTTGCTTGCGGTATGATGACTCCATTTACATATCATGCTCTACGGATGATTTTGATTCAGCTGCGATTATTTTTTAACTAATCTTCTGTAGGATTCCAGTGGCACGGGTTTGGGGTTCACTGTAATACCTCGAAAGCTGGGCCAGGGTTAGATGGCATGCCGTTTTGGCTGGGGCCCACCACTGTTGCGCTTCCAGGCTGCTCCTGCTCCTGCTCCAGAGCGCGCATATCTTCATACCCTGCCTGGAACTCATCTTCTTTCGTCGTCTACCTGCCAAAGGAAGCTCTTCTCCCGCCCTTCTGTTTGTTGCTCGAGCATGTTTGTTCCTGATTGTTACATGTGACAAGCCTCCTCCCTCCTGTTTGTTACGCTATCCTCAAACTGCAAGTCTGTCAACCTCCTTTCATTTGAAGAAATGCGCCGAAGTACCTCCAGGAGGAGATGATGAGGAAGATTGACCTGTGCTGCAACAACAAAATTCTCCAATGGCATTTCTGAAATCTTTTCGTAAGAGAGCAAAACAACTACACGAGAACAAATGATTCGATCATTAGACGGAAGCCATTGCAGATGAATTGGTCTCGGTGGAAACTCTATTCTCAGGAAATCCTCAAACCCGACATGACCACATCTGGGTACCAAATTGCACTTCTTGGTTCCAGGAGGCCATGATTGTTTCTCATACCACTGATCAATTTTGGATTCTAATGGTTGATGCAGTTCATGGGCTTGAAAGCAAAGTTCATAATTTTTCCAACTCATACTTGCGTGGCAGCCACAACTACAAGGCTCTTGATTGAGTATGTTTCCATTTGCAGCATCGTTCAGTCATGTTTCGTCATGTTTCGTCATTCATCAAGCCTTTCTTGCAAGGAGGATCAAAGGCATTTTACAGTTCATGCTGTTTTTTTATTTCTTGTCATGGGGATGAAATGTGAGCAAGTAAGACCAGGTGGGAGGCTACGACATGCTTCCTTCTCATTTGCCGACAAGCAAGACGATTTCACACTGCAAATCATGCAAACCTGAACCTGGAAATAAGCACAGGGAACCACCCAAACACCTGCATCCGCAGAAGTCTTACAACAAGCAGCTAAACTCTGATTGGCTCTGTTCCTATAGTGTTGGGTCGAGTAAGGTACCTACGCAAGTAGATGATTTTCGTCAATATTTGGATTTTCTCCAAGTGTCACCCAATTTTGATATACACTAGTGTGCCCTATGCTGTTGCCATAATAATTGTCTAAGTAGAAGTAATTTTTAAAATTCTAATTTTTTCATTCAAAAATAACTTTGAAATTCAATGACTTTCATATCGTAGATCCAAATGCCATGAAACAAAGCCTGCGCACCCCTCCTCGCCAAGGACTTTCTAATGGTACCTAGAACATGACCGGAGGCCTCACGGTCCATGAGATCTCAATGTAAAAAACAAACAAAACAAACAAATAGCCTAACTTAACCCAGTAAGGACGTTGCAGACTAGAGTGGTCCGATGGATGACAAAGAACTCTCCCATGTGAGACAAAAGTGTGATTGTTCATCCTTGGAATTTTTTGCAAAAAGGAGGAGGTCTTGCAAAGTAGTATGACCTCCAATGATTCCTCTTTTTTTTTTTAAAGTAGATGATACGCATTGTTCCCCAAAAGAAGATTTCCATAGTGACCAACCCATCCTTACAAGGTTAAGATATAGACTAGTGTGCCTTGTGTTGTTGCCACATTCAGAATAAAAATAAAAGTATTTAAAAAAAATTATTCATAAAAATTTCGAAATTCAATAACTTTCACAATGTAGGTCGAAACTTTATAGAACAAAGCCCATGTACCCCTCTTTACTGAGGACTTTCCGACAGTACCAAGCATGCAGCTAGGAGGGTACCGTGTGGGAAATCTCAACGTAGCAAACAAAACAAACAAACAACCTAACTTAAGGTATGGACATCACCTAAGGTAGGTACACCCAAAAGTACCCCAAATTGGTACTGTGTCTAGTTAGTATTATTAGGTTGTTCATCATTTCATATTGTCTTGCTGGCAAATGAAAAGAGGTTCAAATGCACCAAAGAACATGCCATTTGGATACACTATGCAAAAGTTATGGAGGGTCAAAGTTTATTTCTAAAAGCGTTTCTTCCACGTAGGCACATAATTGCTTTTGGAGATGTACAAAGTCTGAAGATGGTGGTTTAAGGTCAGGTGCCATTTTGGCGGTGCCTACCTTAGTAACACCCAAGTATCACATGACAATGGAGGGAATAGCTGGCAACTTCTCCAAAATTATAAAAAATTAAAAAAATTAAAAATTGGCTGCAAGTAAGAAGCGGCTTCCGAGATTCGGCAATCTTTTTATATTCGTTTTCCGACGGAAAGAAAAGCGACATTGTATATTTTACTTTCATTACAAGTAGACAGACAGCAGAAGCAAAACTTAAGAACATTATTATTTGATTGGGAACTCCCCTATGAACTTTCCTCGGGCTTCTCTGGTTAGTTTCGTGGAAAGCTGGCTCCCATAATGCGATAGGATTTCAGACTTTACAGTACAGTAGAACTGTAGAAGAAGAGCACAAAAGCTACACGCAAGTACAGTAGTACTGGAGTGTCCTGGGAACCAATCACCGGACTCAAAAGCTCGAAGAAAAGCCTTAAAAAAACGACGGGAATCAGTATCATATAATAATACCCGTACTGTTGACAGTGTATTTGACCCCTGATCTGATCTCTCGGATTTTTCCTGACCTGTCTCGATCTGAGGTTTGCGAAGAATTTGTCTTTCTGTTTTGACTACGTCTCGATCCTCAATTGCTCAGTCATCATTCCGTCACCCCGAAGCGGCGTTCAGGGAGTCTCGGAACGCCACCAGTTTTTGTTCTTTTTGTTTTTTTCGGCGAATCAAAAGGAATTCCAATTGCAGGACGGAACCCCAGACCTGCAAGCTACCTGATCCCGAGCACGTTAAGCCTCGAAGGGCCGCCGTGGACTAAAAGTGTGGTCAAACAAATCTTTTTTTCATGTCGTAGGACGGATACTAGATGAGTGATTTTCACCCAATTTTTTGTGCACATGCAACTTTAGTTTATTAACCCCAAAAGATCCGGAATCATCTCCAGAATTGACGATTTGAGAAAAATCGTTCTAAAGTGCAATATGAAAGCATATTTTGGAATTGATATACAAATAAAAGTTGTAGATTGTGAGTTGTAGATTCCATCTATATAGTTAGATTTATCAATGTTATCACCAATCTATTTTTACAAATTTTGAAAGAAAAATTTCAAAATTCCTTCTAAATTCGATTACAAGTAATATATTTTGAGTAAAATTTGTTGGAATGAATTTGAAATGAGGTTTTCTTGAGTCTTGACATGGTGATTTTTTGACATTTTTTTGTTCTTCAAATCTATGACCTCATTTTGGCAAATCCAATTTTGAACTAAAGTTAGTGCAATTTGATCACTTAACAAACTTCCACATGGGTAATTTTAGAAAAATATGTACTCTAGTAACACCAAATCCAACCTTTAGATAAAAAAAGAACTTGATAAAGTATCTCTACAAATTAGAATAACTTTCATCCAAGCAATTAGGAGGATGAAACTCAAGTTTCAATCTGTTCATGGTCCACAAAATGGACATCGTCACACTTAGGGGTTAATGTTATATCCACAAAATTGAATGGAGTTTTATTTGTTTTATATGGTGGAGTTTATGGGTGATTACAAGAAACGCTTATCCTATTTTGCATCACATTGCATATTGATATGATTTTTAGCCATAACTTTTGTGTTTTGACTCCAAATGATTTAAGATTTATAGGGAAGGTATTCATGACTATTATAGACCTTTCCTAATTTTTTAGTAATTTTCAAAAATAATATACTATCCAAAAATAGAGCCCAATTCAATGTCACACTTGCCAGTGTGGAGGTTTTTAGTACTATTTAGAACCCAAATAAACGAATTTTGAGCTGAAATTTTGAGGAGATGGTCTTCTAGTAGAATTATAGCTAATGGCCAAAGGAATTTTAAAAATAAGTAATTTTATGTGATGTGAAAGTCTACAAAGTGAGCTTCTTTTTGCTTGCATTTTGAAACATATAAAATATTATTTTGGTGGTTCTTTTGGTGAATGGCCATCTCCATAGAGTTGTTACAAATGGCCAGTTTTTTGTTTTGTGTATTTTTTAATTTTTTTAAATTTTTTCCTAATTAAAACATCAAGATATGTATTTTCTTAAGATTTGGCACTTTTCTAGTTCTCCTACTCAAAGAATTTTTCTATGCAATTCCTTCTATGGGTACCATCATCTTAAAGGTATATACATTAATCATATTTTTTTAATTTTTAAAAAATTAGTTTTCTAATTTTTAAGTACTCTTGAAAAAATCATGAGTACTATTGAAAATGCAACAAATAGAATAGGTGTTTCTTGCAATCACTCTTAATAAAGAAATGGTATACAAAAAATAACCTTATGCCACCGAGGAGGATAATCTTGTCCCAGCCACCATCAAAATCGGACAAACCTGAACCTTACGTACGGCTAGTGATTTTCACCAACTACTTCGACCACACTGCCCGAAAAGAATCGCCCATCCCGGTCCAAATCGAATTGGCAACCTTCTCTATATTATGCTCCTTCTGACAACTTCACCACTTTTCATTAACCATCATTTCTCTTATTCAACCGATTTCCTGCTTAAACCGACGGACTTCGATTATTGCCCGTGTTTGTGCAATAAGTAGAATTCTTATGAAGTTCTACAGGATCGATTGCAATCCTATAATTTTGAATAATTATTCAATCGGTGATTTTCATGTTCATCAGTAAGAAAAACACTAACCTGTGATTCTCCCCGATCATTACCCCCCCACCCCCACCCGGACTCGCCCCCAGTATTGACCACTTTGGCCATTGTGGAGCCCATTTTCGTCTGTCGGTAAACATCTTCATGTGACTGGAGTACCGACTGCTGCAATTGCCGCAACACTTACCTCCAGCATTCCTGCTCCACTAGTCTCATGCAGACTGCCGGTGTGGCTGCGTCAGCTTTGCCCACTTCGCCACTTCCGGACATATATATATAGCTTCGGAATCCTCAAATTTAGGCCGGCCCCTGCAGTCGACCTGACCTCGACATGCAGTTTCGATCGATTCCTTAATATGAACACTCAAGTTGCATATATGCGGGTTGAGGAGAGGAGAGGCGTTACAACTGGAGGGAGTCTCAGATCTAGGTCTAGAATTTGAAGACAGGACGTGAAGGTGAACTCCATAGATACCCTCTTCAGAGAGTTCCAGGACTTAATTGCAGGGTTAGTAGGAATTCGTCCTGGCTAGTGTCGAATTCTGATGCCGGCCATGGCTAACAAGTTCGACACCAAGCACCTGCGCCAAGAATGGTTTCCACGCATAGACCGTCTCCTTTCTAGTGCAGACTTCGCCAAAGATCGTTACCGAGTGCAACGCGTCTGCGTCTGCGCCATCGTCCACTCCCAAGACGAGCGCGAGATTCACCTTCTCAATAAACAGATGCCCATGTTCTCCGTCACCCAAGAAAAACTAGACTGGCAACCCGAGGAGGATCAGAGCGTGGGCGACGTCTTCACCCATCTCACGCGAATGAGCGATTGTCCAGGCAACTACCTCTTCGAAAACGTGGAGTCTACGGAATTCGCTCCATCAGCAGATTCCGAACAAGACCATTCCTACTACCGCCAGTCCTTTCGATTGAGCAGTCTGGAGGTTTACGGTGACTGCTCGTCGCCTGGGTACCACATCGGTGCGACTGCGTTTCAGAAACTCACGCACCTTAGGGATAGCAGCGATTCGGACGAGCTGTGGCGCAAGTGGTTGATTAAGTACATCATCGATTTGGACGAAAGTCCCCGAATTTTATGGGCTCGCGAGGGGGTAACGTCCGCTGTGCTGTGGCAAGTGCAGCTGGATATTATTGACTCGACTTCCAGGTTCCGAAGAAGTATTGGAGGCATTCGGAGACGACGGTACGGGGCGTTTGCGCAGGTGTATGTGGACTCAAGGGAGGAGCATGTGGAGGATGGTGATGAGCCTGAAGCCAAGCGGTATCGAGGGGTTCGTTACCGTCCCGAGCGGAAGAAGTGGGTGGCGGAGATGAGGTTGCCGAAGGGGTTGAAGAAGAACAAAGTCTCGTTTGGGGACTATCAGTCGGAAGATCAAGCGGCGAGGGCTGTCGATGTTGCGTTTCATCACTACGGGAAAGAAGTCAACTTTGGGGATACTGCTGAGATTCTGAAAACGCAGTCCGCGCTGGAGGGGTTGGAGGGGGAAGTGAAGCTGAGACGGGTGAAGGAACAAGCGAAGTGGGTGGCGAATCTGCCGATGAGCGCGCCCTCGCGCCCCGCGTGCGCACCCTCAACGGTGACTGCTGTAAGTGCTCCGCTCCACTCCTACTTTTCTTGGTAGCCATGGCCAAAGATATTTGCTGAAATGGTGTGTTTTCAGGGCGTCATAATTGCGACAAACGCCAATTTCGTCAAATTGGCGGTATTCTCACAAAAGATTCGTCCACTCCGATACACTATCTTGCTAGGCGGAAATATATACTTGTTGTACGGTTAGAATATGCAAATTGAATTTCACCCGCAACATTGAGCGCACTGCGAACCGAGGATTTCACCCTCATCTCCGTCCTCGTTCCCCAAATTACTTCTTTTCTTTCCTTGTTCGAGGGTTCACTGAGCAAATTTAACGAAATGGACGTTGATATTTAGTGCACAAAGCTTGCTCTCCAAGCTAGAACTGGTATACCTTTGAGGTTACTGGTATTATGCCTATCAGATTAGTAAGCTTACTTCGCATGATTCAGAGCGTCAACATGCAAGTGCCCCAAACCCCATCTGAAACCAGAATGGTTCAAATTATACCATTACTTACAAGTGTCGATTTTGAGATTCCAGGCACTCAATCGTTTAGAAAAGCTCGCCAATTTGTAATTGATTTCTCCATTTTTAATTAATGAATACGACTCGTCATCTTGCAGAAATTCCCAGATGCTTTGTCGTCACAAGGTTCTACTGCGGCCCTTAATTTCGTGCTCTCTTCCCCCTCCCCTTCAAAATCTTTAGAGTCCCTACTAGAAAGCTACGGCAGTGGAGACGAAGAGAGTTCAGCGCAAGCCCAACTGGTAGCCCCGGAGCACGTCACGGACATGGACTTGGTGAACGAAAGCGGGTCTTTCGGTGACCAAACTGGGCAAAGTATGCTCCAATTTTGCTACAGCATGGGGAGTGACCCAGGCGATCTCCTAGCCATCTGTTCGCCTTCTCCTCCCACCTTGGTACCAATAGACAGCCCTCTTATTAGTTTTCAGGAGGACGAGGAGGATCATCGAATGTGGGAGCCGGAAAACTTCCAGTTTTGGAACCATGTCCACGAGCAAGATTCGTTGTTCTCTGGATTGTAAAATATAGGATTACTTCATCGCTTAATTAGGATTCAATTGTCAGCAGTTTTGAGACTCGCCGGCTGGGAATTGTCGGCATTAGGAGCTTGCTAGTTCCAGACTGTAGGCGGAGCGAGTTCAATTCCTTGACGGAGGAACAATTCACCTCTCACTAATTTTTATGACTTGGCTTGCAATTGGAGTGAATGACTCTTAATAGGTTAAGAGACGTTAACTTTGAATCATCAGTCTGCAAGCAATTGTACTATTTGTAGTGGGCCGGGTACTGCTAGTTTGTAGGATTCAGTCTGGGTTGAATGCTATGTCTCCCAGTGTTCTATAATGCTACAAAGTTCAAATTCTGAGTTGGCTGCGGCACGTTGTATTGCACTAGCACAGTACCTCAGTTTCAGTGTACAGCAAGGTAGAAGGCTCGAACTCCGACTGGGTATTAGAGGCGATCAAGACTCAGAGGTACATTTTGCTTTCTGCAATGTATCAACTCTGCACATTTCAGGAGGTGGTCGCTTTTGATGACCACAAAAGCCCCCTTTTTTTCAACTTCAGAAATTCGTAACTAATTCCACAAAGCTCAAAAAAATATGGAACGACTTGAGTTGGATGCCAATTTCACTTGTCTTTCAAGGAAAATTTACTGAAAAATATTTCAAGATGTTCCACCTCCTACCTTTAGTTAGTGATATCCTTGGTGTTATGTAACTCACAAAAATCTTTAATAGGAAGATCCCATGAATTTAAGACAAGTGTTATGGAGCAAATGTAGAGACTGTTGGATAGGTAAGCACTTGCAAAAGATTTGTTGATGGGTAGGGGTGACATTAATCCTTCTTGTCACAAAGCCTTTTTTTGTCGAAAAACACTCCAACTTGTTATGTCTATTGCAAAGAGCAAAAAATGTACAAATTGTGTGGGGGGAGGCATGTGTAGGGCAACTTTGCCAAAAAATACTCCAAAAAAATGATGGTGAATTATTTGGGAAATTATGCTAAGCATTTGGTGAAAAAAATGAAAAAAACAAAAGGAATGACAAAATATTTAGAAACTATAGTGCGTGAGCAAAAAATCAAATAAATTAGGACTTCAAGGTGGACACAAGATCCTTGTGCCATCTACCATCAAGGAAATTCTTTTATGACAAAGTGTATGAAATAGTTCATTGACCTCCTACTACCTCACTTGTATAAAAAGCTTGTTTTTGCATTTATCTCTCTACTCATTCAATGACTTTTGAAGCTTCACTAGAGACTCATCCACAAGGGTAGTAGTTGTGGTGGGGTAGAAAATTTAGGATAAAAATTGGATGAAAGGCGAAACTATAATTATTTTTTTATCTAGAAAGTTGAATTTCAAAAAATTCCTTTTTTAGGTGCCAAACATGAAATTTTTAAATTAAAGAAGTAATTTCCTAGAGAGTGGCAAAGCTATTGTGCACCTACAATAGTATAAGAATGTGTGGAAGAAATTTTAGAAACTATCACCATGTAGATTGCAAGATATTTGCCTTTGAAAGTGAAGAACCAAATCCGAGTTTTGAACACATTCCTTGACTAGATTACTTGACTTTGAATCTTATTAATTTAAATTATTTTGCACTAAAATTTTTATGTTGAAGATTTGAGTTGTAAGTCTAGGAAAAAAATTTAAAATAAGAATACTTCATTTTCATTATTTCAAAAATAATTAAATAGAAGTTAATGGTAAAAGATTGAAGGAAAAACTAAATTGTTAATATCTCTAAAATGGAATTGAAACACACTAATCCTCTAGAAAGCATACTTAACTTTGTGGAACATTTTTTTTATTTGTGAAAATTGAGTTTAAAAACAAATTCAATATATTATTTTCTCAAGAAGTTTCTATGATTGCCTACAAAATAAGAAGGTCTATAACTTTCATATCACTCATAGAAATGGAATGAATCAAAGCTTTCTATACAGACAAAACTGTATAAATTTATGAGGAAAATAAATTCAAAAAATTATTTCAAATTTTCATGGATTTTTTTTGTTGCATGGTCTCCCCTCATTTTGAGCTTATTGTGGTAAAACTTTTGCTCCTAGACACCAATTGAAATTAAACTTATATCCCTAGAAAGCTACTATATTTTTCTATCTTAAGAAAAAGTTTCAAAAAAATTCACATAAAAAATTGAGATTACATGAGCCTACTAAAAATCCATTTTGTCTCTTGAAGGGAATTGAGGACTTTTTAGGGATGAAAGTCATAGACATGTTGCCCCATACTATCACCTAAGTAACATTCTTTTTTACATAGTACCAAGTGTGAAGAGTACTACAAATCTACAATGGAGACACTCAAACTTGGCATGATACAATGGAATGAGTGAGGGGTATGAGTGAAGGATGAAATTGTCACTATATGAATTTTCCTTAACCCTTGAAGGACATTAGGCCAAAGAGTGGATGATGGATGACTTCACTATTCATTGTAGAAACAAAGATTGTAACTATTGGTCCAATAATTGAAGTAGTTTTGGTGATAACCTTTGTCATGAAGAAGTGCGTCTTTTAAGGGTTAAGTACAACCAAATTACAACTAATTCTGGAATAATGATTTCTTCCAAAACCTAGAAAAATCATACAACACCCATTTTCTAAGTGCTACTACACAATAACAAATTTGAAGTAGCTACTGAAACCTTGTATCACCCTTCAAGGTAGGGTCCATAATGGTAGGGTGCTCTAAAAGCGCCCCTACTCTAAAAGCAACCACTAACCCAAAAGTACTTTTTGCTTTCTTCATTGTCCCAATAATGTACATTCCAAGTTGCGTGGTTGCTTTTCGTGCCCCCTACGTTTCAACTTCAAAAATTCGTAACTAATTCCACAAAGGTCCAAAAAATATAAAACAACTTGGGTTCGATGCCAATTCCCCTTCCCTTCCTACAAAAAATTCCTGGGAATTGATTTAAGGGGTTTATAGCTTCCCCCCAAATGCAATCAGCTCTTCAAAGATCGCTTGGAGAGCAGACTACCGTACCTCATTTACCTCAGTATACGGCTTGTGAGAATCTGCTTCACTGTTGTGCAAGTCTTCCCACGTGCACCTTTTCGAAGGTTCTCTTTTCCACCCTTTTAGGAAAGGAAAACAATTCTCTCTACTGAAATACAGGCTAAAATATTGCTTGCCCAAATATTGCATGCCCTACAGTACTGATCGTCTGTGCAATTCAATTGTGCCACCCATTAAAAATAAGTTCATCCTGGAGTGACCTCCAATGAGTATTTTTTTAAACTTTTTTAAATTTTTTCTAAAGTAGATGATGTCACACGTTTCCAAAAGGGATGATTTCCACTGTCACCAACCTGACGTTTATGGTTAAAGGCAATTATTAATGGGTTTCTTTGGGTGTTTTGTGAGCAAATGGGTTGATTCCATTGAAAGGGGAAAAAACACATCGAACTAGGGGAGCAAATCCCTAGCAGAGAATATTTTTTATAAATAATAATAACAATAATAATGCTTTTTCGGTCACAAGAAATCAGAAGTTGGACCAAATATTTAACCCCTCATCGCCCAAAGTCCAAACATGTGTAAAAGCATCTTTGCTTTTCAAGTGCTATAGGTCTAAATTTCAGTGAAGTATGAAAATCTCAACCATACAATCTTGTAGTGTACATGTTGCAAATGGTGTGAAACAAATTTGGGGTCCAATTTGACTGTATAGATTGAAAGATTATAATGTTTTAGTCTTGAAAAAAGATGCTGAAATTTTCAGAAAAACACATTTGGAGGTGAAATTCGATTTCTAAACCTACTCAAATGAAAAAACTTTTAACTGCAAAGTGATTCAATACCAAAAGAAAAACACTTTGGTGAAAAAAATATCATTCAATTTACTCATTGTGTTTGCAAAATTGTTTTGAAATGTCAAAAAACAGTGAAAAAAGTAGCAAAAAATCACTCATTACCTCTTGGGTTGATATAAAATTTTAACCACACAAACTAGACTAGTATGTAAAACTTTCCAACAAAAATGATTGAAAGTAGACCATGTATGAAGAAGTTACAAGCTGTGGAAGTTCACTGCAATGCAAAAATGTTTGCATTTTGAACTTCAAATTACTCCCACACATTCAAAACAACTTAGATTGACATGAAAATCTTGCCACAATAACTGGACCTTAAGATGAACAAAACCCAACAAATTTTTATTGAAAACAAACATTTTATGAAAAAGTTACAAGCCCCCAAAGTTGCAGCCATCAGAATGTAATGTGGTGAGCTCAAATTGAACTTGTGAACTTTGAAGGGCTCTCAAAAACTCAGTACATCTTAGATTGATCTGAAATTTTTACCAGTAAAACTAGACTAATATGCGCAACTTTTCCAAGAAGTTTGATTGAATTCAGACATTGGATACAAAAATAACAACACTTTGAATTTGACTACCAGACAATGTGAGGACACTTTTCATCCCCTTCGGCGATGAGGGGTTAAGCTACTTTACTCGCTTCACAAAGTTCACCACTCTTGGTCAAGTACAAATATCTGGTAAGGTATATGAACTTATGACAAGCAAAATGACTAATTGATTTGCCTTATTGGCATTGCTGAGTTTTAAAAAAAAAGAAATTTTACGTAAAGACAAATGTGAGAAGCAATTGGGTAGAGCAATTTATTTTTATTTATTTTTGTTAAGAATTATGTTAACAAAAAAGAATGAATTTGTTATGATTTCTAAAGTGTGCTGCCCAATTAGCCCTAAAGAATCTCTAGACTTCCCCAAAAGCAACAAAAAGTGTATATATAGTAGTCATCTTACTCACCTAAAGTAGTCTATCACAATATTTCTTGACATGCCTACAACATGAAGGCCTTAAAAAGTCACTTCTTGTGATGAATTTACATTCAAGAGGGAGAAGTTCCTATTTCAATCACTAATCTCTCCATCACCATCATTCAAGACAAAAATTGTGGACACTAACTAAATGTAATCATGTATACCTCCAAATTTCATTTATTGAAAAAAATTTGTCATGGATTGATGCAAGACTATAATGGGTCATTTCTAGGTATTCATAATAGGTCTTTTGCTTGTGATGGATTGGTTTACCTTAGTACAAACTTACATTTTATTGCCACCCTCAAAAGATGAGACCTATCCCTAAGTTACTTTGCCAAAATTGATCCAATTTTTGGACCAATAGCTAGGATCTTCATTTCTATAGTAATCTTGAAAGACATCATACTCCACTATCTTAGTACTATAAGCCTTCTTAGGAAGGTCATCCATTAGCTACTTTTGGATATGGGGCTTCCTTCCACCGGAGGGGATCTCCTAAACCACCATTACATTCCAAGACTATACTATAACAAACAAAACCAAAAAGCCATTCATAGTCTTCTAAGACAGATGCTTCACATGCCTTTGCAAACAAACAATTAAACTTAGAGAGATGCCATAGACCCAAAGTGTCTAATGAATGATAGACTAAATCCTTCTATATTAGGAAGAAGTGCAAATGTTCATCTTTGAAATTTTATGTGAAAAGGGGAAGTCTTGCACAGTAGTTTGACCTCCAATTAGTGCTCTTGGGTTTTTCTTGGGTTTTTTTTAAGCAAATGATTCACACTGTACCAGAAAGTATAGTGACCAGCCCGTCTTTCTAGGGTTTAAGTTAGCAGACTTGGTGTGGTGAGATTTTTTAATTGAGATGCAGTGGGCCTTCCTAACTTACATCTTCTAAGAGACAATGCAAATTCAATTGAAAGTTAGGGCCTAAGTCTAGTTGATCTATCTTCAAGAGAGGTAGCTAGTCGACCTGGAGGTGCGCTTGAAACCGAATTTTTCGCTCCGCACAATGGCTGCTGCATCGTCTCAGTATGACTCGATCGCCTCGGACTTCAACTCGGGGACGTGGACAGTGGATTTCTGCCTGGGGCCATTTTTGGATTCGTTGATCAAGACATTTGCGCAGGAGCAGGGGGATGGTGCACTTTGGACGGCTGTGGACGTGGGGTGCGGCGTGGGCCGCCATACCATCAAACTATTGCAAGCGGGTGAGCAAGCTTCAGTTTCCTTGCTGCTTTGCAACTGTTATCTTGTACGAAACTGTTCCCTTATGCTTCTGTTGGCATCAGACTTTGCAAGTGTAGTTAGTTTGATA
The DNA here is from genome assembly GCA_963920665.1 of Straminergon stramineum. Classification (NCBI taxonomy): domain Eukaryota; kingdom Viridiplantae; phylum Streptophyta; class Bryopsida; order Hypnales; family Calliergonaceae; genus Straminergon; species Straminergon stramineum. The sequence continues at coordinate 14,291,345 of OY987267.1, read as the reverse complement.
TGTGAGGCTGGGGTATCAAAGGAAATTAAGCACACCTACTTGCGGTTCTAAATGCGGAGTGTAATTTAGGTGAGAGTGGTTAGATTTTGAAATGTTTTGGTTGGAAATCGGAGGGAGATTCCAGCACACCAAAGAATGCATTATTTGGATGTCATATGCAAAAGTTATAAGGGTTTGAAGGTACAAGGGTTTTGGTAAATGATCTAAAGTCAATTTGTTGGGGGCACATACTCTAAATTGTTTGATTGTTGTTTTGTAATTGTTGATTGTGCAAGATTTGGAATGTCGCATTTCCCCCATATAATCCCATAATCCCTCCAGTGGAGAAAATGGATTTTGGGTACGTTTCTATGAACAAAACTTTTGGCAATTTTTTTCAAATTTTTTTTAAGATAGAAAGACTTATTAACTTTTGGGGAATATAATTTTTCTTTCAATTGGTGCATAGGAGAAGAAAGTTTGACCATAATGAACCCACAATTCAACTTGTCGGGCAACAAAAGAAATCCTCAAAAACTTGAAAATAAGAAAATTTTAAATTTGCTTCTCATAGATTGTATTTTTGTCTAGATGGAAAGATTTGATTCATTCCATTTGGATTTGTGATGTGGAAGTTATAAAGCATCTTGTTCTGCAAGCAATCATAGCATCTTTTGGAAAAATATCATGTAGGATTCTTTTTGGAGCTCAATTTTCACATTTTTTCCAAACAAATAGTTTTACAAGGGTAACTTTGATTATTAGAACAATCTCACTATTGAAATTAGTGTGTTCTAATTTCATCGTAGAGCTATTAATGATTTTGTTTTTCCCCCTCTCTCTCGTACTTGCTTCTACTAATCAACTTTTTAAAGAATGAAAATTACTTTATTTTTTTATTTTTTATTTTTCCATAGACTCTCAGTTCAATTCTTTATGATAAAGAATATTAAATTCAAAATATGTAGTGAAATTTTTTTCAGTTAAGAGGGTTCCAAAGCCTCATAAGCTAGTTTGCCATGGTGCCAAAAAATCATGTTTTCTTCACACTTAATGTATTTATCTTGCAATCTTTGTGGTTCAAAGTTTCTGAAATTTCTTCCACACACTCTCATACTAGTCTATTGCAAGGTCCCATAGTTAGATATGCAAAAAAATGCCATTTAAACTCTTTTTTGCCCTTTGCACTAGAAATGGTAGTTTCAAGCAGTTTTTTGGCCCTTTGCATTAGAAATGGTAGTTTCAAGCAGTTTTTGATGAAAGAAAGGCCTTGGGACTTTAGGAACTAAGTAGGTGTCATGTGTTGTGATTTGGTGTAGTTAGGTTACAAAAAATTTGACTTGGATTTGATTTGGTTCTTTCTTTCTAGAGTGGGGCACTTTGCAATTTTGTGGTTTTCCAAGTTCTGGCTGACCGTGTGTGAAGCTTTTGTTCCCTAGACTTTTAAATCCTCATTTTGCGTGGATACACCGCAACATTCTTATGAACGTTCTTGACAACAATTTGTGTCATTCTCTTACGTTCAGGTGCAAGTAGTGTGCTTGCATTTGATGCATCCAAGAACATGTTGGAGGGGGCAAAGACGGAAGTAGACAAGTTCCTCCATAGCAATGACCAGTAAGTATTGCCTATTATTCTTGCTGGAGGGAGTGAACTTATGAGGAAATTAAGAACGGAATTGAATTCACATTACTTGCATGGAAATTTAAAACCTCAGGATAAAACGGTTTTTTATACTTAAATTGTATGCTTATTACGTGAATCCTGAATTTCAGCTCAATGCATCGATTTCTCTACCTCGGTGTTTTGTCGTTTGAATTTTGGACTAATTGTCACCCATTAATTATTGCGTCGAAAGAGTATCTGGAAAAGTCAAGTTTGCAGTAGCATCTGCAACGAATTGGAGCTCTATTCCTGAAGCCCAAGAAGGAGGTTTCGACCTTGCCATCTGCGTGTACGTATTGTGCACCTTGCTCTCCAAAGAAGAGGTTTGTTCAGATCTCTTGGCTTGTTGTTTTTCTCACATTCTATAAGCTTGTTCTCTTTAGACTTTGTTTTTTATCTCTCCGAGGAATACATTCCTTGTGTACAAATATGAAGAGTTGATACTGCCGTGCAGGTGAAGAAGGCACTTGCAGAGATATTTAAGATGTTGAAGCCTGGTGGTAAGCTCATGATTTATGAATCACATGTGATAGAATATATGGAAGCTGATGACAAAGCAACTTTTCCACTGCGACACATATGGATAACGCCAAAAGAGGATGGCACAAGGTGGCGTTATTTTGCAGATGAGGGCAAGCCACGAGAGGTAACTTAATACATAACCATGGCTCCCACCAATGAAGATTGTTACGATGCAGATTTTGATTATTTTGGTAGGGTTTTCTTTGGTACGTTTTCAACACTTGAAAATTAAGCCTGTCGTAATTTTCAAGATTCTTGGCGAAAATTTTTAGAATAGGTGTAGGGTTCCATCCCAGAGAATGACCGATCCCACTTGAGAATAGTAACTTCGCGTCTTTCTCAAGTGAGAATGGGTCATTCTGTTTTATGAATTGCAATATGAAATCCCTTCACTACCAATGCAATATGAATAGGCTTTTCTCTAGAATGGTTGGTGTTCAGAATCCAAGTTAGTAATTCACGAGCCGTGCAGACGTGTTGACTAGTTACTGAAGTTGTGTTTTTGTTGTAATTTGTCCAGGTTATAATAAAGATGAATTCTGGACGAGAGATTAAGCTTACCGACCGGTTATACACATTGTCATCATGGGTGTCTTTTATACTAGAAGCAGGTTTTCGAATCACTCAATTGCGGGAACCTTACGTAGACTCGAAGGCCATTCCGACCGATGCACCAGACTACATGAAGTTTGCTGTAGGAAAACCCATGGACATGTGTTGGGAGTGCACCAAACCTTTGTCACAGTAAGGGTCATCAAACCTCGGTGGCCGAATAATCTTATGTTTGTAATAGTAACCAAGAAATAGTAACCAAGAAAGAGCTAAGATTACTCTAGAAGAAGTCTAGGTTGTGACTTGTTCATTCAAGGGGTACGAGGGGATTAATTATAATCATGCTGATTGTGATGAACCCTTCCTTTTTTTTATTTTTTAATGTGTATGAAGACATAATTCTAACATTGGTGAAGACTTAATTAATGTTCAATGGTCCTTGATGATCTATGTTATGTCATGTCATGTTTCTTAGGAATTATTGCTAACCTTGTGAGGACTTTCATTAGAAACATAAAATACTCTTTCATCTTGCAATGACTTATGACTTTTTCATACTAGCTAGGATGGTGGTTTTGATGTGTACTCCAAATTGAGGTTTTGATACACCATTGCTAGAAGTAACCTATTTGAAATGAGAATTTCATTTGTTGGTTAATGTGAGACTTTGATCTTCTATTTTAATGATCAATGAACATGAATAGTCAATTCATTTGAAGTTCATGAATAACCTCAAGGATTCTAGATGAGTGGCAAGGAAGCTACTTACCTTCATTAGGAAAGAGATTCTTTCTTATCTATAGAATTGTTTGTTTTAATTATCATGAAAGATATAGTTATCTCAAAAAAGGGGAGGCTAGGTGGATAAAATATTAATTATTTTTGTGTGGGTGTGAGTATTGATTATAAACAAAGAAAATGTGGAAGAAAGGACATATGGTATTAGAGATGAAAGTTTAAAGAAGAGCTTCTAAGATATATTGAAGATAAAGAAGAAAGTAAACATTAACCTTGAAATGCTAATGAGGATGTTTAGTATCTTGTGGATGACTTCAAGGAGAGCTTTAGGATGGAAAAAAATAGTTTTTCATCCAATTTTTTTGAAAGTTGCTTGAATGCATTTTTAGTGAATAGTATTACATATTCCTTCATTGTGAAACTAATATTTATTTTTTTGAAGAAGAAACTTAATCCATTGATCACCCTAGTAGTATATATTGGCCACTTTTTGCTCTTCACTATTCATGACATAAAAAATAATATTTTTGTATTTGAATCCAATTAATGAAATAAAGTTTATCAAGTATAGTTTCTATTCCAATTGGTAAATATTTGAAAAATACTCAAATTCGATTTTTTATTGCAATATGAACTTTGGGGCTATAACTATGATTTATTGATTTTATGATTTTAGAATGACACCGTAACTTTAGTTTATACCATGATGTTCAACATTATAATATATATCTATAGTGAAATTTTCAAATATTTTGAGAATATTTTGTGTTTGATATGAATTTTCTTCACTTTTTTGTTAGAAATTTTTATTTGAAGAATGAATATTTTCATCCAATTTGGGGTATGCAACTTTACTGATATTGTATCCACATCATTTAGTGAAGTTGAAGTCATGTCAATAGATTTTTTAATTTTATACAAGATAGTTTATCAAAAAAATTGTACATCTTTCACTTCAATCTATATTTTGAGGTTTTTTTTATTAAAACTTGAATTTGATATTCAAGATAATTTCTTTTGCTTTTGAACAAATGACAAAATGAAGCTTTTGAAGTGTAGTTTCTACTTTACTTGAATTTTTTTGGAAAAATTCCGTAAAATATGTGTATTCTTGAAGTTTGAATTTGAAGATCTATAACCATGTTTTTACATACTATAATGTTCTAAAATAGAATTTTCTTCTATTTTTCTAATTTCAAGGTTTTTGAAACATGTTTATATTTGAGATGAATTTTCTTTGATTTTACTTCAATGATTCAGGATAATTTAAAGTTTTACCACAAAATTAGAATTTTGATGACATTTTAGATATGGGATTTCTAATCTAAAAATTACAAACAAAATTTTTTAATCTTTATTGCTGGAGAAATAAAAGGTATAAAGTGGAGGATATCAAGGTTTGACTGTTATATGGTCACGGATTGGGCTCCATCTTTTAGAGAGTTCAAAGTAACATTTTGACATTCAATGGAGAATTAACCCTATAACAATGTGGTTGCCTAGAAGTGTCCGATGGATGGCTTCACAAATTACTATAGAAATGAAGAATGCATGTATTGGTCCAATAATCAAATCATTTTTGAGTGACTACCCTGGTCATAAACCTATTAGGCCAACATCTTTCTAGATTAAGGTATATGTTTTGGATTGGCATTGGGTGTGGGGTGAGTACTACATGCACTGAAGCCAAAGTAGAGTATCTTTTCACCTATTTAAGAAAACAAATTACTTGAGTTTAAACCTTTAAAGTTAGGTTGGTGACTGTAGAAATCAATCATCCTTTTGGGTATCATGTGAATCATTGGTCTAAAAAAAGTTCAAAAGCTTTTATTGGAAATCAAATTACTATACAAGACCTTTATTTTTCACACAAAATTCCAAGGATGAATAATTGCACTTTTGTCTTGCATAGAAAGATTCTCTATCGTTCATCCATTGAAAAATAACTAGGGCATCTTTTAACCCTTTAATGTTGTCATAGATACTAAGTGTCTAATAGATGACTTCACCTAAGACTATAGGATGGGAAAAAAATGTTTTTTCATCTAATTTTTGGGTTGAAGGTACCTAAGGGGGAATTATAAGAAACACTTCATGTTTTTGAAGCAAAACACAGTTTTTGCCATAGGATTGATAGTATTATGTAGAATTATCAATACTTTGTGTCAATAGCGCACAAGCAATTCTAAAAGGTCAATTCAAGGCACCAACAAATTTGTACCTTTGATTTAGTACTATGCAATACTATGGACTATTGCAGGGTACTACATAAGCCACTAGGAGCAAAAAATAGCAAAGTAGGGGTCTAAGCACCTATTCATTTTTTTAAAATTCAAAAAAATTCAAAAAATTCCATATAAAAAGCCATTTCGTTAGAGAAGATTGCGCTCGCATTGCAACAAAAAATTTATGTAGGAAATTTTTTCCTTCTTTGTAGCCTTTGTGCAAAGGAAGGTCACTTTGACCTTATATGTGCAATAGTGCAATCGACATGTTTTTATTTTCATAAAAACTCATTTTTAGTCCCTATAATGTTAGTAGACCTCCAACATGTACAATTTGTGGCTTTGAATTTTCATTTTTGGGTCAAAAATAGGACTATAAACCTCCAAAATGGCCAAAATAAACATCTAATCAAGGGTAGTTTTAAAATAGTAAACTAATTTTGAAAAATTTGAAAAAAATCTCAATGTTTTCAACTACTACACGTACCTTCATTCCTGCCTTAATTCCTAACTTCATTCCAAATTTCACAGCAAACAGACAAACATTGTGAAAGTTATGAGCAAAAAATCACTTGTCCATGGGCAAGAAGACAAAAAATAGGATAAGTGTTTCTTGCAATCACCCTTGAGTACATTTTCAATTAATAGTAAACCAAATTCCCTCATTATGGTATTATTTTTTTTCTAAAGAAAAAGATCTCTAATCCATGGATCACCCTTGCAATGTATTTTGGCTATTTCTTATTATTTACTCTTGATGTGAATTTTAGCTATAAAAATGATGCTCTTTGATTTTGAGACTAACCTATGAAATAAATTTAACAAAGTTTAGTTTCTACTCCAATCAAAAATCTTGAAAAATTCATAAATTTTCAATATTTTATAGCAATATGAATTTTTGGCCTATAACTAACCAACTATGGTTTGTTGATTTTCTAATTCTAGAGTGACAAGGTGACTTTGGTTGATGCCATGATGTTACAAACTATAATATACATCTACATAGAAAATTTCGTATTTTTTGAATATATTCGATATTCGATATGAATTTTTTTCAGTTTTTTTTAACAAATTCATAGTAATTTGAAATTTTCCCAAAAAAAATTTGAAATTTGTATGACTTGTATTAGAGATATGAATTCACTAAAAGAAAACCTTATAGCTTTCAACAAAATCCATATGGCATTTCTGTTTTCTTAAACGTAAAAAACATCAATTTCAACATAGATTTTGCATTGAAATTGATGTTTTTACATTTTAAAAAACAAAAATGTCATGTAGATTTTGTTGATAGCAACAAGGTTTTCTTCTAGTGATTCATCTTTGAAAATTAAAAACAAAAATTTTCATTTTATATCTAGTTGAAAAATGGCAACAAACAGAGTGATGGATAGGGAGGCTTGAAATTAGTGGTCATGGACCCGTCCATGTAGGGTTAACTCATAAATGTTGACATGAAAGTTTAGTGTCCAATGGTAGACAAAGAAACTCTCTATATCGAACAGAATTGCAACTATTCATCTTTGGAATTTTGTGTGAAAAGGAGAGATTTCTATAGTACTTTGACCTCCAATGGGTATTTTTTATTTTTTTTAAAGTAAATGATGTCACACGATTCCAAAAGGGTTGATTTCTATGGTCACCAATCTATTCTTTAACCCCTAAAGGACCATTGTCCCCTCGGGGGACAAAATGGATTTTGGGTAGGTTCCTATGACCTCGATTTTCAGTCAAACTTTTTGAAACTTTCTCGAAAGATAGAAAAACTGATTAGCTTCGTGGGAATATAATTTTTATTTCAATTGGTGCCCGGGAGCAAAAGTTATGCCATCTTAAACATAATTTTCATGTCACCGGGCAGAAAAATAAATCCACAAAAGATTGAAAATTAATTTTAAAATTTTTTTTTCTTATAGATTATATTTTTGCCTACATGTGAAGCTTTGATTCATTGCATTTGGATAAGTAATGTGAAAGTTATGAACAATATTGTTTTTCGGGCAATATGAGCATCTTCTTGAAAAAATAACTTATAGGATTCATTTCTGAATGCAATTTTCACAATTTTTCAAAAAAAATTGTTTGACAAAGTTAAGTTTGTTTGTTAGAACAATCCCACCATTGGGATTATTGAGTTTCCATCCCATCTCAAAGCTATTAACGATTTAGTTTTTCATGTAATCCTAGACCTACTTCTACTTAACAATTTTTTAGAGAATGAAAATCAAGAGTTTTTCTCTTGAAGTTTTTTTCCTAGAATATCAACTCAATTCTTCAACACAAAAAATTTTAAATTCTCAGTTCATAGTGCAAAAAATTTCAATAAAAGGTGGTCAAAGTCATCTGAAATTGCAGGCCAGTGTTCAAAACATTTTCTTTTTCCAACTTTGAATGCTAATATCCCTCAATCTGTGCGGTCAAAATTCATGAAATTTTTACCACATGTTCTGAGACAAGTGAAGTACAAGATCCAATGGTTAGATTTTCTTAAAGTATTTTTTGGGGATTTTATGGATGAACGCAGTAGAAATGGCAGTTTTGAGTGGTTTTTGACAGAAAAATGGCCTTGGTCCTTTAGGGGTTAAGGATTAACTTAGGAAGAATGTTGAGGTCAAAAGTGGCCACAAGGTGATTTCAAGAAACACTTCATGTTTTTGAATAAAAAAACATAGTTTCTGGCCATAGGACTCACAATACTATGTAGAATTATCATCATTTTATGTCAATTGCACGTTGGCAAATCTACATCATCGATTCCAGGCGCTTGTAGATCTCTACCATCAATGATTCAGTACTATGTAGACATGTAAACAGTATTTAAAATTTTTTTTTTAAATTAAAATTAAAATACCTAAGATAGTGTTCAAACTCTAGGAGGTAAGTTTACATCAAATCGGAATCTAAAGAATTACCTAAGAGTTTGTCAATTGCAAGATTGTGAATTTACAATATTCCTATAACATATCAATATGCTAAAGTTCTAGAACTACTTATCACATCTCAATTGTCTATATTTAATTTATCTTGAAGCTTTCTCCAATTAGCTTTTTCTCTGATGAATAATCTCACATCCAGCTTTTAAATCCAATTGTTCTTCTTTTAGTACTCAACAACAAATCTTAGCAACATCTCTTTCCAATTGATAAACTTGTAATTTTCTAATTTTAAATCTCACTCCCACTCATGCACAACATTCATAATTTTCCAATCAATTTTACACATTCATACACACATAGCATCCACTAATTCTACAATTTTCAATCACACATCAACTTCACTCCAATCAGACATACTCCACATACATTCACACATACATAGTACACAATTGCAAAACATCCATTTCCTATTCAACAACTCAAACACAAAAATTACAAAAATAATTGTTTTACTTCTGGCACTTGGAAGGAGTCCTTGCTCACCGAGGTCAACTAAAAAAAACAATTGGAAAATCATAGCCTATAAGCTTGGCTACTCAACCGGCATAACTACTAATTGACATTTAAAACCTTTAAAATCCTAATTCACATGAATTACAATCCCAATTGGTAACTACTACTAGTAAGCCTCTGAATTGTACTATCGATTGATAAAATGTACAAATAACCCTGAAAAACTACCAATCGGTCAAAAATAAAAACAAGACATGTAGTACTATGCAATACTGCAAACTATTGTGGGGTATTATAGAAGCCACTACGGTCAGAAAATAGCAAAATAGGGGTCTGTGTACCTTTTCATTTTTAAAAATTCAAAAAAAATTCAAAAAAATTCCATAAAAAAATGATTTCACTAGAGAAGGATGTACTTGCATTGCACCAAAAACTTCATTTAGGAAATTTTTTCCCTCTTTGTAGCCTTTGTGCAAAGGAAGGTCACTTTAACCCCATGTGTGCAATCAACATGTTTTTATTTTCATAAAAACTCATTTTTACTTCTTGTAATGTTAGTAGACCTCTAGCATGTTGAATTAGTGGCTTCAAATTTGCATTTTTGGGTCAATAATAGGACTAAAAACCTCCAAAATGGCCAAAATAGACATCCAATTGGGGGCAATTTAAAAATAGTTAAATAATTTTGAAAAATTTGAAAAAAAATCATAATGTCTGCAACTAATGCATGTACCTTCATTCCAAATTTCACATCAAGTGGACAAACGATGTGAAAGTTATGAGCAAAAATCCATTTGTCCAAGGACAAGAAGACAAAAAATAGGACAAGTGTTTCTTGCAATCACACCACAGAATAAATTTCCTTGTTACTCTAGAAATGAAGAATGCAACTATTGGATCATTTTTGGTTGACTACCTTGGTTATAGATCTCATTCCTTCAGAGTGAAAATATTGCATGCATCACTGCTAGTCCACTTGTGCTAAGGTACCCAATATTCTTGGGCTCCTCTGTTTTGACTAAGGTAGAAGCACCAATTGTCAACTACACCCAATACCCAACTTGTAGGGTGCAATATCTCAAATGAAGGGTTGGAATAGATTTTCAATTGAAGCTTGTGATGTATTTTTTTGGTCCTTTTCAAGAGTGGGACTAATCAAGTTATGACACATGTTTCCAAGTAGTGAGCAAGAAAGTAGGAAGTAGTGAACAGGGAAGTAAAAAGTAGTGAGTAGGAAAGTAAGAAGTAGTGAATGGGAAAATAGTTCTTGAATGACTAGAATTGGAAGAGTCTAAACATTGGTTATGGATCATGAGTACTTTTTGGCTCCCAAAATTCATAGTAATTTCAATTTTGGGAATAAAATTCTGAAAATTTTGCAATCCCCATATTTCCTATCTTCCTGCATGGGAAAAATTTCCACATCTTCCCACTTCTCACGATCTGCTCCAATCCAAAATTGCTTAAATGATCAACTACTGGTGCCTCTACCTTACAGCCTTTCTGATTCATGATTCCATTCTCATAATGTTGTCACTGTGACAGGGTGAGACCAAAAGTTTGGGAGTTAAAGACATTATTTAATGGTTTTCAATCACGGCAAATATAACTTAGTTGGACCCCACAGGCCACAGCCCAAGCAAGCTGCTCGCTTTTCAAGGCTCCCACTACATGCCACTCTCAGCCAAGTTACAAATAAGGTACTCGACTTGTGTAATACAAACGCTGGGAAAAACTTTACATTTTATTGCCTGCTTTAATAGAGTCTCACTACTGTATGGCTAACTGTAAAGACGATGAGCATATTCTAATTCCTCTAATTTTACTTGGTTCAATATAATAATATTTCAACTTGCACTAATTCACTGACTTTGGTAAACAGTTAGTGTCATACGCACTCTCTGGGCAAATTATTGTAGCTTTTTCGGGGTCTTCCCCCATCAGCCACAGTGGAAATGTCATGACTTTTTGGTTGCCGTCGTCATATATGGCGTAATGGGAGTGTACATGCTCGGGAGCTGGCGGTAGACGTGCATGATCCCCATGCTGTAAGGTAGCTCCTCTAACTTTAGTTATCGGTGTTGACAACAGTATCATCTCAATCGATCTAGGAGCAGGAAACGCCTTCAGTTTAGCTTTCATTCCAGGGTGTGCTGCTATCAAAATTAAACAATATATTTCAAAGCACAGGAAACTCATATTGGGTTCCCGGTGTTAAAATTCCCGGTGAGTCTCACTTTTCCCGGTGTTCCCACTGTATCACACACAAAAGTGAGACTCACCGGGAATTTTAACACCGGGAACCCAATATGAGTTTCCTGTGAAGGTCGAAATCTAGAATGCATAGAAAGGAGTAAAAGGACTACGTACTTAGCACGTGATACCAATCACTCGTTTTTCAATTAAACAATACTGTACAGAAACGAAACCCAAGAGATGCATTGCCGTTTATATCAATTATTTTCGCGAAATAAAATTCCAGAGATTTGCCCTTCTTGAACCTCAACTCAGATCTTTAACTGTCCTAATTAGTTTTTAGAGTTAATCGCTCGAATGTCAAAATTTTGGCGCTTAGAAATGCACCATCTTAGAGAATACGATCGACCATCATAGTACTACATCATTCACCACACCCGGTCAATCCGTCAATGTATTACACCCGTCACCCAAGTGATCGATGTAAGCTTAAGGAACGTCAAATTCCTTAAAAATGGCAGCATTCAAGCCAGATATCACACAAGTCTCTGATCCCAAGTGATCGATATACTTGATGTAAGAGGAAACTAAGGAACTTAACATTCAAGACTGAAACATACATTTGTAAAAAACTTACGTGAAAGTTGCAGCTAGCCGGCCAGCTAGTAAATCTCAAAGACTAAGTGTACGTTGCTGCCGATTTTGCAACAAGTCACATGATTGAATGGAAGCTTTGCTTTGTGCGAGCGAATTTTATATTTCACGTGGCATGACCTCCAACTGAATCGCTCGTTGACTGATTGAGTAATTAAACGAGATTAATTAATTTCCTTGCAATTGAAAGCGTCCAATTTGTGCTCCAAAAAATATTAAGAAAAATAATTCCAACGATCCCGGATGCGATTGACGATCAAATGCCAAAGCGTGTTGACATCCATTGTCGAAGTTAAGGCTAGGCAGTCCTTTTTGTATTATCAATGGTATTTGAGGTCGATCATGCCGTCAATTCAGGAACGGAGGCATCGTACTACTGATGGTATCATTGACAAAGAGTTTCAGTTCTACCACTTCTGGTGCAGTGGTTTGCTCACTCTGGCAAAAAAATTATATATTTGTTTGAAAATTTGGAGTCCATCATTTGCTGGGTCCCCACTCCCCAGGTGAACTGTAACTGTGTAATTGGTCCAAGGAATACTGAGTCTGTTGGGGCAGTTTTAATTCAAACGTCAATTTCGTTGAATTGGTGATATTCCAAAAGCCAAAAATTGTAACATAATCTTCACAAAGGTCTAATTTCAGGCCACAGTATGTCTAGGACCAAGTATAGATTTTGGTTTCAAGCTATGCAACCTGAACTGTGCCAAAGTAAATTTTTGGGGAATATTGTCAATTTAATCCCGTAACCCCTAAATGCCCAAGGCTTGTCTCGAGCTTCTTGAAATTTGCTATAAATTGAACTAAAAGTCAATATTTTCACAAGTTGTACCAATTTCTTTCGAATTGTAACCACACAAATTCAAACTAGACATGTTAGAGATCACATAGGAAAAGAAAACATCACTATATCACTTACACATTGAAAGATTATAATGTTTGATTATCAAGGTGTTAAAATTGTGAAATTTTTTCAATTCTTTGTTTGCATGTCAACTCTAAAAAGTTGGTCACTAAAAAAATATGAGGTTATAGGGCCTAGCATGCACAACCCCAATCAATTTACGATTTTTCAAAATCTATTCTACAAATTTTTTAAATGAATTTCTAATGTGATTTTTCCTCCAAGATCTAGTGTAATTGAGGCTCATTTCCAATAGCCCTCAACACTACGGGAAGTCAAGATTGCAATGGGCATCCTTGCACAAAATCTTGAATAGGAAAATCTTAATCCTTCATTTTTAAGATCGGCTTTTTTCTCCTAAAACTAGACTTCAAAAAGAGTTCTCCAAAAATATAAACTACTACTAATAGTAATTTGGTTGGGTTTTACTTAACCTCAAAGTTTTCGAAACACCAGAATCTGGTATCTTGGACATTCAGGGGTTAAGGACCAAGTGTCTATTCAATGGACAATTGTAAACTCAGGTAGGGTCATACCAAGGGTCATACAAACTAAGTCAATTTTTAATAGATATTCTCAAAATTTTGTCACAAGATAGAAATATCTACCTCTGTCATAGGAATTGAAAATAATTCGGATCTAGTGTCCAAATCAAAAGTTACGCTCCATGAAGAAGAAGGGCAATTTGGGCATCTTTCAAGTATTTTAAATTTTCTAAACTCCTCATGGAATTTTGAATTTTGACATGAATGTAACTAATAAAATATGGCATAAAATTGTAAAAAACAAATTATTTTAGTTCTCAAATCACATTCTAAACTTTATTAGCTATGTTGAGGTAGTTTCAAAGAAAAAAAATTCTCTTCTAATTTCATGCCCTATTGTCTTGCAGACTTATGTAAGGTCAAAGTTACTGTATTTTTCCCCACACATTCCAAATATTTTTTTCTACTCTCTAACTATTCACCATTTGAATTTCAAATGAAAAATGTCACCATTGCACAAGAAAACATCAAAAAATGACTAGATAGTTTAGTGCCAGTTCACTTAACCTCCTTGCATTGCAAGGTGATTTAGAATAAGCTGGACTCCATATTTCATTATTTCCTTCTGAAATTTTGCATGAGTGTACCAATAAAGATATAGAACTCAATGCTATAGAGATGCAAATTCATCAAGAGCAAAAATTTTACTCCAAGAGGGCTTGAAGTCGTCTGACCATGTTTTGCAGGAATGAAAATACGTCTTTTTCTCACTTCAAATGCTATAATCTTTCAATCCACATTGTGGAATGGGCTGAAATTTTTCCAACACGCTTTCATAGTCTTTAGTCTACTACACTTTTGTATGGTCGAATCTCAAAAGCAAATTTTTTATATTCAATTTTGACCAATGCACTCAAAAATGGCAGTTTAAGACAATTTCTCTTGGAAAACACCACCCCCTGAGTCCTGTCAGTGGGGTTTAACAAAACTAACGTTCTAACTATCTCCTTCACATTTTTTGAGGCAGGGAATTTTTTTCTCTTCTTGAAACACATGGACAATTTCCATTGACAGAGGAAACAGTACACGGAACCAGGGGAACAAGTTCCCGGCGGAGCATTTTTTTTTGTGATTTTCTAAGAATCATGTAGATAAACAACCCTATGCTTTCACATAAGAAACCCAGAATCAGAGGAGGCCGAGAGAAGCCGAGATTACCAAATTTCTGAGGCAGGTGTCATTACGCTTCTGCAACACTTCATGTCTCAATACTTAGCTTAATTTCACACTAAACTGATGGCAGCAGTTCATAGTACTCTCAGAGTTCAAGACAAATTTTCAAAGTCTGTAACCACTCTTTACTTGTCTACGTAACTACATTCATGAGCCTTTTGTAGATTCGTGCCACTGTTTTTTGGCACCGGATGACCAGAATCACGCCAATTTAAAGAAAATTGTCGTGATTATAGGATAGTTACATGTGATTCTCTTGTGTGATAAACACGGGAATAAGTACTCTCTGTGATAATGGGCAATTGGAGAAAGTGCTCAATTGTTTCAGGAATTCCACCATTCTAACCTGAAGAAAGATGATTCAAATTTGACAAGAATTTTCTTGCAACGGATGCTTCGATCGGTCCTAGCTTCTTGCAGAAAGAGAATGATACGGATCGAAAGTATGGCACAGGCTTCCTTCCGAGAAAACAATACATAACTGTTGTCCGGCACCTGGAATTGTGGTGGACTCATCATTTCGGACGGAAAAGCGGATCATTTTCTCGAACGCGGACAAAGAATTTGACGTGTATTTTTAGTTCGTGTATTCAATCCACTCGTCAATCGGCAGCCCGATCGGTAGCAAGGAATCCGGGGGTTTCCAAAAATTCTGGAAGTCCAGGGTCAGTGGGTGAGTGGGTGTCCATCTACAGTCAGTGGCGAGATCTGAGTCTCCCCTGCCTTTGCCTTTGGGACGGAATGATGCTTTCTTCCATCTACTGTGCTCGAAATTTATGGAAGACTTCCAATTCATTCAACTCAAGTCTTAAATGGCCAGCTAAGCACCACGCTGTCCAGTTGAGAAAAAAACCCCAAAAAACCCTCAAGTGAAGCATCATTCTCCCAAAGGCAGGGGAGACACAATTGACTTTGGAGCCTAAATGGGGGTGCTTGGGCAATCTTCACTGTTGAAGTGGGTCTAGCAGGTGGAAACATTCCAAAAAAATACAAAAAACACTTTTTATCAATGATTCTCTCAAAACCAAGACCCTTGGGTTTAGGGTCTCTTGGCTCCTACCATGTGGGCTAGGCCAAAAAAGGATGCCGGGAGAGCTACAAGGTCGAAGTTTGCAAATACATTGCTATGGGGACATAGTGGGTAGAGAGAGATTGAGTTAGAATTTCACACGTATTGATTGCTTCAAGATTGACCAATCTCCACCAATTTTGGTGAAACTTGAAATCATCCTTTTCCCCTCACCAAGGCCAACAAGACAACTGGTGGGATCTTCTTGTCTTCTAGTGCTATTTCCACCTACCCAACTTACATGGTAGGACACCCTCAGGGTGTTAGTTTAACCCTAATTAGAAGAAATTTGGGCCCTAAAAAATACCTCTAGAATTGCCTTGATTGGAGACCTTAATTGGATTTAGATGCATACTTGTCAAAGAAAGAATGATATTTTTCCCCTCTTTTCCCCTATTTTTGACATTATGATGTTTACAAAATTGCATGCCTTTTATTGGACAATGGGACATTAGGTATTTGTCATTCAAATCCTAAGTACATTAAGGGAACACTTTATATGGAAAAAGGACAAATTGGGTGCAACTCAGTACTAATGGCTCATGTTTTTTCTACAATGAAATGCTTCTTATTGGACAACAAGACATTAGGTGTTTATGCATATAAATGTAGTATGTGGACAATAATAATTATTTATTTGCCATTTCTTTCTTCTAATGTCTTCTTTAAGAAATTCTTTCAAAAGATTCTATTTTGTTCATTTTTTCATTTTCTATATATTAATAATTTAAATGTAAGTTCTTGCATCTACTTTCTTTTGATTTAGCACTTTCTTGTTCTCCTACTTAGAGAATTTTTTTGAGCTTTATATTTTTAGGATATAATTTCTTTATGGATGTAAACATTATCTCTATTTTTTATATTTTTAAATTTTTAATTCCTAATTTTATAGTACAACAAAAAAGATTCATTTGTATTGGACCAAAACACAACAAATAGTGCACATATTTCATAGCATTATCCCACTCCTAATTTTTAGAACTCTTTGTAGTCAAACCTCATCATTTGGACACTTTGAAAAATGCCATTTTAACAAACATGACAAATCATTTAATCACAAGTCAATGATGCAAAATGTTCACCCAAGTATGAAATTTTTGAAAAAGTCCATAGTCGATGTCTAATGATCATAAACTAGCATGTGCTAGGATGTAGAAGGAATTTGTGAATTTCAACAGACATGACAAAATTTCTATGTTGCAATTTACATCTACCAAAAAAAACTTTGACCCTTCATTACATTTACCTTCACAACTTTTGCATGTAGTTTCCAAATGATGCATTCTTTGGTGCAATGGAATCTCTTATCATTCACCTATGCAAAATATAAATGTTTCACCAATCTAATAATTATAGAAATGTTTCATAGTAGAAAAAGTGAAAGAAAAAGTAGGGGTGTCTACCTTTATCCCTGAGGTCCTAGTGCCTCAAATTTGGTCTCCCAAAAATGAAAGATTGTCATTTTTTACTAGGGTGATTGCAAGAAACACTTCACATTTTTTGATCAAAATCGCAGTTTTTGGCCATAGGACTAGCAATACTATGAAGACCTGTCAAATTCGCACATCAGCACTACACCTATGAATTTGAACCGTCGATTTCGGTGCTTGTGAATCTGGACCGTTGATTTGATACTTTGAAGTACTATAGAGTACTATGGAGTACTACAGAAATCACTGGCAACAAAAAATTGGAAAAACAAGGTTTGTTGACTTTTTCATTTTTAGTAATTCAAAAAAAATTCAGAAAATTCCCAAAAAAAAGTCATTTTTTTAGAGAAGATTGCACTCTTATTTCACCAAAAAATTAATATAGGAAAATTTTTCCTTCTTTGTAGCCTTCGCACAAAGGAAGATCACTTCGACCCCATGTGTGCAACTAACATGTTGCAATTTTCACAAAAGCTCTTCGTCAATCTTTGAAAAGGTAGTACACCTCCAACATATTCAATTTATGGCTTCCAATTTGCTTTTGGGGGTTGCCAATTGTACTAAACCCCCCCAAAATAGCCCAAATAGACATCCAATTGGGGACAAGTTAAAAATAGTAAAATAATTTTTTTAAATTTGAAAAAATTATGGAATGTCTGAAACTTTTGCACTCTACCTTCCTTCTAAATTTCATGTAAAACGAACTAAGGATGCCAAAGTCATGAGCACAAAACCACTTATCCAAGGGCAAGAAAACAAGAAATAGGACAAGTAGTGTTTCTTGCAATCACACACTACTATAATCTTTTCAACACAACTCCGGGCCTATCACCACTATCAATTAGTATAGTCAATTTCTGTGGATCTCATTTTGGGTGACAGTTTGATTAGAATGAGTTCATAAGGGTCTGGATTTTGCTAAACACGCTCTGGGCACTTAAGGGTTAATGGCTGAAGTTCTCACCTTAAGTTTGGCCCTCTCCACTCATGGCCCACTGGAAACACAATACTATTCCAGTCAGATTAGTTTTCTGAGCTTTGTGTAGTTGCATGCATGTGTCGATCAGTCTAGGCGCTCTGAATCTCGCCAATGGAAAAAGCAAAAGTGATCGACTTCAATTACAGTGCAAGAATCGATCATACGAGCCCGGTTCAGGTACGAGTGCGTCTTATCGATCTCTCGAGGTGAAGCTCGAATCTCATGCGCGCAGTCGCTACTCGTATGCGTAGAAACTAAGTCAAATGCCTGACCTTCAGGCACGCTCGCTCCTACGTGACTGATGGTCAATTGATCTCGACGTACGTCGCTGGGTTCTTCTCAGATCCGTTGATCGACGGAGAACAGCCGGCCTGAAGACCTGGAGTATCATTCGTTGGTCTTGAGCACTTCAACTGAAGGTCGCGCTCTGACCGGCCATATGGATGTAACTACTGTAGCTACCACTTCAGTTGGAGACGTACTTGACTTGCATTGGATCACGCGCCTCGATCTATCATTCTTTGACTGCGACACTGTCTCTAGCTCTGATTTATCTTAATCGCAAGTCCCTCAGTCTCTGCACCATCGTCCCCAACCGCGATCTACTCCTGACCATTCTGCAAGTTCTAATGTCACATATATCGAAAGGTCTGATCCGTAGTACATTGCGAAAGCATCGGCAACGTAATTATAGTGACTTCTCCTACTCTTGGGGCTTCTGATTAGTTGCTCTCTTCCAATTCTCCCTCTCGTAAGTCTCTGAAATGGTTCTTGAAAAACTTGATAGTTATTCGGTCCATTTGTTGTCATTGTAGCGGGTCTCCGTAAATCTCAATTGATACGGAACCGGAGTGAATTGTCAGCACGCAGGGCTTGTGTAACTAAGCTAGGTAGCCAATTTCCCCACAAGTTAAGGCCCACATTGGTCTGTTTGATTGTATGAAAAGAGTGAAGTCTCCTCTCATGTGCATTGCTTTCTGGCGGATTTTTATGTGCCAAAATGTGACATTGAGCGGTGAGATTAGGACTGGCCAGTGCCCAGAAGGATGCTTGTCAATTTCCATAAATGGGCCCTTTCTGGGATTCAGAAATTGTATACATTCGTATACACAATGCTATAAAAACTTGGAGTGGTACAGAATTACGTATCAATGGTTCTAACAGTTCTAATTTTCACCTGACTTGAATGTCATATTTTCAAATCGTGTGAGGGTTTTATAAATGCCATTTATTAGTCAGAATATGACTGCCATATTGAATTACCGACTGACGTTGAAATCATTGAAAATAGCAGGTCGTGGAATTATTGAAGTAAGATGTCGACATACTGGCCGGAGCCGATCGAGAGAGCCAGTCTTCAGGACGGTGATCACATTCTGACCTACCGACACGGGGGCTTATACAGCCACCACGGCATCTACGTTGCCGAGGAGCGCAAAGTGATCCATTTCGACTGGAGGGACCATTGGTACAGCCGCACCGGCGAGGCTTACAACCTCTGCGGACAATGCGGCAACAGCACCGCCCGAGTGCGCATGAGCTGTGTGGACTGCTTTCAGCGCTTCAAACCGGACCACGGAGGGAATGCTGTCAGTCCGGTACTCCACCGGTTTGAATATGGCAAACCCCAAGCGTACTTGTTAACCCACGACCTCGGAACTTGTAGCACACAACAGAGCGATGGAGCAGAGGAGGTGGTACGACGGGCGATGGAAGCGTACCGAATCGGCACTTTCGCTGGAATTGGGACACATTGGAGACTTTGGAATAACTGCGAATCGTTCGCCTACTACTGCAAAACAGGAAAGTATACCGTCGGAAAACAGCTTCTCCGTCTCATAATTGTCCCGCCAACGATGTCGGCGTCCTAGCGTAGAACGAGATGCAGGGTGCACGGACCAGTTGAAGGCCATGTGATCGACATCCATGAAATATTTGATTGTAGATTTTACGGAGAAAGCTCCAGTAGCAACAATTAAGGGATAAATCCCTTTAGTTAGTGTGGTCATGGATTGATTTGCCAAAACATCCAAATTGGATAGAGAGCATGCACTTCAGTTCATTCTCAGATGTACATTATGAAAGCACGATTCATTAATTCACCCAAACTTAATTGCAAGATCTAGTGCACATGGCCACTGCGTATCCTCCAATCCGCCTCCAATCCGCCAATCCGCCAATTAAAAACATAGTGAAAAGCTCTTTCTCTGCAATGAAATTCCTTTTCATTTGTGTAAAAAAAAAAAGAGTGAAAAGAGCTGGGTGGGTTAACAAGTTAAATAGGGGCAGAACGCCAATTTCAATAGAATGTAACAAAACTTAGCTTCCAATTGCTTCATTTGGCATTTGAATCTCTACAACACTTGTCAATTCTTTCAATAACTCAATGTACACATGTCAGTGGCAGAAGAGTGACATGGCCGTGAGACATTGTTTGAAAGACTGAGGCTCCCAAAACATCAGAGAGGTTACTTGTCTATATCTCTACTATTCGTACAACATCGGCTTCAAAAAACTCTTCCAGTAAAGTCACAATAAAAGTAACGAAGTGATTCCGCTTAGATTCGTCCGTCCAAGTGCCACCCTCTGAAACCTACCACCTTGAAATTAATCTTAAATGCATGGACAAGGAAGTTTTGCACATGGAACGTCACTTTCATGCATCAAATTGGCAATATTCCATTACTTTGGCACGGGTCAGGCCGCGCGACCTGAAACTAAAGTTTATACCCGTCCTTGTTTGTGGTTTGGAATTATACCTTGGAAAGATACAGGTCACCATTAGACCTCTGCCTAGCCTGGAGAGTAAATTATTTTATGGGTGAATGTTCCAGCGCAGTGTGTACACCAAATAGTCCCAGGGCCGTAGTGAACCTTCTGCTTGGGGTGGTTTCAGCAACTCTCGCCACTCCAAAGTGGTGAGATCATACAGCCATCCAATAAGCTATGTCGTGATCTCAGAGATTTGCAAACACCAAGAGCGCTAGGAAGCCTTGGCAAGCTTGTACAACGCCTGAGGAAGGTTTTCAAATGGTTCACACCTGTGGGAAGCCAAGTGGACCCAAGTGAAGGGTGGTTGCCGTTCAATCGAGAACTCCGTGATGTAATATCTCCTCAGTCACTATCGAATCGAAGGACCAGAATTTCCAGGTCCCAACGAGTCCCTATTCAATACAAAAACACGGTCCTGGTGAAGGCAGAAAGGCTTGTCAAGGGTTGGAGGGCCACGCATTACTCCCATTTGGTCTAATCCCCTCGAAGGACTCATCTCAAACAAATCCACCAACTGGCTCCCTGCTGAAGCCAAGTGGTCATACCCCGTGGGCCTATCTGGATTGCGCTGCATCGGCAATCGCCCCAGTGATACCGTATTGGTACTCCAGAGTGGTGTCATCAGGAGTCCGGGTGGTTGGGGACCATTTTCCAGGGGTTGTAAACTCGTGCAGCTTGCCCACCTACACGATCGGTCCCCACCAAAAGCACCTCATACCTTTGGGTTTGAGCATCCACGGTGATCTTCACCATGTAGACCATACTCATCGTCCACAGCAAAGGAAGTTCCTTCTCTAGTTTGGTTAACGGATGGTGACGGTCACACAAAAGATTGGTCTTCTCGGATACTCCTCCGACAGAACCATGAAAGTGGAAACAAAGTATACTAGCCCGCCATCTTCCGAGGCGGCCGTGATGGTCGCAACCTCCAAACTCCGACTCCGGGTGTTGAGAGACCTTCCCCCTAAAATTTTGAAGGCATGCCAGGAGTGACATCAGAGATCAAACACTTTCACCCAAAAGGAATGATGATTCCCCTGCTCCTTCTTGTTTGATTAGGGCGAACATCTTGGGATGCCCTTTGTCACATTCTTGTTGAAAGTCACGTCATACTTGAGGCCTCCATTCATTGAAGACACCCCCAGACAAATGATCCCCAGGACCGAAAGTCAGGCAAAGATATTGTACCAAATGTCCCTATTCAATTCTTCGCTCTCAACGATGAGTCGTTTGGATTTCTCAGTACCCACGGCAAGACCATGGCCTGGAGCAGTGCATTCTTGCTTGGCAGATGCAAGAATATTCTTCAAGGAATTGGTACCGCCTCTACTATGCAATTTCTCTAAAACCTGGGCTACCAACGCTTCATAATTTCCTATACAGCACCTGGTTTTATCATCTTCGACACTGACACCGACATCCACATCCATCTCCTTGGAACTCTACAAACTTCAATCTCATATAGAATTGGATGTTGACAACGTCGAATTTCTAGCACATCTGCTCCCGATAACTCGATAAGATGCAGTGAAAAGATGAACTGCTTGTATTAATAACTTAGCTTGCTGAATGATCTGGAAGACCTTGCTCGAGATCGAGGATTATCATGAAAATACTGTAATTCGCGACTTTGGGCCGATTATTTCCCATAACTTGGGCCAGGCACTTTGAATTCAATCTAGCAACCTCAAACGTCAATCTATTTGAGAACAAGTACTTTGTGATTTGTGCAGATGAATGTCACAATTTCTACCGCCCATCACATTACTGCGCCAATTTGTCGAAACGGGCGATGTTTGCATGCTTCCACCCTCCTCAATTGATATAATTGATCAAGATTTCTGTAGGATTCTGCATGACACTTGAATGATTAAACTCGCACTGATAAGATTTCATTTACTATTTGAATCAAATTAAACCAATATATATACCAAATGGAAAGTTTATGACTAATTAAATAGAAAGATGTACTTAAGCATCTTCGTTCGAGGGTTAACAATCCTCGAACACCATGCCATCTGGAATAATTTTAAAATTCACAAAATCTCAAATGTTATGGATTCTTTTTTCAATTCACTGTAGAACCTTCAAACCTTTTAATTATAATATTTGACATCATGGTCAAACCAGTACTTGCACTTCAACATTTTGAAATTTCCAAGGACTGAATTATCAAAATTCTGAATGTTTTTACCACAGAAGTAATCACAGAGTTTGCCTATGTATTCAAATTACATTGTAGATGCAATGTACAGTTTCTCGGTTATTCCTATTACTATACCAGCTTGTAATCCAATGTAGAAGAAACTTGGATCAATCTAGTTCACTTACGTATATATTCCATTGATACGCACATTCAGCTTATCATAAATACATTAACAAGACGGCCTCTGTTCGAAGGATCCAACTCACAGCAACTAACAATAATTCCACTCATAAAAGGGTCCAAACCCTGCGGCAATGTTGGTTGATTCCCCCTCAAAACAAGCTCATAATTATATTGCGATTCACCTTCAAATGGAGTTAGCCCCTTGACAATCTCAAAACACGCCATCCCATAATTATACACATCTGCTTTGATAGTGAACTCCAAATTCCCAATTGAAACCCTGTCCTTCAACTATAGCAGAATTTCCGGCTCTCTCCAAACCCAGTCCCCACCACTCCCAGTGAGCATTCAAAATCCGCCGCCACTCAAACTTCAGATCCAAAAACTTGCAGAACTTGAAGTCAACTCCACCAGAACATTCGAAGCGTTGAGATTTCCATCGATGAAGCACGCCATGACTCTCGTGAAAATTGTAAGCATTCGTGACACAATTTGAAACATAAACCAAGTGCCCGGCCACTCTTAACTGTATAAGGTTGTCCTTTTTGAATTAATTTTTCATCATTTGTTTATCGATACGTGTTCGCAAATCACCCCACATCCGTTTCATCATGAAGACAAATCTGTTCTTCAAACGCTTTTCTGTTAACAATACTGCACCTTTGATGTTTGTGAGAGCAACCACACCAGAGTGTTGGTTGTAATCATTCTATGGCCATCTCATGCAATGGGGTCACCGGCGTTGCAAAGCTTTGAGACTAGTACGTCCGTCCAACCTGACTTGAAGACCTTGAGGAGCTAGGAGACGACGGCCCTTGTCAAACTCCTAGTCGGATTCGAATTCGTAAATCTTCGGCCATTTTCTTCCCCGCTACGAGATTGTTTGAATCGGATATGTCATGTCGGTAAAGCCCCACAAGCGATGGTCTATCTTTCACCACTCGAAGGATTTGAGATTGTCTTCTGAGGAGAAGTCTGTGTCGGTGGTACGTAGATTCCACTTGGCTGCAGTGATCTGATGAAGATGCAATTTCAAACTCTTATGTGGTGGGGAACTCCCTTTGGGAATTTTCCCATGCTTTCAATTTATGCGGGAGGAATGGTACTCGGAAGTGGTGCCTCGACTGGAATTGAACAGCGTTCACCGGTGTGGAGTACTTTGAAAACGAATTTCCATGGAATGGGCAGTTTTTTGCTGAAATGAAAATGATTTATGCAACTGCATGATTGACACGTACTAGCTTGAATCTTTCTAGTCCTGTCCCAGTTTTTCAACCTGGAAGAATTAGTTCTGCATCTCATTTGACTCTGCCAATTTAATGAACATTTGCTGTGTTGTCAATTCTCACTTGTCGAGGTCGCCTCCATGTTCGAGTATACTGTCATTGCTTTCGCAATGCCGCTGCTCATTCCATGCTGCATGACGGAAAAAACACAACAAGCGCTCTTCTAATTCGTTTAGCATAGATTGAAATGGTTAACCCATAAACGCCGATGCGGACGATTTTCGTCCGATGAGGAACAAGAAGTTAATCTGTGGGATGCAGGAATGCATTTTTTCATCCGGTTTTTTTTTAACACAATCGTGGAGATGTGCAGCATCATGGAGGGCCAAAAATTGTGTAATTTGGATGCATTCTTATTTTTAAGGAGCATGGAAATTGAGAACAAAGCACGGAAATACCCGTGCACGGTGTTAGGTCGTAGGCTGCCCTCCCACAATTTTCATGAGGGCAACGAGAGTTCCCCTTTCTTTGGTACTGTTCATGAACGTGTTTCTCTCCCACGGTCAGTGCACTATGAACAGTGCTCAGCCCGCCTCTTCCCCGCGGGAACCAGTCCGTCGTTTAGGGGTTAAGGTGGGCACCCCAAAACGCCACTTTTTGCTACTATTATTAGACTGGTCCTATTTTCCTATTGACAAGTGAAAGGAGGTTCCAACGCACCAAAGAACCTGACATTTGGATACCATATGCAAAAGTTATAAAAGGATAAAGTTATTTTTAGTAGAGGTCTTTAAGGAATCGTTTCTTCCACATAGGTACATATTGTTGTTGGAGATGTACACATTATCATTATGGTGGTTTGGGGTTAGTGGAGTATTTGGGGGTATTCACCTTAGACAAAGTTTTGCACACTAATTTACAACACTAATCTGGTTAGTGCTACCAATGGCAACAAAGTAGAGGAGATACAATGTTAGGGACATGATTGTGTTTTAGTCCTAGAATGTTGGACTCCATTCCTAGTAGCAACTCAACCACCAAATTCATGCATTGGGTTGGCTTTCAATTAGTTCGTTGCAAGTAAGCAATTTTTGATGGAGTTGTCCACGGTCACTTGTGCAAAGTACTTAAATAGAAACCAACCCTTGTCCGGTACCAAGCAACAATGTTATAGATATACATGTTTTGAACTCCAACAGCATGAAGACTACAAAATTGAAATTAATATCAAACACATCAAAATTGCATGAAATGAAGAATCACAATTATAGTGCATTGGAAAACTTTGAAAGACAATTTTTAGTATATTCAATATTGGACATTGAAACAAATAATATAGAATAATATTTTGACTTTTTTAAGCATGATGTCTACTATTTAGTAAGTACTACCATGCTTGGGTATCATTAGCAATGTCATTCTGTGAGGCATTGTAGAAATGAAAACATCAAGTATGTTTTTAGAGATTCCTTCCCATGCATATTGAATTGCAACAACCATGTAACCATCTTCTATGGCCATTCTTGATTTTGATTTTGAACTTAGGTCATTCATAGATTCTCTATAGGGTTCAAATCTAGGGTTGTGGGTGGCCAATTTCTTGTGAAGCCAAATGTAGTGAATCAATGCAATAGTTGTCACTTGGCAACAACTCATCTTTTTAACCACTTGGGCAACTACTTAGAGAACTTGTAGAAATTGGTTAAGGCAGGAACATCCATAACCATTAGTGTTCCCATAGTTTGAGAGTAGAGTTCCCTCAAAGTGTTCCCTAATGTACCTTGAAACCATCTTCAAGGTATCTTGAAACCATCTCTATACTTAATTGTGATTGGTAGGCATTGATTTTTTCAAATTTTGGTGCTAGAATCAAGGCAGATTTAGTAGAGTGTGGCTATGGGTGCCCTAGGGAGTTCTACTTTGAAAATTCATAGAAATTAGATGCCTTATCCTATCTTTTTTATCTTTTTTAATTCATGATTTTCAATTGCTAATATTGGAAAAATATTTTTTCTAGAAAAATTTGACCCCAACTAAGCTGAATTGCTTAAATTGACAATAATAGATGTTCCTACCTTATGTTGTGTTCACTGGGAGTTAACCAAAAAACATTGTCCTCAAAAGGTTATTCCATTAGAAACGCCTATAACATTGTTGCCTGGTGGTGCACACAAGTTGGGATTGAAGAACACTCGATAAAATGGCACCCAAATGTGTCATTAAAACATGTGTAAGTTGGGCATGATGAAAACCTGTAACCTCACACTGTCACGTGAATGACTTTCAAGGATCCTTTATTTATTTTTTATTTTCTTAAACTGAAAAATGAAACGAATTCCATTGCAGACTGACGGAAGGGGCAAAATACAAACCCATCAGCCACAAGTGGCCTGACGGGGAAACCAAGGCTTCAAGACTTCTTTAGAAACGAAGCATGCTCTGGCAGTTCATTATAACTACATCATTGTTGCAACGTTTAGTTATCTGACACCTTCGGTGACTGATAGGCTTCACCTTCGGCTTCTTCTTCTTTTCACAAATTGCAATGAAAAGGAATTTCATTGCATAGAATTAGAATACAAGTCACCAGCCACAAGTGGCCTGGCAAGGAAACAACAGGCTGCACCCTTTTCCGAAGTTTATTAATTAGGCTGGTGTTTTTGTTTGTTTGTTTAAACAAAAGAAACCGGATTTCATTGCGAAAGAAAAATAGTACAAGACCAACCAACCAACCACAAGTGGCCTGGCAGGAGGAGAGGACACAGACACGACCTACACAAGACCAATTAGACTGGTTGAAAATCAAAGAGAGAAAGAAAATTCAATATCAGTGCACGTACTCTGACGTACACAAAGTATGTAGCGAAATGAATTGAATGATCGCAACCGATTCATTACTCAGAGCCAAGTGCCTGTAAAATTCAAAGACGACTAAGTTAAGTGAACGTACGTACAGGAGAACGTACAGCGCATTCGGCCGACCTAGCTTAGCTGCCTGCAGGTCATGCACAAGTGCACATGGAGAAAGCAATAAATTTCGAAACTCAGGAGCCAAGGACACGGCCGGAGCACACTCAGCACGCGACTGATGCCGCAAATCACCAAGCTAAGCTAAGGTAGTCAACTGAAGCTTAATGAGTAGTAGAGAAATCTCCCTGACACAAGGCCTTCACAACTCGATTGCATTGCCACTGCACACCATTAAGTTACACTGATTAACTTATTACCTTACCTTACCCCAAAGATCTCCTTGAAGCAATTCTTTAACCTCGGCGACTTCCTGTCATCACCGAACCCCAAAAAATATACACAAAATCAGTTGGGTTTTTTTATCGGTTTTCAGACAAATGGTGATGTGGCCTTTCTTTGAAGAAGGTTCTGCATTTCTTGGCTCCTTCATTTTGGGGATTTGAATTGAATGAGGCCAATTGTGAGCATACAATTTTGAATATGTAATTTTTGTACACAATCTTTGTATGTATTGGCTCTGCATGATGGATAAAACGAAGTTTTGAAAACATTGTGGCAACAATGTGTAGGGCCATGATGATAGTCTAACATTTTTCAACACATTTATCCCATTTTTTTCTATAGGCTTGAAGATACCCATTTTTTTGGAGGCAATTGGGCATTTAATTGCCTAAAAAACAAGCATTGCACAAAATAGTGAAATTAGGTTGCCTTACCTCAAGAAAGTTACTTTACTATATAAGCCATCAAAGTCAACAAATGTTTCTAGAAAGACTTCCATTGGTATTGGTGGGGGTTTATGAGCCCTAGTTAGAGATGCTTAGAACTAGAGGCCAAGCCATTCCCTTTGAAGCCTACTGCACAAAATTTCAGCATCTTTTAGGATTATGGGCGGCATCAAGTATTCAATTATAGAAGAAGATTATAACAAGGTCAATTCTCCTATATGAAAAGGCCTTGAGGCCAAGAAGCCAAGCTAATTCGATAAAACCTAGAAAATTACAATCCTTCTCTCTCTCTTTTTAGGGCCACTTTACACCTAGAGGCCATGCCCATTCTCCTGAGGCTAATTGTATAAAATTGAATAGATCTAATTTGTTGAAAAAAATATTATTTTAATATGAAAAAAATTAATTCGAATTTGACATTGGCCCCAAGACCAAGAATTGGCCTCCCATTTTTGGTGCATCCAATTTATTGAGCTTGGATCATGTCTAATCATGTCTTTTTGAACAAAAAATTCAAGCACCAAATTGGCATGGTTTCTAGGTGTAAAGGAATTTGGACCAATTTCAAACTTTTGTCCAATCACATTAAAGGACTTGGGGCCACTTATCCAACAAATTGGTCTAGCCTCTAGATATAAAGCAACCCAATTTGTTACAACAATAACTAACTCAAAAGTATTGCATTCTTGTACAATAACAATAAATATTTATATAGTGTCAAATGTTGAGAAATTAGTGAAGAGAAACCTAAATTTTACTATTTTGTGTACACAATCATAGACACAAAAATATAAACCACAACACCACACTAAAAACAATGTTTAATATCACCCATATTAACTATTTACTTGATGTTATATTTCTGAAGATAGATGAATTTTTTTATCTAGAACATAGACATCAATACTATTAGAAGTAGAGTTTTTTTTAATAAACATAGTTGCTAAAAATATTCATGAAGAATAAAAATTTATAGCATTTTAAAATCAATTAGTATAGGTGATATTAGATACAATTTTTTGTACAATTGGCGAGGTTAATCAAAGTTTCAGTTTGAATTGGGGTTTCATCATGTAAATTTTTATGGATTGCCCCACATCCAACTTCTACCTCCTATAAGGTAACTTAGCCCATTCCAAGCACAAGTTTGGACAAACCTATTGCAAGCAAAAAAATCTTGTCATGTACATATGTGGTGTGAGATATCCATGAGAAGAAGAGTTTTGTTTGCATTAGAGGAATGTAGTTGCAACCATGGACCAATGTTTTTTTAGGCAATTCAATGCCCACTTGCCTCAAAAAAAATAGGAAACTTCAAGCCTATAGAAGAAAAAGACATTAAACATGTATAAAAATGTCAAATTGTAATCATGGCCATGCATACTACTATCACAAGGTTACCAAAGCCTCATTTCATCCATTGTGCAAAGCCAACACATACAAAAATTGCATACTCAAAATTGGCCTCCTTCAATCCAAGCTCCCTAAAATGAAGGAGTCAAGAAACTCAAAACCTTCTTGAAAGGACGGTCACATAACCATTGGTCCCCCCCCCAAAAAAAAAAAAATGGTATGCACTACACAAGAACATAGTGCAAAAGATACCCATATATTGGGTGTTGAGTAGGCCATGAAATTCCAAGGCCAATCACAACTCTTGCACACCCTCATGCACTTCCTAAGTACACAACCACCCTACATTGGCTTATCCAGAGCTTTGTCCATAATGGGCTAAATTACCTTATATCAAGCTTCTTTTTACAAGGGCTACTCTAACCTTTGAATAAGGTAAATGTATTGTAATGTATTTTTTTATTTTTATTGTTGTGAAACTCTATTTTTGTGAATTGAGAGTCAGAAGGTAGATGTAGATTTTAATAAAGACCAAAAATTGGTGTTTGTGAGGATTTTATGTTCTTCAAACTCCACTAAAAGAGTGGCCGTGAAACCATCTTTATTGATAAGAAGTGCATGTATAAGGGAGCCATGTTTGCATATATATGGAGGATAGAAAATAAGATATTTTGAGATGCCCCTTGGTAGAAACATGTTTGTCTACTATAAAAATAGACTCTAGAAATATCAACTCTAGATCATTAATTTTGGGTACCTACCGAATACTAAAAACAATAACCTCAAAGTGAGACAAATTAGCAAAATTGACTTTAAAAAATAAAGTGATTTTCTTACTTTCTAGAAGGTAAAGGATATGATTACAATCAAGATAAATATATCCAATAAAAATTTCAAGTTCATAGAGGTCATGCTTCAAAAATGATAGCAAAAGACAACTCCGTTACTCTTCGTTTGACATCAAAATCAACTACCAATTTTTGCAATCACCCAACTTTCCAACTACTCCCAAAATTTATTGTTGCATTCAATGTATCTACTAGTGATTTCACCACCAATTATGCTATTGCTTACAGATTTCAAAGCTTTACCATTCTGAAAATTATCCAAAGTTGACTTAACTTGATTGTGCATAGCATAGGCAATGTGCTCTACTTTATTTCTTGCACTATAAAGAGCTCCTTTGCAAGATCCCATTCAATTGCAGGGCATCTTATTTGCAAAAGCTCCCTTGATCTAACAAGAAGGAAATTTCAACAAAAGACACTTGCACAAAAGTTTTATGTGCTTAAGGCTGGGTGTCCTACCCCATGTGCATCAATCTCCACCCTCCATCCCTTTGGACAAGACACCTTATACATGTACATAAGACCCTTGTGCATGTGTCTTATTCTAAGAGCATCTCCAACAATATATGCACTTCAAAACAAACTCACCAAATTGTAATTGAAGTGTGTTAGGTGCAAAGAAGGGGCCGGCTATATATTTATAGTCCTCCAACCAACACCCCCAAGAGAGTATTTACATGTTAGAAACTCTTGGGGACCAAGGGGCACAATGAATGACCTACCAAAAATCATGGTTGTCCTAGCATGTTGGCCACTTTAGGAAAAAAAATTGAGCACGAAAAGATTCGATTGTTGAAACTACGCTTGTCCGACCCTCCCTAGCCATGCATCAACATTGGAAACAATGCCCTAAAATTTTTCTTTTCTTCAATAGCATGTTACAAGTCAATTGTGCCAAACACTACAAGTTGCAGAGTTGAACGAATTTTTCATGGGGCTTATGTTGACAAACACTTTAGGATACAATTGGCGGAATGGCTCTAACTTCTAGGCATGCCACATCATTTGCCAAGGTAGTACGGCATGCCTTGGTGGAGATGCTCTAAGCATTCAACAAAGCTTCAATTTGACTTGTGTGCAATTGAATCCATAAACTCTTTCCATTTATTTTATTATGTCTTGGGGTTGAATCCCAAGTATCATGAGTTGATTATTTGATGTTATCTAAATTAGATTTTGTAGTACTTGAAGCTTCCTAGGTTTTTTTCTTGGACCGTATGCTTGCCATGAAAGCATATACACTATTGATTCTTTTGTTGAGTCCACTAATTGTTCAACACAGACACCACCTCTCTAGTTGCATTTACATGTTCTTTGGTTCTAATTGCTTCAGATAATCCGTCATGGAGGTCGTCAACAAACCTTTTTGCTTCATATAACCCAATGCCATGAAATCACCCATTCATATCTTAGGCAGGTTCTAGTGCACAATTAGGTTGTAATGTGGTTTTGCCCACATAATCAAGCATTATAACTTTGTCATCCCAATTCTATCCACTAGTATAATTGTGTTAGTGAAATCTAATTTCCTAGTTGTAGTTTACACTAGGCAATATCCTCATTGTCGAAAATTGCACAGGAAAATGTACCTCCTTGTTACTCCTCGTCATCAATGCATTTTTCTTTGCTATCCCCTACTCCTCTTACATTGCCCTACACATCCTCCCACATTTGTTGCTACCCCAATTGCATTTGCATTTATCCTTTCATCTACCTAGGCAATTTGATGAATTGATTAGGTACAATATTGCCACCAACACTATATAATCAATGTATGTTCTTTTGAAATGTTCATTATTGATTAACCCTCTAATGATGTGGTGGCCTAAAAGTATTTGATGGATGACAAAGAATCCTTCTATATAAGACAATGATAAATATAGATGTTCATCCTTTGAATTTTGTGTGAAAATGGGAGGTCTTGCATAGTAGTTTGACCTCCAATTTGTACTCTTGGGTTTTTTCCAGCAAATGATTCACACAATACCAATTTTTTTAATTCTCACGATGACTAGTCACTAGAAGAAATATGTGTTTGCCTCAATAAAATCTACATGACATGTTTGTTGAGGCAAACACAAAATCTACGTTGAAAAACGCAAAAAAGCACAGATTTTGCATTTGCCTCAACAAACATGTCATGTAGATTTTGTTGAGGCAAATGTAGATTTCTTCTAGTGAGTGCAATGTTCCAAGGTTAAATAATCAAAATGACAATTTGTAAAATAAGGTATAATTTTAAAATATTTTTTTTGTAGAGATTAAGTCAATATTAGTAATGTGTAAGTTGGGGGTTTTGTTCATCTTGCATGATCTTTGTTCAAGATTATAGCTAAATTGAAGTGCTCACGTCTCTTGCCATTTCCTATTAAGAGATGCCAACACTTTATTTTAAACACTTTTTGATAAAGTGAGGGGTAAATAAAAAATCTACTACTATTTTTGTTACTTAATGTATGTAAATTTTCACACACAATTATTTATCAAAAATATCCAATTTAAAAAAAAATGATATACTTAGGAGATGGTAAAGAAATGTATTTAATAATATACATTGTTTAATGAAGAAAGCACAAGAACAACTTGATACTGCAAAAAATTTGATTTATACTTATCACAGTTAAACAATTAACAATTGAAAATTACAATTGCAAAATTTCATATTTTACGCATCTATAATAGTTCAAGAATACTATATAAGAGCAATATAAGGATTTTATGAAATAAGATAATTTTTATGTGTATATTTTCTTAATTATCAAAGATAACCTTGTTTTCTTGTATCTATATAATTTATTGATAAAATGAAAGTGATTTATAATGTCATTTAACCCCTAATAGTCAGATCTTCCACATATTACTAGATATGATGGTAAAAGCAAAGCTATACAAATTGGTTCAAACAATAAGGATTGTATGTGCATAAAAGCATACATTGGTTATGTGTAAAAATAGTGACTTTGCGACACTTGAAGTTGACTTTGAATCCCCCAAGTATAGCATTCATTTCATTTGACTTTTACTTCATTCCTTAAAGATAATCATTTATTTGTACAAGGTATGAGTCACAATGAGTGAATTTTAGGATTTTAGTAGTTTGCAAGTAACAAAATGTACAATGATTACAAACTATACTAGACGTCCTTTGGAACTATTGCACTCTTAACCCTTTAATCCTTGAGCGCCTAAAGCATGTTTACCCAAATCCAGACCCTTCTCAACTCATTCTAATCAAATTGTTACCCAAAATAAGATCCACATAAATTGACCATACCGATTGGTAGTGGAGACATGCCCAGAGCTGTGGGGAAGGGACAAATGATTTCACAATACCATTGAAAAGATTATAATAATCAAACATGGCAACCTTTCATTTTGGAGAGGCCATATTTGGGGCACTGGGGCGCTCAGGGGTTAGCTTAATTTGGGTTGGAGCATGTTATTTTGTGTGTGTTTGACATACAAGGTGCATGAATTAACATATGCAATAGCTACAAAAGTTTATATTTATGTTGAGCCAGATCTAGTGACACATACAACTTCCAATTTAGATCATTGTTGCACCTCCTACATGTATGAGAAGTTGCAAAATGGCCACATATTTTGCATGTATGGTGTGGTATTTGAATATGATAAGGATTACATTTTCTCCAAAAATGCTCCAAAACTGTCATTTCCAGTACAAGCACGGAATTTTAGGAAAATAACATTTCTTGACACATGTAACCGTAAGATCTTGTAGTATACTTATTTTAGAAGATGGGGAAAAAAATTCAGAAATTTCCACCATGTAGATTGTAAGATATTAGTGTTTGAATGGACAAAAATCCTTTGGGGGGCCTTGTGAAAAAACGGGCAGTTGCACTTCACAAGGCTACATTTGTATGGACAAAATTCCAAAATGGTAGTTACTCTTTGGTTTTATTCTTCAAGGCAAGTTGGCTACATGCTTGAAAAAATTCAAATCATTTGGAATTGAACAATAGATAGGAAAAAAATTAGTAAGTAGAAAGAAGTAGAGAATTATTCAAAATACTAAATTGTTAAGGATTTTGTTATGGAATTGAAAAATGCCAATCCCAATGGTTGTAATGTTGTAATAAAAAATCTACGTCCTGTGATTTTATTTTTTCTCCAAAATATTGAAATTTGACTTAAATGAAAGACTTCAAAATTTATTTTAGAGTAGAGAATTCAAAATTGCTTGCAAACTAGAACTCCTCATAACTTTCATCTCATTAATCAAAATGTAATGATTCAAAGCTATCCATGTATATATAAATCTAGAAAAACAATTTCAGGTTTTTATTTCTTAAAAAAATGCTTTTTGAAGAATTTTTTGGGCTGCCTGAAGATCAATGAAAATTACATATCATGCCATAACTTTCTAACTATGTAGTCAAAAGTTATGAAAATTTTTGGGCCTTAAAGCTATTCCTTGAGCACATGTTGTGTGAAAATTTCAAATAAATGAAAGAAAAACTCCATTCATAGTGAACTGCCCAAAATCACTATATTACCAGAAAACATAGTTTGTTCCTTTAGGGGTTAAAATGACCTCCAAATGAAAGATGTTAGTTGTTGAATTTCCAATCCAATGGTGTATGTCTTCCCATGTTTTAGTACATATTTTTCATTTTAAGAATAAAATACTGGACTCTATATATGAAACTTTAAGAATTAAACCCTAAAGACCCAAGGGTTTTGAAGGAAAAAAAATGTGTTATAAAATGTAAGTTCTATAACTTTTATGAAGTTTGCATCAAATGAGACAATGTGAAACATGAAGGGTAGAAATTATTCTTAAAAAATAGGCAAAAATTCACTGGAAGAAAATTGTGTCGCAATTATGTTGAGCTAGCAATTCAAGAGAAAGGGGTGATTTAAATATAGTCCTAGTAGTACAACCCTATGAGTAGGGACTTAAAAGGGGTGTTTTGTAGTAAATTTTTACTATAAATACTCCTTTCAGGTCATTATCTCTGGAAATATTTGTTGACTTTTGATGGCTCATACAATAAAGTAACTTTTTTGAGGTAAGGCAACTTAATTTCACTATTTTATGTGTATATTTTTTTGGTTTCGGTGATGAGAGGAAGTTGCCAAAGTTAACCCTTGAACGTCGACACAGACGTTTCGTGTTTGATGGATGACAAAGAATCTCTCTATGTACGACAGAATTGTGACTATACATCCTCGGAATTTTGTAAGAAAAGAGTACGTCTTCTACACTAATATGACTTCGAATGAATACTTTTGGATTTTATAAAGTAGATGATGTCCCATGGTTCCAAAAGGGAGGATTTCCACGATCACCAGTCCGTCCTTTAAGGGTTAAAGAATTGCTTCAAGGAGATCTTTGAGGTAGGGTAATAATCAGTGTAACTTAATGGTGCCGTGCAGTGGCAATGCAATCGAGTTGTAACGTGCCAGGTTGGCATCAAGTGGCGGCCTTGTGCTGTGCCCGCCTGCTCGGGTCCCTGCGGCTTCAGTCGGGCGGTTAGGGGGGCGTGGTGGGTGGGTTCTGGGTTGGCTTGGGTTGTTTTTTTAATTAAAAATTAATTTTTAATGTTATTCTTATTTTTAATTTTATTATAACAAATGACATGGAATTTCATTGCAAAGGGCAAGATACAAAACGGGGTTGGGTTGGGTTTGGGGTTCTTCCACCGGGCTGCTCACGGCTGGTTGGTATGTATTTTTTTTCCAAACAAGCGGACAATTTTCATTGATAAGGGAAACAGTACATCGAACCAGGAGGACAAGCCCCCTGCGGAAATTGGTATGTATTTTTACCGTTTCATTTGTGTCCCAAAAAAAAAAAAAAAAAATCTTTCTATTTCTGCACGACTTGTGGCCCTTCAGTGTTTGGTGCCCGCCTTCAGTTAAATAAATGCCATTGGTGCTTGCAGGCTACGAAATTATTTCTTTCCATTATAGGACCACCCAATTGCTCCCATTATAGAACTTACAGCCGCACTGTATTTGACATATTAAATGACCGACCGACCCCCAAATCCATCATGGACTTGGACGGACAGTCAAGAAGGTCAGGTGCACTGGCTATTCACATTCTAACTTTTTTTTTTTTTTTTTTTTTTTGGACACAAATGAAACGGAAATTCATTGCAAGAGAGGTAAAAATACAAAACCGCCAGCCACAAGTGCCCTGGCGGGGCACAAACGGCCAGGGTGAATTGACCCCCTCATTGCCCCGATTGTGGATGGATGGGGGATGAGGGGGCCATTCCCTGTCCATCCCCGACCTCCTTGCCTCGTCCCCTCCGACCTCCTGCCTCCCTTCCGGCTTCCACGTGCAATTTTCTGGCTGCTGTGCCGCTACTGCATCATTCCGATCTCCGAATGCTCCTCACCGGATATGCTCCAAATGTCGAAGATCCGTGAATGTTTCAATAAAAACGTATGCTCTTATGTGGATAGTAACTTTCTTTCTGTTTCGATATTGGATCATTTCACTCTTGTTGAAGCTCCGTGAAATGTAGATTTGGAGCTTTGTAGAAGTAGGATCTGTTCGGAGTTTGGAGAGTCTGCTATGCTGTTTTGTTGCTAGTGTGTTTTCCAGTTTCTCATGGGTTTTTTTTAAACAAATGATAGAAACGGAATTCCAAACAAATGAAGTGGAATGTCTCGTATTTTTAGTTTTAGTGACATTCAAGTGCACCAAACTCTGAAAATTAAACAAATATTCAAGGCTTGGTATATACTTGAGCTGAGGGTGTCTGGAAAGGTTTGAATACCATGATGTCTGGAAGAAAGCCAATTCTGTGAATATCCAGCAACTTTGGAGCACATATTGATCATTGTCAATCAAAGTCTTTGGGCTTAGAAGATTGGTCAAAGTTCAAGCTATTAGTGGTTATAGCTACTTGGGAATGCTAAATTTCATGTTTTCAATTCTGAAATTAAGCAAGTAAATGTACTTGGATTGTCCATCCAGAGAGCTTGATTGTGTATCTCGCCCAACCTGGAATGTGAATCCAGAAAACTCTCATCATGAAAGATTGAATGTGTATCTTTTGTAGAAAAGAAAAAGAGTTTGTATTGAGTGATGCTCTTGGGTGCAAGCCACTCTTGAATCTTGTTTTGTGTGAGATTGAAAGACGCATTTTCCTACCACATGGTGACCTCTCGCAATAGCTGGCATTGAAGTGAAAATAAATTATGTTTTATAGATATATAAGGCCATGGTGTTGCAATTCCATTGCAAAGTCAAGAATCCCGAAAACCTGAAAATGGAGCTGCAATGTCAAGAATCCCCAAACCTGAAAATGGAGCTGCAATGTCTGCAGAAAGGCTTAAAGAGCTGATTGAATTTCGAGGAATGTTGCAGTCCTTGAAATATTTTGCACTAAATTCTCATAGAGAGGATTTTAAAACTTGTTCAAGTGCTAAACCCTAAACCCCACCAAATCTAAAGCATTCCAATACAAGAACCACACAGACTCACACTTGCACACATTTAAGTGCACATACCTCACTGTCGTGTGAGCATGCATGAGCAACTAGGATTGTCTCTCTCGATTGTAAGCCACTCCAGCGACGAAATGATGCAGATCCTACTTCTACGAAGCTCCAGATCCACATTTCACGGAGCTTCGACAAGATTGAAGCAACTCTCCAAGATTGAAACGTAGAATCAACATCAAAAATCAAGAATTAAAACATTAGAAGCAAATCCAGTGAGGAGCATTCGGAGATCGGAATGATGCAGCAACGGAACAGCAGCCAGAAAATTGCACGTGGAGGCCGAAAGGGAGGTCAGAGGGAGCAGCAGGAGGTCAGAGGGCACGAGGCAAGGAAGTCAGGGATGGACAGGGAATGGCCCCCTCATCCCCCATACATCCACAATCGGGGCAATGAGGGGGTCAATTCACCCTGGCCGGGCACAAACACCCCAGTGACACCTGACACCCCACCTTCTAACTTATACTACTGTGGATTTCTGGGTCTAATACACATTTGGTAACTACCCACTCTTTACATCAAAAGCAGTCACAATATTTCCTAACATGGTCATAACATGGAGGCCTAATATTGTCACTTCTTGTGATGAATTTACACGCAAAAGATGGAAGTTCCTATTGCAATCACTAATCACTTCGTCACCATCATCCAAGACATTGATTGTGGACACTAACTCAACCTAATGTAGTCCAAATCTCATTCATTGAAAATAATAAGTTCGTCATGGGTTGAAGTAGGCCGGACTTTAATGGATTATACCTTGGGTGTCTGTGATCATGGGTGTTTTGCCTATCATAAGTTGGTTTACCTTATCGGAATATAAATGGGTTGTTCATATTGTTAAGATTCGAGGAGAGTATGTTTAGACAATCAAAAGATTGCCCAAGATTTTGGGAAATTTTCATGTAGGTTTTAAACCCTTGATTGGTTCCATGGCTAGATATATTATGTTCACACAAAGTAGCATAATGGAAGTTTTGCACTCTATTGATCTTTAGGTGCAACTACAAAAATCGGGGAAAAGAATTGAGCTAATTTCATACTTATTTGAAAAATATTTTGGTTCCACAATCTATGACACCATCAATGATTATAATTTGGTGTAGTTGTGTACATGATACAAATATTGGCACATTCACTATATGGGTCCTTAATCAAAATGATAGTTGTATAATCATAAGTAAGATTCTTTAGTTTCTAACTTGAAAAAAAAGAAGGTACTCATATAAGTTGTGCTTTGCACAACTTGCACAATCAAAAACTTATCAAGAATTAATCCATTAGGATTACAAAGATTGGCAAAAAGTTGTTCTAAATATAATAAAATCTCTATACACATGTTTTTTCCCCTTGCAATGTAATTTGTTGACTAGCTTCCCTCAAAATCTTTAAAATGTAAAAAAATTGTGTTCTTTTAAAAAAAATCATCAATGAAAGTCTAAAAGTATAATATTATAAATTCATTAATTTTTTTTATTTGAAAGAATTTTGTGCACAAATTTTTTGTGAAAGATCATCCCTAGATTTTTTTGGCATGAAGTAGTATCCTCCATCTTGTAGTATTCTATAAATTTTCCATGTATAATTTTGATTTAAAAAATTCATTTCCACATCCTTGTAGTATTCTACTTTATTACATCTTCCCCATTAGTCTACCTTCTAATAAAGGTACCTAGTTTGTGAGTCACATTCATTGTTACTTTTGCTTACCTTGACTACACAAACTTTGGGCAAGCAACAATATCCATACCTTCCTTCAAGGAATTTGTTTATTCCCCTTTAGACTGCCTTCTAAGCAAGTGAATAATATTTAACCCCTAAAGGATTGGAGGGGGGATTGAGCATAGCTCTTAGTTGGTTTTCTTGACTAGCTCTTGTAACAAGCATAATTCCTCATTCTTGTGGAATAATTTTGATGATCATCACCATTGAAATAAAAGAAGACTTTTGTATCTTCATATTAAAAATGGATTGACAAAATCATAGAAATTTATGAAGATGCCACCGTTGACAAGATTCATTTGATGAAAGATGTTCAATTAGGTGATATTTTGTAGATATGATGAAATCGGAATGCTGAATTTGTAATGCTCAAAAGTGCTCCCAGAACCCTAATTTTTTTCCCATGGATATA
The DNA here is from genome assembly GCA_963920665.1 of Straminergon stramineum. Lineage (NCBI taxonomy): Eukaryota > Viridiplantae > Streptophyta > Bryopsida > Hypnales > Calliergonaceae > Straminergon > Straminergon stramineum. The sequence continues at coordinate 14,251,480 of OY987267.1, read as the reverse complement.
CATCATTGTGACTTTGATGTGTAAATTTTTTGAGGTGTAGAAAAAAAGATACAAGGGTCTAGAGTGATGGTCTCAATAAAGTAAACCAACTAATAAAAGACAGAATGGTTGGTTTGCCTTGATGACATTATTGAAAATTTAACCCCTAAAGGTATTTGACTATGTTTTCACCAAAAACACTCCAAAACTGTCATCTCTAGTACAAGTACCAAATTTTAGAAAAAAATACATTTTTGGACAAATGTAATCATATGATATTGTAGTAAGTTGGTTTGGGAAGACGCAGAAAAAATTTCAGAAATTTCCACCGTTTGGATTGCAAGATATAAGCATTTGAAGTGACAAAAAGCCATTTTTTGCCCTGCGAAAATCCGGGCAGATGCACTTCACAAGGTCAGATTATTATGAAATAATGTCCAAAATGGTTGTAACTCTTTGGATTCATTCTCCAAGTCATGTTGGCTACATGTTTGAAAAAATTTAGATCATTTGGAATTATACAACATATAGGAAAAAAATAGTAAGTTGAAAGAAGTAGAGAACGATTCAAAATACTAAATTGTTAATAATTTATTTATGGAATTGAAAAATGCCAATCCCAATGGAGATAATGTTGTAATAAACAATCTACACCTAAATTTTTTATTTTTTTCCAAAAATATTAAAAATTGAGTTAAATAAAGGTCTTCAAAGTTTATTTTAGAGTAGAGATTCCATTACTACCCACAAACTACCCACAACTAAAACTTTTCATAACTTTCATCTCATAAATCAAAATGGAATGATTCAAATATTTTTATGTATATATAAATCTAGAAAACCAATTTCAAATTTTTATTTTAAAAAAATGATTTTTAAAGAAGGTTTTTTTGCTACCCAGGCTGCCCGCCGAGCAATGAAAACAACATATCATACAATAACTTTTTGACCATGCATTCAAAAGTTATGAAAATTGTTGGGTCTTAAAGCTACTCCTTGGGCACATATTGTATGAAAATTTCAAAGAAAAAAAAAATTCCATTTGTAGTGAGTTGCCCAAAATCGCTATGTTGCCAAAAAACATTGTTTGGTCCTTTAGGGGTTAATCTAGTATGGAAGCTTTGGACCAGAGTGGTCTGATGGATGACAAAGAACTCTCCCATGTGAGACAAAAATGCCGTTGTTCATCCTTGGAATTTTGTGCAAAAAGAGGAGGTCTTCCACAATAGTATGACCTCTAATGAATACTTTTGGTTTTTTTAAAGTAGATGATTCACACTCTTTCAAAAAAGAAGATTTCCACGGTGACCAGCCCGTCCTTACAGAGTTAACCCTTAAATGCCGAGGCGGACGTTTTTCGTCTGATGAATGATAAGGAATTCTCGGGCATAGGACAAAAGTGAAACTATTCATCCTCAGAATTAGGGGTGAAAAGGGAAGATCTTCAACAGTAGTTTGACTCCCAATGAGTATTTTTTATTTTTTTAAAGTAGATGATGTCACACGGTTCCAAAATGCTTGATTTCCACGGTCACCAGCCCGGCGTTCAAGGGTTAAATGAAGCCGATCGTGATAAGATCCGAGTTACTTTTTCTCCTTCCCCGTCTCTTTCAAACCAATACCTTCAGTTCTTCCCTGTCTACTGACTAGCCGTCATACTTTTTGTTATCAAGTATGTCGTCGTCAGTTCGTAACTCTCCAAACTTTGCAAACCAGAAAGCGCCCAAATCTCTGAAAGCGCCCAAATTTTCCAAAGCGACATCGTGTGCAGCGCTCGTCATGCTTCTGACAATTCATCAAGCATCAGCGTCGCCAACCTCTGTCAATCTCTGCAAGAACCTTTGCATTACGACCACGTGCTTTTGGAAGACAGTGTAGGTGACTTAATCTCGTAGCCCACCAGCTTATATGAATGTGATGCTCTTCATGGACCAACATTTGCGAAAGAACTCCCCTGTTTCGCTTTTCCATTCTCAGTTGTGTTCCTCAAGTTCGCGACCAGTCTCGGTGTGTCAATTCCGTTGCTAATCTTTCGTAGCACTTGAATTTCTCTGCTTAGAAACGAAAGGCGCGCAATTTGGCATTAGTAGATTGCAGATGGTGTGTGTTCTGTTGCGATGATCTGAAATTATTCCGTCAAATTTGGAGCATCCAGGTAGAGATGCTGGTGGTGGGTGCGTTGAAATTCGGGGTTGAAATTGCGAGAGGTACTTACTGGCCAGGCAATCCACTGCGGCTATATCTCACTGCGACGATGAATTGATCAGAAATTTTGGGTTGCGAAGAGCGAGACGTGACTGACTGGGAGCTGCAACCGAGGCGTTGGTGATGGGTGCGACGCGGGTACCGACGATTCACGGCCATCCGGAGCTTCTGGAATGGACGCCGCCGCGCGCGCACGGGTTCACCCCGCGTCAATTCGAAGCGCTCACGGCGATCTGCGACGCGTTTGTGCCTTCCCTTCCGCCGCCCGACGGGTTACAGAATAGCGACCTCGCCAGCGGCGTGACTGCAGCGGACGTCTCGAGGTTCTACAAAATCAAGCCTTCCGACGAAGATGTCATTGATGTTGTACGTGTCCCTTTGCTCTACTAGCTCACCTCCTGCTGCCTGTGAATATACTGTTCGCTTACTCTCGTTGCATCGAATCTGGGGACGCAGTATTAGTTTCGGGCGTCAATTGTGCAAGCATGGCACCTTAATGCACGTATTGTTCCATCTGTACTGTCCCATCACCATCCCTGCACCTACTTTCGTGACCGAATGTTCGTTTCCGGCGTGAATTGTGTGCAAGAATGGCCTCGCAGTGCAATGAGAGCTGACCATTGTGCACTGTTGTTCTCAACAGAAACTAGGGTTTAATCATGCTTATGCCAAAAAAGGGGAGCAAATTACTCGCTGAGCGTCTGTGATTGACGTTGTTTCTGTGTGAGATGCATGTTTTAGCGAGATTGAGGGATTTAGTGTGAACGTGGGACGCACGCAGGTAGCTGCTGCTTTGGGGTACTTAATCGTAGTTCAAACTGATTGGCAATGATAGCTGGCCATTGTGCACGTTTCTCCAATGAAACTAGGGTTTAATCATGATTATGCCAAAGAAACGGGGTGCAATTTACTCACTGAGAATCTGGAATTGACGTTATTGGATGCATATTTTAGCGAGATTGAGGGATTTGGTGTGACGTACGCAGATAGCTTCTACTTTGGGGTACTTGATGAGACCCGTGTCATTGGAGAAATTGCTGGCAGTTATGGGGCTCTTGAGTACAGGGTGGGGTACTTTTCTTCTTGGCGTGGTGGGTGGAGTGAACACTAGCACTCTCAAGTATCCCTTCTTTCCGAGGTTTGCACGTTTGTCTCCCAAGTCGCAAGAGAGGGTGTTGCAGGGCTGGGCGTGGTGCCCTCTCTCCCAAATCCGACAAATGTTCAAGGCCTTGAAGTGTATCACTGGGTGGGCGGTTTACTCTAAGGTCAGCTCTTACACTCTTTCTGGATTAGGCTTCTTGCTGAAATTTTTTGCCCTAATTTGTGCTTAGATTTTCGTGAACCTAATGCTCGGTTAGTTTGGACTAAAGAGGGAACCGAGATGAGGAAACTTAACATACTCTAGGGTTTCTTCTTTCCAGCCTTGATGTTGTGAGGTCAGGGTTTGAGGGTTTTAGGTGCTCTCTGAAGGCCATCACAACCCTGTAGCCTTTGTGATTAGTCCGACAGTGGTGTTATTCCGCTGAGGGGCTACTAATTTTTGTACAAATCAGGTCCTTTATGTGACATTCTCATCGGGTCTTTTGAGAAAGTGCATACTTGGACATAAGATCATGAAAGATTTTACATAATTTTTACTACATAGAGTGGCTTGGTTTTAGGTGTGTGGTTGTGATTGGTAGATATAGATTTATGGGTGAGATATTGAAGTAATTTGAACCCTCACATAACTCATTATTACATAATTTATGAGGCCCTAACTCATTTGCATATTCAACCAGCACTCAACGTGCACGTCCCATTAGGAGTATATGATCTCATAGACCTTCCATTTTTATGCATACACTAGAGTCTTTTCGTGTCCTCTGTACCTCAGATAGGATTTTGCCGCCTTCAATACCCTTGAGACCCCGGAATCTTCTCCACTATTCCTGTTCCCTAATGCTCTGTCTTGTGAAATCAGATCAACGAGGACGGTGAGAATCCAGCATGGAAAGCAATAGGGTACTCAGGAGTGGCACCCGAGGTCCTGACCAGGACAGAGTCTGATTACAATCGACAAAGGCCTCTTGGTGACAACCACATCAACGCTTTGGAGGAAAGCAAGAAGCTCAAGGCGCTCCTCACCAGCAGGGGCTTTCCTGTTGTGGACGACATTCCCAGCTTTAAGTCACAACCTGGCTACTCCAAGGAGGAGCAGGACATTCATCTCGAGTGCGATGTAGTCATCGTGGGCTCTGGATCTGGCGGTGGAGTCATGGCAGCGGCTCTTGCAAAACAAGGATTCAAGGTGGTGGTCTTGGAGAAAGGGAAATACTTCGCCGCCCAAGACATGACAACCCTAGAAGGACCCGGAATGATCAACTTGTATGAAAGGATGGGGTGTATGGCGACAGATGATGGAGGCGTGGAACTCATAGCTGGGAAAACCGTGGGGGGAGGTAACACAACTAATTCATCAAATTGACCATTTTCCAGTTGTCATGAATGTGATGCACAAGTAGTTCCTCCTTTAACCCTTTAAGGACCAAGAAGCCATGATTTGGCCTCGAGTTTAGTTAAGCAGCTTTGAGGGGTTCATACAGGGGTTTAGATTTGTTCTGGAAATTATTTCAATCAAATAACACATGCGATGTTCTTCACTCAATATGGTGAGATAAAGTTTGTCCACATTTAAGTTATACTTTCCACAATAAGTTCAATGAAAATGGTCATTACAAAACTATGAATCCTTGGTCCTTAAAGGGATAATTGTCTAAATTCTAGTCACAAATCCTTTGCCATTCTAACAAAAAGTTGTTGCCAATGTCATGGAAATGCCCTTCAGGTACAGCGATTAACTGGTGCGTATCGTTCAAAACGCCGGAGCATGTGCGTGACGAGTGGGTGAACGACCATGGCTTGGAGCTTTTCAACAGCCAGAGATACGAGCTTGCATTGCAAGCCGTCTGGGAGCGTCTGTCGGTGCAACCTCACGTTGACAAACATAGCTTACAGAACACGGTGCTGCAATTAGGGTGCCAAAAATTGGGACACGAGTACGCAACCCTGCAACGAAACTCTCCCTCAGATCATTACTGCGGCTGGTGCAGCTACGGATGCCCAACTGGTAAGAAGCAGTCGACAGCAGAGACGTGGCTGGTGGATGCTGTGAAAACAGGAAATGCTATAATCTTGTCGAATTGCAATGCACAGTCTGTGTTCCATGGAGAGAATCCGGGTGGGAAGAAGGGCAGGAGAGCACAAGGAGTGGTGGCCACTGTTGGGGAGGGTGATTTGTCGAAGAAAATTTTGGTCAAGGCGAACGCAACTGTCGTTGCTTGTGGTGCTTTGATGACTCCTGTTCTGCTGCTCAGAAGTGGCTTCCAGAACCCTAATATTGGGAAGTACCTTCGGTTACACCCTGCGAGCTCAGTTTGGGGGTACTTTCCTGAAGGAACGGGACCTGCAGGAAAGGCCTACGAAGGGGGGATTATGACTGTGTATTCGCCTGTGACTTTGAGGAAACCCACGGAGTATGGAGCTCTTCTGGAGACTGGCATGTTTCATCCTGCAGCTTTTGCAGCATTTTATGCATGGCGCTCTGGTATTCATCTCCACTTTTCCTTTTACCTAAAATCAATGCTTGTCATGTGTGCCTGAGTTTGATTGTTTTTGAAATTGGGATTGTAAGGTACCCTACCCTGTGAGTGTCATTTTTGTTGATCCATCACAGGATATAGGTCGATCAGAGTGTTAGCAAATGAAAGGGAATCACAATGCTAGTTTCTTTGATACTCCAATAATAGTCTATGGATTTTTGAAGTTGAATTCGTAAGGAGCCTAATGTTGTCATTTGACTGACTACCCCTTCATGGACATCCTTGATATTTCAACTTCCTTCGATTGTTTCAACAAACTTTTTCTTGATTCCTTTTGATGGTTGTGATGGTTTTTGAGACTTTGTACTTCCCTTGTAGTGCCATTCTAGCTCTTGCATTTGGATGTCGTCTCTTTGGGGGGTCACCTCTGTTTTATGTAATATTTTCATGGTGATTCCGAACAGGTGCTGATGGCAAAGAGCGTCTATTACACCACAGTCGGACTTCACACGTCACAGTTGTCACGCGGGACAAAGGTTTCGGTACCGTGACACTAGATAAACAACAAGATCCTATCTTCAGGTACAGCATATCAAAGTATGATGAGGAGAGTTTGGTAGCTGGCATGATTCAGGGCTTGAGGGTGCTCGTGGCCGCTGGCGCTGTTGAAGTCGGCACCACCCAGTTGGATGCAGAGCGGTTCAATGTGAAGGGTAAGTTGATATCAATCCTTTTCATCTTGTTTGTCACTGAGATGTGTAATCAAAAAATGTAAGTTCTGAGCACTTTCTAGACAGATTCAAAATTGTCTGTTCACCATCAAAGTGAACATATCCAAAATCGATCCTAGGCTCTCATGAGGCTATACATGTTGGTCAAAAATCTGTAGGGTTCTGATTAAGAAGAGGTCACAAACTCACAATTAGTTGCAATTGCGTAACTCACAACTGATTGTCTGAAGTGTAAACTGTGTGGTGTGTTTTTTGGCAGGTGCGTCCGCATCTGAGGTAGACGCTTACTTAAACAGGGTGAAACGGCGTGGTGCCAAGGAAGACTATATCCAGTTGATTTCTGCTCACCAGTTAGGAAGTTGTCGAATGGGCACAAACGCAGAATCTTCGGCAGTGGACTCAAAAGGGGAGTTGTGGGAAGTGGAGGGTCTCTTCATTGGAGATGGCAGTGTGCTTCCCACTTCCTCGGGCGTGAATCCCATGGTGACCATTCAATCCATTGCTTATTGCACGGCCGACTCTGTGGTGCAATATTTGAAAAAGTCTTAAAGTCTGAATTTTGTTTTTTTGTGCATATACTGTACCATTAGAGTTTATCAAACCGTGATTACATCTTGACCAAGGTGAGGATTATGTTGGTGGTCCCAATAATATTGGTCATTTCTATTACCTTGTGGAGCAAGTCACAAAATCAAGTTTCAAGTGTGAATAAGCATTTTATTTATCGAATTTAGCATCCTGTTACCTAGTAGGGGTTATAGAACTTTGATGTTTTTTTCTGCATCTTTGGAGTAGAAAAATGAAAGTGTTTGGATCGGTGGTCGCAATAATCTCCATGGCTTCCAGTGTCCTATGGAGCAAGTCTGATAATCATTGTGGTTGCGGGTGGCTGTGGCTGTGTTTGGTTCAATCTAGAGTATTGTAAGTTAGAGCGTCCACTATTAGGGGAGGGGAGTCAAGTCAAGTTAGATGATCAAGAGCAGCAATGGGTTGTTTTTAGGAAAGGGGATTACTTTATCACCCCATAGAGGGAAAGAGGTCTGATAACCCCTTAGTGGTAGAATAGTTTTTACATGTATATCCATCAAAAGTCAGAAGATTTCAGTTTCACCAATTGAAGGCTTTTCCATCATTTGAAAGTGTTGGTGGGATGTTTTGGTGAAGTTCCCAAAGAATGCCTGTACATTTTTTTTACATAATAAAGTGTAATCTGATGTGAAATTTCTCATGATAATCTTTGTACTAATCTCCACATGAATCACATGCCTTGGGGTATGCAGCAGCTCTGTTAAAGAATACCAATTTCTGACCATCATTGATATTGATGTGCATAAATGGGTTGTTGGTTTTTTTTTTCTGCTCTTGAGAACAGCCACCTTTCTGAACCAATGTGACTTGAGTCCTGTTTGAGTCATATCCAGCAGCCCTTGAAGGACACAGCCCCCCATGACCAAGGTAGTCACCAAAATGCTCTGATTATTAGATCAATAAGGGAGCTGACCCATATCCAACCACAATTGAGCATATTTGCAGTATGAGTATGGTGAAGGGAAAATTTTCACCATGTAGAGAAATAGATTTAAGAAGGATTTCATAATTTTTAAAATTTTTTTTCTTCAAAAACAAAAATACCATAATTTTTTTCCTTGAAGATTCCGTTTCAACCTATTCTTGTTATATAGGTCACCCTATTTCCATGCTTTAGAATCTTCATTTCTCCACAAAAACAGTAATAAAAGTTTGGTCGTAACTGAGTTGGCCCTTTTACCTGAAGATCTCTCTACAGCTCTCTACTGATTTTCCAAAAATCACACTCCTCCCAAGTTATGTTAAAATGCTTTAAATGGATGCAAATACTACCCTCCATCTAAGGGAAATTGGTGAACTCAGCCCTCCCACAACCACCCCGTCTAGCATGGCAGCTAACTCCATCTCACATAGCCTGTTTGATATCAAAAATGCAAATGGTAATGAATCTCACACTATGTACTTCAAAATCAATAGGATGCTACTGTCACTCATGCAACCAAAACAAAAGCAAGTGCTGCAACAAGAATTTGGCTCTCCAATTGATCTCTTGGGTGCTCCTCACTCATTCTTAAACATGACGCACACCCTTCTTGCAATCTGAACTATAATTAAAGGGCCCAGTGGTGAGCACCGTACAAATTTGTCATTGGGGAAAAGATATTTCATAGATGGTATGAACACCACAATGCCAAATATATTGGGCCTCAATAGTTTTACCACAAAAAGAGAACCCTACAATGGAAAATATGTAGTGTATGCAAGGATTATGGCAAACATTTTTGAAAGAATTGTTGTTGCAGCATGAAATATCCAATATCCAAAGAAGAATTGTATCCAATTGTTGCAAGCACTTCACACCAAACTTGCAACTAATCTTTAGACATAGTCAAATGCAAAATCAAGTCATGGCTCAAACGTCATGACCCTAAATCTAATTAGCTCAATTACAACACCAAATGTGAAAAAATAAAATCCAATAGAAGTAAATTGTGAGGGTAAACACCATGTGTCTTCAATCACCACAAACCATACATTTCATTACAATGAAGTCTAACCACTTACTTAAAACACTTACATAAGAAACACAAATATGTTATGGTATTGGAGAGTCAAGGCTTGTGCATTTCTAAGAGACTTGAAACACTCGAATAGCCGTTTAATGCTATGGTTTGATGTATATACAATCAAAAGTTGGTAGGAGAACATTGTGAAGAAAATCTCTTTACCAACCGGCTTGCTTCCTCTTCAGTCAAATAGCCTGTTTCATGCTTGATCATTGTTTCTGTGAATGAGTGCTAGAAGAGCATTTTGAAAACCTTAGCTACATTGTCTTCCTCGTTGTATAGGAGATTGCTGAGGGTAGAGGCCACTAAAATAGGCTTCGTAGTGTGCGCATGCTTGTAGCTTATGGTAGTTGAAATAGATTTGAAAGATTGGAGAATTGATAGAAAAGGTATGTCCAATGCTACCTCCACATCAAACAAAGTCTCAAAGTGTCCTTAGAACAAAGAAGTAGCTTCTACGCCTTGCAACCAATCTACGAAATTCAAGTTAGTATATGGCAAGCTACTCTTGGCATTCATGCTTACCAATCCAACTTTCACATAGATCGTTGAAACTATGTGATCTACAAATGATCTAATGCACTTTTGCATTCCTAATGTGGAGAATCTATCCTCATCTTCATAAGAATAAATGTATTGAGCCTTGCCTTTTTCCAAAGCTGCAATCCTAGCCTCAAATCCATTCATGTCCTCTAAAGTTGCAACCCTAGCACTAAGGGTAGAGAGTTGTGCTTCTAATCCATCCATATCCTTCTCTAAAGCTACATTCCTAGCTTTGAGACGGGATATGTAATCAAGCTTCATCTTCCACACAATTGGCTCACAAAATGCTTCTTTTGAATGACTGTATGGTTTCTCAAATGAAACTTTGTCCCTACTAGTATGCCCTATGCCATTGCCACAATACCCTAAAATAAAAATAAAAATAAAAATCGAATTTACTAATTCATAAAAACTTTGAAATTTAATATCTTTCTTGTGGGTTGGAACACCATGAAACAAAATCTATGCACCCTTCCTTATAGAGAACTTTTTGACTTTCCATACTACAAACATGACCGAGGGACATACAATTCTAGAAATCTCACCACAACAAACAAAACAAACATAACAAACAAGACAACCGAACAACCTAATTTAGAGTGTGTATAATATTATATATATAATAAAAGCTTCTATTTTAACAACAAAAAACAAAAAATTTAAAGTAAAAGCAAAACTCCCGAAAGAGCTCCTGGCCACAGCCAAGGCTCACTCTGGGTGGCGCAGAGTGCCAGGTAGTCGACAGAAGACCAAAAATCAAGATAAAACATGTGCAATGGCAATTTGGGGAGGGGTTCAAGGCAGCTATGGGTGGGAACTAGTCCAACACAAGCCACTCTTCCATTTTGTGAGCTCGACACTTCTGGTTCCCTGAGTTGATTTTTCAGTGAAAAAGAGGAGATGCTCTTATATGTTAATAATCATATGTGAATATGATATGGGTCAGTTTCACAAGTATAGAAAATGTCTTTGCAGCGTCAATCGTCAATCATGTTGCCGAAAGCGTCGGAAATCCATTGAGAAACACCATGTTCTCTGAGAAGCTCTTTCCGTTCTACAACAATGTCATTGAAAGTGGGCTGCAAGTCGAAATTTTAAAATATAGTGCACATTTCAGAATTTGACATGTGGCACAGAGTGGCACAAGTAAGCTCAACTGATGGCTAACCTTACATGGCTGCCTTCGTCTTCCATTCCTTCACTGCTTGCAAGATTTCAGGTGCTTCTAAAACCGGGTTCCAACAGCATTGGAAGAATTTTGTCAAAGTCACCAGCACATCCAACAAACGACTTTGTGGATTGATGTGCACAAAGACGTTCTCCTGGGCCTCGAGATCTTCATGTCTGAAAGGCATGCCCAATGCAATGTTGATCATTTTAATACTAACTAGAATGAACCGGCACTCGTGCAGAATCTAGTAAAGAAGGCACTCGTGTAAAGGAAGAAGAAGAAGAATGGCTCTGATGTTTACGGGACCATGCAAAGGTAATAAAAAGATTGTATGCAGCACCAGGTCTTCCCAGGAGGTCACCCAACCTAGTACTAGTACGGCCCAAAGGCGCTTAGCTTCAGAGTTTTGATGGGATCTGGAGTAATAACCTTGGAATGACCGCATCACGAATGTATCTGAACTTCTCTATGAAAATATAGAAATCCTCTCCGTCAAGGCAATATTCGTGGAGACCATAACATGCTGAATGCAAGCTGTAATGGAAAATTATCCTGGTAGTGCTATACATTAAGGGACAGGAAAGGGTGGAGTCCAATCTGAAAATTGAACGAGGTCCTGGTTCACCAACGAGGTGTTATGCAGCCAGAAGGTGTGATGATATTGGTGGAATGCTCGGACTTTCCGTTGAAGCTCCCAAAGAATGCCTGTCATGGCCGTGCAGCCCTCGCTGTCCGGAGCATAGGTGAATAGACACCGGACTGCTCGACCTCGCGCCAGCATCTTCTCAATGTCATGCTCTGCAAACATTGAACAACCACATCACACCACGATCCCTTAGCCTTCTGATTCGGAGCTGAACAGTATTCGCTACACTTTGCAGAGAAGGAACATAAAGTTATCCTACTGCTTTTAAAACGACTTAGGCTATTCAAATCCTACCCCGGACTGAAGATTTCATTTGGCATGCTTCAAAAAAGCAGGGGCATGTACCGGGAATGGAGCGAAGATAGGTCAGAAGCTCCTCATTAATGCGACTGCTTGGCCACTTCAGCGAAAATTCACTGTAGTCCAGCACATTCTGAAATGGAAGCTCAACCTCATCTGCAAGGATCACCGGTACACATTCCTGCAGCAAACGTCTAATCCTGTGTAAAGATCTATGACCTCAAGTAGAAATATCACATACAGTTACAGAGTCTACGGACACATCTCCAGGTTCAAATCGCCAGTTTTTGACAAAATGAACTTGCAGGATTGGAATTTTACCACAAAAAATGCTTCGTAGAAGCGAAGGGTCCACGAGGATTCACCACGAGGAGCCAGGCAGAACTTAGCATTTCGTAAGTGCTTGTAGTAGTCAATGCGCTCCAATTTTGCTGGCCTTTGAAACGCAAGTTCGGGAGCTTCCAACTGCACCAAATCACAACAAACAATCAGTGCCAAGTTAACCTATTCTATCTAATTCCGACGATGCAAATATGGAGGCAAATGGAAGCATTTGGTAACTTTCAGAACATATTTCTATTGTTAAAAAAAGTAGGGCATAATTACTTCTTTCTATTGGTGGGTACATTTTTCTGTACATTTTTTACCTTCCTTGAAGCTTTCTAATGATTTATTTCAATTTTTATAAATATGGAAGCGGTCTCTTTGGGGCACTTGGGCACTTAGGGGATAACCTCATTGGGAAATTGCTTGGCGAGCTGAATGAGTTGGAGCCGGCCCTTCTTTCCCTGTGCTCGTCCCAGGTAGTTGGCCACATATTGCCGCTTGGACAAGGCTAAAGGTGCAACAGGCATATTGCTGGAAAAAATCCTTGTGTCAACAAATCCCGGTATGATGATATCCTTCCACGTATTGAATGCGCTGAACCCCTTTTTATCAGTCCTATCACCCTGCACATAAGAGATTCCCACTGAGAAAACTAGCATGCAACATCCGTTATATGGAATAGCCGGGTATAGTCACAACGGAGAGAGGTACGCTCACTGCAGAGACCCACCTCCGGAGTGAGAAATACAGACCGGTTGAGAAAAATAGGCCAGTCTTTCACCAGGTGCGCTCCTGCTCCACTGATCGACCAATGAAGGCATAAAATGAGGTGGATCAGCTCTGAAACATTAAGAATTTCTTTCTGGATACTGAAGGTGTATATCATAAAGAATACATTCAAGGTGGGGAAGTGTGAAGTTGCGAACCTTGGAAAGACAAAAACATGGTCCCGTCCACCTGAGCGATGAAAGTAAGGCATTTGCTTCAGAATCTGCAGAAAATCTGTCGTCATTGTGCAGCGACGAATTGTTTTTAGAGGAGTTGTAATTAATGCCAACAGAAGGGTAGTTCCTGGTTAAGAAAAAAAGAGGCAGGCGTTTACATCAGGAGTAGCATCAGTTTACAGCCAACCTTGAGAAAATATGCATTGACTTGCTGCTCATTCAAACCCCTTGAAGATATGCGAACACATTTCACGTAAGCCGGAACAAAGAAGAAATCGGCCTGGCTTTTGTTTAATGTCCGATACCGCGACTCCATCAACAATTTGTGAATCTTCACCTATTGACACGAAAATTGTAAAAAAGAGCCCGTTACTAATATCACACCACAAGTGTACCTTCTGTAATAAGCTATAATCTATATCTGCAACATTGATTAATAAGATCACTCTACATATGATCAGAAAATTCCATTTTCTCATGCCATTCGGGATCATATTAGATGTGAAGAAGATCGACACAGGGAACGCAATATAACCAGTAAAGGACCAAGAAGCCCCAAACTGGGACTCATATTTCCTAAGCAATATTGAGTAGGTCATATGGGGACTTTATCCGCCCCAATTTCAACTATTTATTGATCAACAGATGCAATGTTCTTCACTGATTCGGGTGAAATAAACTTCTGTCCCATCTGAATTATAGTTTTCACAAAATGATCGATCCAATTAGTCAATTTTAAACCATGAATCGTGGTCGTATTAGGGTTTAAAGAGGATTCGCAATACCTGGGTTCCCCATTGACCCCTGGCACAAGCCGAGGACGGAATGGAATGATCTCTGCCACTGACAAGCTCTCGGAGCCCTTCGATCTCTTCAACATCGTACACATAAATCTGCAAACGGAGGTGAGCACCATACCCTCGCTCTGGCCATCTCAATTGGTTTCGCCCAAAAACCTCCACCACGCTTCCGTGTGCTTCGCCATAGCCACCCCTTTCAACTGAATTCAGCTCACATTGGCAATAAGTCTGCCTCGGATTCTCCAGAGCCAACCTGGTGCCTAATTCGCCACACAACCAAGAATATCAATGGAAGACGATGGTTGCGATGCGGAACAACGCGGCAAATTGCGAATGTGTCTCTACCCCAAATAGAAATGCATCATTTTCGTAAGCTTCTTTTCATGAAATTCTAAGCACAATCCTCTGTTCGATTTCAAGGAATGCAAAAAATCAATCCAGGATTACACTCTTGTAAAGAAAACAGGATTACTAAGCTCCAGAATTCCACCGTTGTAAAGATCAGGGCTAGCGGCATACAAGAGTATGTGAGAATCACAAGCACCGCCGCTCCCAAAACTTCCAGTGGTCTGAAAGAACCTGCCAGTCCTCCTGATGACGTAGTCCGCGGCTTGCCATTCCACATAGTTGCTGATTTCTGCATCTAGTCCTGCAAATTTTCACAGCACCGCGATCTCGCCAGTGGATACAAGTCCTAAACATTGGAATTTCAGATCATTGGATCAATCGTGGTACTAAACGATTGTCTGTCTGTTCCGAATTTGAAATCGATGATCGATTGTTTCTACAATCCGTCAAAGGGAGATGGGAACTCCCTGTGGCAGGGTTGCCACAGTTTTGATACAATACACTGATACCTCTCTAAATGCACCAAGTTCGGTGAAATTTCGGGGATTACACTGATTTGTCCTAATAGGGGGGAATTAGTGCCACCTGCAAAATTAGTGTCACCATATAATTTTGTTGTTTTTAAATTGGTTCAAGTGTTGTGCAGTAATATTTCAACTTTGGTAAATTAGTGTCACACATACTATAAAGACAAATTAGTATATTAGAAAATGTATGAATATTGCATAAGTTTATAACATAAATTTGTGTTATTATAGAAGTAAATGCTAAACCATCAATTCTAACCTTAACTCTACCTTGCTCTTGAGTTCTACATGGCACCATGAGGGCAATGCAAGTAATTATTATTTACAACCAAATGATTAAGTCTTCTAGTTTTGAATTTATATTTGGATGGGAGACTCAAAATTATTGAATAAAATGCAAAATTAATAGAGCACAAAACAAGGGGTCAATTTTCACAATTGTTTGATAAGGTTTGGCATTGGCTATTCCATGTGATAAATGTTGGAGTGCGATAAAAAATTGTTGAAATTCGGAAATTAACTTCAGTATGCTTTTGTCCACCAAGAATTCCAAGAGAAAGTTTTAATTTTGGATTTTGCACAATGCATCAAAAATTGATAGGTTTCCTTTTCCCAAACATCCTTTGTGCTTTACAAGTTCAAAACATTGCTTCATGGTAGTATGCTTTTAAAGCACCTACCTTCTTCAAATCAACCCTAGAATTATGTCAAAAATGACATTAACCCCTAAAGGACCAACCAGTGTTTTTTGGCAACTTAACAATTTAGGGTAGCTCACTAGAAATGGAATTTTTTTTTTCTTTGAAATTTTCATACAACATGTGCCCAAGGAGTAGATTTAAGGCCCCATACTTTTTATAAATTTTGAATACATGCTTAAAAAGTTATTGTATGATATATAGTTTTCATTGCTCAGCAAGCAACTTGGGCGTCACAAAAAACTTCTTTAAAAATATCATTTTTTTAAAATAAAAAATTGAAATTGGTTTTCTAGATTTATATATACATAAAAAGATTTGAATCATTCCATTTTGATTTATGAGATGAAAGTTATGAAGGGTTTTAGTTGTGGGTAGTAATGGAATCTCTACTCTAAAATAAACTTTGAAGACCTTTATTTAACTCAATTTTCAATATTTTAGGAAAAAAATAAAATCATGAGGTGTAGATTATTTATTACAACATTATAAACATTGGGATTGGCGTTTTTCAATTCCATAAATAAATGATTAACAATTTAGTATTTTGAATCTTTCTCTACTTTTTTCTACTTACTAATTTTTTCCTATATGGTGTACAATTCCAAATGATCTAAAATTTTTCAAGCATGTATCCATCATGACTTGATGAATGAATCCAAAGATTTACAACCATTTTGGACATTTTTTCATAATGATATGGCCTTGTGAAGTGCATCTGCCCGGTTTTTTGCAGGGCCCAAAAAAGGCTTTTTATCACTTCAAATGATGATATCTTGCAATCCACACAGTGGGAATTTTTGAAATTTTTTCCACATCTTCCCAAACCAGCATACTACAAGATCCTGTGGTTACTTTTGTCCAAAAATGTATTTTTTTCTAAAATTTGGTACTTATACTAGAAATGGTAGTTTTTGAGTGTTTTGGGTGAAAACATAGTCAAATACATTTAGGGGTTAAGTGTTCCTAAAATCAATAGATCATAAACAATGAATGAATTATGGATAAAAAGGTAGATCATTAAAAGTCTATGAGATGTCACTTTAAGGTTTGAGTATGGATGGTTAAAGCATGTGGTTGGGTTCAATTTTAAATGAAATGTTAGGTGGACATTCATGTATTATTTGGAAGTTGACAAGCCAATTATTTTGTTATGAATGCAAAATTTGTAAATTTAATTTGACACAAGCATGGGCGAATTTAGAACCCTTGTTTGTTATTTATTGCCAATCCCCATGCTTGTTCTTGATTTTCCCATCTCTCTTTATAGGCTATGTCTATATTCTTTACCAAATCTACTATCATAAATAGGTGCATAAAACAGAAATCTTTGAAAAATCTTATTTAAGTAATTTAATAATACTTGAAAAAATACCAAACCACTTGTATTCTGAACAAAATATATTTTTTTCTTTCTTGAAAAAATAAACCACATATATCCCCATTCATGGAAGCCCATGAAAAAGGCGAACATTCAAGCCCTTAACCCCTAAATGCCCAGGGCCTATTTGGAGCTTCTTCAAATTTGTTATAAATTGAACAAAAAGTCAACATTTCCATAAGTTATACCAATTTCTTTTGAATTGTAATTGTACAAATTCAAACTAGACATGTTAGAGATCATATAGGAAAAGAAAACATAACAATATCACTTATGGATTGAAAGATTACAATGTTTGATCATGAGGGTGTTAAAAGTATGAACATTTTTCAATTCTCTTTTTGCATGTCAACTCTAAAAAGTTGGTCACTAAAAAAATATGAGGTTATAGGGATTAGCATGCATAACCCCAATCAATTTTCAGATTTTCAAAATCTATTCTACAATTTTTGTAGATGAATTTTTAATGTGATTTTTCTTCCAAGATCTAGTGTATTTGAGGCTCGTTTCCAAGAACCCTCAACACTACAGGAAGTCAAGATTGCAATGGGCATCCTTGCACAAAATCTTGAATAAAAAAATCATAATCCTTCATTTTTAAGATCAGCTTTTTGATCCTAAGACTAGACTTCAAAAAAATTCTCCTAAAATATAAACTACTAATAATAGCAATTTGGTTGGGTTTTATTTAACTTCAAAGTTTTCGAAACACCAGAATCTGGTGCCTCGGGCATTTAGGAGTTAAACAGTCACTTTCAAGAGCAAACTACCTCACATCGCTGTCAATCTAGAAGAAGGTGGCTTCTTAATCAATTCTAATGAACAATCCTGAATGACGTAATACAGTATTATTGTATTTTGTTCCAGTCTCTTGTTTGAAGATTCTGGTGTGTGTGCAACTGTTGGTAAATTTTTCTGATTCCTGAATTACTCACCACGAGTGTCACTCCTCATGTGTTTCAGAATCTTTAAGCTCCTTTACAAGCTGACGCAAGGAGATCACCCAGACAGATTATGTTTTGTATTTCTGCACAACTCATGAAATGAAGTTTTATTAATAGTAGCCTCCTTCGTTTGGGGGGTGCGATATGGATTGTCAAGATATTGGAGGCTAGCTCTTCCCAAGGTTGGGAGGTTTAACCCCTCACCACCCAAGGGGACCGAAAGTGTCCTCAGGTCAAATTCAAAGTTCTGTAACTTTTGCATTCGATGTCCGAATTCAATAAAACTTGTTGGAGACTTTGTCCTCTCTCATCTGGTTTTTGTGGTAAAATTTTCAGATCAATCCAAGATTTTATGAATTTTTGGAAGCCAATCGAAGTTGACAAGTTCAATTTTAATTCTCCAGACTCCATTTGATGACTGCAACTTCGGGGGCTTGTATCTCCTTCATCCAAAATTAGTTTTCAATAAAATTTGTTGGGTTATGTTCCCCTTGAAGTCTATATATTGTGGTAGAATTTTCATATCAATCCAAGTTGTTTTGAATGCCTGGGAGCAATTGGAAGTTCAGAATCCTGACATTTTTGGATTACAGTAAACTTCGACAGCTTGTTTCTTCTTCACACAATGTTCATTTCCAATAATTTTTCTTGGAAAAGTTGCACATAATAGTCTAGTTTGTGTGTATAAAATTTCATATCAATCCAAGAAGTAATGAGTGACTTAAAAACATTTTAGTAGAAAGAGGTTTAGTTCTCGATGTGTTTTTTGCAACTTTTCTTGCTATTTTTTGACATTTCAAAGCCATTTTGTAAACACAATGAGTCAATTGAATGATATTTCTTTCATCAATGTGCTTATATGATGATTTTGAATCACTTCATAGTTTAAAGTTTCTTCATTTGAGTAGATTTAGAAACCGAATTTCACCTCCAAATGTATTTTTAGGAAAAACTTGGTATCCTTTTTCAACACTAAAAGTGTAATCTTGCAATCTATACGGTCAAATGACACCAAATTTGATGCACGTCATCTGCAACAAGTGCACTACAATATTGTACGATTAAGATTTTTATAACTCAGTAAAAATTATATCTATAACATTTCTTCTGAAATGTTGTTTTTGAACCTGTTCAGGCATTGCGCGGTGAGGGGTTAATTGATTGGCATGGAGTTCAGAGTGTTCCTGTCGGGCCTGCACTCCGTGCGGGCGGGTTCCGTTGTTTTGAATTTGGCGTTTTGGTTTGTCCTCTGAAAGTGTAGACATTTCGCTGGAGACTTATTCTCTTTGTTCTCTGTACGGTGTACTCTGTCAAAAATTGTCTATGTGTTTGAAAAGAGAAACATGTTGGTTTCTTAATCCGATTAGAAAATCCCATAAGATGCAAACTTTCATCCTAATTTCATAGAGAGCCCTATTTCCTAGTTCTCTGCAATTTTCCGATGTTGAATCGCAGCGGAATTTGGTTTTGCCAACGATATTATAGCCTGCAGTAGACAAAACGTGAATTTCCAATTCTGGGCATGTTCTTTAATTTATATGGCATTTCGTCATTGATTCTGAGAAATTGCACAACTGCAAGGATTCTCAAAAAATCTTGAACATGCGATTTCATCTGTAAAAATATTTAATAATTATAGTAACCAACCACATTAAGAGGTAAATAGAGGATCCGAACAAAAGATTTCGAGATTCGACCAACAGAATTTGCAATACTGAAAATTAAGACACAATATTCAGTGGGCGATACCACCCAACTCATACTCGTAGCTGAAGCTAGCAGACACCTCGTTCGAAGGTTGTAAGTGCGCAGTTCAGATCTCTGTGCACATCCATATCGGCACGCAGTTTGCTACAGAAGGGACAAATGAATGTACATAGAGATCTAAAGTGTATACTTCCAGACCTATAAAAATAGGATCCCGCTGCGACCATCGAAGTCACCAGAACAATTAATAATTAGCATCATAGGTCCGCTCAGAATATTCTTGTTATTCACTGATGACTTAAGTCATCTCCATAGTCTAACATGTATAATTTTGGTAAATCGTCACAGCGGACTCTACAAGCCTCGTGAGTTTAAGCTTGAAAGGATGACCGTCAGAGAACTTTCACTCTCATCCACAGCGTAAGCCATGTAAGAAGGTGTCCTAAGATTTGCGTTTGTATCTCATCATGCGATCACAACGGTAACAACTTTAGTATAATCTTACACAGGAAATGAGCTCCAGCTAGGAAAATCTAAGGGGTGTTTCCGTTGCGTTACCAACTAAAGATGTCAAACCGACATTCCGCAGTCATACCTAGGTCTACTGACAACAAAACCTAAGGAATGGATACAACATTGATTTCGCATGGATCTCTTGAAGGTCATAAAATGACATAACAGACAGTGCTACATGTGATGATTTACACAACACTTTGCTGAGCAATTCAAAAGGGCACATGTCCGTTCCACCACAGAGCCGAGCGGTATTTAATATAGCAAACAAGTTCCAAATTGAATAAGACACTGTTCGAAACGCGGTAAGCGATATGCCCATAGACTGAGCACGTATCCTTAATACTCCGTTCGTCTCTAGCTACAGCCCACAAGGCAAAGGAGTCACACCCAAAGACGATCATGCACCATGAGTACAAACCCAGCAACGCAGACACTAAAAGAACCAGTGGATGTTTGGAAAATGATTGTTAACAACAGACATGGATAGTCTGCCTAACTGCCCACTTGCCAAACTAATCTAGCATATTCCACCATTCAATTACTGTGCATGAAGCTACAGCATTGTACGCACGGGATTGCCGGGACTCCTATAGAACGAACTTCAGTGACACGAAGGATCAGTTTTTCTGGCTTGGCTCTTTCGAGCTGAATGGCAAGGTTGGAATCAGCGTCGATCATTCGGGGAAAGTATCCTCATTTCCTATCATGTCAAACCCCAAATATCAAACCCTGAATACAGACTCTTCAATAGAAGGTCAAGCGCACGAAAGAGCATGGGCACGGTGGAAGAAATTCTACGGTTGTCTGGCCACTGCCATACCAAGAGGTAACCATCACAGGATGGTCTCTAGACCCCGCATCGCCCAGAACATCTCCACATGAAGGCATGCTAGAAAAGAAAGGCGCCTACTCAAAACACAAGATGATAGACGAACAAAAAGACAATCCGATAAACAACACTGCGTAATCGCACTACCAAACCAACGTGCACTGTGAGGAAAAATTCAGAGCACTATCGAACAACATCTTGAAAGGTTCCAAGTAATCAAGCCCTAGAGAGTTTAGCACCGGCGGGGAGATGGAAACATATAGGGTTCGGAAAAGCAGCCAGTGGCCGTATCTATGTGGCAAACGAGATGGGATTAAGGTATCTACACCCAAAATGGAGCACTCCTCAAAGTTACCTCTATTTGGGCGGGTAGGTGCTGCGCTTGGCATGTAGTTGTCTGAAAATGTAAAAATGTTTTGCTGGGGTCTTGGCCTCTGGTTTGTATTGTTTTCGTTTGCAATGGAAATCGTCCGTGTGTTTAAAAAAGAAAAAAAAAAAGGTTGACCTATTTTTGAACGGAAACTCAACAGGGAGGGTATCGAAAATGGTGTGCATTGCACTAAAAGGACAATTATAAGGTGTAGTTAAGGGCCATTTTGAAAAGTGTTCGGCTCTATATATAATACTATGGAGGTGGCAACCTCACAAGTGGTAAATATCTGGTCAATTTTTTGTTGTTTTAACTTCTTCTTTGTCTCATGTTTCAATACTACTTATGTGATTTTTTGATGTGCATCAAATGCATTTTGTCATCACCTACATGACACTTTTAACACCCCGCACCTTGCATCTGTGAAAATTTGTAACTAATTCACAATGTGTCCAAAAATTTTGGAACCATTAGCATTTTGATTAATAGTCCTTTACTAGTGTGCAAAATTGTTGGTCATTTTCTAGAGCATATTGATGATGTCACAAAGCTTATTCTTATGCTTCTAGGTGTAGTTACTATACTCTTTCATTATGAGGCCTCTTTTATACAAGAGTCTCGTTCTATAGACGGGGAATAGGGAGATCCAACCGCTAATAGAAAATCAGCCAAGTGAAATCAGTAAATTATCATATCAATTTCAGCATTTTAGATCATATAATTGAGCACAAAACTAGGAGCATAGGAAATGAATTGCATATGAAAAAGAAATATTGGATTTTCATCCTCTCCTTTATGAATAAGGGGGTTTTAACTACCACACACAAGCTCACATTAGTTTTTAGCTAAGTAGTTCAAAGATATCTAGGCAACATTAAAAAAAAAATTAATCAAAATTATCCAAGAATTATCTCATAGCTCCAAAAGCTATTAATTGTGAGTATTTTGAGACGAAAAGACAAGATCTTTATTCAAGGGGGGTAGGAGGTAAAACAACCCATATGCGATATGTAAATTAGGATTAGTAGAAGCTCAACCACTCATAGTTAAGTCAAGAGTAGAAATTGGGTTCAATTTATAATTTCAAACCCCATTGAGACATAATAGAATGATCATTTTCAAAAAAAACTTTGAGATTTCAAGCCTTCAATCAAAAGTTACAAATTGCAAAGTTTAGAGATAGGGGTAGGAAGGGACATTTTTTTTAACATCTTCTAACATTCTCCCAAAATTTTGTCCATAATTTTTTTTTGGAGGATCAAAATCACAAATGGTTTTGTAGAGATGAAACTTAGCTTGATTTCTTGATTTCTCTTAGTTCAAAGTTTTTTGAAAAATGTTATTCTACTATTCTCAAATGAGGTCTAAAGTTGTGATTGAAACCCAGTTCTTGCATTTTGACGATGAGTGGTCAAACTCTCACTTCTTCAAATTGTCCTAGATCTTGTGAGGATTCATGATGGACAATGGATTTCATTATAAAAATAACCTCTACATTCTCACAAAATCAACGAATTAATTCCTTCACTTAGCCATCAAAAAAATTCTTGATGGTGGATGGTCATATGATAGATGTGTATTTTACTCAATGGATTGTTATAGGATTCTTTGGATTTTTGACAAACCATCTTTACATTTATTTGTAGATTCAGGTATCTAGTTCCTAAATTAGCAAAAAAATTTGATCCCTTTTTTAATTAATTAAAGCCAAAGCTCCTATCTAAGTATAGTAGTGTGCAAATAAATTTCTTTGAATTGATGAATTACCTTTAAGTTAGTGTTTGAACAATTATATTTTATTAATTGGATTTTTTATTTATTGCTATTGCAAACTTAAGGAAAATGACTAGAATGCCAAAAAAAAAAAGATTTTCTACCAAATTACATGACTAAGCTTAGGCAACAAGTGAATGATTTTCGTGAACCACCGAATGACATGTGGAAAAAAAAATGAGTCATCCCATAAACTCCTCATCCACTAGTTTCATGTTTCAAACTATGTCTTCAATTTCAAAATTCTATTTTATTTTAATTTTAAATTGGCACATATTGATAGGTGTCAAAGCCACCATGGCCGAGCCATAGTAAGGGAGGCAACCCATTTCCAATCACACACACACACCATTTCCACCTTGTAGACTGTTTTCTTTCTAATCAGGTAGTGATGGCGCACTATTAATTATAGCGCACTTCCCGGTGTAGTTGTGGCACATTTTGATTGGCTATAAGACTCTCAATATTGCAATGAACCCTTGGTCAGAAAGGGGAAGACCTATATAACTAATATGGTTCAAATAGAATCTTGAGCTAAGAAATTCACAAGTATTATATTTTGAGAAATAAAATTTTGGAAAATTATGGAATCTTTCCAAACTCTATTTTTGTACATGGAAAAATTTCCCCACATGAGATACCTCTACTCCATATATTCATAATTGCTTAAGTAGTTGGAAATGAGTTGCCTCCCATATATTAACCCTACAAGGACGGGCCCATAACCATTGATTTCAAGCCTCCCTATCCATCACTTTCTTTGTTGCCATTTTGCAACTAGATATCAATGAAATATTTTATTTTTATTTTTCAGAGATGAAGTAATATGTAAAATACAAGTCATAAAAATTTCCAATTTTTTAGAAAAAATTGAAATTACTGTGAATTTTTTAAGAAAAAAATGAAACATATCAAATACAAAATATACTCAAAAAATCTGAAATTTTCAACATAGATATATATTTTAGTGAAAAACATCTTGGTATAAACCAAAGTTACTGTATCACTCTAAAATTAGAAAATCAACAAACCATGGTTATAGGCCCCAAGTTCAAATTGCTATAAAGCATGGAAATTTATGAATTTTTCAAAATTTCCAATTGGAGTAGAAACTGAACTTGATAAGCTTCATTTCATTAGTTGGACTCAAATTCAAAAAATATCATTTTTATGGCTGAAATTTACATCAAGAGAAAATAGCAAGAAATGGTCAAAATACACTACAAGGGTGATCCGTTTTTTAAGCATCTTTTTCTTTAGAAAAATCATGAATACCATAATGAAGGACTTTGCAATACTATTCACTGAAAATGTACTCAAGTACCCTCCAAAAATTGGATGAAAAAACATTTTTTCCCATTCTATAGTCTCAGGTGAAGTCATCCATCGAACACTTATTGTCCACGGCATCCTTCTAGGGTTAAGATGTATCTAGAGCAACCTTGCCTTGGCATTTCTTCCGAGGGTGGCAAGCACCAATTGTAAGAGTTTTGTGGCCATACACATGGCTTTTGGAACTACAAATAAGCAAAATGATTGAACTTAGAGTAGGATAAGAACGTAGATCATCTAGGTAGAGTTCAATTTTTCTATTGTAGCAAATAATTAAGAGAGAAGCTAATCTTGATCATTACAGAAACAGCATATATAAATATATAAATATATATAAAATACTTGAAGCCAAGACTGATTGAGTTGAGACAGTGTATTAGCATTGCATATTTACATCAATGAAAATATTAAAAATCTAGCTATTAGCATATGGATTGTAAGATATGTGCATTTGAAGTGAAGAGAATTATTATTTTTGTACCTTATCGAACTAGATTTCAAGTTTTGAAGCTTTTTAGCATAAACATTTCTCACTATCAATATTGAATTAAGAAAATTTCATGTTGAGGAATTGAGTTGAAAGTCTAGGAAAAATATTCAAATAATACACTTGATTGTCATTCTTTAAAAAAAATTTAAGTAGAAGTAGGTGTAAGATTGAAGGAAAATCTAAATTGTTAGTAGGTCTAAGATGGAATTGAAATACAACAATCCCAAGAGTGAAATTGTTCTAGCATGTGATTTTAACTTTATCAAACTCTTTTCTTTTTTAAAATTGTAAAAGATTTGCATTCAAAAATAAATCTTGTAAGTTTTTTTAACCCCTAAATGCTCAAAGCCATTTTGAGCTTCTAGGAATTTGCTCTAAATTGAACAAAAATCCATCATTTTGATAAGTTGTATCATGTTTTTAAAATTTGAAACCATACAAATTCAAACTAGACATGCTAGAGATCACATGGGAAAAGAAAACACAACAATATCACTTATGGATTGAAAGATTATAACGTTTGATCATAAGGGTGTTAAAACCACAAAATTTTTAACATCCTCTTTTCACATATCAAATCTAAAAATTTGGTCACCAAAAAATATGAGGTTAAAGGGCCTCACATGCATAACCCCAATCAATTTATGGGTTCTCAAAATCTACTCTAAAATTGTTTTAAATAAATTTTGAATGTGATTTTTTTTCCAAGATCTGGTGTATTTGAGGCCCATTTCCAAGAGCCCTTAACACTATGGAAAGTCAAGATTGCAATGAACACCTTTGCACAAAATCTTAAATATAAAAATCATAATTAGTAATTTTCAAAATCAGATTTTTGATGCTAAAACTAGACTTCGAAAAGAATTTTTTTTAAATATAAACTACTAAAAATAGAAAATTGCTTAGGTTTTATCTAACTTCACAGTTTTCCAAACACCATATTTTAGTGCCTCGAGCATTTAGGGGTTAAAGAAAATGTTTAGATTGCCTGGAAAATAAGATTGTCCATAATTTTCTCATCCCTCATCCAAATAGAATGAATTATATATTTCCATGTAAACAAAATTACTTTTAGTGTGAAACAAAAAATTTGAAAATTTTATTTTGACTTTTGGAGAATTTTTTTGCACTTCGTGACAAATTCTGTTTTGTGCTTCTTGTGACATATAGGCCAAACTTCTACTTTAGTGTTGTCATCTACTCATGTTTGAAAAGAAATTGAGACTTAAAATTTGGAGGTTAGGATACAATATGAAACTCTAATTTGCCTCTTACTTTGATTTAGAATATGTTTGACTATGTCTTTATTAAAATAGAAAGTGCATTCTCCTAGAAGATGCCATGCCTACATAAGAGTTTTAAATGTATTGAGAGAATTAAACATATGGTTGTGTATTTGACCCCTAATATACGAATTATACACAAAATATGATAAAACATAGACCATTGGATTGATAATCCAATAATAAACAATCTTCATTAGGATATCATATTAATATCTAATTATAAACATGCTCAACTACAACACTATACATGTAGTATATATATGATCAATTTTAATCTTCTGCCACATACACAATCTAAATTGGGAGTGGCATATATCATGGAATCTACTTCAACATAAGAATAAATTTTTGTCACTATAGTGTACCTCAATTCATAAACCTTCTATGTCAAATATATTGAATCTTTTGAGTACATTATGACAAACTGACACTTTTTAAGTTCTTATTCACTTGTGAAATGAATTATATTGCTTGTGAAATAATTGATACCTCCATGGCATAGTTATATTTTTTGAGAAGTTGTTTTGATCACAAATCAATATGGAACATCGATGTAATACATGTACTTTATATGTCGTTAGTATTAGAATTCCATATCCCGTATTATTTCCCATTTCTATACATCATAATATATTCATATTCCATATGCAATATCCATATATATTCCAAATATATTATTTTGTATCAATATTAGATAATTGTACCAATATAAGTATCCATATCAAAGTTTTTTGTTTTTGAAGATCAATGGAAGGGAAGGTGTGTTCAATTTTTTAGAAAAGAATTAATAGCCTAGGTTCAATGCCATTGTTTTTCTTAAAAAAATCAACAACTGTAAATTTTCAATCAAATGTCCATTTCTCCCTGTACATCAACAATTGTAAATTTTTGATGAGTAGGGGGGGCATGCATAAGGTTGCCTACTTCTTTTGATACATCAAGAACTTCAAGACATGTGAACATGGTGCCATGATGGTGCATTGAAATGCAATTAAGTTAATTTGGTGCCAACCTCCATACCAACCTAGTATAGATAAAATGACACTAAAATGATGTGTATGTGGCCTTTGGTGTCAAAATGGCAGCAAAACAATTTGTCCCAATTTTTTTGATGTAAGACTTTATGGCTTATAAGTGTTAACTCTGGAACGCCTCTAAGGATGTTTTGTGTCTTTCGGATGATTTTAGGTACAGTTGTAGGATTTTAAAAAAAACATTTTATCATCCAATTGTTTTTTGGAAGTTACTTGAATTCATTTTCAACAAATAGTATTGCATATTCCCTCATTATAGTATCATTGACTTTTCTAAAGAAGAAGATACCTAATCCACAGATTGTCCTTATACCAAAGTATATTTTGGCCACTTCTTGCTATTTATTCTAAACCCCTAAGTACCTAAGCCTTTCCAAGCGTGTTTTGACTATGAAAAAAGAGCATTGGCTTGTAGTTATCCTCAATGAAGCAAATTGTGTTTTTTTCGAAATCTAACCGTATAGATGTCAATAGAGCTTATTTATTAGTACGCACACCAATTATGAGTGCAAAATTTCCTAGGAGTTGTGATATTATACCAAGGGAAATGTACATTTTCTATTTTTAGTATGTTGTCTTTGTCCACAATGTTTCAAAAATTTGCATATAAATGTTTTAGGGGATTGGAGGTAACATGAATAACTTCAAAGAGTGTTAGCACAATGAAATGCACTTCCAAAAAACATAATTTCACATGAAAAAACATCAAACCCATTACACAATCCACCTTGCAATTGTTGAAATGCAATTTTTGTTTTTAAGTAGAAATTGCAAATAGCTTCAAATAAACACTTGCATGTTGGAATTTTCAATGGTGAAAATCATGAAAAGACTTTAAACTTTTCATTGGGACCATTCTGAAAGCAAATGGATAAGTACAATTTCTTAGATCTCAAATCAAATGAAATTGCCAAGCTTTGCATAAAGCCGGGAAATGAAGTAAAATTAGCAAGCTTTGCACTTCACTTTTAGTACGCATATGCCTTTGAAGACCTCTCAATAATTGAATATGTACTTTTCTCAGTGAAAAATAAAACTTTTCCATAGTTAACCCTCAAAACTATTTGAAATTTTTTTTAAACCAGTTAGAGGAATTTAACTGCCTGCACAGAAATGGGCCTAAAATTTCAGATCAACCATATATAGTCATGGAGGCAGTTAGGGGTTAATATGAATCTAAAAAATAAAAATGATATTATTTGAATTTGAGCCCAACTAATGAATTTTTTTTGTCAAGTTTAGTACCTATTCCAATTGGAAATTTTATACAAATATAAAAATTTGATATTTTATTACAATATGAACTATTGGCTTACAACCATACTTTGTTGATTTATAATTTGAGAATGACAAAGTAACTTTGATTTAAACCAGGATGTTCTACACTATAATAAACACCTATGGTAAAAATTCAAGATTTTTGTAGCATATTTTGTATTCAGCCTGAATTTTCAACACTTTTTTCTTAAGAAAATCACAATAATTTAAAATTTCAACAAAAAGAACATAAAATTTTTACTACCGGTACACAACATTGTTAACCAATCCTTCTTCAAGATTGGAATTATCCCTCCATAGATCTTTGGTAGTGAATTTAGTTTTATCTACAAAAAGTCATTGACTAGCTAGGAAGTTGCAATGTTGGGGGTTCTTGTTTTGGGGGGACAAAAGGGTCTCTATGTCAATAATGTTATGTAGAAGACATATAATTTCATCTCTCTAAAAAACGAAAAAAAAATCTCTATCATATAAAGTAAAACAGCCCATTACGGACCAAATGGATTTTTTCCCCTCTTGACATTTCTGAAATTTTCTACTTTTTTTCCAGAGAAAAGTCAAGTGGTATAAATGGTGAGAGCATTTGAAACTATATTTTTTTGACAAAGTGTGAATTTGTTATGAATTTTTAAAGTGTTTAGACCATCATAGCCTAAAAGAGTATGTAGACTAAGTTATCCCCAAACCAACCAAAACTGATCCATAACACTCATCTTACTCACCTATTGCGGTCACAATATTTTCTAACATAGAAGACCTGAAAAAGGCACTTCCTACAATGAACTAACACTAAAAAACTGAAAGTTCCTACCGTGGTCACTAATTACTCCATTCCAATTAGCTAAGACATTGAATGTGGCCCAAATCTCAATCACTCAAAGAAAACCATAATGGGGTCATTCTTAGGAGTCCACAATGGGTAAAAGGTCTGTAATGGGCTGTTTTACCTTACATAGTTGCAAAATGGCAGCACACAAGAGTGAAGATTATGAAGCTAGAATCCGTGGTCATGGGCCCGTCTTTTCAGCCTTAAGCCCTAAACCCTGAAACCCTGTGAAGGTATCATGTTGTTCCCTCTCATTCGCATCGAGCATTTCAAGCAGGGTTTGGGATTAGGGTTTCGTGGAGTGTCAATGTAGCTATGGCCACACGATCTCTCCTCCTCCGCGTGTGCCGCAATGCATTAACGTCCCTGGTTCAGACGCAGCACAGCATTGCTTCACATTCTGCGTCTCATTCTGCACCGTCTGGCGCTTTGCTTCAACAATGCCGATCCTTTGTGCAGATGCGGACGAGGTTGGAAGTCGCTGACAACTCTGGAGCCAAGCGCGTTTCGTGTATCAAGGTTCTGGGTGGTGGCAAGCACGGAAAGCTCGGAGATCTCATCATCGCCTCTGTCAAAGATGCCGTTCCTCGAGGCAAGGTGAAAAAGGGAGAGGTCGTGAATTGTGTCATTGTTCGTGCGGCGATGCACAGGCAGCGTAGTGATGGGAGCGAAATCAGGTTCGATAAGAATGCAGTTGTCATAGTGAATAAGCAAGGGGAGCCTATAGGGACGCGTATCTTTGGACCTGTTCCTCATGAACTGCGAATGAAAAACTTTATGAAAATTTTGACGTTGGCTGATCACGTCACATAGAGGAATTTTCAGTGTGATCTTTGTCTTGTGCTTGCGCATTTTGCTGTCCAATTCTGGTGAGATTGAAATCGTTAGTGTAAAGTGATGATGCAAAGAATTGTGTTTAGGGTTTCCATTCGCCGTTATTAATCGACTGTGCAGGTAACTCTGCCTGTGCCATTTGCAATTTGAACAATTCTTCAAGCATTCGTTCGATCTGAATTTCTCTGGACTTGATTATCAGTGTCAAAGTGAGGTCAGGCAGATTTCTGAGGTTCGTGATGATTGCATGCTTGGATAACTTGCAGTTTTATGGTTTCTACTTTCTCATTGTGATCCAATGGGGTTTCTTTGTGAGTAAATGTATGGAGACATTTATGTCTTGGAGTACACTGCTGGTTTAGATTTTTGAATGAAGTCTCAAACACGTTACTTTATACTGTTTTCGTAAATTCGGCAGTATCCCTGGAACTCCCTGTATTGCTCTGGAGCTTACATTTTTCTCCGTATGGGACATCACTTTGTTCAGTTATTTTCTTTCTGTGCTGGTCTAACGGCTTGTGTCTCTTGTAACTCACTGCCAACGTACAGTGTTCCAATTGAATTGCTCAACATGACATACTGAAAACCGGTATGTTCCAAGTCTTTAGAATCAAGTTATTTTCTGCTCCATCCGTGCTGCCGCCCGTTTGTGTCCCAGTTTCTCAGTGCGTATTTTCAAGCATCTGCTCGTCGTCATTCGCTTCAGTTTCTTTTCCTGCGCTGTATGCTATTTACATGAAGAAAACATTGCCTGATTGTCTTGTGAGTTTCTGGCCCTCGTAATCTCAACTCTATTGCATGATTTTATGTTCACGAATGCTCAATTTCTGCATCAACGTACGCTTCGATCTCTAACATTTAAGTTCTCGAGCTGGAGGGCATTCAGAGTTAGCTAAGTATTGCAGGCAATATGTTAATTCTCTAGTGAAGCAGTCGGTGTGGAGTTGACTAATGGTTTCCATTAGTAGGACGTTAAGCCCAGTAAGCAGCAGTTTCCCCTTTACTGCCGCGGTTGCCGCGACAGTTAACGACATGCCTCATCCGACGGCTTAGATCGACTTCATTCCGGATTCCTCGCATTATAGGGATTCAGCTGAGACTGCCAGTGTAACTATGCTGTACTTCCCACCGTAGCCACTTTGTGTGCTGTTCTCCTCACCAACTAATTCGCCCGATCCTTTTTGAGGACTTGCAGGACGCTGGAGCATTGGTTCTGGCAGTACAGGAATCTCTGCTGTCGTTTGTTTGTCGTGATGCTATAATCGATTGTTATGCCTAGCATTCGAGTCATTCTTGAGCTCGCGGATATTTTGCGTCCGTTACTGCGTTGAAGAGCAATTCATCTGCACAGCGTTAGATCCTGCTCCCGTAGAATCTCATCATTGTGAAGAAGCATGAGAGAGTGTTTATCCATCCATATTGGCCAGGCAGGAATCCAAGTTGGAAATGCTTCCTGGGAGCTTTTCTGCTTGGAGCATGGCATTCAGGTATATGCTTTTCACGGAATTCCTTTATTCTTCCTCTTCAATCGCGTAGCGAATCATCAGAAGAATCCAAACCGAACTTTTTTAGTTATTCAGCGAACTTCAGTATATGATCTGTGTTTGTTTGCTCACTAATTGGCAGAAGTTGCATTATGTGCAGCCGGATGGTCAAATGCCAAGCGATAAGTCATTGAATGGGGACGAAGCCTTGACGACCTTCTTCAACGAGACTGGTGCTGGCAAGCATGTGCCTCGTTGTGTGTTCATGGACTTGGAGACTACGGTTGTCGATGAAGTGAGAACTGGTACTTACCGCCAGCTTTTCCACCCTGAGAAGCTCATTAGTGGCAAGGAAGATGCTGCCTACAATTTCACCCGTGGACACTACACTAGTGAGACAAATTAGAGTTTCTGAAAACTTAGAGCGTAACGTGACTTGGAGGAAATGTAAATGCCTTTTAGAATAGCTGTTGTGCTGCATTGCTCCTGGGAAGTGATTGAAAGCTAAATGCTCTTTGAGCTCGGTAATGATCTAATATCGACCTATTAATACTTTTATCTGCTGATTTATTTATATGGCTTCTGAAGAGGTCGATATTAGATCATATTCATTATATTGAGATTCTTCACAGATTTTGAGACGAAATGCTAGTTATTGAAAATTCATTTAAAAAAATAGGAATTGAAACCAAAAATAAATAATGCTTGAATAGTGATCCTATAATGAAATTCTAAAAAGTGTTGTTGTTACCTATTTATATAAAAATACTAATAAAGAGATAAAGAGGTTTATCTTCGAGTCGAGGATAAAAATGAGACTGCGAAAAGTCTCAATATAATGAACATGGCCTTCAGACCCTTCATTCTACCAAGTCACTATGTTCATTGCATAACCTTCATTAATTGAACCTATGATGATGCAATCGGGAAGTAGATCGTAGATCTGTGCCTGGACAGGATCCGCAAGCTTGCGGATAATTGCACCAGCCTTCAAGGATTTCTGGTGTTCCATTTGGTGGGTGGTGGCAATGGATCAGGCTTAGGTTCTCTACTCTTCGAAAGGCTGTCCGTGGACCATGGCAAGAAATCAAAAGACATCCATGTGCATATCCCCTAGCCCACAAATGCCCGGAGCAGTGGTGGAGCCGTACAACAGCGTCTTGTCAACCCATTCTCTTCTGGGGCACACTGATGTGGCCGTCATGCTCGACAACGAGGCCACTTATGATATCTGCCGCAGGAGCTTAGATATTGAGCGACCCACTTACACCAATTTGAACCGACTTGTTGTCCGGGTTAATATCTAACTTGATTGGCTTCTGTACCGAGATGATTATCGAACTTCCTTTCAATATGTTTATTTGAGTTTTTGACTGATTGTTGACATAACAAAGTTTCATATCTGCCGGGTTTTTCACGAGTTTCGGTATAGCCATCGGATAGCTTGTTCATACGATTTCAGAAAGCCATAAGAACTTGGAGGACTCGACCAAAGCACGTTCACAGGATCACCTGCAAGGGGCTCATGAGTCACAGTGAGAAACGCTCGTTTCAGATGACAATTTGGTTAGGCGGCTCTATCTGCCAATCACAGATGTTGGACATTAGATTTTCTTGCAGGTCGTATCATCGCACACGGCATCGTTGCGATTTTATGGAGCCCTGAACGTGGACCTGACTGAACCTGACTGAGTTTCAGACCAACCTGGTGCCTTACCCCCGAATCCATTTCATTCTTTCATCGTAAGCACCAGTGATATCCGCTGAGAAGGCTCACCACGAGCAGCTGTCCGTATCTGAGCTCACCAACAGCGTATTTGGGCCGTCCAGCATGATGGCTAAGTGCGATCCCCGCCATGGCAAATATATGGCTTGCTGCTTGATGTATCGTGGCGACGTCGTGCACAAGGACGTGAATGCCTCAGTCGGTACCATCAAGACCAAGCGTATCATCCAGTTTGTGGAATGTGGACTGGTGCCCAACAGGATTCAAGTGCGGGATCAATTATCAGCCGCCTACGGTTGTGCCAGGTAATTTTGCAGAATTTGGTACCAAATGGAGGTGCTTATGAAAGTACGAAATAATTAAGGAGGCTCTCGATTATATGATCAGTTGATCACCCTCTACTGGTTATGCTTATCAACTCCTGTCAGTTGTGCCAGGTGGGGATTTGGCCGAAGGTACAGCGAGCCGTGTGCATGATGCTCAACACCACGATACAGCTGAGGTATTCTCCAGGCTTGATCACAGATTCGACCTCATGTACTCCAAGCGTGCGTTTGTGCATTGGTACGTCGATCGGTGAGGGCAGCGAGTTTTCTGAGGCTCGTGAGGATCTGGCTGCCCTGGAGAAGGACTACGTAGAGGTTGTTGCCGAGTCGGACGAGAATGGCTGCGAAGACGAGGGCGAAGAGTATTGGTGAACTCAAATGAATGGCAACCTCCACTTTCACTGCGTGGTTTAGAGGGTCCTACCCAGATCATGATCCTATCTTGCTTTAGCATTCTGTTACCGAGCTTCTTTCTTTGCCCTGGAGGCGTTGTGCTTGAAGGTCCATTGTAGGTGTCTTGTTCAAATAAAGTTGAACGAGTACTCTTGCTTCTTCCATGTACAGAACATTCTCCCCATTTTGTGTCAGCCTGCTGTTTTCTGCACACGCCATTTGAGGCATAACTTAATGCGATATCAGAGTTACTTACGTTGAATTTTTCCACGTGCCCTGGAGGTAGGGTACGTTTTGTACTGTACTTCTTGTGTCGCCCCTACTACGGTATCCTATGGACTTGCCGCTTTGGTGTAGGATCTTGAAGGCTTGAACGAATAGATTCGTGGTCTCAGGAAAAGATTGAAGTTCTTCTGCAGTTATACTCTTTGACTGGCTATTTTACTTCGGAGTATCATGTTATTGATAGTAATGGAATTTAGTGAACTTGAGTTAATGGCTGTGGGTGAATTAGAGAAGTATGAGGACTTAGGAATCTGGCAATTAGAGAATCTGATTTCTTCACAATTCTAGGCTAAAACTTCAATCAGCTACTGTACTACAGGGCTCTTTTTTTTTCCTTTTTCTTTTATGAAGTGCCAAAGTGGCGATATAAAATGTTATAGTGGTGCTCCAAAATTTCAACATTCGTCCACATATTGGATAGAAAATATTACATTAGCACATATCACATGTCCGTAATTGTGTTTTCATCCAAAATCTAGTAATTTCCTCCAAGATTTTTTTTAATTTGAAGTTTTTTGGCAAAAAAAGTCAAAAAAAAACCCTATTGTCCTCTGTTCTCCATTCCAAATTGAAAATGTGAATATTTAATGTGGATATTCAATGTGGATATTCAATGTGAATATTCAATGAAGTCTCTTAACCCCTAAGTGCCTAAGCCTTTCCAAGTGTGTTTTGACTATGAAAAAAGAGCATTGGCTTGTAGTTATCCTCAATGAAGCAAATTCTTTTTATTTTTCAAATCTAACCATATAGATGTCAATAGAGCTTGTTTATTAATGTGCTCATGAATTTTGAGTGCAAAATTTCCTAGGAGTTGTGATATTATACCAAGGGAAATGTACATTTTCTATTTTTAGTATGTTGTCTTTGTCCACAATGTTTCAAAAATTTGCATATAAATGTTTCTTGGGATTGGAGGTAACATGAACAACTTCAAAGAGTGTTAGCACACTAAAATGCACTTCCAAAAAACTTAATTTCACATGAAAAATCATCAAACTCATTACACAATCCACCTTGCAATTGTTGAAATGCAATTTTTGTTTTTAAGTAGAAATTGCAAATAGCTTCAAATAAACACTTGCATGTTGAAATTTTCAATGGTGAAAATCATAAAAAGACTTTAAACTTTTCATTGGGACCATTCTGAAAGCAAATGGATAAGTACAATTTCTTAGATCTCAAATCAAATGAAATTGCCAAGCTTTGCATAAAGCCGGGAAATGAAGTAAAATTAGCAAGCTTTGCACTCCATTTTTAGTAAGCATATGCCTTTGAAGACTTCTCAATAATTGAATATGTACTTTTCTCAATGAAAAATGAAAATTTTCCATAGTTAACCCTCAAAATTGCCCGAAATTTTTTTTAAACTAGTCAAAGGAATTTAACTGCCCGCACAGAAATGGGCTTGAAATTTCAGATCGACTATATGTGGTCGTGCAGGCAGTTAGGGGTTAATATTTCTCATTGTAAAGTCACGGTTGCTAGTATATGAGCTTAGGATCTTGAGCCCATGAGCTTAGGAACCTAGGCTCTTATGTTATTGGTCCCTATATTATAAGTACCTTCCATAGTTATAGGATGTTTATAATTATAGGTGTCTATGTTGTAGGTACCTAAGTTATAAGCACCTTCCATGGTTATAAGATGTTTATATAATTAGTGCCTAACTATATTATGAGTGTCTATGCTTTAGATACCTATGTTATAGGCACCTCTATAGTTATAGGATGTTTATGTAATAAGTACCTAAATTATATTATGGGTGTCTATGTTTGAGGTACCTATGTTATAAGCACCTTCCATGATTATAGTGTATTTATATTATAGGTACCTATCTTACAAGCACCTTCCATGGTTATAGGTTACTCATACTATAAGTATGTATGTTATAAACACCTTCCATAGTTGTAGCCAATATCTATTTACACCTAGGCTCAAGGCTCATAGGCTCTCATTTTTAGGCTCGCATGCTAGTGTTGCTGATTGTGAAGTCTTTAATGTGATATGTGGTTTAAGTTGTGAGGTTCCAAATTCAATGAGAAATTGTTTAAAAGTTCATTATAACAAAATTAGGAGAAATAGGTCTTTTAACCCCTAAAGGACTAGTTGTCCCCTTGGAGGACAAAATGAAAGTTTGCATAAGTTCTTATGATCTCAATTTTTGGCATGATTTTTTTTTAATTTGAAGATAGTAAAACATGTCAACTTTTTGGGAATATAATATTTATTTCAATTGGTTCCCATGAGCCAAAGTTCTAATATTTATTTTTGAATTTTTTTTCTTTTTATCTAGACTTCAAACTCAATTCTTTAATTTTGAAAAATACTAATCAAAATGAAGAGTATAAAAATTTGAAGTTAAGAAGATTCAAAGTCTCATAATCTAATCACTAAAGGAGCAACAAAAAATTTGGTCACTTTTAAACCAATTGTCTTGCAATTTTTGAGATCATTGTTTTTTGAAATCTCTTTCACACATTTTTATACTAGTCTAGTTCAAGGACCTATAGATAGATATGCAAAAAAAAAAAAAAAAACAAACAATTTTTAAGTATTTTTGCTCTTTGCAATAGAAATGGTAGTTTGGAGTATTTTTGGACAAAAAAAAATGCCTCAATTCTTTAGGGGGGAAATGGTCATTGTATACAATGATAATGAACTCAAAAGAGGCAAACAAGTGTTCTTGTTTCAATTTCTCCCCACCACTTTGGAAAAATCTAAAGCCATTGATATAATTCACACACATCCTTTCTCTAATGTTGTTGATTTCCAATTAGAAAAGTAAACCATTTCTATTGATTGTTGTCATGGGAAATGATCTTGGTTGTTAGTACTTTGGAATATGGATACAGAATATTGAATACAAACAACATGTCAAATATATATTGTACGTGTGAATTACATACATATTGATACAAATTATACAAATATACATATGACAAACAATTTTGAGATATCCCATATCATTTGCATGTCAAAACAATGTCAAAGAAATACAAATATGGGGTGGGGTGAGATACGTTACATGCTACGCATCACATTTTTCCAATGGCAAAGTGACATGTGTATCCTTTTCAATTTTTTTGAAAAGTTTAACTACCAATGGCTGAATGACACATGTATGCCGTCAATTTTTCAAGTATTTCTTAGAAAGCCATGATTTCTCACACAATGACAATGAATTCAAAAGAGATAGTAATTGCCTTTTCCAATTGTATACAATTGGTGAAGTAGGAGACAAGCTTATGTGCTTACGAGAACTATTGTATTGAAATCCACTTCAAGATTGCCGTATGGTCACTTATTTGATTTGAAGAATCTAATAATTGTAGAAAATATTGAGAGTTATGAATTTACTAAACTCCAAATGTCTACAAAGTTGAATTTTTTTATATTAAATCTATGTACAATAGTTAATTATAGTTAAAGTATTTCCATTAGGTAGTAATTATAATTATAGTAAGTACAAAGACAATTTATAAATATTGTACAATTACTTTGCTCCCAAGAATCTACTACTATATGTAAGTAGAATTTTCATAATTATTATAAATCAATCATATTAAAGAATTTAAATTGTCTTTCTTCCAAGGGTTGATATCTCTTGTGTTTTTTTTAAAGACATGATGCAATAAAAACAAATATTTTAGATTGAAGTTGATAAATGTAAAGTGTTATTTTTCTCAAAAATAATATCCCATTCATATACCTTAAGTAGGAGGGTTGTTAATATGTGAGACTAGAAACATGAGCCCACGAGCCTAGAGGATTATATACCTATGTTATAGCTGTATAAACTAAATAAACCTTTCATGATTATAGATACCTATATTACTATGTTATAGATATCTATATTGTAGGTGTTTATATTATAAACACCTTCAATGGTTGTAGGATATCTACTTGTACATATGTTGAAGGCTCACATGCTCACATAGTAGCATCATTGCCTTGGGTAGTTCATTTCATAATAAATGTCTACAAATAGAAAAAAAATAGTGATTGTTAAAGTTTCAACCTAATTGAATAGAAGGGGATTGCTAGCATGTCAATATAGAATCTATGAGCCTATGAACTTAGGAGTCTATATTATAGACACCTTCTACATGATTCTAGGTGTTTATGTTTTAGATTATTTTTTTTATTATAGTGCAATTATGTTATAGGTGCATATGTTATACACACCTTGGGATGGTTGTAGCATTAGAGGAGAATTGAGGGCTTCAAGAGCATGTTTCATGGTTGTTCCTTGCATTGTTCCTTGTACTGTTAGAAATTGGGAATCAACCCATAATGGGTTGAATTTCCAAATTTTTGGAAAAAAAATGAAAAGTTATTTTTTCTCAATTTAAAAAAAATTACTCATACATCTAAAACTGAATTGAAAAATAATTTAAAACAATATTATTTTTTGACGTGGTAATGTTTGTGCCATGTCATATTGCTGATGTGGTGAGTTCCCACACCTTGGGAACTCAAAATAACTCGCAGACTCTTCATGCCCTCAAATATCTTCTAATGATACATACCTACAACTAAATTCAAGGCTCGTAGGTTCATGTCTTTGTATTGAGGCGCTAGCATCATTTTTAATGGAGACCAATAAACTAATAACGTTGTTAAAGGTTCAATTGCTACCAAAAATATACCATTTGAATGAATTAACCATATAAGGATAGAGCCCAATTGAACCATATAATGAAACTTATTACAAAATTTATCGTTATACATTTTTCAATTTGCCACACTTTATCAAAGATTTTCTTTTAATAATCTTATGAGGTGAAATCAAACGTATTCTTCAAATAATCAAAATTCCGGATTTTTTTCATAAATTTAGAAGAAAAAGTGAAAAAATTCATATCAAATTCAAAATACACTTTAAAAACTCTAAAAATTTCATCATGTGAGTAAATTATAGTATAAATCAAATGTTAGAGTCTATACCAAATGTACATGGTATTCTCTCTATATAAATATATTAATAAACTTAGATTTAAATATTAAAATGATAAAAAAATTGGAATTAAAAAAAATCTTCCAAGTAGAATAAAAACTACACTTGAGAAGCATCATTTTGTCAAATTTGCTCAAAACAAAAAGATCCTTCTGCAATAAATGTCAAATCAAATATTAACAATACAAAAGCTTTAAAAACAAAAATCCAAAAGTAATAAAATATACCAAACAAATATTCCAATTTTTTTTACAATTAAATCCCATGAAAAATGAAACCATAACTAAATTTTATTTTAAATTAATGAAAATAATATACGGATATATTCCTTTTTCAAAACATCATACCACAGAACCTTGGATGGAATCCCTCCATTTTTAGTGTAAGCAAATAGTAATAGAGTTTGACCATTCCTAAGCCACTTTTTAGGGGCCCTATAATAGGACCCCATAAGTTCAAGGATGTTACAGTAATATTCCCTCACTACAGTATTTGAATTTTTTGAATTAATCTTTATTTAATCATCTGACAACTCAAGGTACAATGACAATCAGATGATTGGAAGTACCGTTTTGCAACATTAAAAATTAAAAATTTCAGCTAGCAAATAAAGCCAGAGTCTAGGTTAGGGTCCAGGGTCCGATGGGACTACGAGAGTCCGTGGTCATGCATTATTATTAACTTCGTTGGGCCCTAGCCTACCCCCCTTTACTAGTTCCCCAAAGGCTGCGTCCCCTGTCAGTTACTAAGGTAGTCTGCTCTTAAAGTGACCATTTTAAGGTCTGGTCGGCCTTTCGATGGTTCTTAGATGCACGGAATTATTTTTCCTTATTTTTCTCTTCAAGAAAAATGGATGTGGAATCTAACCCAATCGGTTTCATATTTTTTGAAGCATTTTTGAATGAATTATGAATTTTCAAAGAATTATGTGGTAGACACCTATTTTTGATCATAGACCTTGTAAAATCCACACACACGCAGTCTGAAAAAAGATATGGCTTGACCAAAAACAAACACTGTAGAATTTAAAAAGTAATACACAAGGTTCTTAAATGCAACCATTACTAAACTTAAACAGACCCTAAACTCTTTTTTAACATTTGTAAGAAGGCAATTGGGCAATCAATTTTCATTTAGAAAAATTAAGTGGACACACAAGAGCTTTGAAATGGACCCTCTCTTGCTTTTATTCCATCCATTGGCAAAGTATGAATCAATACCTGACAAATCTTAACTATGCTCTAACATTTGTGGCAGTCCATTTTTGAACCATTGATTGTCCACTTCAGAGGGGCCTATTGGGTTGTTTGAAGAAGATGGTCGCAATAAGAGTAGACTACCTTAACTTCACTTAATTCCTGGGAATTCACCTTTTGAATGAATGAGAGCAATCAATGATTGGTGGTTTTTGATGAAAGAATTGGCTCGGGACTTCGTGTGAAATGCTTTCAAAAAAACACTTTCCACACTACCGTATTGCAATCTCAAAAATTCTTGTGGTGTACATGTGTCTTGTAAAATGTACAGCACAAAAAGAATTGGGATTGCCTTAGGCTTGTCCAAAATGGTGCATGTTATAGAATAAATTACCTTAACCCTTGGAGGACCAAGCTATGTTTTAGGGCAACATAGAAATTTTGTGTAGGTACATGTGAGTGGAGATTTCCATGTTTTTAACCCAAACTTTAATAGAAGGTGTGGATAAGGAATATATTTCATGTACACTAAATTTCAAGACATTTGGAAATATGAGTCAAAAGGTATGGCCTAATATGTAGTTTATTTCTCAACTTGGATAGTCTAGGCAGATCTTAAAAAATCAATTTTTTTCAAAAATAAAAATTGAAAATTGGTTTTCTAGATTTCTCTCTCTCTCTCTCTCTCTCTCTCTCTCTCTCTATATATATATATATATATATAACTTTGAATCATTCCATTGTGATCAATGAGTCAAAATTTATGAGATGTCTTAGTTTGCAAGCAATTATGGTTTTCTACTCTAAAATAAACTTTGAAGTCATTTATTTAACTTAATTTTCAAAAATTTTGGGAAAAAAGTAAAAAAAGTAAAAATGAAAAAGGTGTAGATTGTTTATTACACCATTACAACCATTGGGATTGGCATTTTTCAATTCCATTGATAAATTGTTAACAATTTAGTATTTTGAATCATTCTCTACATCTTTCTACTTACTATTTTTTTCCTATATGTTGCACAATTTCAAATGATTTGAAAGTTTTCAAGCATGTATCCAACTTGCCTTGAAGAATGAATCTAAAGAAGCACCACCATTTTGGACATTTTTCATACAAATGTGACCTTGTGAAGTGTAGTTGCCCGGTCTTTCACAAGGCCAAGAAAAGGACCTTTGTCACTTCAAATGTTAATATCTTGCAATCTACACAATGGAAATTTCTGAATTTTTTTTACATCTTCTCAATTTAGCATACTACAAGATCCAACAATTATATGTGTCCTAGAATGATATATTTCAAAAATTTGGTACTTGTATTAGAAATGGCAGTTTTTGAGAGTTTTTGGTGATAACATAGTCAAAGAACTTTAGGGGTTGATATTGATGTATAGTAGTGTAGGCAATTGGGGCCTTGGTTTAGTGGTTTTGGCCATTTTACACTAGTGAGGTGGTTGTGAGTTCAAACCCATGCATTGGTGGTGGGGTACTTACTACTATAGTTCACCCAACTATAATGGAAGGTGCAATATCTATATTGTCATCACAAATGGATTTGAGAATTTCTTAGGGGATAAAATAAGGGTTGTTGCATTAGATGTCACCTAAAATTCATTTAAAAAAATTTGGGCTTAGCACCTAAAACGGGGGTTTATTATAGTTTGTTTGTTTTCAATAAAGGAGATTTGGACTACATTAGGTTCAATTAGTGGCCACAATCAATGTCTTGAGTGATGGAGATGGGGAGATTAGTGACATACTACTATAGGAACTTCTACCTTTTGAGTGTAAATTCATCACTTGAAGTGAATTTTTTAGGCCTTCATGTTGTGGCCATATTAGTGACTACTTTATTAGTGAGTAAGATGATCATTTTAGATACATTTTTTGTTGCTTTTGGGGTCGTCTAGAGACTCTTTGGAGGCAATTGAATAACACACTTCAAAAACTCATCAAAAAAATTCATACTTTAGCAAAAGAAAGAAAAATCAATTACTCTCTCCATTTTTGACAGTTGTCTGTATATGTTTGTTTTTTAATTTAATGATGGCAACATGGCAAACCATCATCATGCTTGTTAACCGATATTCTCTAAGTTGATGATGGATATTTTGAAAGTCCACTTTTTTTTATTTGTGAAACTTTCAAGAAAATTATACAATCTCAAAAGAATGAATTAGTAATGCACAACATGAATCAATTGTAAAGATATTTTGGAGGACATACTATTACTCCCTTTTGTCCTATCAAAGTACACTAGTCCCTTTTGGTTTATGTTTTTGTATCAAATTACCTATTCCCTTTACTCGTGTATTCAAACTTAATTCTAGGTTGAAGATTATTTTAACCCCTAAAGGACCAAGTGTCCATTCAATGTATGCAAGAAATCTCAAGTAGGCTCCTATGAAGTCATTTTAGTCAAATGTTCATGAAATTTGGACATATTGAGTAACTAAGTATCCCCTTCTTGAAAATCTATTTTTTTTCTAATTGGGTGCTCGGATCAAAAGTTACACTGCCTTGAACTTTGCGGGAAGCTTGGGCAATATGTGCAAAACTCTTCCTATGATTTTGAAATTTGGCGCGAGTGTAGCTTACATGATCCTAGTTGAAAATGTTAAAAAAAATAACCCTATTTAGTGTAAGAATCTCATTCTAGAAGGAGTTAAAGTTTGCAGGCCATGTCAGGCAAGTTTGCAAAAAAAAATTTCACCTAACTTCAAACATTATAATCTATCAATCCGTGCGCTCAAAGTTTCTAAAAAAATTTCCACATGTTCCCAAAGAAGTCTAGTTCAAATTTATACGGTTGAATTTGAAAAAAAAAACTTTTTTTTCATTTTTTTTCTTGCTGCCCTAAAAAGTGGCAGTTTTTGACAATTTCTGCCCAAAATATGCCTCCGTCCTTTAGGAATTAAAATGTTTGAACTCAAGTAATCAATTGTAGTATAAGAAGTTTGGTTTATTATTCACTTTATAGGTCTTCAAATTTATAAAATTAAAATTATTACAACAATTTGAAGTTGATGAAGTCACATATCAAAACACATTTAGTCACCTTTTTTTATTTAATCAAATATTTAAATTTTTTACAAATCACCTACTTCTAATTGCTTTACATTAAGACATTCATTAAATAGGTCTAAAGGTGCATGAAGAGGATATGAATTGGAGAAACTAGAGACAAAGATTGCAAAGTAATACAATGGTTTTCATGAAGAGACTGACCTTGGACCCCATTCCTTATTTTATCAAGTCTAAGTGAGTTTTATTGCTTTTGTTGTCTATTGTGCACAGTCATAAATTACATATCTCATAATAGAGATATCCATTAAGTTGTTTCAAGTTTAAAAAAAAATTTGTTACTTAGTCACTAGTTTGAATATCAAAATAAATATTGGTGTCAATTATTTTAATTTTCTATTACATAATGATAAAATAAATATAATCACTTTGATAAAATATATATAATCACTTCAATTCCCTATTTTGGGGGGATTTCTATTAATAGTAGTACCAATTATTCTTTTCATAATTTGGTTTACAAAATTGGTTGTTCACTTTAGAATCAATCAATTGTCAATTGTCACATGCATTAAAAATCTCACCAAATCCTCAATGCTTACAAAAAAAAATTAGAAATGCACTAATACTGAATTCAA
The DNA here is from genome assembly GCA_963920665.1 of Straminergon stramineum. NCBI lineage: Eukaryota > Viridiplantae > Streptophyta > Bryopsida > Hypnales > Calliergonaceae > Straminergon > Straminergon stramineum. The sequence continues at coordinate 14,207,457 of OY987267.1, read as the reverse complement.
GATTTTTGCACTTGGAAGTGTTTTGGATTGCACTTGGACTACATGCACTAAAATAATCAATTTCCAACATACAAGGAGGATGGAGACAATTGCCATTAACCAAATAACCTTCAAATTCAAGTACATAACAACAACACATATCTTCGTTGGATTTTTTTTGAGGGGATTGTGACCTTTACTTTCCACTTTGACATTATGTATTTATCATCCTCAGATTATAGGGTATGTGATAATATTTGTTAGGCAAATATTAAAAATAATAAAACTTTTGCTTTTGATACCTTCATTAATATTCGGAATAGAAAATAATAGTGTACAACTCATACTTTAGATTAGTAGTGGAAGACATAGAACCTACATCTACTCTAAATTGCCAATGGGATCTTCTTGTGAGTCATTTCCTTGATCTACACATAGCAACTTAGACCATCTTTCTATTGGGTAGTTGTTGTGAATCTACCATTAGCCAACTCCATTGAAATGTATTTTATACTTCCATCATAGAATGCCACTTTAGGAAAATCCAAAATCTCTTAATGTTGGAATGCCCTCACATAAGAGGTGTTGTTCAAGCCTATTGACTGTTAGATGTTCATGGCATGCCCTTCAAGATCTTGATGGTATTGGATCTTGATTGACATCGATATTTATTACTACAACCTCTGCTTCCTCAAACAACAAAAATCCCCAAGTCTTTGTAGAGCATTGCCACTAGTTGCACTCCATTTGACCATGGCATCAAGAATTGGTGAGGCACTAACTGCCTTGTGAGATGCGGTGGTGCACTGAAAAACCCAATGCTCCACACCAACCAACCCTTAAAGTCCTTGCTAAAGTATTTTCCCTTCTTCGCACACCTCTCATTAGCCTCCCCATCTCCCACTAAGACCATAGTGAAAGTTGACCAAGTTAGCATGGCTGTAAAACTGCCTGCTACAAAGGCTCTACATTGCTGAGCAAATGCAGGAGTGATGGGAAAAATGGCACAACTAGTACCATAAAGGCCGGTGCTGGTGTAAAGCTGTTTTTCTCTTGACAAGCGCGGCAAGCCTCGAGTGGTGTTGCCTTGTCGAAGCCTGTTGGCAAGGCCTGGTGGCGATGCTCTTACCAACTCAACAGAAAAATCTCACAAACTTCGGTGACACACCACGCGAGCAGAAAGAATCTCAGGCCTGCCGGACCATGATTGCCAAGCAGTGAAGATCTGATGAACCCTGGTAACCGTTAACCGGTAGGGCCGCACTAAGTGACTGAAGCCCAATTGCCTACTTGCCCAACACCTCAAATGGATGAATGGAAATCGAAGAGTCCATCACAGATACTTCCATCCTTCCATCCGACGGAGTGTTTTTCTCACGACTTTCATCCACTCTTGTTCTGACAAGGTTTCGAGGACCTCAGTCGTCTATTCCTGACACGCCCTGGAGTCCAGGGACCATCCTGGGATCCACATTTCCAGGGGTCGAGCTCCAAAGGATGCAACCGGTCATGGACTGCAATCGTGCATGATTGACTGCTTCTTCCGTCCGTCCGTCCGTCCGACTGACCCAAACTGGATCAGTGAGCTGTCTATTTCTTAAAAGTATTATTGCAATGAGGTTTGTACCAAAAAAGAAAAAGAAAAAGAAAAGAAGAAAGAGTATTATTGAATGTTGCATGATTTGCATTCCCATCTAAGAAAAGGTACCACACATTCAGGCCTCCCGTTGCTACACCGCCCTGGTCGTCTTCTAACTTATAGAGGATGCCCAACTCCCTGTAGTTCTCCATTCCCCATCACAGTGCAATTTGTAGGCTACAACTCTGAAATTACTGCTGGAACTTTGAAACAATTGCAGGTAGGATGCAACCTCCTGTTCCTTCCTCCTCGTTGTCTCCGCGTTTGCATTGACAGTTTGAGTGGATGTTCAATCTATTGTTGCATGTCTAGATCTGGAGTGTGGCGTGTTGCTTGTTTGCATTGTTTCTTGCGCAGTTTGTTTCAGTGTAGAGGTGTAGATTTCTGGGATTGGTGTGTAGTTGCAGGGACAACAAGGGCAAAAAAATGTAGGAGATTGAAGTTGTGGGACTGTCCTGTTTTGGGCGCAGATCTGTTTTGGTGAAGCTTCTCAAGTTCTGCGACTATGGCTCTCCACTACAGAGATATTATGGGTGTTCTTTTGTTGATGCTGGTGGCCACAGGTAACATTACCCTTGGTCCAAATCCCTAGGTAGTTGGCTATGAACAGAGATCTATGGTAGAAATGGAGTGCTCCAAGAGTAGTGATGTACCTCCTTTTCAGTATTTTGAGAATGCCGGGGTGAAGCACTGTCGGCAATGGCGCTCACACATTGTGAATGTTGCAGAGGCTGCCAGGAAGTACATGACCATTCAAGATTTGGCCAGAATGCAAGCAGAAGCTGCTCAGGTACCATTCCCTCACATCACCCACGTTTCAGCTGTAGATACTTTCATCTTTCTGTGCTTTACCCGGTTCCAAATGTCAGTATTGGCGTTCCTAGTTTTCAGTAATGGCGTATTCTTCAGCTGTGAGATTTACAATTTCAAACTGACGGGTTGGGCGATTTTCTGCAGTTGGCCGATAGGTTTGAGCTCAGCCAGCTAGCCGCACGTCGCCTCCTCACCCCGCCTGGCGAAGTGGCCAAAATCACAAACGGCCTATCTCTTTGTAAGCTTTTAAAACGGGCCCAGTCTTTTCTATCACCTTGTTTATGAACTCCTAAATTAGGTTACAGCGACGGAGAGTATCATTGCAATGCATACTCACTGGACTCATTGGATCCTTTTGGTGCTGCAGTGTGTCAGTCCCCGGGCGTGGAGTGTCTTCCTGGGGAGGAAGTGAGGTGCGAGTTCGGGAGACACGAAGGTTGCGATTGCGCCTACATCAAAGCTTGCTTTCCGCGGGCTTCGGAGTGCACCAAGTTCAACGCCACTCACGTGACCACTTGCGGATTTTGAGTGCACATGAGTTTTCTTATTGATTGATCGATTGATCAATCTTTAGTTTGCCCCCGCTGCCCTAGAAAGGGATTTTGATAAATTATTTTGACCGTTGGGGCTATTTCTTCACAGCAGACTTCCGGAGGCTCAAGTTTTAGAGCGGACTTCACAAACTTTCGTGTATAGTAGTCGCCTGGCCATCTAAATAAAGATAGATTTTTTTGACTGAAGTGATACTGTCGGTGTAGAAACTTCGGAGGAGTCTCGATCATCACTTATTGCTTCATTAGGTGTTTTGGTGGATAATGTTGTGATCTGGAGATCTGGTAGTACGAAGACTCGTTCATGGGTTCTTGTATGATTGAAGAGGTTTAAGCCCAAAGAGATATGGCTTCCTTTGGGTGGAGGACCATTTATTTCCCAGAGCTTATTGTAGGGCGTATTTGAAATGGGCGAAACAAGTCCATACTTGCTAAAACCGCGACTTTTGATTATTCTTTAGTGATGTGAGAAACTTGACCATTCAATGCTTCTTGGTATTTGTGTAACGTTCTGAACGAGTTCACGTTGAGATGGGAGGACGAAAGTGAACTTCCTAGAACGAAGATTTTGTCTAGGTTTGCCTTAAAAGAGTTTCTGATCTGTATTCCTCTTCATAAGTGGCTATCTTACGGGTTAAGTCATTGTGTATGGGGGCCTCATAAGAAAGGTTCAGCTTTAATATTCAAGGCCACTCATGGGCGCCTAGCATATTCATCACTGTGATCAAGTGCCTATAATATAGCTATTGCGAAAAAACATTTTTCGAAAATGAGAAATTGATCGTTCCAGAGCTCGTCAACCTCACATTTGGAGGCTGAAATGAAGTTCGGGGTGATGTAATTTAAGAGAAGAACCCCTGTACACACTGGCCCAAGAGTCGACACGAATCAGCTGGAGTGAAATTTCGAGCGAGAATAGCAGCTACAAGTGAATGGCTGCGTAGGCTTTCGCATCTTTGAACCCTGCATTCCAGGTCGACAATTCGACATTGCACTTGCTACAGTTTCATAAATGCAGTTTCTCCCAGCAGGGTTCGCAAATTCAGTCTTCCAATAGGGCCAAGAGTTCTCAACGGAGCTCATAAAAGCAACTTAAAGCAAACTTATTGACAAAAATTTACAGTTGAGAACATTTCAAAGTCTTGGTCCTTGAATTGCTTGCCGTCAGATTGGGCATGAGATCTGTTGCACTGCACGCACATCCAGCCGACGTAAGTCACTACTTGGCGAAAATCATATGAGCCAACTCTTTGCAACCAACTGATAATCCTAAATTGCTTAGCTGAATTTGTCAACTTTGCGTCGCGTACAGTCGCCTCTGAGGTCAATTTCTTTCAATTGGCGGAATTCCACGACTGTGCCACTATTTAGAGTGTTCACTTTGGCATAAACCTGTGCAAAGTCGTAATTTTTAGAGCTTTTACAGATATTTTCAAATAAATGTCACAATTTTAGGCACGCAGAATTGTGCCCATACAACGAAATTGACAATCAAACCCAATTAAGGACTTGACATGACTACACCGTCAGCTCTTGCACCAGCCCCACCCGCTGAGCTTTCATGTTTGCGTTGCAGTCATTTGATCCATCTTTTGCTAAATTGCTGACATGGAATCCAAGAGGAGGAGACCTAGCATTGGCAAAAACTAGTCTGACTTATTGCGAATATCAGGAAGTTTGAGTGCTACAATTTACAGAGTACTTTACAGGGACAGAGTACTCTTGTGGAGTAGCTGCTTGTTTTACTTGGTTAATGATGAGGAAGTGTCGGCTGTAGTGTGAACATGTTGTTTGGCTTGTGTAAATATCCAGCCCCTCTTCCTCAGCAGCAACCTTGATCCCTGTTTGAGTTCCCCGAGGGTGTGGAATTCTGTCCTACAGCCAGCATTGGTACCCATGTGCTCTGGGTGTTTCCCGTGACAAATATGACAGTCGGACTGTCTAAATGGTACGCGGGAGTTTGCGAAGATGTAGAATTTGTCGTTTCACGTGCAAGTCTCTCTCTATGCAAGTCTCTCTCTTAGAATCCAAGCTTGTTTACCATAGTGTGCGTGCATTCAGACGTTGATCAAAGGAGAGTTTGTCATTCAAGGGGTCATCGCTAATTTAGTAGCAAGCACCATGAAGAGTACCCTGGAAACTGACAATTCGATACTGAGTTGTTTGTTTCTATCAGTGTAATCCGGGTATCATCTCGCTCTGAATATTGTTATTCCAACCCCAGACCAGGCTGGTTTCAAACTTATCAAACTATTACATTTGATACAAGTGTTGCAGTAGTAACGTTCAATTGAAGTACCGCAGTTGTTAACCGACCTTGGAGGTTTTCAATTTTCTTAAACCTAACCTCATACCATTACCATGAGTGCAATTTTAGATCATTAACGTAGTTCAAGAACTTGGAATCTAATAGTAGCTATAGTAGTGGTTCTAAGTATAACTACTGCAATTTCATAAATTCCAATTGGAGTGGGAGAATTGCAATAAGGAAAACTAATTTTTGTAATGCTCGAGGTTCTAAGAAAGTACAAGATCATAAAGTTCATTCCATCTTGTAGTGTTGTGTTAGATTCTTGAGTTATATATATAACAACCAGAATTTCTATTGTTCGTTCATGTACTAGCTTGAGTGCCAACATGCATGATTTAAAAATATCCATCAATTGTTCAACAATTGGGTAGGTCTTGGCTGATCCCACAGGACATACCAATCTGATATGCATTTCCAAAAGTTGAAACTCATAACAATACATTGATGTCCACAAGGCATTCTTAACTTTATTGATCCCTTTGTTTATTTGTTCAAGTACATTCTGGAACCAATAGCTCAATGATACCCTTTGAAAATGAATATGATTACCCGTCTGTTATCTCCAAAACCCAACCCACGCCCAACACTGGTTTCTACCCCCTGAAAAGGATCTTTGGTTTTCACGGAGAAGTGGAATTGCAAATTCGACCTCCAGAATCTCTTTGCTCAAGGGAAATTTTCATTATCAATTCTCACACAAAGGCTTGCTTTCTTGCAACTGCAAATTCTCAGCTTTCGTGGAGAGGTTCGAAAATTTCAGAGATTCGTCCTTCGTTTGACTTGTATCAGGTGTCTCGTCCCCTGAAGCAGTCGAGAATTGTGAAAGCATCTCAGCCTACACCTGAAACGCAAAACTTAGATAGAACTTCGATCAACGGCAGAACTCAGACAGCTCTGACGATGCCAATGTCCGGGTTGCAGGTCCCACGACATACGAAAACTATCTATGCAGTTCAGTCTTCAGTTACATGGAATTTCTACTACATACGTGAGCAATTTCAGCAGCAGAAGAAAACTGCCAGTGCAGCTATGAAGATGAATCATGTCAATGCTGCTCAGTCATTCAGTGCATCAGCGCAAAGTGCATTCGACAATTACGATCCGGAGAACGATGACGAAGGGGAGAAGCTAGTATTACCGTGAGCAGGATCTTCAAGCCATCCACTTGAATTCCTGCAAGAGCCTCGTTATCATGCACTTTACTATTCCTCGTTCGGTTGTTAGGTGTGGGGAAGAAGGACTACAGCGAGCTCTACCACTGTGAACCTTGCCACTTTGATGCACACAAAATGTGTGCAGAATTGAGGAGCTCAAATGTGATGTTCATCATTTCTGTGACACTGAGAATGCTTTTAGCTTCCTGACAAATCATTGATTGTAGTGACAAGCACTCTCACCCGCTTCGCACCGAACGAAATTATCTGTTGCCCTAAATGTGCTGATCATATTATGCATGTGGGGTAAGTGTTTCTACTGCCTCGACTTTGCTGTGCATGCGCCCAGTGTAAAGGACACCAAGTTGTTGAACATCCTCATATCTCATGCTGCCAAAGAATTCATCGACACAGGAGACATGAAGTATGGAAATTGCACAAATGTCCTATTGCGTCCAAATCCCATTCCTAATGTAGCCTAGTGTATCCTATTCTACCATGTTGGGCATTGACCATGGAATTCTTCAAAAATTCCATAAATGGACACTTTTTACTTCTCCTGTGCGAACGGCAAATTCCTGACCCGCGGTTGCGATGGGTGCACCTTCGAAATGTTCCAAAGCTACCATCATACGTGCAGAGAGCGAGTGTGTGACTTTGAGCTTCACAGTCCCGCTGAGCGCGATTCTTCCCTCCGCGTCACAGTCTCTTACCAAGGAAACAAAGAGGAGGTGGACAAGCTTTCCAAACTGGGTGGTAGCTTCAAGATCAACATTGAAACTGAGGCTTCATCAATTGCAAGGCAAGATTTGTTGACAACAAACGAACTTAGGGTTTCATCTCTGCCTATAGTCCCATATCGATTAGTCTAATTTAGGTTAAACCTCATCTGTATATAAGCTGGGTGCTAATTCTAGCTTTCCCATCTTTCTGAAGTGTATCAACACTCCTTCGTCTAGAACTGCTGTAAGATCACAGCATATTTCTACATGGTATCAGAGCGGGTTAGAGTAGTCGAGCTTTCTTCTTGTACAGGTCGTCGCAGTACACTAGTACGAGTAGAACTGTAGCTCGATTGAACATCGTTAGAACACGATCGCACTAGACATACAGGCACCATAATCCGTATCCTACTTTTCCACAGAAAAATAGTCATGGATCCTAGCGTCAGAGACGTACTTGAGTCCATGAAGTTAGTAGGACCTGCAAATTACGTTATTTGGAGCTACAAGGTGAAGATGATCCTCATGCAAGAAGGCTTGTGGAGATTCGTCGAACCGCAACTCGATCGTGGCCAGAGCAACACTTTCGATGCTGCAACATCAGCAAACTCCGCGAGTACGATGGCAGAAAGACCAGCATCGATCGGAGAGGCAACCCGGACACCAACGGCACCACCAACGGTCACCAGTCCACCGCAGGCAGTCGACACAGCACCTGCAGTTACAGCAACCAACATTGAACGTGAGAACGAGCTTCGTTTTCGAGCAGGCCGCATCATTATCTCTTTGGTAAGAGACTCAATTATTCTCAGCATTATCCATCTTACCGATCCACAGGCTATTTGGCTCCGCCTGAGACACATGTGCGACGTTAGAAGTTCTTCTAGACGTTTGTCATTAAAGGAACAATTATATTCGTTGAGACTAGTCGAAGGAAAGGCCATAGGAGATCATCTGCAGGAAATCAACTTGATCATCACCCAACTCGTACAGCTGGGTGTCTCGGTCTCTGATGAAGACTTAGTCGACCTAACACTGAACAGTCTCCCCAAGAGCTGGTCAACATTCAAGCAAATTCAAAAAGGGAGAGAACGGTTACCTACGTTCCCTGTACTGGAAGGCTTGCTGCTACAAGAAGAGCTGAGGCGCCACTTGGACGAACAACGTGATGAAGAGATAAACTTTATCAGATCTAGCAGGGGACCAATTCGGGGAGGCCAAAGCTTGCGCGGACGCTCCAATCGAGGACGAGGGCACTCCTCTAGCGATCGACACACTCCTGTCCAACACACAACATCAAGACCAGACGATGCAGCTCGGTTGACGATTCAGTGTCACAGCTGCGGAAAGCCTGGCCACTATGCCCGCGACTGCGCAAGGGCTATACTGCAGGACCAGATCAAGAAGCTGCAACTCCAACTTAACAACCTGCAACGACCACAGACACAACATGTCAACGTCACTGAAACCGAACTGGACGATTACGAAACGGAGCTAGACACGGAAGCAGCACCACCGCACATTAGAGCCTGCATCGATGCCTTCCAAGATGAATCAGAAGAAGCACCGGTAGAAGTCATCAACGCTTGTGTCACATCCACCGCTACTGAGGAAGATTGGTTTCTGGATTCAGGTGCCTCTTCACACGTCACTGGTAATTTACAACTACTCAACAATATTTCATCTAGCAAAATTCCGTACATCAAAGCTGCAGGAGGACAGATCATGCCTGTAGTTAGTCAGGGCACTGTACGTACTATTGACGTTTCGGGAAAAATAAAGGAGATCAACAATGTTCTTTATGTCCCTGGTATCAAATCAAACCTCTTTTCAGTAGGAAAGCTTACAGACATAGGATACAGGGTTTTATTTGAATCTCGGCAATGTCTCATATACGACAAAGATCACCCAAGTGAAATCTTCCTGCAAGGGACTAGGGACCAACGCAATAACCTTTATAGAGTAGTGAACCTACTTGACCACAATCTACAAGGTCAAGCTTCGACATTATCATCACAACAGCTGGAAACGGCTAGATTGTCGTATACCTCCCCAACCTTAGATCATGATAGCAACAGATGTACACAGTATGACAACAGTTGTTCGCAACTTCCCAGCATTAACAAAACAGCCAAGGCAGCCAACTCCGAGATCCACTTGTGGCATCGAAGAATTGGCCACATCAACTACCAAAGTTTGTATCACATGGCTTCTCGCCAACTAGTTGCTGGCATTCCCAACATACCGTTGATCAAACATGTCTGTCCATCGTGTATGCTCGGCAAACTTCCCAGAGACAGGATTCCCAAGAAACGAACAACCTACACCAATCGGCCTCTCCAACTAGTTCACAGCGACCTCTGTGGACCTATGCCGCTCAACTCTCGCAATGGCAACAAATATATACTTACCTTCATCGACGACTTCTCAAGGAAAACTTGGTTATATTTTCTCTCTGACAAATCACAAACACTGGAGTCATTCAAGCAATTTCGGGCGACCGTAGAGACACCTATCCTCAAGATCGGCACACTTCGATGTGACGGGGGGAGAATATATTTCACAGGCCTTCAACTCCTACTGTATAAAGCATGGGATTCATCGACAGCTCACTGCAGGTTATTCCCCTCACCAAAATGGCATAGCGGAGCGGAAGAATCGTACATTACTTGAAGGAATCCAGAGCGTCGTTACTGGTACTAAAATCCCGAAGGCCCTATGGGAGGAAATAGCTCGCACAGTAAACTACATTCAGAATCGCTGTCCCACCAAGGCAATCAAGCTAAAAACACCAGAGGAAGTCTTCACAGGCATAAAACCCAATCTTAGTCATCTTCGTGTAATCGGCTGCACCGCTTACTGCCATATTCCAGACGTCAAGAGGAGTAAGTTCGACCCCAAAGCAACCCCGACAATTTTAATTGGCTATGACGAACAAAGCAAGGCTTACCGTTGCTACCACCCAATTTCGAGAAAGATTTTGATCACACGGGATGTACGCTTTGATGAGAATTGCTTTGATCTCCCCTCTGCAGAAATCACTGAACCATTAGAACCTCCGTCATTTCTGGATAGACTTCTTCCTCCTTCACTAGATTTTCCTCATTCTACTTCCATCCCTCCTCAGTCTGAACCTACAATTGCTCCTGCGATCTCTTCCCCTGTAACACCACTCATTTTTCCCTCTCCCTCCACCTCTTCACCCGACTTGGTTTCTAATACTCCATCTCTTATACCTAACGGCATTGCTACCCCTGAAATTCCTCTGCCTCTACCTCGCCGATCGCAGCGCCCTCGTCAGCAGAACATACGCCTTGATGGCTATGAACTCTGTCTTTCAACTAATGACTTTGACATCTGTCTCCTCACTTCAACTCCTTCCAAACCTCAGCCAACGATCCCACCTATAGATCAAGACCCAACAGAAGTTACCTTCAAACAAGCTGCCGCTGACCCAGGATGGAGACGCGCAATGCAAGACGAAATGGAGTCTATTTGGCGCAACAATACCTGGGACTTAGAACCCTTACCTTCTAGTCATCGTGCCATCACCTGCAAATGGGTGTTTAAATCAAAACCCGGTCTCGATGGACAACCTCCAGTGAAGAAAGCTCGACTGGTTGCCCGTGGCTTTGAGCAACGCCCAGGCATAGACTTCACAGAAACTTTCGCTCCTGTCATCAAGTGGGCCACCATTCGGACTGCCATCGCCCTTGCTGCTGCGAAACGTTGGGATATCCATCACATGGATGTCCGAACAGCTTTCCTAAATAGCCTCCTCAAGGAACGCATATATATGAGCCAACCCCCCGGGTTCCGAGTCCATGGAAAGGAACACCTTGTCTGCCGCCTCAACAGATCACTCTACGGGTTAAAACAAAGTCCACGCACGTGGTATGATCGGATTGACGCAGCTCTTCTCCGCATTGGCCTACACCGCAGTAAATCGGACGGAAATCTATACTACATGCACAAAGATGGTGAGACACTTATTCTACTACTCTACGTGGATGACCTATTTATTACTGGCAGCTCGAATTCCCTCATCGCCTGGTTGAAGCACTTCCTTCATACCGAATTTGAGATGACAGATCTCGGAAAAATTCAGCGGTACCTTGGCATCTCCTTTGAACAAGTAATCCTAGGGATCTTTCTACATCAAAAAGACTATGCAGCATCGATACTACACGAATTTGGCATGAGTGATTGTAAACCCACGACTACACCCTTACCAGCAGGACAAATCCTAGTCACAGATATGAAGACAGAGTATATTGACGCTCACCTCTACTGTCGACTCATCGACAAACTCATATTTCTCACAGTTACCAGGCCCGACATAGCTTATGCAGTCAATCGCCTTAGTAGTTACATGGCGGCCCCACAGCAATCTCACCTCGACGCTGCCAAGCATGTCCTCAGATACATTCAAGGCACATTAGATTTTGGGATACTCTACAAAGCCGATAGTCCCACAACCATCACCGGCTACACAGATGCAGATTGGGGATCATGTCCAGAAACTCGACGATCCATGGGTGCATATTTATTTACACTCGCAGGTGGACCTATTACTTGGCAGAGCAAACGGCAACTCACCGTGTCCCGTTCCTCCACCGAATCGGAGTATCGAGCCTTGAGCGATGGCGCACAAGAGGCTGTTTGGTTGCACCGACTACTCCACGAGCTACAACCTGAAACCTCACCAGTACAGCCACTCTCACCTTCTCATCACGAACAATCTAGCATTATCCTGCATTGCGACAACCAAGGAGCAATCAAATTGTCCAGTAACCCAGTCTTCCATGCCCGATCCAAACACATAGAGATACATTACCACTTTATCCGTGAGAGAGTTTTAGGGGGGGAAGTTCAATTACAATATATTCCAACTGCGAATCAACCCGCAGACGCTCTTACAAAACCTTTAGGTAGACTCAAATTCCACCAACATAGGGAATTCTTGGGACTCCGCAGCCTAGCCAACCTGAGTACAGGATGATTCCTTTCTCTGTACAAAACCCTAAAATTAGAAATCCCCTATCCAGCCAGACCTTGAAACAAGTAAACCTCAGCGTCTGCTAGTGTCCCGAACCTCTTATGCTCTGCACCCTTGAAGCCAATCACCTCACGAGCACAATCCTCCGATGAAAAATACAGACCTGGGACACGACCCTTTCTAACAGCATAGAATTTCTGCTGGGCAACACCGGCCCTCTGTTCACTATATGGAGCTTTCCGCAATGGTGCCCTACTTCGTGCAAATTCAACCGCAGCTACGCTCCCACTCCAACGACATTCGAGCCTCCCACACCCATCGCAAGTCTCCACTTCAGGCTGCTCCGCCACGATTGCATTCACTACATCAAAACAACAACTCGCCAAGCGCACCACGAAGGCACAACACATCCACAGCAGCAGACCTACCACACCAACCAACGACGTGGTTCCTACACACTCCCGGAGGACTCGCATTCTCCTGAACTCAATACGTGCCATCACTCGAACACTGCAGTTCCCATGTACAGATTAGCAAACGTTCAAAACCCAACTTCGCTTGAGGGGGGGTGTTGACAACAAACGAACTTAGGGTTTCATCTCTGCCTACAGTCCCATATCGATTAGTCTAATTTAGGTTAAACCTCATCTGTATATAAGCTGGGTGCTAATTCTTGCTTTTCCATCTTTCTGAAGTGTATCAACACTCCTTCGTCTAGAACTGCTGTAAGATCACAGCATATTTCTACAAGATTCAGGGTTTCGCCAATGTGGTCCTAATAAGAAACTAGTGGGGGCAGCAATTAAGAATGACATTAATTGGGATGCCATCGGAGCAGAACTGTATGAATGTCACGAGTTGAAACTACTGTCGTTCTCAGCTCCTGCTCCCACCTGTATATCACTCTTCTAACATTTTATGAGTGGCCTGCCATGATCTGTATGCCGTTCGCCCTTCAGAGTTGGGTATTAAGGTTTGGGCACAAGCTCACTCAAGACCCACAGTGACTCTAGGGGACACTCTTATTATCACTGACATGGCGTTGTTGAATGCGCAAATTGTTGGCATCAATGGTGTATCCGAAGATTAGCGCACTTTTCCAGTCAGAGTGAGATGCACAATAAGCTCACAAATATAAGTGTGAGCAGCAGCTCAGGCCCTTCGTCGAAAGACTAAAGGAGGCCGTGAAGAGCAAATCAGGCTCAATCAGGAACGATATCGCGAGCAAACCAAGCTACACTTCGATGCGCAGGCAAAGCTACATCAGCTTCAAAACAACAAACAGCCCGGAATTGAAGCAAATGATATGCTCTTCCAAAAGAGGTCCCCAAGTTGAAAGCAGACATGATGAAGCGGCAAGCGTTTGTTACGCAGAAAGCCAGGCACATAGTGAGAAACCTCACCTCCAGCTACCCAAGCAACATCGAGAGTGTAACTCGCTCATGGATCTGCGGGCTCTTCATATGAAGCGGTCGAGACGCTGAGGCGTTGACATGCGCTATTGGACGTCCAGTCGCCGGTTCCAATAATCTTACAAACTGCCTAGTGAAATATTCAAAGAATTTTGCATAATATGAAATACAATTGGCATTTTTTTATCTTGCATTCTTAAAAATCTTTGAACGGCCGAATAGGATGGCCATAACATGGTTGTTGGGGACTGTGCAATCAGGTCAAGTAATCTTACAGATTGACTATGGTGACATTCAAAGACTTGTGCATAAAATAGAATATAATTGACATTTTTCTGTCCTGCATAATTAACTTTCAATTCTTATGTAATCCCAATCAAGCATACAAAATTTCAGTTTCAAAAAAGCAAAACTCCATTTTTGGTGATTTAATATTCATGATTTTACATTATAATTGATTGAAAAACATTAGTGATTAATTTTTTAATTCGATTAGATAGATATGTAGGAAACATGCATATGCACATCTTTCCTTGAATGAACAAGCATCTCCGAAAAAGATTTGAAATTCCCTCCACAAAGATTTCAACATGAGGGTGATAGTGCCCAAATTTTGTAAACTAGATATCTATTTGTTATAATTAGATTTTTTGTTTGACCCCCTTACAATATACCTAATATTGTACATTAGAGCATGATGGTACAATTACTTTGCTAAAATCTAGAGATATATATTTCACAATATTTAGGCATTGTCACCTAAACATTGAAATCCCTATAGACAGAAGTTTGAAACTTTTTTGGAGATGCTTGTTCAAGGAAAGATGAGTGTATGGATGTTTCCTTCATATATAGGCAATCAAATTAAAAATATTCACCACCAATGTTTTTCAATCAATTATCATGTAAACCAAGAATATTAAATAAAACAACTCACAAAAAATAGAATTTTGCCTTTTTTTACTAGGAATTGGTATGCTTGATTGAGATAACATAAGAATCAAATGTGAATTATGCAAAACAAAAAATGATGATTGTGTTCTATATTAATTGCAAAATTCTTTGTATGGTACAATAGGTAGTTTATAAGATTGTTGTATTCAATTGTAGTTTACAAAGGTGGTGTGCAGAGAAAACAACTATTTTAAAGTGTAAATTATCACTTCCCTAAATTTTGGTGTAGTGGTACATTTGATGCCTTGAAAGCACCGGGCTTTTTTGTTAATCTTGGAAAGACTTTTTATATCCTTTAAATAGTCAATCAAATTTTGTGCATATTGAAGAATGGATGATTTTCATTTGATTTTTGTATGCAACTTTATTGATGTTATACCCACATCATTGAGTTAAGTTCAAGACATTTTAGTTGTTTTTTGATTTTATATAGGGTAGCTTATCAAAAATATGGTATAGTGTATACCAATGTATTTCAATACTTTAAAGTTTTTTGCCTTAAAACCTGATTTTGATGTTCAAACAATTTCTTTTACATTTGAGCAATTCTAACAAAATAAAGATTCTAAAGTATGGTTCTATTCAACTTGAATTTTTTAAATTCCTTAAAATAAGCATTTTAATTAAGTTTGAAGTTGAAGATCTATAACCACATTTCTAAATATGGTATAATATAAAATATTTTTTATACTACAATATTCTACATATTGTCCAAGAATGTATTTCTATTTTGAAAATTTTAGATTATTTAGGAACATGATTTGTATTTGATATAAATTTTTTAAATTTTTTCTTCAACAATTCATGGTAATATAAACTTATTTTTTAAAATTGAAAATCTTATGATAATTATGAGACAAATGATGTCATCTTTAAAAATAAATCCAAAAGTTTAACTCATAAATAGTAAGGGTTAACAACCTCTTTGCCAATCATTTTGTAGGACTTCTTGGAGTAGACTTCTATGGTAGAATTCCGACATGAACAAGTGAAATGTTATAGATGAAATATTACATTCAATTTGTAGATATTTTAGTGAGTTGAGGTCCCACTAACCTTTGATTGATAAGTCATGATTACATCCTTAGTCTCAACTTCCACTTTATTCTCAAAATTAGATTGGAAAAGAATGTCAAAGCCACACTTGAGGATTCATATGAAGTTCCAAATTTTGATTTCTTTAAAAATATTTCTATGGCAACACTTTTTAATAGTTTTGGAACTAAGAGAAGTAAGATTTGGAATTACATGTCTCACTTTTAACGTTATTCATTGCACCACATGAAATGAAACTTAAGAGGAAAGTGGAATTTAGAGGTGTCTGATTGCAAGAAACACTTGTCCTATTTTTTGTCCCCTTGCCCTCGGACAAGTGTTTTTTTGCTCATAACTTTTGCATCGCTTGTCCGTTTGGCATGAGATTTGGAATGAAGATATATGTGTTAGTTTCAAATATTTTCTAGTTTTTTCAAATATTTTACTATTTTTAACCTACCCTTGATTGGGTGTCTACCTTGACTATTTTGAGGGATTTTAGTCCTATGTTAGACCAAAAAATGCGAGATTGAAGCTACAAATTGGACATGTTGGAGGTCTACTAACATTACAAGGATTGACGATGAGTTTTTACAAAAATAGCAACATGTTGGTTGCCCACATGGGGCCAAAGTGACCCTCCTTTGCACAAAGTTTGCGAAGAGGGAAAAATTGTCCTACATGAATTCTTTGGTGCAATGCAAGCACAACCTTCTCTAGCAAAGTGGCTTTTTTTATGGAATCTTTTTGAATCTTTTTTGAATTACTAGAAATGAAAAAGTCTGCATCCCCCTTTCTTGCTATTCTTTACTTCCTATAGCTTCTATAGTACTCCATAGTAGTCTATAGTATTGCATAGTATTGAATAGATAGTTTAGACCTGTAGGTGCCATGAATCAATGATTTAGATTTCCAGGCACATTCATTTGACACATAGAATTGATAGTAGTTTGTAGTATTGCCAATCCTATAACTAGAAACTGCATTTTGAACCCAAAACATGAAGTGTTTCTTGCAATCACCCTTAGAACTTAGTATGTATATAAAGTGACACTTGCATCTTCTTGTCCTCAATACTTCAAAACATTCAAAATATCTGAAATCAAATGGTGTAATATATTCAAGTGCAATTAGCAACCCCTATTGGTTCTTCGAAATCCTCTACAATTAAAAGAGGTGTTTGTTTTTCCCACCCATTTTGATTTGTAGATTTTTCCAATATTTTGTGGTTGATTCATTATGAATTTTTTTATGTTTTCAAACCTTTAAGGGTCTTTGATTCCAAAGATAAACTCAAAAATTTCAAATGTGACAATTGATCAACAATAAATTATAAATAGCTTTGTTTGGAGCAATGGGATGCATAAAAATAGGTGCCTCTTTAAAATCAAGGACTTAGAGATGAGGAATGCCTTCGTTGTTGCATTTAGTTTTGTGCATAGAAACTTGGAGTTAGCAACGGAAGTACTCACTAGCCTCTAAATGGACCTCAAGGGCAATCCCTTGGAATCTCTTTAAACATTGTTCTTTGTTGTTGGATTGAAGATTGTAGCCACAATGATAACTTATATCAACTTTGCTAAAATAGATGTTAGGATAGGTGGTCTTGAAAATGTCTTGCCCTTCTATTATAAGATGGAAAATTAAGTCTATAGACATTTTATCCAAATTTTCTTATGATCTTGCTTTAACATCACATTAATAAAAAAATAAGGGAGATGTTGTGATGTCCACTTTATCGAAACACCATCTACATCTCAATATCATGTCAACCAACAAGTTTCATAGATTTTAGAAGAACAACAAAAATCTCCTATTGATTGGCTAAAAGAGGATGGATTGGAAAAATAAATAGTGTGGGTGTTGCATTTGCAAAAAATCTCTTAATTTCAATTTTAGGAGATTATAGGGGATTCCATAATCTGTAGATACTCCAAATGAGTATATTTTTAAAGAAAATGTATAGACTTTGAGGTGAGATTTTAGAAATATATAAAAGGTATTGAAATATATAAAAATTTGAAATCTATATGATCCTCTAGTTTCAAAAATTTAATTACACAAATTGTTTTGTAGCTAAACAAGAAATCTACTATATAGGCTAATTTTGAATTGGATGAAATGCTAGTTTAGATATCACGTTGAAATGACATCATTCCAAAAAAAATTTTAAACATACAAAAGTTTTAAAGACAATACAAAGTGACACCCTCCATTATATCCAATTCTTTAATGAGATTGGTTAAAATGACATCCAAATATTTTTTAGCTTTAATCATAACAAACTAATGAAAAATGGTCTATGTCAAAGACAATCTATGAGGGAACTAGCTATATGGTAATTGAGACCAAGGAGAATGCTAGCATGTAAGCATATAATCTATGATCCCATAAATCTAGGAATCTATATTATAGATACCTTCTATGGCTATAGGTGTCTATGTTATAGATACTTATGTCAATATAGAATCTTTCCATGGTATATTGTATCTATATTGTAGGTACATATATTATAAATACCTTCAAATGGTTGTAGGTACATACCTACAACTAGGTTCAAGCGAGACTCATAGGCTCACATCTCTAAACTAATGTAATAGAATCATTGAGACAATTGTCTGATAATGATTTTGGAGAAGATGGCTTGGAGAAGTAAACAATATAAATTGGCAGTGTTGTAGGATCTTGCATCATTTTGTTTTAAAGGAGAGGTGTGGTATAGGAATTTATGAATCCATAGTATATTAAGATTTGTAGGTTTGAAAAACTTCACAAATCTAATGAATAGATAGATCAATCTACACTCTAAGTTGAATTGGAGACCAAAACCATCATAATAGATTGATTTTAACAAACTAAAATGAGTATAGTGATTTGATGTTGAAATAACATTACTTCCAATGTTTTTCAATACATTGGTCGAAATAACTTCTAAAGAAGTGACATCTTGAGAAATGACCTCTTGAAATGATATTTCAACGTGGTGCTATCAAAGGGCATTTATGAGGTCCATGTTTAATTAATTTTTGTAATGACATAGGACCACAATGCTACATGTGATTATAACATTTTTTACTCTAGACAAAAGGAATTGAAGGAGGCTTTGCATGACAAAAGTTCCATGAGAGGAAGTTTGACTGGGACATTTGCTGAAAAGTTGGTGTACATTATATGGAGAAAGGAAGATATGGTGACAAAAGACACTATGAGTACATAGCATAAGGATTATGAATAGTTGTTGATTCATCTATAGACATGGGTGTCACTAGGGAACAATCTCGCAAGGTTGAGTGTCGTTTGCTAAAGTTTCTATTCATTTAAGGATAAAGTCTCACAACTCCAAAATTTTCTACTACTAGCTATTTTTTGGCTTATTTTCTCAAATGATTTTACCTTTTTAACTCTAAAAGGTCTAGAAAGCCCAATTTTGTTTGCAATATGGATTTTCGTTTTCCCTAACACTGAAAGTGTAAGAATGAAGGTCACAATATTGACAAAAATTTGTCCCCCTTTCTACACAAGATTTTGAGGATGAATAACTGCACTTCTATCTTACACAGAAGGATTCTCTGTCATTCATTGACAAAAAAATGGCCGGGTTAAAAGTTAATTGTGTTCGATAAATTGATTTGACCTGGTTTGCCTTGGTATGCCTTGCTTGCAGCTGGGCAGGTTTGAACGTTTGAATGTTTTGAAGCTGGCGGGCCATTTCACTTAAACTTCCCGCCAGAGTTGCCCTGCCAGCCTCTTCTTCCTCCTGTCCTTTGGAATTATGTGATTTCTCATGCCCTTGCAACGAGAACTAGGCTATGGCGCAACAATCCCGTCTAGAATCTCACGTTTTGCTCCGTGCATCGAGTCTATTCTGGGATCAGAATACTCCTAACCCATTGGATTAGAAAGGCAATTCTTCATGTCGTTACTCAATTGATTCGTCTTTCACTTAGCCTTTGCAGAAATTGGATTGCAAAGGTCTGTTCCACTTTGTGAATTTCTTCGTTGACGTAGGAAGGTGCTGCTCTCAAAATTAAGCCGATTATTTGAGGAATTTAATATATATTTTCCTCTTGAGTTTTTAATTCTGTACTCGCACCGCAAGAAATTGCGGCTTGAGTCTCATTCCTGTAGAATTCAAACTCAATTTTAATCAATAATGAACCTGTATAGCCCTTAGAGGAGGGGCGAGGACATATGTCGACATCTTAACCTTCCTGTCCTGTTTCCCAGGGAGTTGTTGTGTTTGGTCTGACCAGCGTGGTCCTTGAAAGGTTTGAGGTCCGCAGATTGTAGGATGTGTCTAGTCGTAATCGCTGGATATGTAAAACACGAGATACTAGCCTAAAGACAATGGTCACAAGCCTGCCGAAGAGAATGATATGTTGTGGAAGCAGCAGAAAAACACCTGGTCGCTTGGCATCCGCATTTGCTGTCTAGCTATATTTTGTGTTAAGACCGTGATTTTGCAAGGATACAAATTGTTCTGTTAGATTCTGTACGCCTTGACACCGGAGTATTGTTCCTCTTAACGGGTGATTGATGGTGTGTTGAAAGAGAGATGATTGCGGTTCCTTTTCTTCCATTTATTTAAAATTGAGGCTGGTGAGATGTGCTTTTAGATCCAGATCAATTTGGAGAGCGTAGGATTTCAGAGAAGACGCAGGCACTTAAGATGTAGAGGAGGTATTCAGGCAGGCGTGGAGGTATGAACCAGGATTCTTTTCGTGATTTGCAGAAAAGAATTTCAGCAAATTTAATTTCAGCATGCTACATACCACTGGAATAGGTGAGTAATCGTCAATACTTGCTGTCCTCGGAATTATTCACATTCGAATCAAATTCGTTGCTTTGTATCTCCGCTGAAACACTTTGTGTCTGGATATAAGCATGGCTTCCATTAATCCTTTCGAAATGTTCACCCTGCAACGGGCAGGAATCATGCACAGTTGATTTAGGGTTCAATTCCCTCATGAACAATCTCTAAGAAGTAAGTTCCGACACCATGTCGATCGATGAGAAACCTCTCTCGCATTAAATGTGTTCCATGTGATCCAAATACTTTCTGAAACTAAGCATGTGGCAGGCACTGAACATCCACTAGAGCGAACCCTGTCGTTTTTCATTCCAGTGCTCCAAACCTGTGTCGATTCTCACTGAAAATGATGTAATGTTAGTATCCATGTAAGCCCCACGTTTTGTACTTTGTGACTCTTTTCACTTGCCCCACGTTATCAGGGAATGAAAAGCGACAGGATTCGCAGTAGTGATCGAAAGCATCGAAACTGCATACGCAGAAAAAGAAGCTCGGTTTGAAGCACACTGGGAGGCAACTTGTGGACCAGCTCGCCATGATGCAAACCCAATGGACGTCCTGGCTTGGAAATGGAAGGGGCCAACGGAGTCCCACAAACAACTGGAGTTCGTAGTGATGCCGTTCAAAAAGACCGCTATGAAATCCTCTCAAATTGCAGATTGAGGCACACAAAGTTTAGCGCCCTGGATCGGTCCTGAAATATGCACAGAGCACATTCATTTCATTTCATTTCAACTCAAGCGGGGCTTCTGAGTGCACACTGAAACCTTGCGTTCAGGACAGGAGTCTGACGTCCTGCGCTCCAAATGCAAACCGATGCACGGTAACTGAAGTTACGACCACTTGGCAGGCGGCGTTTGGGGTTTTTCAGAGCGACACGAGTACTCGGTGGTGGCGGGAGACGGTGGCGGGAGAAAGAAGGGGGCAGGGTGACCACTGCGTGGGCGGGAAACAGGAAGAAAGCCCAGGCTCAAACGGGAAGGGGATTCGAGCTGGGCTGCCCGACCGAGCCGAGCCCCACCGCACAACCCCGTTGCCGAAGTCGAAGCGGGCAGCCCGGGCAGCCCCAGTCCGAATCCATTCCAACTCAGCATATTCTCGTGCCACCTCATAATCCCTAGTTTCTATCAGCACTATTCCCGTCCCCCAGTCCCCCACATTCGCCGCACCCGGCCGGTTCCGCCCTGCCTAGCCCGTGCCCGGCCCGGTCCAAGGCAAACGGTAGTGTCGCCTCTCCCTTCCTCCCTTCCAGTCGAGGGCTGCAAGAGAAGGTATCGTCCGCCTTCCTTTGAGAGAGAGCAAACCCTCGCTCAACGTCAAGCCCAACGCACAGGCAACTGAACTACACCAACGCTCTCCTTTGTTCCTTCGTGTGAGTAGTCCCCTTCCTTTGCCAAGCCCCTTCCTTGTGTCTGTGTTCTCGCCATCGCCGAGTCTGGCCCTCCCTCCCTCTCCGTCTCTCTCTCTCTCCCTCTCCCTCTCGTTCGTCTCTCTTTGTCCTTCCTTTCTGTTCTGTCTAGCTGCTCCCCCCTGCGCGGCTTTCCCGTCTGGTCGGATTTTTCCCCGCGCCAGGATGGGACCGAATCGCTCGTTTTCTGGTTGAGGCCTTGGGATTTCGTTTGTGGCTGGTGCTTTTGGGTGGAAAGTCGTTTGTTTTGGGTGGGTGGGGTTGGGGGTCCTGTATTTGCGGAGTGTGGTGCGCGATGGTTTAGGTCGAGGTCTGTTGTCCATTCGGGTGACGAATTGGGTCCTCTGTGCTCATGACACCATGCAGCGCGGTGGCCACGTTGGGAGCTTGATTGGGTTCCGGGTGTGGTCGGGGTTGCGTCTCTCGTGTTTGGGTTGGGAGTGTGAGACTTGTTTGGGTTTGATTTAGGGTGGTGGGTGGGAATGCGAGCGTAGTTCTGGGAATTCTCGTCGGGGTTTCCAGTTCTGTTCTGGAGCGTGGCGTCTTTCGGCGGACCAGGTAATTGTTCGTGGAGGCGTGGGTTTCGTCGACCGTGGGAGTGATGGGGGAGTGTGAGGGGATGGAGGGGTGGCGCCGCAGAGCGGGAGGTGCGACTTTGGATTGCAGTGGCGTGTGAGCTTTGGTCGAGTGTTTGGTTTGTGGAGGGGGAGTGGTTAGTGGGTCCGTGTTGTTGCAGTAGGCGCGTCTTCTTCGTTTGTTCGTGCGTTGGTTGGGGATGGAATAGTCTGGAGTGCACGTTTGACGATTTTGATGTCAAGTCCATTGGTCGTAGCGTCCGGACTGAGAGGTGAGTTGACGGAGGCGTGTTTGTGCAATCGTGTGTCCGCAGGCCCGAGCAGCCAAGATGAAGGAAGCCAAGGGCAAGAAAGGAGCTGGCGCCGTGGTGAAGGAGAAGGCACCGACGAAGGTGCAGGACAAGTAAGTGTGTTGGTTGCTGGCGTGTTCATGTTTTTGAAGGTGGTGTCATGTCATGTGGGTGGTGATCTGACGGTGCTTGCTTGGTTTCTGTGTTGGCAGGGAAATCAAGAAGAGGAAGGGAGCCTTGAAGGAGTCCAAGGCAAAGAAGGTGAAGCCTGCCAAGAAAGTGAAGGACCCGAATGCCCCGAAGCGTCCCCAGACCGCATTCTTCATCTTCTTGTGAGTGGCGAGGCACGGAACATAATGCAGGGTTGTGCCTCTTTTTATTTTGTAATTTTTCTGGCGTTTCTGTGTTTTTTTGTTCTTTTTTTGGGTGAGGGATGGGCCTGACGTGACGAGGGGTGTTGTTGGAACAGGAACGAGTTCAGGCAAGAGTTTAAGAAGGACCACCCTGACGTGAAGGGCGTGGCCGCCGTGGGCAAGGCTGGAGGGGAGCGATGGAAATCGATGTCTGAAGCGGTGAGGCCTCGTTTTATTTTTTGAGCATGGTTTTGTTTGCGGTTGTGAGTACTGTTGTCGGTGACTGAATGCTGGATGTCGGGACCGATGTGCTTGATATGTATGTGCATGTCCATCTTTTCTTGATGTCTTGGCAGCGGAAGCCTGTTGCTGAAGGAGTTTGTTTCCGCTCTTTTGGATGTGCAGGAGAAGCAGCCGTTCATGGCCAAGGCTGTGCAGAAGAAATCGGAGTACGACAAGACTCTGGCTTCGTACAAGAAGAAGCAGGTACGCTGTGTTGCTAGCGACGGTGACTCGTAACTGGACACTAGGAAGTGTTTTATTACTTTCTGATAGCGTGGTGTCCGTGTTTCTGATAGTGGCGTGTGTTGTTGTTTACAGGAGGACGACGAGGAGGAGGAGGCGGAAGCCGAGGAGTCCGACAAGTCGAAGTCTGAGATCCACGACGACGACGAGGATGAGGAGGATGTGAGACGGATGCTTCCCCCCTGACCGAGATTTCTTTTTTCCTCTTCACACTTTCTGGGTTGCAAGGAGTTGGAGTTGGTGCTTTTCGCTTGGGTTTCTTGTCGATGCGGTGGTGAGTCTGACCGGGTTCGTTTTGCGTTGGCGTGCAGGAGGACGAGGACCTGGAGGACTGATGGTCGCGTCGCAAGTGGCAGGCCGCCGGCGGATCGACCTATTGGCAGTGGTGGGCTCACGAGTGGATTCGTGATGGCCCCGTGTAGTAAAAGCAAAAGCAATGCAAAGCGCAGACTGACATTTGAATTCTTGTGGGAGTCTGCAGTAGAGCCGTCTCTCCGCGAAGTAGAAAACACTGACTGTAGTAGGAGGCCGTGGTTTGATCTCCGTTGGCATCGGGAGTGAAGCTGTTCCCGGGGGCCGCTGGAAAGGAGTGGAAGGGACAGGGGGAGGGGAGGATTGGTGGCGGACTTAGGTTTTTTTTTTTTTTCTTTCTGTAGTTTTCTTTTCGTTGCCGACTTGTTTTTGTACATTTGGACTCCGCTGGGGATTTTGGTCAGTGGGTGGGTGCTTGGGCGGGAGTGGATCTGGGCGCCAACGGTGACCAGGATCGGACTGATTGTATGAATAGGCAAGCACAGCTTTTTGTTGGCCATCCGTGCTCTTGTTGTTGTCAGTGATGGATGATTCTCAAGTGCACAGCTTGGGTTGGGCATTTTTTCACCTGTGAGTGATTGGATGTGTTCCTTTGGGGGCGATGGATTCGCCACCTGCTGGTTTATGTTTGTTGTGTTCTGGAGGCGTGTGCTGACGTACGGGTCCGTGTTTTCTGTTCTGGGGCGTTTGGGTGATGTATGTCGGTGCTGTGCATGCTGAATTTCTAGAGTCCTGGAACTGATTTCACATTTGATGAGGGTTCGAGAATGTGTTGCGTCCTTTCGAGCGATGGTGTAGATTTTTGGTTTTCGCCTGGCGAGAGATATTTGGTGTGGAGCAATCATTTGCTGTGGTTTATATTTGCCTCCGGGGTTGACTGTCAGATCTTCAATGATGACTGACGTAGATGCAATGCTTGAGAGTTGAGGATCCCATGTTTTCCCAGCAGTGGGGGACGATATGGAAACACCGTACTTCAGGGTCACAGTGAACAGATAAGGTGAAACTACCGAAAACCGTCACTTCGGGTGTGAAGGTTCCTTGCAAGCACTCGCCATCCATGAAATTGTTTTTATAAACATCCTCCATTTCCACTGCACCTACGTTTGTGTCGGCTGGATACCATATGTACCAGGGTCCAAATCGTTTTTGGCCCATGTTAAGAAACTTAGCAGAAGATCAGATGTTTTGGTGGGTCACATTCTCATACTCAATATGTCCTCACTGTTATAGATTCCTTAAGAGGACGAGGGCACAGGTGGTATTGGAATTAGTTTCTCTTTAGGTAGGAAAACGCATTACCACTCGTTGACCCTATACCACCCAAATGTAGAGCCTTCATTGATTCTATGATGAGAATTTACGACAGGAGTATATGCCTTAACTCACATTACTTCACAACAAAACATGCACTATAGTTTTACATTCCTACTCTAGAATCAATGAGGACTTTACATTTGGCTGGTATTAGGTAAAGCTACCTCACTTGAAGTGTTGTGCCCCGTAGCAATTGATTTTCCAATCGAAGAGATCTACGAATAAGAAAAAGCAATCTACCTTGGCACTTTGTGGGCACTCATCCGATAGTCTACAGAGTTGACAACTTCGCTGCAAATAGTCACCCAGATTTCACATTTCCAGAGGAAGGTGTGCAAATTGTTTTTTGAAGTTATTATATTGTTAGTCTGCCCTCAGGATGTTGCAATGCAAGTGAACCCAATTTCTGGGAGAAATATCATAGAGATGATGACAGCCTTTGCAATATATTCGATTCCAAAGTAAAGGAACTACAGTTTCTTGGCATCAGGGTGAACAGACCTTGAATCTTCTTGACTAAAAACGATTCCAATTTAGGTTTTGAATTTAATCAATCTAATCACAATTAAATGAATTGGGAATTTTGTAATAAAAATTTAAATTTAAATGTATGAATACCTATAGAATGTAGAAAATTTATAATTACTTCTAAAATATAGTAAATGTATAATTATCTACAAAATGCAGTTTTCATTCTTTAAAGAATTTTAAGGAGATGTTGGTACATAATAGAGGGTAAACATGAAATTGTTAATAGCTTTAAAATGGAATTGAAACACACTATTGTAATCCCAATGGTGAGATTGTTTTAATAATCAAACTAACCTTGTGAAACTTTTCCTTCTTAGAAAATTCTGAAAAGTGAATTCAAAAGTGAATCCATTATATTATTTTGTTGAGAAGATGCTATGACTATCTACAAAAAAAGATGATCAATAACTTTCATAGTAGTTATCCTAATGAAACAAACCAAATAATTTTTTGAAAGACACAAAATCTATATTGGTTAAAAATAATGTAAATATAGTTTTGTTTCAAATTTTTGTGTTGGTTTTTTCCCCTTTTAAACTATTTTTAGCTTTTTGTGGTAGAACTTTTTTCTAGGCACAAATTGAAATGAAAATTATATTTTCCATAACCTTAGTTGTGTTGTATATTGAATTGTTTTTTTAAGATTATGCTAAAAGTAGGGATCATACTATCATAGGAGCTTGTAGAAACTTGTCAAGTGTCCTCAAAGAGTGACTTTGGGTTAATGACCTTGATCTAAAGACGACTATGGTCTCATTTCTCAAGATTATATAGGAACATTAGGAAAAGTGACATTTGTAATTGAGGTTATGGAGCCATTTTTGTTTCTACTTTAATTCCTATCCAGGCCTTGAATAGTCACCTTGCACCAATAAGAACCACCACTATTTTTCAAGAGGAAGCCAATGAAAGTTGAAGAGTTTAGAGGTGAGTTGTTGCAACAACACTATTTTTGTTTCAAAATGGCCTATTTGTGTGGGTACTATGAATTTTGGAATAAAATTTTTTTACATGAAAGAAAACATGGATAATTTCTAAGCATTAAAAGTAAAATGTTTGGAAAAATTCAGACTTAGAAAAATTTATCTCTAAAAGTTATGCATGGAAAGAGAGCAATGGAAAATACCAAGGAAATGGCCATAGTTTGATGTTTGATTTTTTTTAAATTAAGAAAAATATTTATAAAAATAAAATAAAAATTTACCATTTTTCCTAACTCAAAGGTGCTCTTTCTCAACTACAATTTACATTTTGGGAAAAATTGTGTCCTCTACACTTGAGCAAAAGTAGTGCACTTTCAACACATGTGGAAGGTGGGCACTTTACTATTCCTAGAAAAATCTTTTTATGGGCTTGTGTAACTTTAGTAGAAGTAATTGTATCCCAATTTTGACATTCAAATTTGCATTTTTGGGCCGAAAAAAGTACCCCACCTAAAAGGCAAAAATAGACATCCAATTGGGAGCTATTTAAAAGTAGTAATCTAATTTCAAAAAAGTAAAAAAATTTATTCAATGTCTACAACTACTATATGTACCTTCATTACAAATTTCATATAAAATTGACATACTAGGCAAAAGTTATGAGCAAAAAAACACTTGTCTAAGGTCAAGTGGGACAAGAAAAAGGGCACTAAATTATTCTTGCAATCACGCAAATACAAATTGATTTATAAACTTATAAAAAATTTATAACATTAAATGCTATTATTAATTGAAAAAAATTTGGAAACATATATTCCTTAGAATTATAATTTTTTTGTATATTTATCAAGAAATTAAAATATCACGTATCATTACAAATTTAAAAAAAATTTAAACCAAAAGTCTAAAAATTTAAGTTCAAAATTTGGAAGGGGGTCATAGTATATGACATCATTTAAAAGTTCAAAAAACACTTGGAAGTGATATTGCCGAAGTGGGCATAAAGTGGATCTTCAAAGCTAAATGAATTGATAAACTAATAATGACAATGGAATGTGAAATATAGAGTTGAAATTTTGTATTTTAAAAAAATTTTAAAATGAAATTTTAAAATTTGACTTGGGATAGAGATAACCTTCAATTCTTTTTAACTTAAACAATGTTCAATAAGTTTCTATATACATACATTAGATGGTGCTCAACTTAATTGAAAAATCTCAATCAATTTATAGAATTTTGATGAATGTGTATTGACATTTTTAGTAACACACCTAATTTTGTTAAAAGAAAAAAATTATATAATGAGCACTCACTAGAAGAAAACTATGTTGTAGTGAACAAATGCTAGCCCACATTTTTTGTAAACTACATTCATTGCAACACAGTTTTCTTCTAGTGACTTTTAGTCCATTGATAAGCACATACATCATAGTCTTTATAGAAAACTACCTATATGAGTCACCTTGTGATAAAAAGATAAATTCAGATTTACAATAGAAATAATCCTCCCTCATTCATAACAATACTAATTCAATTTCTACCACGTTTATTGCCATATGAATTAAACCAAAAAAGGAACTATCCTTTGAAATTTTTCAACTAGACTCTTTTATTCAATTCATATTAGAAAGATTCCAAAAATTTGATTAAAAGGGAAAGAAACAATTTACCTAGCCTACCATCTTGTAGACATTGTATAACATGTCTAAAATTACTTGAGGTATAAAAATTTGAATTTTCAATATTTAATTATAAATTTATTTTAGGAAAATTTCTTCAATGCTATTTTAAATTTGAGACCTTCAATCAAATTGTCACCAGTAGTGCAAAGAATAGTCATGCCCAAGTATTAATTTCTAAATCATAAAAATTAAAAAAATATTTTGAAATTGACAAATCCATTAAAGAAAAAATTATTTTGAAATTGAAAATGTTTAGGATGTAATTAATAATGGAGCAAATTTCTTTTTTCAAATTTTTGAATCTAATTAATAGTTTAATACTAATTTTTTTGATAGCAATTGAAAATCATACCATGCAAAAGTAATTCCCTGGAGTAATTCCCTAGAGTAATTCAAAATTCAAAATTTGCAACTTTGTTTATAAACCAATACCAAATTATTTCTCTTAATTGTTATTAATGATACATTTTACAAGTCTTTAGATCAAGAAATCATGGCCCAATGTAGTTAGGAATAGTAAACTTTTCTTTTTAAGCTTATTGTCAGCCTCACTTGAATATCTTCAATTATTTTTCCATAATAACATCAAAGGATCCTAGCATGTGATTAAATGCTTGTGTCATTTTAACTCTACTTGACCCAAATCCAACAAGACACTTGAATATAAAGACATCTCAAACAATGTTAGATAATCCACCAATATCATAAATAAATCATGCTTTCTAATTCAATGTGTGGTTTCCATGTCTTTAAAATCAAATTTCATTGATGCTATGTTTTAATTAGAAATAAATTGACTTTTCCTTATTATTCAATAACCACATTTTCATGGACAAGCCAAGATAGACATGTGGTGCTTGAGTCCTACCCCAAAATAAGTCTAAAACTAAAATCTATTTAAAGCCCTTGATTCACGTAGATTGACAATCATTGCATCTTCAAACCTCTAGGAAAATGTAATGTAGGAAGTGCCAAATTTTTATCCAGCAAAGAAACATATTGATGATCATCCTCGCTCCATCTCAATAAATAATATGTCTTAAAAGATTGGTTATCATGGCATCACAAATTTTGGCTCAAAGGTTGCGCTTTAATTAGTATAAGGTAAACTTGCCTATGATAGGCCAATCTTCCATGACAGGCTCCTAGGGAACTGCCCATGAGAGACTTATATCAATGCATGACACATTTTTTCTAATAAATGGGATTAGGACTACAATAGATTGATTTGTGACTATAATCAATGCCTTGGGAGATGGTTAAGGACTTAACAATAATTGCCATAGGACACTTGCACCTTTCTAGTGTAAACTTGACATAAAAAGTTATTTTTTTACTCCATGTCATGGCTATGTTAGGAAATCTTGTAGCCATGGTAGAAAATGTTGTATTAGCTTTTAGTGGTAAGATGACCATTATAGAAACACTTTTTGATGATTTGGGATAGTCTAGAGACTTTGTTGGGCCAATTGGCCTATACTCTTAAAAAAAATTCTTATTTTGTCCAAAAAGAAAATTTCAATTGCTTCCTTCATTTCTCACATTTGTCTTTGTATCAAAAAAAATCTGAATCTTTTTGTTTGTGGCAATACGACAAAGGAACCTCTATACAACTGATTATTTGGGATATTCTAACTACAACAGTCTTTTTTTAGACCAAATGCAATATTGGCATGTAACATGCCTATTTTGGTTCTACATTTTGGAGGAGATTTTTGTATATAAAACTACATTGAAAACTGCAAAACACAAAAAAAGAAAATAGTGAATCTCCGGTGACAAATTGGAGCTCATACAAAGACAGGCGTAGACACTTGAAGTGCATATGCTATGAGACCAATTTGAACCAAGGGAGTGCACTTGGTTCTTTTGGGTACCCACTCATCTAATGTACCATAGGATTCTTCTCCTGAAGTTAAAGATTGACAAATTCTATTGCTAGCAACTAAAATTTACACATTTTTTTAGATATTCATTTAGAACAATACCTATCTCTAAAATGTGATGTAGTACAAATTGTGAAAGAATTGGGTAAGAATTTTCCATTGTCGTAACCTATAATAAAAACAAGATAAGGGTCTTTGTAAGAAAATCACTTTGTATATTAGATTTAAATGTTGTAAATTCAACATTGTTTAAAATTTTTCTTTTTAGGTCATTTTGGTAGATAGGTACAAGGAGTCAAGGACTTGCCATTTCAATTGTTCAATTCCATATTGGAATTGCATCGAGATTTACATCAACCACCTTATTTAACTTTTTTTAATTCTTTTGGATTCATTTAGTGGGTATATAGAAAAATGTCCCTTTAAATTAGTGAATTGAACATTGGTTTTATTAGTATTTTATTACCTTAGTCTTCTTTAGTTTATTTTAAGAAAACAAAAATGGTTTTGTTTTAACCCCTAAAGTCCAAAGGTCTTTTCCATTAAAAAAAACACATTCAAAACAACCATTTTTATTGCAAATAGCATAAAACTTAAATTTCTTTTTTTTATTGGTACATCAAAGTGTAGGGTCTTATACTAGACTATTGTAAAAACATGTGGAAGAAATTTCAAAAACTTTGACAACATACATTGCAAGATATTTGCCTTTGAAGTTCAAAACACAAATTTTGATGCACCTTGCTTCATTAAATTTTTTGGCTTTGAGTATTCTTAACTTCAAAGTTTTGCACTATTGAGTATGAAATTTTAAATTTTTATGTTGAAGAATTGAGTTGAGAGTCTACAAGAAAAAAGTTCAAAAAACTATAATTTAATTTTCAGTCATTAAAAATTAGTTAAGTAGAAATGAGTTTAAGATTGAAAAAAATAAATTGTTAATAGCTTGTGAGATGAATTTAAAACACACAAACACAACGGTGAGATTGTTCTAACAAGAGATCTTAACCTTGTGAAATTTTGTTTTTGTAAAAATTCTGAAAATTGAGTTCATGAATAAATCCTACAAGTTATTTTTTCAAAAAGATGTTTTGATTGCTTAAAAACAAGATTGTCCATAACTTTCATATAACACATCCAAATAGAACAAACCAAATCTTCTTTTGTAGATAAAAATATTAGCTATGAGAAAAAAACTCATTTTTTATTTAAATTTTTTGTAATGATTTTTTTCATTCCACCCAACAAAAATTTGGACTTATTGTGCTATAACTTTTGATCTTGAGCATCAATTGAAAGGAAAAAAAATTATATTCCCAAAAAACTCATGTGTTTTTGAATCTTAAGAATTTCTTTTACAAATTACAACAAACATTGAGACTGAAATCTTGAGCATGCCCAAAATCCATTTTGTTCCTATAAGGGGACAATGGTACTTTAGGGATTAATGGATATGTAGAAGGGTTTGATGTTTTTATTAGCGAATTGAACATTGGGTTTGCAAGGACTCATATTAATCACATTGTCATTTTGTTTAAATTTGCTTCAAACTATTTATGTAGGTTGGTGCAATTAAATCGATCTTCTACGTTTTTTTAATTATTTTGGATTACTTTAGTGGCTACATAGAAGAGTTTTGTTGAATTGAGCTTTGGGGTTGCATGGATTCACATTAATCACATTATATTTTTTTGTTCTTTGGGTTGCTTTTATATTTTGGTATAACTAGACTTTGTTTATTTCATACTAAACCACTCTAGATTAGTTTTGTGGGTATGTGAAAGAGTTTATTAATTCACCTATGTAAAAAGAATTTTTTTTACATCTAGGCACAAAGTTAATCTAATGAAAATTTTATAAATATTACAATATGGTTGTTATGAACCCTATGCACCCTCAATGTTCTACTCACCTACCTGACTAATAGTGGTAAATTGGAGAATTATGTGTTACTAACAAAATAGGCTCAAACTCCGCAAGTGAGAGGCATGTCTAAGCTAAAATTGGTCAAGGGAACCTCAATGAAGTATTTAGGTCAGTTCCCAGCGATAGGTTCCAGTTTCCCCATTTCATCAACGAAATAGCGGAACCCAAATTATTGGTCTGCAAAAGGGGACCATAGAAGAATCTATGGCTGAGGGAGGATGACTTTGGGTTAGAATTATGTCAGGGACTCAACAACAAAGATGGTTTGCTAAGATTCCCTCCAGTGTGAAAGATTCCTCGGGCACTGATATTTAAACAAGGGGGTAGATTTTATTCCCCCTAGGCCGATGTGTAAAAGTAAAACTATGAGCCTACACATGTGTTGTAATATTCCATGAGTGATTGTACAAAAAAATTTGGAATTTTTTGATAGTCAAAAGATGCTCTTTTGGATGGTCAACTACCAAAACCTACGATGGAAAACTCCTAGAAATTATCTAGATGATGGTAAAATCTCACTAAAAATTAGAAGAGATTGTTTTATATTAATAAGATGCTCCAACAAGTTTTAGAACATTCTGTGAGATTCCTTGACAACCAACATAATTTAAAGATCACGGTGGAGTTGACCAACGGATTAAGAGCATATGGAAGCATAATGAAGTAAAAAATAAGTCTTTTCATACTCCCCCATAATTACTTAAGAGCTTAAGCTAGTTACTTATGTAAAAAAAGTCAAACTCCAAAGGTTGTGTTTTTACCCAATTTTGGCATTAAGTTGGTGCTAGGTTTGGTTGCGATTTTGAAGTTAGGAAAAGGGATTGGAAGACACCTCCAATTGAAAATGGCCTTTTGAAGCCAATGGTGCAATCCATTTGTGATTTGAAGTTAATCTCCAAAAGTTAGATTCTTGGACTAGCATAAAAAGTAAAAACCTTTGAGGATGATGATGATGAAAATCTAAAGTGATAGGTTTATCTTAGATAAATGAGAGGAGGTGGGTGCTTGGGAAAGTGTACAAAAGGGCACCCCTTCTCCTCTCAACTCACCCCCATTTGTTGTATTTGGGTCTGTTGGGTTTAATTTATGTTGGAATTTTGGCATTTTAAACGAAAAACCTTGCAACAGTGTTTCTAGGGCACTTTTGGCCCATTGTTGTTGTTTTTCGAGCTTTTGAAGTCTTGTGGGTCCCTTGCACTTTGAGTCTTCCTTGCTAACCATTTGTAGTCCTTTGAAGCCTTGAGTGTTCATTCTGATTTAGCTTTCGAGAAGTTGTGGTATTGTGTTATCCTTTGAGGGGGTCTTCCAGGCTCTCTCTTTGTCCGTATACTAAACCTAGAGCAACCCCCCATATGTCTTGGCAATGCCACTTTGGGGGGCCTTTAGTTGAGCGTTGACACAATACTAACTTGAGTTGTACTAACCCTTGGCCTCTAAGTGTTCTCTGTGCCTTACGTTTAGCATAGTTACCTACAAGTTGGGCCCAAGTATGTGTAAAGCTTGGTGGATCCCACCAAGATGGCAAAGCTTTGAATCTCCTAAAGTCAAAGGGTTCTAGTTGTGTGTTAAAGCTGCTTTTAAGCGAAGCCATAACCCCCCATGGTTTCCATGTCCAAAGTTTTGTTTCCAAAACATGTTTCAAAACTATTCGAAGTTTGGTCTCCCAAATTAGCCAGTGGCAACTAATTTAAGTTAGGTGGCAACCTGGGACTTTAGCTAGGACCATTGCCCATTCAATCTCCTCCCCTCGTTCTTCTCCCCTTAAATAACTAGGCATTCTTCTCCAACTCCATCAATTTTCCCATTAAATAAGGTAGTATGGAATTCCTCATTAGAAAATATCCAAGCCTAGCACTCCAACGTCTCACTAGTGCCCCAACACCCAATGGTACCCCAGCTAACAAGGTTGGGCACCGACGAAAAGGGGAAGGGCTGGGTACCGCTAGTTGGGAAGGTTTGAGGTTTTGTTAGTAGAGGGTTGAGTTTTGCCCAATAGGGAGTCAAGCTTCGTAAGTGGGGGTCGGGCTTCATCAATAATTAGGGTAGGGTTTTGCCCAATTAGAAAGTCAAATTCCATCTAGTTGGTCAAATTAGGTTCCGTCCAATGGGGGGTCAAGTTCTATTTAGCTGAGGAGTTACAACTTTACCAATTCGGCCATGACGTTGCCCAATCCAAAATATTCGTGTTCAATTTCAAGCACAAACCATGGCACATCGCGATCTCATCTCAATTTGTCCTTGCTAATGAGCTTGCACGAGAACTTCTCCATGCCAACCGACTTGAATCTCTTGCATTTCAAAGTTTTTGCTCAAATTTTGTGTTGGCAAGATGCGTGTGCAAATGGAGGAGAGAGTGCAAGACATGAGGACAATGTGAAGCTGTGCAAAAGATTGAGACAAGGAAGGGGGCTAAAATCCAATGTTGTGGCTATGCAAGGTCCCCAACCATTGCAAGGTTTGATTTCTTTGAATTCTCAATCATTCTAGATTCTCTATCATTCTAGAACCCTTAGTGAGGGTCTCATGTAATGCAAGTGATTGTCCTCACGGAAGACGACGAAGCCAAGTCGGAGAATTTGATTCTCAACATCTCTATTGACGACCTTGTGGACGACATGGAGTCAAAGACAAAGACCTAATACAAGGAGGTCTTAGACTTCTTGAGGAAGGTATTCATCTTTGATTTGAAATTGAAAATGTGGTTGTAAGTTCTCATTCACATGATCATAGTTTGGGTTCAAAACTAATAATTGAATGCACTATACATTAATAGGTGTTGGCAAGGAAGCCTCACATGTTTCATGGTGTGCCGAAGGCTAGGCCGAGGGTGGACGTCATGTTCTTTGACTTCCTAGGGAACTTACCCGTGCTCAAGCTATCTTTTTCACCAAATGAGATGCCAAAATGGAACAAAGACATGGGAGATGAGGCTTTGCAATTGGCATTCAATTTTGCTTCCAATCATCTCTAAGACCACAACTACATCATAGTCTTCCATTCATGGAGCACCAAAGCGAAGTTGGATATTGCTGGATTATGTGAAACATATGAGATGGTGAAGAAGGAGTGGATGGGGATGAACCTTATGCACTTGACCTCGGCTATAGACATCATGAAGATTGCAAAATCCTTTCAATTTCTCTAATTTCAAGAACCACTTTGAAATGTACTCTATTTTATTCATTTTTTATTTACAAATGCCTTGGATGCTTGCATACACAAAAGTTCAAAAAAACCCTTGTGGTGAAGGACTTAGGTTCCCAAAAGGAAATCCAATTTCTCTTTCAAGCGCATTAATTGGAATGGTCAAGGCTAGTGTCGACATTGCACAGGACAACATGTTGATGAACTACACCATCTAGATGGCATGGCAATGAATGATGGAAAGCCTTGGTGGGGGGCTCATAAAAAAGACCCACAATTCTCTTAGATCCTCCTTGAAGCTATGAGCGTTGAAGGAGATATGATTCTTGACTACACCGCATCTACCGGTTAGTATTCAATGCGAGTACTTTACATTTTGATTGTAATCATTCTAGAGTTTGAGTCTTTCAACTAATTTATTCGAATTTTCTTGCCTACAAGTGCATCCATTACAGCTTGTCGCAGCATGAGCCGCTACATTGTAGCTTTGGAAGAGAACAAGGACATTTTCGATGCCATCTTCAAGCCAATGAAGAAGTCCACTTCGGTCAAGGCGGTGACACCACCACAACCTATAGTTGCAGTTTCATAGGATCCAGATGACATGTCCATGGTGCCATGGAAATTTGCTCGGAAGGAAAATTTTAGTAAGTAAATTGGCTCTTTCTAAATTCTTTCTTTGCATGGTGACTTCCATGTTCTAGAACTCTTACATGGTCCATTTTTGTTTGCAATCATTGAGGATTGATGTCAACAAATGCAATCATGAAGAAACAAAGTCTTCTCTTTAGTTCGGGGAAGACTTATGAGCTTCCAATTTAAGCCGAGCAGATGGCAATGACCTTTGTGGAATTTGGTTGCTCTAAACCAAAATGCCATGAAGACACTTATCATCTAAATGTCTTACAGTTTAAAGATGCGTTTTCATCTTAAGGTAGAGAGTCTTCAGAATCATCTAAGACTTTTGAATCTGCAACCAAGTCCACAACAACTTAGACTCATGAGATTGACATATTTCATAAGTCATGTCATTGTGTGTTGATTTCTATTATGATTGAAGTTGTGTGTTTTATGGCTATATCTTGGACATGCGTTATTCGAATTTTCATTTTGTATTCTAAGAATTTTATCTATTTTGACTACATTTTGTTGTCCTAAAATCATAGAATCAAAAAAAGGTGCAAGCGCTTCAAATTTTGAAAAATAAACTCTACATTCTATGCAATTTTTACTTTCCTATGTCCATGGTCATAAATCCCTCATTCATTTTTTCTTGAAATTTTTTTTCTCGCTCATAGGCTCACATGCTAGCAACCTTGCCCATTTCCTTCCTAGGCCAAAAATCCGCCCCTAGCCTTGCCCCTGCTCTTCCAAACATTATAATGAAAATTTCACTTCAATGTAAATAACCCTTTTGTGTTCTTCTTATCCATCAAAAATGACATTTTCTCCCATTATTTCTTATAGACAAATTCAATTGGAAAAAAAATTGGTAGAGCGGAAAGGTACTCTTCATTCCTACATCCAAAAAAGTTTTAAAAAAAAATAGTGAATATTTTCATTTTTAATGAATTGTCCAAAATTACTATACTGCCAAATAATATTATTAAATTTATGATTCTTTTTAATCATAGTTATATTCTATATTTTGATTATTTGTCATTTTTTATGTTGCATGAAAAAACATTAAGTAAGTGTGCTTTATGATAAAAAGAGAAGATCTAACCCAATCAAACAAAGGTATAACTTGCCATCTATTATATAGGCAACTATATTACAAACATCCTACTATGACATTCGAAGAATTTTGCATAATATAGAATTCAATTGGCATTTTTTGTCTTGTATGATAAATACTCAAATCTTAAATAATTGAGCATACCAAATTTTTAATTCCTAAAAATCAAACTCCATTCCTAATTCATTATTTCATTTCATAATCATGGTTTTTTGTAATAAAATTTTGAAAAACATTGGTGACGTTTTTTTGTAATTTGATAGAATATAATTTTAGGAAACATCCATATGCACATCTTTTATGTTAAAACATTTCCCATTAAATAACAAAAATATGATCTATAAAGAGTTCAATGTGACTATTTGAGGTGCATGTTATTGACCAAACTTTGTAAAATAGATATCTATGCATGATAATTAGATTTTGCTATTTGACCCTTCTATTGCGAATCATCTTGTACCTTTGAGCATGATTGTAGAATTACTTTGCTAAAATCTAATTACAATATAGAGATATCTATGTCAAGGCCTAAATTAACTCCAACTTGAAGGTCATCATTCTTCACCATTCTATCAAACCAACACTAGAGAACATTTTATAAAACTACATTTAAATAATTATAAGTCTACTAAGAAATAAATGGTGTAGGCTAAATTCTATACAAGTCAATCATGTTAGCTTAGTGAATATGTAAAGAATTTCAACATTATAAAATTTA
Organism: Straminergon stramineum; assembly: GCA_963920665.1. Taxonomy (NCBI): domain Eukaryota; kingdom Viridiplantae; phylum Streptophyta; class Bryopsida; order Hypnales; family Calliergonaceae; genus Straminergon; species Straminergon stramineum. The sequence goes on along the minus strand of OY987267.1, from coordinate 14,169,750 downwards.
ATTTCAAATAAATTATTCAAAAATTAGAGATGAATGCGTCATCGCTAGGAAACATTGGCTATATCATCAAAATAATCATCTAATCCCATTACCCTCAAGGCTAACCAACTTGTGAACGCTAGTTGTAAATGAGTCCACTTTGAATTTGTTTTCATTTTACATGTGCTTGAATTTTTAAGTTATAACCATCTAAAAATAAAGATAATTCTATCTTGTATGCATAGAATTAATTTGTAGGAAATATTGAAGGTTAGATTTGTATATTATAACAACTTTGGATGATCATTTTTTTAAGTGAAAAAAATTTACATTTTTATAGGAAATAAGTTTATAAAATATGAAGAATCTCACTATTCTAGTCTAAAATATTGGAATAGAATCTAGAGAAAATATATACTTTAAAAATATCTCTCACATTATTTCCAGGATTATCATACATCTTCAAATATGAGGTTGTAAAGTAGTCAAAATTAAACCAATTAGATCCCATAAAATATTTAAAAATGTATAGTTACACATCATTTTGGAAATCCAATAGTAGATATTATCAATGCTACAACATTTTTGCAATTTTAGGAATCATCCTAGTTCCTTTGTGATATGAATTTTGTTGATTGCATACACTAATATCAATACTATAGAAAAAAAAGAGATTGAACCACTCCTTCATCTAATCCAAATACAATTCTCTAACTGCAATAATTTTCTTAATAAAATGGGCTCCTTGACTTCCTTCCACTCTTTCCACTCCTGTTTTCAGAACTTGCCGTAGAATTAGGTCTCCCTCTTCTTTTTCTAATTTAACTTAGCAATATTACACATTGAAAGTTTGAAAATCAAAGAGTGCTTGAAGTACACATCATTTACAATAAAATAATTAAAAAAGAAATGAATTGTTTTTCCAAATTGTTCTCAACTTTCCAATTGAAAATTCGATGAGAGCACATTTGCCTTCACAGTCCTTAAGGAATTAAGGCTGAATAGGTAGTCAAATTTTCAAAATTGTCAACATGCACCATAATATGTAGTTGAGAATAACAATTTCATAGTCACTAATGAATAAAGTTTGGTACATATGATTCATTTCAAACAAAGATATAGGGGTTGCCTATTGGAGCCAATTTAGAAAATAAGACTTTCCCCAATTCAAAAAAATTGGATCCAATTGCTTTGGCTTGCCTCTTATTCTAAAAAAGAAATTCTTAAATTTATGAGCATTCCTCCACCAAATACCATGATTGATATCTTATTAGAAAAGTACTAAAAAATACACTTCTCATTATCCATAATGCCCCTCTAGTTTTGAGCATTGAAATCATAACATGCAATTGAAACTTGAAAGTACACAATGATCATAATACCAAGAAGAGCTAATTTCATAAGCTTGGTGAAAATCTATGCACATTATTTTGGTACACTTTTAGCAAAAAGCCATACTAAGATTTTTATACCCACATGCCTTGAATGTTAAAATTTTAGATAACTTGGATTTAATTTAATATGAATATCAATTTAGTCTATTGGATCATAAAAATAGTGTTTCTTCATCAAATTGTTCAAGAAGTTTCCAACACAAAAATCATACACTATCATAGCATTTGTTTAGAATGATTCAAATATCTCACTTCATGGACCTAAGATGGCAAATTCCATCTTAAGTTTGAGTAATTAAGAAAATTATAAACCTACCAACTTTCTCTCACCTTTAACACCCCTAAAAGCCCAAGGCCTTTTGGGGTCTTAAGACATCCTTGCTTTTGAAGTGTTATAGATCTAAATGCCACTAAGGTATAGAAATCTCAACTGTACATTATTTTTAACCAATATAGATTTTGTGTCTTTCAAAAAATTATTTGGTTTGTTTCATTAGGATAACTACTATGAAAGTTATTGATCATCTTTTTTTGTAGATAGTCATAGCATCTTCTCAACAAAATAATATAATGGATTCACTTTTGAATTCACTTTTCAGAATTTTCTAAGAAGGAAAAGTTTCACAAGGTTAGTTTGATTATTAAAACAATCTCACCATTGGGATTACAATAGTGTGTTTCAATTCCATTTTAAAGCTATTAACAATTTCATGTTTACCCTCTATTATGTACCAACATCTCCTTAAAATTCTTTAAAGAATGAAAACTGCATTTTGTAGATAATTATACATTTACTATATTTTAGAAGTAATTATAAATTTTCTACATTCTATAGGTATTCATACATTTAAATTTAAATTTTTATTACAAAATTCCCAATTCATTTAATTGTGATTAGATTGATTAAATTCAAAACCTAAATTGGAATCGTTTTTAGTCAAGAAGATTCAAGGTCTGTTCACCCTGATGCCAAGAAACTGTAGTTCCTTTACTTTGGAATCGAATATATTGCAAAGGCTGTCATCATCTCTATGATATTTCTCCCAGAAATTGGGTTCACTTGCATTGCAACATCCTGAGGGCAGACTAACAATATAATAACTTCAAAAAACAATTTGCACACCTTCCTCTGGAAATGTGAAATCTGGGTGACTATTTGCAGCGAAGTTGTCAACTCTGTAGACTATCGGATGAGTGCCCACAAAGTGCCAAGGTAGATTGCTTTTTCTTATTCGTAGATCTCTTCGATTGGAAAATCAATTGCTACGGGGCACAACACTTCAAGTGAGGTAGCTTTACCTAATACCAGCCAAATGTAAAGTCCTCATTGATTCTAGAGTAGGAATGTAAAACTATAGTGCATGTTTTGTTGTGAAGTAATGTGAGTTAAGGCATATACTCCTGTCGTAAATTCTCATCATAGAATCAATGAAGGCTCTACATTTGGGTGGTATAGGGTCAACGAGTGGTAATGCGTTTTCCTACCTAAAGAGAAACTAATTCCAATACCACCTGTGCCCTCGTCCTCTTAAGGAATCTATAACAGTGAGGACATATTGAGTATGAGAATGTGACCCACCAAAACATCTGATCTTCTGCTAAGTTTCTTAACATGGGCCAAAAACGATTTGGACCCTGGTACATATGGTATCCAGCCGACACAAACGTAGGTGCAGTGGAAATGGAGGATGTTTATAAAAACAATTTCATGGATGGCGAGTGCTTGCAAGGAACCTTCACACCCGAAGTGACGGTTTTCGGTAGTTTCACCTTATCTGTTCACTGTGACCCTGAAGTACGGTGTTTCCATATCGTCCCCCACTGCTGGGAAAACATGGGATCCTCAACTCTCAAGCATTGCATCTACGTCAGTCATCATTGAAGATCTGACAGTCAACCCCGGAGGCAAATATAAACCACAGCAAATGATTGCTCCACACCAAATATCTCTCGCCAGGCGAAAACCAAAAATCTACACCATCGCTCGAAAGGACGCAACACATTCTCGAACCCTCATCAAATGTGAAATCAGTTCCAGGACTCTAGAAATTCAGCATGCACAGCACCGACATACATCACCCAAACGCCCCAGAACAGAAAACACGGACCCGTACGTCAGCACACGCCTCCAGAACACAACAAACATAAACCAGCAGGTGGCGAATCCATCGCCCCCAAAGGAACACATCCAATCACTCACAGGTGAAAAAATGCCCAACCCAAGCTGTGCACTTGAGAATCATCCATCACTGACAACAACAAGAGCACGGATGGCCAACAAAAAGCTGTGCTTGCCTATTCATACAATCAGTCCGATCCTGGTCACCGTTGGCGCCCAGATCCACTCCCGCCCAAGCACCCACCCACTGACCAAAATCCCCAGCGGAGTCCAAATGTACAAAAACAAGTCGGCAACGAAAAGAAAACTACAGAAAGAAAAAAAAAAAAAACCTAAGTCCGCCACCAATCCTCCCCTCCCCCTGTCCCTTCCACTCCTTTCCAGCGGCCCCCGGGAACAGCTTCACTCCCGATGCCAACGGAGATCAAACCACGGCCTCCTACTACAGTCAGTGTTTTCTACTTCGCGGAGAGACGGCTCTACTGCAGACTCCCACAAGAATTCAAATGTCAGTCTGCGCTTTGCATTGCTTTTGCTTTTACTACACGGGGCCATCACGAATCCACTCGTGAGCCCACCACTGCCAATAGGTCGATCCGCCGGCGGCCTGCCACTTGCGACGCGACCATCAGTCCTCCAGGTCCTCGTCCTCCTGCACGCCAACGCAAAACGAACCCGGTCAGACTCACCACCGCATCGACAAGAAACCCAAGCGAAAAGCACCAACTCCAACTCCTTGCAACCCAGAAAGTGTGAAGAGGAAAAAAGAAATCTCGGTCAGGGGGGAAGCATCCGTCTCACATCCTCCTCATCCTCGTCGTCGTCGTGGATCTCAGACTTCGACTTGTCGGACTCCTCGGCTTCCGCCTCCTCCTCCTCGTCGTCCTCCTGTAAACAACAACACACGCCACTATCAGAAACACGGACACCACGCTATCAGAAAGTAATAAAACACTTCCTAGTGTCCAGTTACGAGTCACCGTCGCTAGCAACACAGCGTACCTGCTTCTTCTTGTACGAAGCCAGAGTCTTGTCGTACTCCGATTTCTTCTGCACAGCCTTGGCCATGAACGGCTGCTTCTCCTGCACATCCAAAAGAGCGGAAACAAACTCCTTCAGCAACAGGCTTCCGCTGCCAAGACATCAAGAAAAGATGGACATGCACATACATATCAAGCACATCGGTCCCGACATCCAGCATTCAGTCACCGACAACAGTACTCACAACCGCAAACAAAACCATGCTCAAAAAATAAAACGAGGCCTCACCGCTTCAGACATCGATTTCCATCGCTCCCCTCCAGCCTTGCCCACGGCGGCCACGCCCTTCACGTCAGGGTGGTCCTTCTTAAACTCTTGCCTGAACTCGTTCCTGTTCCAACAACACCCCTCGTCACGTCAGGCCCATCCCTCACCCAAAAAAAGAACAAAAAAACACAGAAACGCCAGAAAAATTACAAAATAAAAAGAGGCACAACCCTGCATTATGTTCCGTGCCTCGCCACTCACAAGAAGATGAAGAATGCGGTCTGGGGACGCTTCGGGGCATTCGGGTCCTTCACTTTCTTGGCAGGCTTCACCTTCTTTGCCTTGGACTCCTTCAAGGCTCCCTTCCTCTTCTTGATTTCCCTGCCAACACAGAAACCAAGCAAGCACCGTCAGATCACCACCCACATGACATGACACCACCTTCAAAAACATGAACACGCCAGCAACCAACACACTTACTTGTCCTGCACCTTCGTCGGTGCCTTCTCCTTCACCACGGCGCCAGCTCCTTTCTTGCCCTTGGCTTCCTTCATCTTGGCTGCTCGGGCCTGCGGACACACGATTGCACAAACACGCCTCCGTCAACTCACCTCTCAGTCCGGACGCTACGACCAATGGACTTGACATCAAAATCGTCAAACGTGCACTCCAGACTATTCCATCCCCAACCAACGCACGAACAAACGAAGAAGACGCGCCTACTGCAACAACACGGACCCACTAACCACTCCCCCTCCACAAACCAAACACTCGACCAAAGCTCACACGCCACTGCAATCCAAAGTCGCACCTCCCGCTCTGCGGCGCCACCCCTCCATCCCCTCACACTCCCCCATCACTCCCACGGTCGACGAAACCCACGCCTCCACGAACAATTACCTGGTCCGCCGAAAGACGCCACGCTCCAGAACAGAACTGGAAACCCCGACGAGAATTCCCAGAACTACGCTCGCATTCCCACCCACCACCCTAAATCAAACCCAAACAAGTCTCACACTCCCAACCCAAACACGAGAGACGCAACCCCGACCACACCCGGAACCCAATCAAGCTCCCAACGTGGCCACCGCGCTGCATGGTGTCATGAGCACAGAGGACCCAATTCGTCACCCGAATGGACAACAGACCTCGACCTAAACCATCGCGCACCACACTCCGCAAATACAGGACCCCCAACCCCACCCACCCAAAACAAACGACTTTCCACCCAAAAGCACCAGCCACAAACGAAATCCCAAGGCCTCAACCAGAAAACGAGCGATTCGGTCCCATCCTGGCGCGGGGAAAAATCCGACCAGACGGGAAAGCCGCGCAGGGGGGAGCAGCTAGACAGAACAGAAAGGAAGGACAAAGAGAGACGAACGAGAGGGAGAGGGAGAGAGAGAGAGACGGAGAGGGAGGGAGGGCCAGACTCGGCGATGGCGAGAACACAGACACAAGGAAGGGGCTTGGCAAAGGAAGGGGACTACTCACACGAAGGAACAAAGGAGAGCGTTGGTGTAGTTCAGTTGCCTGTGCGTTGGGCTTGACGTTGAGCGAGGGTTTGCTCTCTCTCAAAGGAAGGCGGACGATACCTTCTCTTGCAGCCCTCGACTGGAAGGGAGGAAGGGAGAGGCGACACTACCGTTTGCCTTGGACCGGGCCGGGCACGGGCTAGGCAGGGCGGAACCGGCCGGGTGCGGCGAATGTGGGGGACTGGGGGACGGGAATAGTGCTGATAGAAACTAGGGATTATGAGGTGGCACGAGAATATGCTGAGTTGGAATGGATTCGGACTGGGGCTGCCCGGGCTGCCCGCTTCGACTTCGGCAACGGGGTTGTGCGGTGGGGCTCGGCTCGGTCGGGCAGCCCAGCTCGAATCCCCTTCCCGTTTGAGCCTGGGCTTTCTTCCTGTTTCCCGCCCACGCAGTGGTCACCCTGCCCCCTTCTTTCTCCCGCCACCGTCTCCCGCCACCACCGAGTACTCGTGTCGCTCTGAAAAACCCCAAACGCCGCCTGCCAAGTGGTCGTAACTTCAGTTACCGTGCATCGGTTTGCATTTGGAGCGCAGGACGTCAGACTCCTGTCCTGAACGCAAGGTTTCAGTGTGCACTCAGAAGCCCCGCTTGAGTTGAAATGAAATGAAATGAATGTGCTCTGTGCATATTTCAGGACCGATCCAGGGCGCTAAACTTTGTGTGCCTCAATCTGCAATTTGAGAGGATTTCATAGCGGTCTTTTTGAACGGCATCACTACGAACTCCAGTTGTTTGTGGGACTCCGTTGGCCCCTTCCATTTCCAAGCCAGGACGTCCATTGGGTTTGCATCATGGCGAGCTGGTCCACAAGTTGCCTCCCAGTGTGCTTCAAACCGAGCTTCTTTTTCTGCGTATGCAGTTTCGATGCTTTCGATGTTCAGTGCCGCCGACATGCTTAAATAGTTTCAGAAAGTATTTGGATCACATGCAACGTATCCAATGCAAATGAGGTTTCTCATCGATCGACATGGTCTTGGAACTTACTTTTTCGAGATTGTTCATGAGGGAATTGAACCCTAAATCAACTGTGCATGATTCCTGCCCGTTGCAGGGTGAACACTCCAAAAGGATTAATGGAAAGCACGCATTCACGATACATTTCAGAACAGGTAGGTTAGGTCATCGGTCGATACAGGTCCTCGCCACTCTTCGAAGGGCTAACTCGCGCTACAATAGTTGATCATAATTGGGTTTGATCATCACAGGATTGAGACTCGACGTGCAAAATCTCGCGGTGGGAGTACGAGAAGAAGTTCTCAGGTAGACGATACTGTATTGAATTCCGAGCTGCCCAGGGTCAGCGTTTGCTCGTGTGAAGTGGGGTGGCCGGGGTGCGCTACAGTAGATGGGCTGGGTGAGTGTGGGCAGCCCGGGTTGAAAGTCCTGACTTTTTGGAGCTGAACGTTCATCCCTTTTCCCGCCCAGTGGCTGTTGGGTCAGGTCTTCCCCCTCAGTCCCTCCCTCCCTCCCTGGCTTTTTATGGCTGAGGTTCTCAGGTTGGCGTGTGGTACTCTTTCAATTGAAGGAATGGTTGCGGGTTTCTAAAAAGCTTCCTTCTTTGGGCTGCTCCCTTTTATTTAGTATACATGGACACGGCAATTCTATGAAATTTCATGTCGGTAAATAATGACCAAAATCAAAACTTGGTTTTTGAGTTGGCTCTCATTACTTTAGACAAAAAATTTTAAAAAATAGAAGTAGAGGAAATCTTAGAAACTATCTCTAAGAAATATAGTATAAGTTTTGCCAATATTGGGATGAAGGTTACTCTTTTTAGGTACTATTATGGATGATCAATATTGGACAGTTTGCCTAGCTTTTTTGCAATGTAGGGGGTATCAGTTGAAGAGAATTGAGGCCTTCAAAGGGCTGTGAGTTCTCTTCAAGCTCCCAAGCTTGAGAGCTCCATTCAATAGGAAAAGTTGCTACCATGAGGTCTATTGATGTGGTCAAGACATTGCCACATCAGCAGACACATCACAAAATACTAAAAGAAGAAACTTTAAAATAAAATAAAATAAAAATTTAATTTTTTTTTCTGAGTTCCCCATATGTGGGGAATAACCTTCTGACGGCCCTTTGTTGGCCTCATTTCTCTTCTAATGGTCATGCTTCATCTAAGGAAAACAAAATAATTCATTGCATTTGATCTCCTGTAATTTTCCCTAAAGGAAATAAAGGAAACAAAGGAACTTATTTATTGATCACGGATGATAAAATTTGGAAAATTTGGAATTCGAATTTGGAATCAAAGGCTCTACAATTATTGCAAGATAACATGAAATGCAAAATTGATCAAATTTTTACATTTATCAATGTTGGTGAGAAAGTTTAAGTTTTTGTATTATGTGTCAATCAAGGAGCAGAGGGGGGGGGATGATTTGGAGGCAAATTTTGCACCAAAGTAATGGGCTGCACACCATGCCCTTGGAATACAAATACTACTGAAAGGTTGGAAATTTGCCAAAAAACTTCAAATTAAAAAAAATCTTGGATGAAATTGCTAGATTGTGGATGATAACAAAATTATGGATATGTGCTGATGTGATACTCCCTCTATCCCAAAATAAATCTAGGCTTTTCTAGAAATGGTTAGATTAATTACTGCGTAAGTTGTTCCTAGTTTCAAGAGATTGTGTAGATTATGGATATGTGCTAATGTGATACTCCCTCCATCCCAAAATAAATCTAGACTTTCCTAGAAATGGCTAGATTAATTAATGTGTGAATTGTTCCTAGTTTGAAGAGATTGTGTGGTTACTATAGCTTCTAATAAACTACACTACAGTAGGCTTGAAAGAGTGGAAGTCCATAATGAAGTGGCACATGTTGAAAATGGCCTAGGTGAATTGACACCCTCCCTTGTTCCAGAGGAAAACACCGAAATTTTTTATTTGCCACCCATGATAAAATTTGCAAATTTTGAATTTATATTTGCAATCAAAGGCCCCCAATTAGCTATGTGAGGTGTACAAGACATATCAATCAAGCACAGAATATGGGGTCTTTTTTTATATGCCCCCCTAGAATGACTTGGAGGGGGACGAGCAAGGAGGTCGTTTCACCCGAACTTTGAAAATAGGCAATGAAATTGACAAATCCACCCCCACCCCCTCCTATTTGGAGAACTACTCGAGTGCTATTAATTTGGATCATTCTTGAACCAACATTGTTGTAGTGAAGTCTAATGATGTCTTTTGTATTCAATTCCGACAATGCCTTGTGATTCAACTCCAAGAAATTCTCAACAAGATTTGTTAGGAGTTGTTGTATAGTTGTGGGTTGAATTCATTACCTTTGGTTTGTTAGAGGTTGCATTTTGATTCCCTTTGTAGGAACCAAATTGCTATATAACGGTATTTACAGATTTTTTTGCTTCAAGGTGTACAATCTAGCTTCAATTGTTGTCAATGGAGTTCGGGAGGGTTGATTAATTGCACCATATCAAATTCAATTTGGAACAAGTCTATTTGGAAATCCCAGATTTATTTCGGGACAAAGGGAGTGTTTTCTATCTAATATGTGGATGAATGTTGAAATTTGGAACACCACTATACCATTTAATATCCCAAATTTGACACTTCATAAAAAAGGAAGAAAAAACAAAAAAACTATCAAGGAATAGGAAAGTTGAACATACTAGTCACCAGTGTCATGACTAATCTTCACCTATGTATACTAAAGGAGTAAGGGGACGTATTTTCACGACGAGAGGAATAAGAAAAACTATCAAGGAGTAGGAAAGCTGAACATACTACGGTAGTGTCATGACTAATCTTCGCTTATGTACACCAAGGGAACATATTTTCACAATGAGAGGAATAAAATGTTCCTCATCACAATGAAGGGTTGAGATTAGAGGCAAACATAGTAGGGTTATTTTGTCTCTTTTGGAGGATGAGATACCCTCCTTTGTATGAATGTATCCTTAAAAAAAGATACACTCATTTGTCACAAAATTAGAATTGATGAAAAAAATGTCACTAAATTAAAATATATTGTGGGAGATGAGTCTAAGAAAATAATATTTTAAGGAGTATTGATTTAGAATAGTGTGATTTTAGCAAATTAATAAGGTTAAATCAAAGTAGTCCACTTAGAATATTTTTTCATTGAGTTCTTCTTGAAAGACAAATAGACTTTGGGTTTTAGGGAGACATAAATTTTCAATTAAATTCCATGAACTTTATGAACAAATTATAATTTCTTTAGTTATTTGTTTATTTTATGTACTCTCCACTTATTAAAAGAACAATCCTTTTTAACAAATACTTGCAATCTACTCATAAATCCATGCATCACTATCTATACAAAAAAAATCCACATGAAGAAATCAATTACTTTGTGATGAAAGGATAAATCCTATTATCTTTTAAATATATCCGGGAATAAATCATCCTTATTCATAACATTGTGTATTTAAACAATACCAACTTAATTTATACAATGTACATGCATAATTATGAATTAAACCAATTAAAAAATTAAAAAATAATCATTCTTCTATCTAGTTTCAAAAATTGATAAAGATGACCCTCTTTTACACTATAAGAATCCCGTGTTTTGTGTGATGTTTTAGAAGTCGTGGTAGTACGTTTTTTTGAACAAAAGGGGCGTCAACTATAATGTCACCTAAAATCCATTGCAATTGACATCGCTAAAAACATTCAAAATCTAGAAAAACACACCGTAATGTCAACTTGTTTGATGAAAACAAATGCAAAAACAAGTGTTCCAAGCTTTCTAAAATGCTCCATGTATATGCCACATAGATTCCACCTTAGCACGAGCTTGGCAGGTAGTGACATGTCAGATTTTTTTCATCCACCTCATGATGATGTGGCACGTTTTCATGTTAATTGAGAATTTGAATATTATTTAAAAAAAATTATATACATATACATATATATATATATATATATATATATATATATATATATATATATATATATATAATTTATTTTAATTTCTAAAATAATCATTTAAATGAAAGTCCCCAAAAAATGAACAAGAAAAATTGTCAAATTCAACAAGAATTGACCATCTATCATTAAGAGAATTTTTGATGGCAAAGTCAAGTAAATACTTCATATATATTTTATAAGAATAAAGGGTGAAGAGGTCCTTGTTATATTGAAATCCATTGTTTGTCCATGACAAAGGATATGGGATAATTCAAAGAAGGGAATTTGATAGCACTACATTTAGATGTTGTTTTCAACATCTACATGTTATTTTCGACATCTGGATGTTATTTCTGACATCCACACGCTGTTTCTGACATTTGCACGTTTTTTCAAAAAACTTACTTTAAACAAAAAATTTGCTTTATATGTCCCACATGGTTTGTCAAACTTCCTACTACCCTACTTGTATAAAGAACTTCCCTTTTCATCTATAGTGTACATCCATCCATTTCCTTTTTTTTCAAAACATGCCTCATGGTTGCCCTTCCCTTATATTTTTCACATCCAGTCTACATTTTACCTTAGCTCACAATAACTTACAAAAATTTACCCACAATGAATTCAGAACCCCTACCTGATGTGGCACTTCTATGTTTGGAGGGATGTTCTAATAAACATGAACATGTTTTACTTATTGTCCAAAAAAACACACATGTCCCATATGTCATCCACTTGTTTTTGGTCTAACATCCCCATGTCTTTCCTAACATCCAACAAAAATCTACCTCCCTTAAGCTTAGGATTTGTGACGCACTAATGTCAATGAAAACATGACCCATTTCATCAAAACACTACAAAAAAGGCGGTTTTTTATAGTGTTATAGAGCCTAACAACTTACAGAGCTACAATTATATTTCAAAAAAGTACTTGAGATATTAGAACTTAAACTTGCAAATTGCATGAGAGGAAATATGAACCCATTAGAAGGCTTTGAGATTTTTTACTTATTTTAGTACTAATTGAGCTGTTGAAGAGAGTACGAGTTTGTCCACGTCATTATTACTATCAGCATAGTGACCACTTGGCATATGGAGATTTGTCGGAGGCACATGTTAACCATCTTCCATCACTAAGTTATAAAATCTTTGAGATGGATTGGGTAGTGGAGATGAGATCATGGAGATGGATTGGATAATCTTGATGAATATTTGAGACCATCATGCAAATCTTGGCCCAATTAATGAATCGAGAAGGCTCCTTCCCAGAGTTGCTAATTTGTGAGCTTGTGAGCATACAACTTTTTAGAGATTCCATCTAAAAATTTTGGCTAAAATTTCCTATTTTAAATAAGTTTTATTAATACCTATTACTGTGGAACTATTACCGTGGTTTCTTAAACAACCTTCATGTGCCATTTATTGGACTTCTCTAGATTTTAAGAAAAAAAAATTGATGATTAAATTGGATTCTTTTGAAATCAAATAAAGTTGTTCCATTGAAAATTATTTTTTTATTATCACTCCCCTCTTTTTGCTTGGTACCTGTGAGTGTTTATTTATCCATCCATGGTAAATAACTTGCACAACATGTTTTTTTTTGTCTTAATTTATTTCCTAATGGGTATCTAAGCATTGTCCATTGAGCCTTCCAAGCAATAGACTCTTTCCTAAATCCTAAGTTCAAATAGATTTTTGGAAACAAACATATTCATAAAGATTAGTCCTAAACAACTTAGAGCTTTTCTACTAAAATTGAATTAATTGACCTACTTTGAAAATTAATAAAATTTAGATTGTTTAGTAACTTACCTCATTCCGTAAGTTATTTTGCAAGTTGTTATATAGATCATTGAGCTCTCCTTCAATTGCCATTTTATGCTTATAGCTTGAAGAGTGGATTTTAAGTACAAGTTGGTGGAATATGGCTATAGGAGATTTTTTCTTTCTCTTCTCACTATTTAAACTTACTTATTCTATTCTAAAAGTTGACTTGGAAGGATATGATTTTTTTTAAGATTTTCACTAATTTAAGGCAACTTTCTAATCTATCCTATTTTCAATGGTTCTAATCACTTCTCTGAGATTTCCTTGATTTCTATCTAAACTCAAAATTTTCTACTCCTTCATTCTATCATTCAACTTTGAGTTTGTGACCTCTAATCTTCTTTGGTGCAATTGCTACAAATTCTAGGAGGGAAAGAGTAGTGAGATTAATATTTGTTGCTACTTCTTTCCAAACTATGATGATTTCTCCTCTCAACCTATTACTGTGGCTAAACTATTCTGATTCTACTTTAAACTTGTTTTGTTTTGTTTTTGTTTTTGTTTTTGTTTTTGTACCTCCCTATTCTTCCTCCCTTCTATTTTCCTTCAACAAGTATTCTTCTATCCTAGTTTAAAATTAAAAAAAACGAATCCAAAAATCAAATTTTTTGAATGGGGAGGTAATTAATTCCTCCTCTGGCCGGAGGCTCCCTGACTCTAGCTGGGCGGGGGCGCCCAATAGCCTGGGGACTCCCCACTGCGGGGCTCCTCCCTCCTAGACAAGAGGGCTTCTCTGCTGGGGCTCCTCCCTAGCAACTCTTTTCTGCTGCAGGTCGGGATTTGATCACCCGGACCAGCCCCAACTACCAGGGGCTTGGCCTCCTTGGTAGTCACAGGGACTGGCCTTCAAGTTGGTCCCTATTTTTGTTTCTTTTTGGTTGAGTTTTGTTTTGTTTTTTCTTTTGACAAACTTAACTTCTAAAGGAAAATTTTCCCTAACAATTAATTCCCATACCTTCCCAATTGCTAGAAAATTTTGTGAGACTCTAAGGTTTAAAGCTTCACCGTAGTTGGAAATTTTTGGTAAATTTCTATCAAATTCTAAAAATCAAAGTCAAAGCTTCGCCATGTTCTACCAAAACCTATTAAATTTCTATCCAATTCTAAAAATCAAAGTCAAAGCTTTGTTGTGGAATGATAAGCACGGAAAATAACACCAAGATTTTAACAAAAGAAAATTAAGGAGGATGAATCAAGAGTGTTAGTACAAAAATTAGTACAAAAATCATAAACTTAACAAGCTAAAGGTTTTTCTTAAGCGGTATCGCTAGTCATAAAGGAAGGATCTTCTAGGATTAGTGCACAATAATCAAGTCCTAAACGAGGACTTGAAGAAACAACAATTATACCAAAGTGAGAGTTAGTACAACCAAAATACTACCAAATTTTTGCAAAAAAATTTAAAAAACAAGTACAATACAACAAATAAGACTTGAAGGGACCCCAATGTCCTTCAAGGCTTACAAAATAGAAAGAAAAGGAGATTGAAATGCTTTAAAAACACCATGTTTACAACTTTGACTCAAAAATGGCCAAAAGTCCACGTTTAATAGACCAACGTGTTTACAAAGCCAAAATAATGGTTAGAAGGGGTGATTTGAGAGAAGAATGAGTGCTCTTATATACTCTTTCAAAGGCACCTACCTCCTCTCATTTCAACATTGGTAATCTTATCAATTAGGATTTTCATCCTAATTGACTAGTTTTGACTTTCTATGCTAATCCATTCTCTAACTTTTGGAGATTAACTCCAAATTACAAACAGATTGCGCCATTGGCTTCAGAAGGTCATTTTTAGTTTGTTAGAATCCTCACCCCTTTTTTTAACTTCAAAATTTCAACGAAACCTAACGCCAACTTAACACCAAAAAAGGTTTAAAATCCAACTTTTGGAGTTTGACTTTTTTGAAAAAAGTAATTATCCTAGGCTCTTAAGTAGGTGTGGGGGAGTAAGAAAAGACCTAACTTTGACCTCATTCCGCTTTCGTATGCTTCCAATCCATTGGTCAACTCCATCTTAATCTTTAAATTTTGTCGATTGTTGAGGAATCTTGCAAGTTTGGGTTCTTCTGACTATCAAAATGTTTTGAAATTTGTTGTAGCGTCTTATTAACATAAAAGAAACTATCATAATTTTTAGTGAGATTTTAACACCACCTAGGAAATTTCTAGGAACTTCTCATCGCAGGTTTGGGCAATTGACTGTCCAGAATGGCATTTTTTGACTATTAGAAAATTCCGAAATTTTTTGTGGAACCTCCCATGGAATCCCACAATACATGTGTAAGCTCATATTTTTACTCTACACATCAGCCTATGGGGAAAAAAATCCACCCCCTTATTTAATTATTGGTAACTAAAGAATCTTTCACATTAAAGAGAATCTTGGCAAACCGACTTTGCCATTGGTTCTTGAGCATGGTTTTAACCCCAAATCACCTTCCTTAGACTAGAGATTCCACCATGATCTTGTCTTGGTATTTTTGACATCTACAAGCCAATAATTGGAGTTCCACTATTTTGTTGATGAAATGGGGAAATTAGAATCTATCTTTGGGAATTGACCTATGTGCCTTACTAGGGTTTCCTCAACCAATATTAGCCAAATGATGTCCTTTCTATGTGGGTTTTTGAGCCTAACATGCTCATAACTCGTAATTATTACAATTGGTTGGATTCTAACCTATTTACAAGTGGGATTTGAATCTAATTAGTAAAAACTCTCAAAATATGACCAAATACTATATTGGCATGTTACACACCTATTTTGGTTTTACACTCTTTTTTGTGTTTTTTTATACTATTTTCTACACTTATTTTTGCAAAAAAATTAAAAAAAAGATAAATGAGTCCCTAGTGACGAAATAGGGGCTTACAATACCCCTTGGTATTGAGGGGAGCCCCCTATCATGGAAAGTGGAAAAAAAAAAAAAAAATTTATAAAATAATTTTCTGTGGTTGGAGGGCTCCCCTCAATGCCGAGAAGTACCAAATAGTAAGAGGGGAATGATCAATCAAACGACAATTTGATCAAGACAAAAAAGTTGAATCCCCGGGAGGTTCTACATTCAAGAAGACAATGATCAACTAATCAACATTTCGGTGTAACTAAGTTCATTATTTATATAAATAATCCCTATAAACCAAATATTTTTTTTAAATCTTAACAATATTTTTAAAAATGTTAACAAGTCTAATTATCGACACATTAAGACATAAGCGAAGGTACTTCCTCCATTGACCTTGAGAAGATCTATGCTACTATAAGATAGTAATCAACAAAAAATGAAACTTGGTGCGGCTAAGTTCTTTCAACACATGTAATGAAATCTTATCAACAATTTTTTTCTAAAATCTAAACAAACTCAATAATAGCACATCAAGAAAAAATTATTGGTGTGTTCTCATTGACCCTAGAAGGGTCCATGCTTTTATAGGACAATGATCAGCAATATTCTAAACAAACTTATTTCCATCTCCATTCATCTTTCACATCAATTGGATTCTTCATCTCATAATGTATACTTCTAGAAAAGATTCAAAATTAGAATTTTCATCTAAATTCTAGATACCCATGGTAATCGACCCATGGTAGTAGGTACTAAAATTTACTGAAAATAATAAATTTTGACCCAAATTTTAACACAGAATCTATTTTTAGGGATATTAATAAATTTTCTAATGCTTTTTCAAATTTTTGAGCTCAACACTCACATAATCCTTGCTCAATGCTCATAGGCTCATGCTCACAAGCTCACAAAATAGCACCACTTGGCTCCTTTCCACCCAAATTTTTGCTCTATGAAGCAGCCCTTTTTTGGGTTCAATTCTCCTCTAATGATTTAGAAAATTATAAGTTTTTTTTTTCCTCCAAAGTTTGAAATCGCAAGTTAGACATCTCTGATAGTAAAAGAGCAATTCAAACTTAGTTTTTTATTTTATAATAATTAAATTATAATTATAATTATTTTATAATTTTAAATCCATTGCAAAGAAATCATTTAGAATTAACAATATTAAGGATATAATTAATCATGGAAGAAATTTTTAATTTCAACTTCCAAATCTTGTTTATAAATATGAAAGATATCAATTATAAATCATACCATACAATTGTAATGTAAAATTAAAAATCTTTATCTTTTGTTTATAAACCAAGGGTGGTTGGAAGCTATGGTCCAATAATTCTCAAAGATCTCTTTGAGCACTCTTGTACACTCCCTGAGCACTTTTGTCTATATTGACAACATTTGGATTTCTAAATGGCATAGATTATTATAAAATTTAGGGAATGAAACCAAAAATAGATGATAGAAAGAATGTATTGAAAATTTCATTTCCCAAAACAAATTATCTTGAAGGTAGAATTTTGAAACCTCTCATATAAAAATAATTTGTCTAAAGAATGCCAATACTTTGAGAAAAAAATCCAATGCTATATTCTATATTTGTATTTTTATTAGAAATATTTTATACATAATCACATCAAAAAATTTAAACCATCAAAAAAATTATTAATACAAAGAAATAATGAATCATTCAAAAGTTTGAATTTAAAAATAATTTTACTACCTAAAGATAGAAATAAATACACTGGATGATTTCATTTCACATATATATCTTTTGGAATAATTTAGAGCTAATAACTAATCATTCCATTTACAATGTATTTTTCTTTGAAGTTTTTTGAATTTGTAGTGAGTTGAGGCATTGTGACGGTAATTGGTGGTTTACTATATGCCACATTTAAGTTATGAAAATTAATTTTTATTCCAAATTCCATTTTTTTCCAATAATTGATATAATGATCTACCTACAAATTTATTTATTTTAAATAGTGGATCACAATTTTATAGATGATGATTTGAAAGTTTGAAAATCCTAAAAAACAATGAAAAGTAGTGCATTGTAATATGAAAACTAGTGCACACTAGTTGTAATATGCAATTGCCCCTAATACCAAATTATTTCTCTAAATATTTGCATATAACAAATCTTAATAAAACTTCAAAGTAAGAAATGAATCAATACGTTTAGGAATTAACTTTGTTTTTTCAATTTACTTTCAAGCCCTTGAAAGTTTTTAGTTTCTTTTTTCACAATAACATTGAAGGATCCTAGCATGTGACTGAGTGCTTATGTCATATTAGTTGTAAGTGCCTCTACTCAAAGCCAATAGACTCACCAAATTTACAAATGTCTTGATTAAGTAATATTGGATTATCAATTGATATTAGATTTAATAATACTCTATATTTGTAATGCATTATTGCCACCCCTTTAATAATGGGTTCAACCAAAGAGTAGACCATTGTTTATTAATCAATGAACTACTTTTTGATTAGAAAAAGTAAGAAAAATAGTGATGCCCAAGTTCTACCCATAGATGGGCCCTTGACATTATGTGATACACTCCATTCATGTTTTACAAGGAAATGTGGCATCGACAATGTTGCATTGTCATCAATCAAAGCCACAAATTATTGATCATATGGGCTTCAACCCAAATAGTAACATGTTTCATGCTAGACTAATTATCATGGCATTAATTGTAGACTTGAACCCGAAGGACCATACTTTAGTAAAATGTGTAGAAAAAACATGATTATTGAACAAAAATGTGGTAAAAGAATGCATTTACAATGTAGCCAATTCTTGGTGATATCTAGGAAGTGATTTAAAGATGCAATAGGGCCACGCCACTTGTTTATGTTGAAATTTTGGTTTGCCTAATTGTCTAAAGGTTATAAATGTTTATAGTTTATACATTCACAAAACCATCATCATTCCCATGAAGTAGATTTGCCTAAGGGATATTTAAAATTGGAGGGCTGCTTATAAGGCCAAAAAATTGACTTTTTTTCTTCTAATAAATTAATGAATGGTTTATAAAAAACTGAAATTACCAAAAAATTTGAATTCTAATTTTAAAGAAGCTGCCTTTCACTCCAAATATATCAATGTGTATCAAAAAAATTCATTGGATTTTGAAGATTTTGCTACCTATAATGTATTTGTAATTAACAACAATCATCAAATCAATGTTTTTGTTTTGAGCGATAATTCGCTTAGCCTGCCAAATATTGGCCCCTGTGCTATCATCCCTCCAAATTTCGACCGGTGCAACATAGCCAAAAAAGAAACCCTGCATCAAATGTGCACAAAAGCAAGGTTCACATTCCACATGGGGCACAAGGAGTGCAAACAAAAATGTAAGGTGTAATTGCTATAAAGTATGATCTATTTTATTAATAATTCTAAGCTCTGTCATTAAGAGATTCTAGTAAAATATCAAAATCTTATAATTATATATTATAAATTGAAGAAATGAATAAATATGTAAATTTTTTGAGTTATAATGCCTAAACATAGCTTTCATATTTGCACATTTGCATATAAGCTTAAAATTGTTTTACTATAAACTTAACCCTAAGCATGACTATTATCAATTTGTAAAAAATAATCATCAAAAGATTAATGTTACAATTTTATTTATAAAAAATTATGGATTCTTATATTTTGGGCATCATGAAAAAATGAAAATTATTTTCATAAATCCTCTGAGAGATCTAAGAGACACTTTTGAGGTTATCTTTTGATTTTGATAGGTCTTCATTATATTTTAAATGCTTTCTAATACATATTATATAACGAAATTCATTTTTTAATTTGAAATACTATTTTTATGATCAAGAATTTTTAATGAAGAAAAAAAATTAATCTCAAATGATTTCAATGATAAGAAAAAGTTATATTTTCATCATCAAATTTCTTGTGCTTTTTACTAATCAATGTGAATTGATTTTTTAGCAAAAAATAAGAAAAAGAAAATCTTAGATCTATAATCATGAAATTTCTTGAAACATAAAGATAAAATTGAAAAACTAAACCCTAAACACTAGCTACACTAGTAGTGATACATTGTGAGACAATTTTGGATGAAAATTGCCAAAAATTTCAATATAATTAATGAAATTATATATAATTAAAATTGAATATTTTTTTCTACTTCAAAATTGATGTCTGGAAGATCCATGAATATTTTTAAAAATTTGACTAAGTAGATAAATTCAAATTACAATGTTTCTTACTGAACAACTCTACTTTTGTTGTAGACTTCCAAAGTTGTAGAGGATATATTTTATTGTAATTCTATATTTTTTTAAAAAGAACCCTAAAGAATTTAAGGACTGATGAAATCAAGATTAGAAAAATTATATTTTCTTCTTAAGTTAATAGTTATTGAAGGTGAAAAAAGAATTTTCAACTCATATTATAAATCAATATTTAATTCTTGAAAAATTTAAGCATTTTTACCAAAAATAAAGATGTAATTATACACAACTTTACAATATTTTGTCACTAAAGTTGTAACAAAGGATGAAATTGAAGAATTGGGATTTTCTATCTACGTCACTAGATTTTTAAAAATTATTTAAAACTTTTTGTTATATTTTTTTGAAAGAAAATCTATTTGCATACATTGAAGAAAATATATTATAGTTCTTTTTTAATTTGAATTTTGATTTTATTGGATCAAAATATGAGATTTATTACATGATGAATTGTGCATTCATTGCATTTTTATTTTAACAAACTTTACAAAGTTCTCCCAATTCCGATCTTTACCGTTCTTCCAAATTCCAATTCATACATAGGAAAATTCAATTTTTTATATTTTACTACAATTATTTTTAAAAAAAAGGACCCTTCAAGATTGAGTAAGAATGAACTTTGAATAAAGAAATTAAACAATTAAAATCATCATAAGGACATTTTCACATTATGGATACTTCTGTGGCCTTGGAACTAAGACTATATTTAGAGTACATTGTGACAAAAAAATTGATTTTTATTAAAATGATCATTTTAGAAAAAAAAATTGTAATGAATTTTATAAAATTAAAAATGGATTCTCAGGAGTTCTAATGTATTCATAAGCTTTACTTTGAAAAAAAGTCATTACAAAGATTTAGGGGTTTGGAAACCCTCTTTTCAAATTTTTTCAAAATAACTTTTAAGTAGAAGTTGGAAGATAATTAAATCACAAATAAATAGGAAAATGTATGTAAGGTGAATTCTCTTATATCTAGCCCTTACATCAAAGGTTACTCTTAGATCTGATTGCTCAAAAAATCTAAATCTAGATTCAAAGTGCCAAAAACATTGTTTGAAATGTTTGAAATGTTTTAATTATATTAGAAAAGAATAGGAAAAGAAATTGAATTTTGAATAAATTTTAAAAAATTTCCTTCAACAATAGACAAGTGATTTTTTGGCACTAAATCATGAAAGCAAGAATGATTTCTTGTTGCATTTACTTATTTTAGTAAGTGTAACATGCCATAAAAAGACTCCATTTGCTAGGTTCTCTAATTACCAAAATTACCAAGATTAGGGGACATATAGAAGCTAAAATCTAATATGTAAAACAAACAAAAATTAATTTTTCATGTAGCCTATAATTCACAAGGAAGTGTCAAAGTTGCAAAATAGCAAAATTGTCAATTTGTTACTATATTTTTGGAGTACCAATAGTGTGAAAACACCTATAACTAGAATTCAACATTTCAAACTTAAAGGAAAAAATTCTTGAAATTTTTTTGGATATTCAATTTGCAATAAATTTTAGGAGGAATTTTTAATCATTGGTTTCAAATTTTCTTGAATATATTGTTAAGTGTAGAAATAAATCAAACTATATAGATATGATTTATAGATTACATTTTACAACTTTTGTTTGAAAGCCATCATGAAATTGTTATTCTAAATTAAATTTTATTATGAATATTCAAATATTCGAATTTTGGATTATCCCTTGGTTATGAACAAATTCTTGAAGTGTTTTAATACACTAGTCAAAATGAAATGAATAAAAGCTTTTAGAGTAGGGTCTACTCAACTAAAAAAATATTTTCAAATTGCTTTTAAATGCTTTTTTTTAACTCACCCAAAATTTAGAGAAATTGAAAAAATGATATAAATTCCCTAAATCATGCTTTTACAAGTCTTTGAAGTGTATGATTTTTCTTGAATATGAAACATCATTCTTTTGATTCACTTAGGGGTTCTATTGATTGAGCTCATTGCATGAGATTTTTCTAGGCATATGATAAATTTTAAGATACATATCAAGAAGTTGTCTCATGTGGGTGTATACATAACAAAGTGTGTAGGTGTGTAGGGGTTGTGATTGGCTTTGGAATTCCAAGGCCACTCATTGCCCCCAATAGGGACACCTTTTGCACTATGCACCTGCAAGGCTGCAACTACATTCCTCACATATCACTCAACAAGTTTCTTTGTTAGAGTTATTAATTCTTTAGGTCCAACTACAAATTTTCCTACAACAAGAATATCAAAAGAATACTTTTTAGACTTGTTTTTAGATCAATGGTGCTAGTATGTGAGCCCAAGAATGCGAGCTTGTGAGCATTGAGCATACATTATAGATACCTATAATATAGATACCACACACTATAGAAGGTGTATGTATCATAAACACTATAATATGGGTATTTGTAACATATATACCCTATAATCATAGACGGTTTCTATAATATATACACCTATAACATAGATGTGTAGTATTATAGGTTCATGGGCTCACACTCCTATGCTTACATAATAGCAACCCTCATTTTTAGATCACTAGTCTTGGAAGAAATCTAAGTGGATGTGCGCAATCCTATTGTATAAAATGAAAGAGTATGTGATGAATATGTTGTGTGTAAAAAATGATCATAAGAAACCATTTCCAATGAAAAAAATTGTGATCGAAGTGAGCATAAAAATAGAGCTTGTTAGTCGTGAATGAAAAAATGTGCAATATAATATCTTAGCATAGTCAAAAAGAGAAAAGGCAAGAATGTAATGTTTTGGATTATGAACACATTGTGATAATGTTGTCAAATAGAAAACAAAATTATCTCTCTCTCTCTCTATATATATACATATTACACCAAGAAATATAGAGTACCACATTGAAAGTAAATGGATAGGAAAATGTCATAAAATCCTACAAAAATTTGATTATATACAAAACTTACTATTATATAAAACATGTTATGGACACCCTACTATGCCATTCAAATAATTTTGCACATTATAGAATACAATTGTAATTTGATTTTTCTATTTGACCATTACATTATGACTAATTTTGTACCTTCAAGCATTTCTTATGATTCAATTGCTTTTCCAAAATTTGGTTAAAATATAGATATATTTATTTTTACAAAGTTTGGTCATATAACACCTAACATTGAACTCTTCATAGATCATTTTTTTGTTACTTAATGGGTTTTGTTTAACATGAAAGATGTGCATATGGATGCTTTCTACACATCTATGAAGTCAAATTTTAAAATTCATCACCAATGATTTTCAATCAATTATCAAGTAAAACCATGAATATTAAATGAGACAATTCACCAGAAATGGAGTTTTAGTTTTTTGAAATTGAAAATTGGTATGCTTGATTGGGAAAACATAAGAATTGATTGTTAATAATGCAAAGACAAAAATGCTGATTATATTGTATATTGTACAAAATTCTATCAATGGTTTAGTAGGGTGTTTGTAATATGGTTGCTAGGTAATGTACAATCGGATCAAATAATCTTACAAATTGATTATGGTGCCATTGAAAGATTTTTGCATAAAATAGAAAAATTGACATTTTTTGTCTTATATAATTAACACTCAATTCTTACCCAATCCCAATAAAGCACACTAAATTTCTATTTTCAAAAAATTAAAACTCCATTTTTGATGAATTGGTCCATTAAATAATATTCATGGTTTTACACAATAATTGATTGAAAAACATGGGTGATGAATTCTCTTAAAATTCTATTACATAGATATGTAGGAAACACCTATATTCACATCTATACTTCAACAAGTATCTCCAAAAATGTTTTAGAATTCCTTCTATAGTGATTTCAATGTTAGGATGACAATGCCCAAATTTTGTAAAATAGATATCTCCTTGTTGTAATTAGATTTTGCTATTTGACCCTCTCAATGTACCTAATTTTGTACATTTGAACATGATGGTAATTATTTTGCCAAAATCTAGTTAAAATATAGAGATGTCTATTTTACAAAATTTAGACGTTGTCACCCCAACATTCAAATGTCTTTATTGAAAATTATGAAGCTTTTCTAGAGCTTTTCTGGAGATGCTTGTTCAAGGAGAGGGGTGCTTATGGATGTATTCCACATATCCATGCAATCAAATTAAAATTCACCACCAATGTTTTTCAATCAATTATCATATCAATTGACAAAAAATGGAGTTCTGATTTGTTGAAGCTAAAATTTGGTGTGCTTGATTAGGAGTGCATAAGAATTGAATGTTAATTATGCAAGGCAAAATATGCCAATTGTATTCTATATTATGCAAAATTCTATGAATGGCGCAATTGGCATTTTGTAAGATTATTGGACCTGACTGTACTGTACAGTACATGCAATTCTATGAGCATTGTGCTTGCAGTCCCAATGTAGTAAAAGGCTTGCAGCAAGTCAGGTGCCGCCTTCATGCAAGCCCAAGTACTGGCTTAAAACTTGAAGTGCTAAGAACTAGAGACACCGTAGAATATCACGTGACAGGGTAATAACCTTTAATTTTGGGTCTTGAACATTTCTAACTGAATAATGAGGAGAAATTTCAAAGCCACATTTGCATCAATGATTTTAGTACAAGGGAAGACTTACCAGTAGTCTAAAAATTATTGTAATATGCACCAACTACAAAATTTCTAAAATCAATAAGCTAAAATTTTCGACCGAATCAAAGACTCACTAATATCGGACTAAGTCCTGCCTTTCCTGAGGTGCAACGCATTGCCAAAGGGAGATGTAGGCTGGTATGTTCGCTGCAGCGACTCCCAAAGCTGCTAAGCGGCGGCCGTATTCCTGTTTCACATTTCAATGAAGACCCCAGAGTTTTAGGGAGCTCATTTACCAGAACAGATAACGAGGTCAATTAATAAGCTTCAGGTTGTGAGCCTAGTTCCTTCTTTGCTTTCTTGAAAACCGCAAAACGCGTTGCTCTCATGAAACTTACGTAGCTTAAGGCTCGCAGATGCTGCAACAGTTTTGATTCCAACAAGTAACTTTGAGAAAACTGTACCTGGACGTCCAGGAACAATTGCGCACAGATCTTATCCGAGAGATTATCAGAGATGTTGTCACTGGTATCGGCAGCTCCGGCGCCTCTTTGTCGAATACCTCGCCTAAGAAGCTGCAATGAGGCTTCGGTTTGTCTAGCCTGCAGATGATAAGAGTTTCGCATTGGTGTTAAATGATGGATGAACGAGATCGAAGCAATCACATTCCGAACAAACAGGCATACTTTCAAGACAAATGCTCCTTACCATTGACACCATATCTCGCGCTAAAACATCATATTGGGACGTTATTTTTTCTGAAACGGATGCGATAATCTCTGCTTGCATCTCTTTCGATATATGTGCATAACGCTCATCTTCCACAAATGCCTGCATTGATGACTCATTCAACTGAGAGTCAGGACCAAAACAACTCTTCAAGTGGCCAGCACAAGGGATGACTTCTGGAAAGAGCTAGACTTGGAATGTGAAAAAGGGCGACATACAGAGCAAGCACAGAGCACAAAAAAGGGATTAAAAAATGCATGCAAACAAACACTTTGATTCTAGCATCATCAAACTTGACAAACAGAGAAGAGAAATTAACCTTGAGAGGCTGGAAGACACTTGTAACGTAAGGAGAGTGGCGACTGGGAAGAGGTCGATTTGTCATACGATATGTTGCGACTATACCTTTGGCTTGCTTTAGGACCTGCAACAAAGTGAACTGATGAACAAACGGACACAGCATGGTAACTGAAGCAATAAATAGTCATGAATGTTGCCTTTGGTAAATTAGGCAGTTGCACATCAGCATACAATGTGCTGTTCGAGAGTTATCATGAAAGGGGATATAATACAGATACAAGTAGACAATCTTACCTCTACACACTTCTCAGTCAAAGCCTCTGTGAGTACATCAGTGAGAGCAGGTACCATATTCAGCAAAGATTGTGACCCCAGAGACAAGCTTTCACGCACCACTGCCGTAACATTATCTGGGCTACCACGAAGAACATCCAATATTTGTTCAATATACGAAGTCTTTATTAAACGAACCAGAAGCTCTACGTCACACCTTAGCTGCACACAAAACAAGCTCATTAGAGAACAGGTGCCGCACCGATCTTGGTCCCAACTGGAGAAACCCCGGTTCAAAAAGGGAACTCACGATAACTCTTCCTTACAAAAAGAATACGTTGAATCTTAGCACTCATGCTTAAAAATAGCGATCATTGAAAGAGACGATATCGACACCAAAAACGACTCCCTGACCAATCGAATTATTTTCTGAAAAAACTGTTGGGAGTAAAAATGATAGAACAGCAAGAAATGAAGAGCATCAAATTTCAAGGCGGGGGGCTGAGCCCTACAAGGACAAAATCTTCAGGAGCGGAGCTTAGCGCCCACTCGCCTCCAGGATTGTTAGTTGAATCGCCGGCATTGCGAGCAGCCAAACCAACAGATAACCATGTCGCATATCTGAGAAATTTGCAAATTACAAACGAACATGAAGGTCAATAAAGCGAACATCAAATGAAGTAGAGACCGATTCACTCTTTTACCGTGCCTTCTGTTTGAAATTTACAGAAATTTGACGAACGAAGAATAGAGTATGACCAAATAATTCTGCAAGCAGTCTCACATTGCCATCATCAACAAATCCTCTCCAAGGGAAAAAATAAAAAGGTAATGAAAACACTTTGCTAGTAAATTTGGAAAGATTGGGGGACTTTTACAGTAATAGCAACGGAAAACACCAAACAAACAAGAGGACGGTGAGCTGGGCAGACCTTGACAGCAATTGAAAAGTAAGGCGCAGAAATTTATCAGAAATGGAATCAATGCACACATCCTCTTGCCAACAGCGTTGCAGGCACTCCCACAGTGTGCTGCTTGAGCTTAAAGCCAACCCAAGCTTATTTTCACCAGTTTTCTGTACTGCCGGAGATCCTGCAAGGGCATTATCCAAAGATTGTGCAATCTCCTGGAATCTGCCAGGAGAGTACTGGTCAGAGATTTAATCACCGCATGTTTCAGAAGTGACTACCGTAGTTGCGCACAAAAGAAAATTACAGAAGATCCAATCCAATGGAAGCACTCGCATAGAATGATACTTGATCTACTCCAAAGACCTAAGTTGGGAACTCTCCTCTCTTCAAAATATGTTTGCAGTATTATACCTTACGTCAAAAATGAAAACTGGTTATGGTCAAAGTTATTGAATGTCCAAACCCAATCTTTCCCTCATCAATGAAAGGCTACAAGTCAAACCACATACCTCAAGGTAAAATATATCTGCAAGTTCCACTGCTTCAAGAAATCTGTGTAGGCAATTGTGGTCCGAAAAGCAGCTACTGCATTCTGTGAGCGACAATATCCTGCATACAAACAGGCAAAGAAATCACAAGTGAACACTGCTCTCGCAACAGGACTATGGAATGACCTAATCAGATTGATATCCTAAATCACAGACCTCAATAAACCAATCGCATGATTTGCATTTATATGATAGTAAGGTGAGCCGAGAGTAAGACGAGCCAAGAGGGAGATGATCCAATGGCGGCAGTAGAGCCATCCTTGAAACAACTCACATCTGACTTCAACAAATGCTAACAAACAATAGTTCACAGAAATACTCTTTCCACTGCAATTACCTGTGCGCCACGCTAATTCTAAAGAGAATAACATTCACTGGAATGGGGTAAGTTCTTGAATTTTGTAATCTGTTCGAAATATTAGAATCCACCAAAGATACGATAGATATTGGTACTTGATTGGCACTTTGACGTGCTCAGAATTATCAAGGTAAAGACATTCTCAGCTTTCCAGGATATTTCAACACACAGTATGATTGGACACCACTAATTGGACACCACTAATTCCGCCCGCGCAGTTACTTCCGGGAAAAGGTGAAGTTAACAAAAAGTAGAGAATACCTTCTAGAAAACTTAAAAATTTCAGACTGGATTTGTAGTTAGCCAGAAACTCTGCAGGTTTTCCAGGAGAAAATGCACCAGGCTTTCCCTTCTGCAGAGCTGAGAGAACCTCCTTCAAGATAGAATTGCTTAAAAAGTCAAACACATGTAGTCCGGGATTTGCTGCAAACATCCAACAAAACAATCCAAGTGCATCAGTCACACGACGAATCCTCCTTCCAAACTCTCCATTTCCATATTGAAACATACAGGGAAAGAAGCTCAGATATATTGCATTAGGCTGTCTGTGATTTCATAATCCTACAAGAGTTCATCTGTAAATCCTCTCCTTGGAAGCATTCATTTCTAGCATTATCACTTGACTCATTCAAATCTGTTAAAACAGAATGCTAACACGTTCAGCCGATGACTGGAAAATGGTGCCATAGCCAAGCAGCTGTGTACTGGATACTTAGATTCCATCCTGTAACAAAGTAATTGGGCACATGATCTTTTGATAGGGATTTAGAGTAATGGACATAATTAACCCTTCGTGCAACAAGACACATCCAGAGTTTCAACAGGCGATACATATGGAATCATTCTTATATCACAAGAGCATGTAGAGTATCAATGTCGTCAATACCTGCTGCTGCTTTGTCAAGAAGGAATTGGCAGTCAGTCTGAATATGGGCCTTGATTTCCTCAAAAACTTCTTCAAGCCTGTCACTTCTTGGTGCCACTGGGACCCCTACTGGCGAGGAAGAAATGATTCTCTGTACAAATGGTGCCACAACAGCAGATCGGAAAGCCTCCTCAGCTCCAGCACTGTTGTCTATGGCAGCGTATGCACGCAAGCAATGGACAATCACTGTATCATCCTGCCGTTCAAGACCTCCCACAAAACTTCGTCGTAAACTAGCATTCAAAGACTCGTCTGCACAGGTTATGCGAGTCTGCATATTTTGTATAAACGGCAGGTCCTGGGGAACACGGAAAACCACAAATTGAGATAGATTGTGTATTACATCGTATCACAGTGGTCAATATCAATATAGCAAACATATCTCCTTCAACACGTTGATGACGTCGCCAGATGCAAATAAATATAAATGACATACTAGCAATTAGAAAGAAACCAATATGAGACCTTCACAACCAACACGCGAGATTCTTGTCTGGCAAAAGTGCATCTTCTGTTACAGACTGAAGAGTTCCACTAAGGCAACGGAACGTCAGCTGACTCGCGTTTATTCTAGTAGAATGTTAACATAGATGATTTGATGAAGACACAAAAGTGAATCCAAGTAATGGCCGTCACTAGCTTTTTAAAGATACCCATGGAGAGCACAGCGCTTGATGAACAAACCTGAGCACGCGCAACATAGAACTTCAAGCGGTTCATTTCACCAGCAATCCTTTCCAGCAATCGACTCCGTGTATCCTCCAAACTGGCACCCTGGTCTTCTCCTAAATTACCGTTGCTGTAAGCCCTCCTTAATCCATCGGTCCTATCAGCATGGGGCAACTGCGGCCCTTCTTCAGGCATGCTTTGCAACTCGAGTAGAAGCTTCTCAACCTGCATAACTTTCAAATAATAGCATAAGCAATGCTCATAAATAAAATTGTTACATAGGGACACTATTATCACAGTGTACATAAGCAACAATAGACCTTTCCGTTAGCTGCTTCATTAAGCGATACCGCAAGTTGATCACGTCTGCACCGACGTGATGCACAACGAAGTTGGTGAATCCTTTCGCCAATAGAATTGTACTCATTGTCGACTTAAGCCTAGAGCACTAGCGCAATTATGTTGCTCCAAAATGTGAGCCATTCATAGGAGCGGTTGGGATTAGAGGAACACACCAGCTCGATGAAACCATCACACCATTAGACTGTGGCATAGAAGTGGAGTCATGACCATACGTTGTTATCACTTTGTTTCTATATGTGCTATTTCTCACAATGCAGGCTTCATTCGAGTGAAAACGTACAAGTTTGGAAATAGAACAATAAAAGAGATATCAAAATGTATACCACTGTTGTCGCCTAGTCATGACGCGCAAAGATTTGTCAAATACTTATACTCATCACTGACAATTAAACGATTGTGTATCGCCTAACAGCACGTAGGAAACTTCAGGCACTCGCAGAAAAGAACCTACTACTTGAATCCGGTCATGCAGGCCTTAGTTTGGACCCTGAAGGATCGACAATTGTTATTATCCAGTAGAAATTTAAAAATCGCAGACTATGCAACGACTGAAAGAAAAGAGAGACTACAGACACTGCCTCAAGAACATTATAGCAATTCTGAAGTAATCAATTCACTGGTAAGAATTAAACCTTGGAAACAACATGAGAGGTGTCCAACAGCAGTTCCAATATTTCCCTAGATGCGGACGCATCCGCCCGTCTCTTCAATCCGTCCTGCAATAAGAGCAGCGTGCTGTTCACATTATCCCTCACTAAAACAAGCTTCCCCCGGAGCTCGTTCAAGGGCATCCGCATGCGTAGCACAGCGCCGTCGACATCCACAAGCTTCGTACTCAGGTTCACGAAATCTGTATAATCCCTATTGATAAGCTCCACGAGCTCGTTCTTCAATCCTCCCAAATGACCTCGAAGCTCCGCCCTGAGGGTTTCAAACGGCACAAAGCGTCGCAAATCGGAGATATAAGCCTCCGGATCGAACGACGACAACGAGAATGCATCTTTCTTGAACCACAGAGGCGCGGAGTCCCCATCGTCTCCGAATAGAGACGCCACGGACTTGTGGCTCAACGGGAGCGGCGAAGGAGGATTAGTCTCCATTACGGGCGACATTGTTGCTGATTTCCGCTAAAAAACCAGAAATCAACAAGATATCTGCTGCAGAGACACACCCGAGCTCATCCTCGAACCCTAGCCAAGCCCCGCCTCCTCGCCACGGAGCGCACACAGTGGATCTCCGAAATAGCAGAGCATTATTTTCGTGCAGCTGCACGATCGCAAGAGAGGAGACCCGAAGGCCTTGGAGGAGAGAGACGACGAAAACTGAACGAATGGTTTGAAAACCCGACGAACGAGAAACAGAATTTGACAGAACTGCCACATCAGCAAGGAATAGTGACGAGGTGGCATCCAGAATATGCTGAGTTGGAAAGGATTGTTCCTTGAGCTTCTGCATGTGGTCCTTCCGCTTCTCGTTTGGAGGTCTCCTCAGAATTGCTACGTTACCTCCGCCCAAGGATGCAGCTGCAAATTCCGTGGTTGCCGCGAATGTTGTCGATACCACCTATTTGCGAATTTCTGCCACCAAATCCGATTAGCAATGCAGTGAAAGCACGACGCTATTTCTTTACGGGGAGACGAGCGCATCCTCTGCTGGTCAGGTAGGCGTTTGCTGTGAATCGAGGGCCTTTTGAGATTATAGGGTTTCAAAGCTGGTCTCGGAGTTCACGCCACTGGAAATGCGCCTGGGATTCGACGGGAGGCTCGTGGACGAATAGCGATTAAAGGTTCGATTGCTGGTACGAGAAATTGTAGCTCGATCTCTGGTGAATTTGCAAGCGATCAAGTTGCGTTCCAGGATTCCTTTGCGACACTCATTTGCTTGAAATTTCGAAACATTTTTTGGGTTTGAATAAATTACAGATTATAACCTAGAATAGGCCGGTAGTCCGATTACAATTTCTTCCTCATTTTGCTGTTGAAATTGGTAGTTGCTGGGCGGACTCTCTACAGTTAAAATATCTTCGTGTCGTGTCTCCGTCCTCGGATGCAATGTAGGTTTCGGAGAAAAAAGTGTGAGGGTCCCACGGCACCAACATTTGTCGGCAATTATTGCGCCTTATTGAGCGGGAGGGTTGAATTGATAGTTCATAATGTACTGCCTTAAGGCCTTCGTGTACATTGCATATGATTGTAGTACACTATCTTGTGCAAAGTTTTCTCAAGCGCTTTTAAAGGGCGAATAATTATCTGTATGATTGGGCTCGTTAGCTTCTCATTTGCTCATTATCTGGAAGGCAAGGACAGCGTTGCTGCCCTATGCAATTTGTGTGATTGCCATCCACTGTGCATACCTTCTGAGCTGCAGTGCGTTGACCAACTCTTCATTTTTCCTTTTGCACCCATTTCGGAATCAGCAAGTTTGCTTAGATTGCCTTTCCTTAGATGTATCTGTGCGCTCTGTAGCAAGCGTTATGGGTGTTATATGTGACTGTCCATCGTGTTTGAATAGGGCGATGGAGAGTGAAACTCATCGATACGTTGCTGTTGATTCGTCTCATCAAGAAGGTCAATTTGTCGACAGCAAAGTTAGTGGGAGAAATGGTGGCTATGGAGGTATGTCCAGATTCGACGGACGACCAGCCTGTGACAAAGGAGATGCTCTTATGGAAGATATTTTTTATCTTGGGCAGTTTGGGCATGTTGCATTAACTCTCTCCGAGACTCATCTTTTGTGGCATTCCGTGGAGGATGATAAGAAGATGCTGGTAACTAATCATACCCTTACGTTGATTTGGTTTCACAAGTGGGGTAGAGGATGTTGAATAACGGAACCTGTACGTGGTTTCCTCGAGATGTCCATATTTCTAAGCGTCTCTATGATGCATCTTTCTCTCAGGCATGTCGTTTGGGGGGATTTGCTTGTGCAGTATTTTGGTCAGACCCTCTCTTTGTAGCACTGGTATTGAATACCCTCAGTTTGAAAATCTCTGATAGGAAGAGCAAGGTTTCTAGGTGTTGTATTAATCGTATATGGTGTGGGTGAATAGGATGCAGTTGCGTTACTGTGCTGTGGAACTACACATGAGGATACTGAAGGGCACCTGCCGCTAGCAGAAATATTCGCAGTGAGTTCATCGGGTTTAGGTCCTGTCCGTCAGGCCAAAGCGTCCGTGTACGGTTCTCTACCACCAAAACAGGTATGTATATTTTTACGTGGAGAAAATTAACACCTCGAGTGAAGTTAAGCTTTAAGTGCCAAGTTCTTGTCTGGCAATCAGAATAATGTTGTGCTTTGAGCAACTTCTTTCATATCTTTAAGGGCGACACTGCGTTTATGTATTGTCCTCATACTGGGAAGGGTAGTTGCACAGAGTTGAGGTGCACTCATTTCTCCGGTCCGGTGCCAAGTGGGTCCCGAAGGTGTATGTATTCGGCCACAACAATGCAGCTGTGGTGCAACGGTTGACTCAAAGGATTCAACTTCTACTACACGCAGATTCTCACAGGCCAAAGACATTGCTGGTATGTTTCACCCTGATAAGCCATCTATTGTGGTGATTTTCAGAGGCCTTCATGCACGGAGTAGTCGAAGTGACGAGCTATGTCATGGAAATGTAATTTATTCTGACACAGGTGAAAAGCAGTAGATGTATGACTCTGGAGCTCAAAGCTGGCCTTCGCAAAAATGTACTCAAACGATTTGTTTTTCATGGTTAGCGCAGGTCTTTGTCAATCCATATGGAGGAAAGGGGTCTGGTGTACAAACATGGGAACGAGTAGAATCGCTTTTTCAGTTAGCGAAGATCAAAGTGAAGGTAAAGTTCATAACGTACTAACTCTCCAGGCGGTTTGCATGTTCTGGCTATCAAAGCTTATACACTCAAATGTTAGACGATCGTTAATGGTGTTATAAACTATCAAACAAAGTGTTGGAGATCCACTTTTTGGTTTTGCACCCACGTCATGTGGATGTCGAATTGCTGGAAATTGAAACGCAATCTCATGTCGTTGATTGTTGCAGGTGATCAAGACTGAAAGGGCAGGCCATGCACGTGATATAATGGAACGAGCTACGAAAGATGAACTCCAAGCTCTGGATGGTGTGGTTGTCGTGGTCCGTTTTCTTGTAACCTTATTGCAGATAGAATAGGAATGTCTTTTGTATGTTGTCATTCAAAATCGAATTGAATATTCAGCATATGGTGCAACCTGCAGATGAGTTCTATAGTTCAATAGTTTATTTTTATTTTTTCAATACGAGGCTTTCATCTTGGATGTTGGATCTTGCCATCTACTTTTTCTGGTAGGTAATTATCACTCTTGGTAACATGCTGACTCACTTCTAAACGACTGTCATGTAATGTGTAGGGTGGAGATGGTTTTTTCAACGAAGTTTTAAATGGCTTAGTTACAAAGCGCCACAAAGCGCAGGCTGCTGTCGTGCCTCAACGGTTGAATAGCTTTTATAAGAAAAGGACTCTTCGACAACAACGTGATTCTGAGGTTAATTTAATGTTTAACAATAAAGGAGGTTTGAAATCCCTACTTGGTGATTCAAACACCTCATTAGGAAGATATTCAGATCAGCAT
Source organism: Straminergon stramineum (assembly GCA_963920665.1). Classification (NCBI taxonomy): domain Eukaryota; kingdom Viridiplantae; phylum Streptophyta; class Bryopsida; order Hypnales; family Calliergonaceae; genus Straminergon; species Straminergon stramineum. The sequence continues at coordinate 14,135,395 of OY987267.1, read as the reverse complement.
CCTCTCCTTCAGAATAGAGATGCTCCTTCAAATTCAGGAGCTGCAGTTAGTCAAGAGGGCAAGAATGCTGGCACAGGAACGAAGACCAGTTCGAATGAGTTTGAATCTGAAGAACCCGAGACAGCTGTAAGGGATGCAATAGCTCATGTTAAAGAAGGTGAATTGCGAGGACAAGCTGACGGTGATTCTTTAGGTTACTTCTCCGTTTCCCTAAGAGTGCCAGTTCAGAATGACCAAGGAGATTTCTTGCAACCTACAATAGATCCAATCATCGGTTCAAAGAGGAAAGGTACGAATGCATTTTGTTCCGCTAACCTCATGATTCACGCTTGAGCTAAACTGCATTAAAATTACCACTTATTACCAGCTCAAACGGGGTTTGATCATGATTGCATTCGATTATTTTTGTGAAATGCAAGCTGGTGGTGAATCTTTAAGCTATGAACTGCAGGTGATGATTCTGAGTCTCCTGGAACGAGTTTGAGCAGTATAGAATTGGAGAATCCCAATACCTCTCTATCAAATTCGAATGCCAATCTACGGATTGGAATAATACCTGCGGGATCTACGGATACAGTTGTTATCAGGTGCATAGCAGTTTATTGTTACCTCTCAGACTCCACAAGCCTTGAGTTATTGAATTTCCAGTTGCTTGCTTAAGCCTTCACTTTAAGTGAAGGCTGTTGTTGCAGGGAGATTTGTCTGTATTTAGTGAGAGCCTCTAATATTTTCACTCTGTTTCGTATTGCAGTACTACAGGGACACGGGATCCTTTAACGTCAGCACTTCACATAATTTTAGGAGACAGCATGCCTCTGGATATTGTTAGAATAACGGGATGGAAAAAACCCTCTGAAACTTCGCGAAATGAGAAGCCAGAAGTCCGTTATGCTGCATCGTTTGCTGGGTACGGACTCGTCCGATTTAGATACTGATTAAGATTATGACAAGCTCACTGACTTTCTTGGCTCTTTCATTGTGACATATTCATTGATGGGACTGTTGAATGTGAACCAGAAACAAGATATTTATGAAATGGGTTACGTTGATGATTTGTAAACAGGTATGGCTTCTATGGAGACGTAATGAGGGAGAGTGAGGTTCTGCGGTGGATGGGCCCTGCTCGGTATGATTTTGCAGGCACTTTGGTCTTCCTAAAACACAAGTAAGCATACCATAAACCTTGTCTTAGTACCTTTCAATATACCATGTTTTTGGTTATTGCTATCGAATTTCGCATTGATTATTTTACGTGCTTCTAAAGTATTGACTACGTAACAGGACTTATGAGGCCGAAATCTCGTTTCTAGATATCCCGCAGGATCAGTCAGATCCTCAGCAACTGAATCCTCAAGGTCCTTGGACTAAAAAATCATTCTTCAAGTCTACGCATGGTCATAAAGAAAAGGTGCGTTCATGATGTTGAAGCTTTTCAAAAGAGTGGTTACGAATAGTTGAACATTTTAGTTCATAGGGTGAGCTCCTGCGAACCTTTTCCATCCGAAATTGACTTTTTGACTATTTTCATAGGTGGAGTTTCTGGAAATCTACATAATCATCGACATAGCACTAACTCATCATAACACTTACTCTGATCCCAAAGATGAATTTGCTTGGAGGCTTACTGAAAGAGGCTGTGGTACCTTGCAGATTGTATGCCTTGCAAACTGTGCAGTTTGTGCAGGTGGGTTTGATTTTTCGCATGTACTCAACTGTGAGAGTGATACTGAAGGGTCTCAACAAGCAGTGGGTCTGCCAGCACCCACATGGAAAACATGCCATGCGAAATTTCATAGCATCGGGGCCGCAGTTATGTCATGTCGGAATGAAAAAGCACCTGAAGGAGTGGCAGCCCATGCACACTTGGCGGATGGTCTGCTTCACTTGATCCTCATTCGGGAATGTTCTCGTCCTGATTACCTCAGGTTGGTTCGATCAGATGTTCAACTTAACACGAATGAAAGGTTAGGAGGTTGAACAATTAGCGTGAAAGTCGGGCGTTCAGTCCAATGCATTTTCACCCTGAGCTGTTTACAGCAGCTTACAGTCCTTCGTAAAATTCTAGAGAAAATCAACAACTCTGTAAGCTACCTGAGATTGTAGATGTGTCATAAACCTCTATCCCAAAGGCTCAAACTAAAATTAGAAAGTTTTAAAACATATTTCTATCTTTTGAAAATTCAAAAAAGTTTCTTCTTTTTAATGGCACATTTGTTACGCTCCTTGAAGTTTCCGGAATGATTTATTTCAAAGCCTTTAGATATGGAAGTAGCGACTTTGGGCCATTGGGGCACGTAGGGAAGTTAATGTTTAGTTTTGATTTTTGTGAAAGTATGATTTGTTTGACTTGCATGGATGGTTGGTTGAAGACGTGAATTTTCTTAGCATATTTTCACTCTTGTACTAGACTTTTCTTATGAAGACTCCTTTGTTCATGTACCTTTCCTTTGGATAGACTCCCCCTGTTTATAGAATCCTATAACCATTTGGGTTTCTATGTTCACAGGCAGCTTCTGCGTTTGACCAGGCGTGGTGCGGATCCTTTCGATTTCTCCTTCGTTGAGCACTATAAGGTATGGAGTTGGGTATATTACTAGCGCATTTTTTGTACTCTTGCGTGATTGATTACATAATAGCAGCCATGCTTCTTACGAAATTTTAATACCATAGTTTGATCACTATATGACTATGTGCAACTTTGTGATCTCTCTTTTTTGGTGCTGCAGACACCTTTGTTCACATTTAAATCGCATGGGGACAAGGAAAGCGTTTGGAATGTGGATGGTGAACTACTTATAGCGCGTCAGATTACGGGGCAAGTATTTCGTGGGCTTGTTACTCTCTTTGCAAGGGGGCCGGAAATTTGAGCATGTCGAGGAGATCTCTTCTTTGTTCAACAGCGGATGTACATTATTGTGCGTATGCACTACAAGGATCAGATCGTTAGCAATAGTTGTTTCCAAATTGCAGACTGCTCTGACTGCCATTTGTAAATTTGAGAAGTACCCAAGGTCACAATAATCAATACCCCTTCAGTTATTAGCGCTAGTGAGGCCTCAAAATTTATAGACGTTTCTTCTGTGATCGAAAATCATACAGTGAGTAAAGTTCTAGATAGGGAAGTAAAGACCTTCCTTGCTATGTAATCTGTTTCTCTCCTGCTGAAATTCATGAAATAAACTGAGAGCATAACATACTTGTCTGTCGGAAACACGTAGATTCATCATCGCAGTAATTTATAATGACTAGTGTCCAAGGATCTCTATTTGGCTATGTTCAATTACATGCTAATAATTGCAGTGTGGCTTTTCTCCGGGGTACATCCCGACATGATTGGACAATAAAATGCTGAACCAGTGTCTTTTCCTTAGAAATCTGAATCCCTCTCAAAAAGTCTAGTGCATCATGAGGTCTGGTATTATGAATTTGCCGGAGCTTCATCATGCGGTGCTCCCGTTCAATGGTACAGTTATTAATACCTCCCCAACTGTAACGACAAATCCATCTGCCTGTGTCCTGCACCTGCATCATGTATCTGGAATTCACTCCGTTGACAATGAACTATGAGGATGCCAAGATTATAAATGCTTGCGACGGCATTTCCTTGGAAACAAATTGAAATTGGCATACTGTGGAGTTGTGTCGACTAGAAGAGCTTCACCAGTGAAGCGATGAAGCTGTTGCAGGGTTCAGAGGGTTCCTTATTTTGAGAAGAAGATGACACATCCAATGCTGCAGAGAAATGAGCGAGTGGTGAGTTTCATTGACCTCTTACTTTGAAAACTGCATTTGATCTCCCTCTCTTATAAGCTCTTTCAAAGTGCTCCAGAGTTCGGACGTGTGGGTCGATGTTGTCTACCTCGTCTGCACAGCCGATTCCTGCAAGCTTCATCCACACACACGGTCACATGCTGGACACGGTGATCATCTTGACGGGACCGATTGGACACACGCACTCTGTAGCGATCAAGACATACCCTCCTATTCGTGGTCAAGGACAAAGGGTCCGGGTTTTTCTGAGTGCTGGCTGGAAGGAATTTGTGAAGGAAAATGGTTTTCCGGAGGGTGACTGCGTCCTCTTCAGGCTGGTTGGAACTTCAGGTTTCCTTGTCTCTTCGAAACTCCAGCAGAACGCCGTGTACAGAACTCCTCTCTCGAATTGTGAAAAGAACGCGGACTTGGGTAAGTCTGTGGTTCCTTGGTTTGTAGTAATTTAACCTTCCGATGGAGACGTGGAACCTTGGTTTGCGGTATGGCTCCATGGTCTTCCCTTCCATACTTGCCAAGTGTGAATTCAGTTTCAACCATGCAGAAACAAGTATCCATCCAGCCGGAGACAACATGAGGGATGAAGGAGTCATTGTGTATCCTTATCGTCGAGAACTGGATTGTCTCAAGTATCCAGGACTCGATGCTGCCATCAGTTCGAACTCCAGATTTCCCCAGTTTATCAGCAAGCTCACAAAAACCCAACTGGGCGATTAAGTCCATCACCTGGTAAGAGCTCACGGACCACCTGTTCGCATTGAAGCTTTTTGTGAATTTTTTCACCAGTCAGAGTTAGGCATGCACAAGCGTGTGCGTTTACTGACATGATCCAACCATTGCATTTTAATCTCTGTCTCCTACAGTGTCCAAGTTAGGGAGTTGCAGAACGCTTATGATGATCGTTGTTTCGTAGTAACTCAGTAAATTCACTGAATTGGTGCCAATTCGATTTGCCAAGGAGTATGGACACAAATTTCAAGCGCGTGTACTGCTCCTTGGCCCATGCGATCTTTAGAGAATTGTGAAGCTCAAGGTTTCTTCCACTGTTAGCACGACTATCCGAGTGCAATTCAGGCACGGTTGGAAAAATTTCGCACTTGAAAATGGGTTCGAAGAACGTGACTTGCTGTTTTTCTCTCTTGTGGAACTCCAAGTTCATTGTTCAGGTGTTTACCGAAGCCAAACGGTTACAATGAGCTATCGGGACTGTACGCCTCCTAGCCGTAAATCTGCAAAAAAAATTTGCAGTGTGTTATCGTTAATCTCTGTCTGTTGCACTTTGGTGTTCGAAGAAAGTCACACCTCAGAGTTCATCACATTTTTAAAGTATTACACGAAATCTTCAGTCTTTCCGTTGTGGACAGAAGATTGTCATTCCTGCGTGGACGCATTCAACAGTGCCTTGATTTCATTTGGGCGTAGCTGCTTGTCCATGCCTAATGCCAGGGCTTCATGGGCTTCGGAGACAGATTGCCATGGTAAAATTAGATTTTGGTAATTGAAAGAACCAAAAAACACTATTTCCACATATTTGGCAGGGTTTCAGTTTGTTTTTGCCATACTTCTCCCCTTAGAAATGATTGGGTTGACTAAAGTTTCAAAGAATTGGCATGATTGCCATTTGAAAAGTTGACATGTAAGAATTCAAACTATTGTGATGCAATCAGATTTGACTTGGACTTTTACAATAACCAGTTTTACAGAAACACTCTCAGTCAGTTTCCAAGCTTTCTGTGGCCCTCTCCTTCATCCTCACATAAACTTTCTTGACATCTTTTCAACATTAGCATGTCAACTCTGTCAGGTTAAACTTCTAATTGTTAACTACCAAGTGTCATTTCAAATTTTATTAACTTGATTGTTCATATAGAGTAAACAAAAATCATGAGTCACAATGACACAAAAACAACATATCATCTAAAAGACTACTCACTCCAACTAAAGTTCAATGATTACAAAGGATCATGCCCATAGTGTTCCAAATAGAACCAACACCATGGCAATTTTCTTTGAAAGGCATGTGAAAAAGGTCCATAATCTATTAAAATTATTATATACCAAACTAAACTCATACATATACACAATAACTACTACTTCACAAGTGTTGAGCTATTTGAGCTCTAGAGCTCACCTCAAGTTCATTCAAACAACTCCAATACAAGGAAACAAGCAATATGACAACGAAGAAGCATGTGCTTAGAAGTCAAGTCTTGCGAGGGAGACAAGTTTATTCAAACAACAACAATGCAAGGAAACAAGTGCCATGACCCTAAAGAAGCATGTACTTGAAGTCAAGTCTAGCGAGGGAAATAACAAATGAATGAACGAATAGATGAATGAATTCATGGTACAATTTCAAATTCTGAAAAGAATTTTCAAATCATAATCCTCAATAGCAATAGAGCATCGTCAATGCATATCTAAATCACCAATCTCAAAAACAAATCACTAGTGAAGACTCTCTAGTACCTCAAAATTTATAGAGAATGTCCATACATTTGTTGAAATCAATTGAAGCAAGTTGCATTGAGGATGCTTGTAGATGGCCATAGCATCATCATTACTGACTAGGTATTGACAAGCTCCTAGTATTGTTGCTCATCCTTTCCAAACACGGTTGTCTTGTCAATGGTCGTCGAGATTATCATCTTGCATTAATTTCGTTGAGTTCTTCCTCAATGGTGAGGTTTTCCCCATGGTGTCGATAAAGATTCTTGGATGACGACGACAAGGTCTCAGAGACAATGGTAAGTCCACCAGGGTTCAGAAACTTGTGGGATTCATAGGATTGCCTGAGCTCCCTTGTACCCGAGAGCACCGTCACATTAGAACTTGTGTCATTTTGCAAGATGGACACAATGCGAGCCATGTTGGGTCGTCTCTCTCCCTCATTCTAAATGCACAATAGTGCAAGCTTGATCACTCGTTGCACATCCTCTTCTTCTTTGTCACTTAATTGCAAAGATAGGTCCACCAATTCCCGTAGCCTGTTTTCTTTATACAACTTCCAAGCCTAAGCAAGGTAAACATGAACAAAATTCAATCTCCTTTCAAAATGATCATTGCACTAGATTCATCGGAGTGTAATTCACATTAGTTTCATAACTCACTAAATTACTAAGATTCACATACAGTAACCCGACCTATTAGTACCAAATTTTTCTAGTGACATAAAATTGATATACAAACTAATAGGAAGTGGGATCATATTTTTTGACAAAGAATGAATTAATTATGAAGTTTTGAAGCAAACTGACCTCAAGCCCATAAGTGCTAGTAGATTGCCTTAAAAAAAAGAATGAATCCATAATGGTCATCTTACTCACATGATTTGGCCAATTTTTATATTTTTAATGGTTGGAATAGCAAGGCACTAATGTGTCAACATTCATTCATAGTTTTACAATCAAGACGTGTATAAACATGTTGAAGCCACAAAAACACTCCTATGTGGTCACTTACATCCACCATTGGTGCCATTGTTACATTTGAAAAAATCCAATTACTTTACTATTCCCAAAAGGCACATTTAAACTTCTTATATGACCATTCCTAAAATGGCATAAGCAATCAAGGGACCAAAAAAGGGTGGCTTACCTTACATCAAACACAATATTTTCAATTGCAGAATTACACTAACAAATCTAACACGGGGGCTAACATCAACTAATATCTAGAACATTGCATAATCTAAAATAAACTAAACCGTTTAAAGAACAATGAAAAAGCCAATATATAATTTTGTTGATTTGTTTCAATAATGCTTTCCTAACAATGCAATGTTTGCCTCTCAATCTAATGATATATAGTTTTTGAGACCTTTAAAACTAAACTTCTCACAATATGATCAATCAAATGGTCATTTCAAAATCAAAAACCCTTCATTATGAATTCATGATAGAATGAAACATGAATTGAAGCCCATGAATATCCATTTTGGGGGGCTAGATGAGACAATTGGTATAGATGGGATTAGTGGACATACCAAATCAAAGAGATACATTTGGTCAATTGGCAAGCTATTATCAATGTTACGTCAACCAGAAATTATCTCCAAAACTAAAATCCCAAAGCTGTACACATCCACTTTGTCGCTCAATTGGCCACGTGCTGCATACTCAGGTGCCAAATACCCTCTGCCAATTCATTCATGTATCATTTGCATTAGATTTCTCTATCGATGCTTCAAATTAATCATTCTTTGTTTGCAAGAGCCATTAATAGCTAGAAGGAAGAAAAGATCAAGTTGCCTAGGTAACCAAATCATGAATTCTAACTAGTGATGGTGTACATTAACGTTATTCTAGTGTACAAACTATGACACTAAGTACTCGAAGGTTAGTTGGGAAAAGTATTTGGGCTTGCCCATGGCTTACTTTGTGCCAGCAACATGGATAGTCATAATATGACTCTCTTCATCCGGGAAGAGCAAAGCCAAGCCAAAATCTGCAATTTTAGGCTCCAAATTCCTATCAAGTAAAATGTTGCTAGCCTTGATGTCCCGATGGATGACTCTTGGTCGTGCATCTGCATGAAGATAATTCAAACCACGAGCAATTCCCAAACATATCTTCAACCGCCTTGCCCAATTCACCACCTACTTCTCTGGTCCTGTGATACAATTGAGATCACTTGATTCAACACAAAAATATGTACCTATGTGATTCACTATGCACAAGCAATCACATACACAAGCTAGAATAATACACCAGAAGTCATAATCATCCAGTAGGAGGTAGCAAATGAGTTGGGGGAAAGAAGAGAATTCCTAGTCAATGTTATTAAAAGGGAATAGAAACAAATCTCCTCAGGTCTAAGGAAACGTTGCAAATTCCATGAAAGGGAAGAAGAAAATGCAAAGTCTAACATGTAGTGGATGCTTAAATTGTAGAAATTATATATAATTGTTATAGTGAGTTGGATGAGAAAATGGTACCGAGTAGAATTTGGTCCACATCCAAGTTGTCGACATACTCATAAACCAGAATCCGTGCAGATTCACGAAGACAGCATCCTTTCAAATTCACAAGGTTTCTATGTTTCATTCCAGTGATGAGGACAATCTCATTTGAGAATTCATCAAGGCTCTGTAATGTCTTTGTGAAGAGCAACTTCACAGCCACCACTTGTCCACTTAGCAATATGCCCTGAATATCATATTATCCAAGTATCCATGATTATCCCTTAGAACTATTAAAGTAAGTACTTATATTCATCGAACTAATGAATTTCGATCAACTAAATTTGTGATAGTTTCAATTGCCTTAGTAAAACCTCAAATCTAGACCAATTCCAATTTCTAGAGCTCTACACATGGGAATGTCACAAATGTGGCACTACCTTTGTAACACACCATCTTACAAATCTAACCATTCTAAAAAAATGTCATTAAATTAAACAAATTACATGCCAATAAAACTTGAGTTGTATGGAAATTACTTTGTAGACAACACCATAGCCTCCTTCTCCCAATTTATTGACTTCATGGAAGTCTCTTGTGGCAACCCGCAACTCATTATATGAGTATATAGTAGGCTTGATGTCAAACTCATCAAATTCTACAACCAAGGCAAACAGTTAGTAAAGTTCAACTTTACTTGAGATGGGAACTACACCTTTCCCACAAACATGACAATGTGCACACTAAATGGCATAATCAAAAGTAGTAGTGTACAAGGTGAGGTCGACGCACTCTCTTGAAAATACAATAACAAATGTTGTTTGTATCTTCTGTTTTTGAGAAGAATTGTGCCCACAACGATCGACAAGATGAAAATTACCACAACCACACTAGTACATGCTGAGATGACGATAATCTTATGCCTAATCTGTTTGGTAGCTAAACAATAGGAAGAAATGGGGGTTTTGTAAGTGGCACTTTAATTGTTTGCCGAAGTTACTTGGGTTTGATGTATGCAAACATTCAAATAATATAATGCCTAATTTATTAGATAAGCATGTTACAAAGGAACATACAAATGAATTGTCTTCATGCCACAAATTGGTGCATCAACTTCTTGTAGTGTAATTGATGTAGAGTAATAACTAGCTCATAAAATGCATGTTACTACATCATACTAATTACCTCTAATTTCTTTGTACATATGAACCAAAGCAAGTAGTCTTGAGTTGTGATTACCGATTGGAGTATTGAAGCAAATTTGTTTACAATAGCATCTCTTGCCATCATTGGTATCCTCCTCATTGTCACAATAGGGGTTCCCTTGGAGTCTACGATGAATATTATCCCCACAAATGAAAGGTAAGTAGACTTCAATGCAAGTGTTTAATCACTCTTTGGCAAACACTTGAAACTTTCTACAATTGGTAAACAAAAAACTTGAAGGAACTAGAATCATGGTAGAAATACTCCAACAACTACTTGTGGGTGATATTTGGTTATTACTCTTGAAATCGATTCAATTTGTGCGATTCATTGTCCATTTCCATACATTGTTGCAATTCTAGGCACCAAAAATTATACAATACAAAGCTTTCAAAATTAGGCCTAATGTATTTTTATGATTAAAGATACATGGCCTATAAAGTGTCAAATTCCTAAAATTATATCAATTTAACCAAATTGACATTTGTGAGAGACACTAATTGTTTCATATTGCATTTTCCTTCTCAAAATCATTTTTTTTAACACATTTTCATCCAATATCAAGGGATACAATTTGTTTTAATGTAGGGAACTCTCGTAGCCTTTTTAACAAGGAATCCAAAAATATAAATGTATACATGCAATGAATATTTTTTGAGGACAACAATAGCATTAAAAACCTAATTATATGAGATTTTATAATACATAGGCCAAGCTCTTCAACTATAGGGTTTTTTTAAGTTTAAGTTTTTTTATGATAAATAAAACATTGAAATGACTTTTAATTTTAATTGGAGAGAACTTCTTCTATAGATTTTCAAAAATGATGCATATGAGTTTTTTAAAGTTTTTTTTCTTAGGTTTTTTTCTTAAGTTTTTGGTTTTAATAAATACAAAACCTAACATTTTCTACATTTCAATTTATTTAATTTGGTCTTCCCCTAACTTTGGGGGCCCTTTAACTTGATATAATATTTACAAAAGCCTTTACAAAAGCTATTTTAATCCCTAAACATTGAGAGTCTTCTCAAAAATTGATGATTTGAGAAAAATCAATATAAAGTGTTATTTGGCAGAATATTCTAGAAGAGTTCTCAAATAGAAGTTATTGATTTTGAGTTGTAGGATCCATCCACATGGTTAGATACTTAGATTCACTAATGATGTCACCAATATTGTTTTATAAATTTTGAAAGGAAAAATTCGAAATTCCATATAAAATAAATTCGATTACAAGCTAAATCTTATCATTTTTTGAGTAAGACTTGTTGGAATGGATTTGAAATGGGTTTTCTTGACATGGTGATTTTTTGAAATTTGTGTTCTTAAAATCTATGACCCCATTTTGGCAAATCCAATTTTGAACTACGGTCAATGCAATTTTGGCTTGTTCAAACACTTGATGTACTTGTACATTTGTAATTTTAGAAAAATACGTACTCAAATAACACAAAATCCAATTGTGAGATAGTACAACAACTTGGTGAAGTATCTCCATAAATGAGGATGACTTTCATCCAAGCACTAAGGGGGATGAAACTTGAGTATCAATTTGATTCATCATCCAGAAAATGGACGTCGGAACGCTTAGGGGTTAATGCTAATGCCTCTTGTGTGTAATACACAAGTTGTGTAACTTAGAAGGTAGTCCTCGAAAGGTATTCAAATTTCAAAATAAATTCCGATCTTGTAGAGATATCTCAATTGATTTTAGTACGTCCCAAAGGTTCTTTTAGTGTAAATAAAGATTTTTGGATTTGAAATTGAGTCACTCAAATCAATATTCTCTGATTTGTAAATTTCATACAATGGATACCTATGTTGCAGTAAGGCAGTTATAGAATTGCTAGTCATAAAATATCAAATGCTTACTTGGGCAATGCAACACAAAGTTATGGCTGATGGAAAAGACTCACCTGAAGACCGTCAGGGTATTGTTGATGCTGGTTTCATCATACTTGACCGCCGTGATATAATTGTTTGTCAAACCTAAAATTCTGAGATTCCCAGTTCTGGAGTTGTTGCCAGTTAAATTTTGTTCATGAAGAATTTGAGTGATGTCAAGGACTCCTTCGATCATGCTGCCGTCCAAATACCTGACACAACAAATATTATCAGATCTGTGTTTTAGGCTGGCATGAAAATCATGAAATACTAAATTAGGTTCTACTTCTGATTCTTTGCAGCTCATGTTTGACTGTCCCTCAGCTTCTGCCGCTGCTTGTTCTGGTACATTTTCTGGAATAAACTTTGGTTTCAAATTTTTTTTTTAAATCATGAAATACAATGTTTGAGAGTATGTTGATACAATTTGTTCAAGCCAAAAGTTTCTACTACAATTTAGGATCAATGTGAAGACAAATCTTTTACTCTCAAGTCTGTATGATATTAAACAATATTACACTAAACAAATATTATTGAGCTACAAATATTATCGAACTAGCAAGATTATCCACCTCAAGCTATATTAACCCCTAAAAGTCCAGAGTCATCTCTAGAATTAATGATTTGAGAAAAATCATTAGAAAGTGAAATTCAGAAGCATATTTTGGGATTGACATACAAAGCATGATTTTTTATGGTTTTTTGAATATTTTAAAATTCTAGCCTATAGTGACTAGTTCCCAATATAGGAAACCAACTTGAAATGGTCTTCTAGTGTAGCTAAATCTCTTCTAATGTGCTCATAAATTTGCAATCTACATCATGTTTCCAACTGAACAAGATGATACAACATGTGCTTCATTTGAAGCAGGTGATATCAAATCACTTGAATACTTTGATGAACTATATACAAAGTTCTTCAAAATATGTGCTTGACTCTTCTTTGTCTAGCTTTTACTCTTCTTATGATGGTGATGTCATTTCCCTAATGAAGATAATACTTCTAAGTGGCTCAATTCTTGCAAACACTCATTTATAAAATGCTCCTTCCTTTTGCATTTACTACATTGTGAAATTTACTTTAATTTGACAAATCAATTGACTTTCAACTTCTTCTAGTCTATAGTGAATGTCTTCTTAGCACGAGAAGAGTAACTACTCTAGTTGTAAAACACATTGTTTTTCTGAATAGTGTTCACACCTTCAAAATCTTTCAAAGGCTCTTCTTTGTATAAAATTACTCATGTCCAAAATCTCTTTAGAATTTGCTTTGCTTTCGGAACACTATCCAATGCTAACAATAGAAGTCAATAGGTCAATGGCAAACTACACTTGCTCTTGATCAATATTTTCTCATTTGAAATCATTTGTCCACGATCATTTAGCTGTGTAGCTAACTATTGCAATGTATTGATGAAAAAACTATAGAATCGTTCTCCCTTATCTTACAACTAAAGAACTTCTCCAATAAAGTTATGATACCTTCTTTAGAATGCTTTAAATGATATCGTAGGCAAATAGTAGATTCATTAAAAAAATAATTCTATGAAGTAATGTCAAAGTTTTTTGGAAATTATGGGTTGCTTCTATCAAAATCAAGTCAAATTCAAGTTCCAAAATATTGAAAACATGACTAGAAAATCCAATTTTTTTTTCGTCGAGTTGATTTGGTTCACTTTCCTATTGATTTGGACAATAATGTGTTGATTTGGGTTGGAGAGGACCTTCTTAGAGTAAGGTTTACTATTCTTCATCAATCCTCAAAGGTCATGGGAGGGAAGGTGAGAGATGGACCATTTGAAGAAAATATGCACTATTTGTGTTTTCAAAGGAACTTCATACTTCATTTAAGCATATATATATATATATATATATATATATCAAACGTAGTCACTTTTAAATCCATTTTTGATCTAGAGTCTAATAGAAAGTTATGGACAAGTGCGGAGACAACATATGATAATGTTTTCCCTGCCTTCCTCTAAATTTTGTTGAGTTGGAGGTTCTAAATTACAAATGGATTTTTGGAGATTAAATTTAACTTTATTTCCTAGAATTTACTAGTTGATGTTTGAAAAATGTCATTTTACAATGCTTACATGAGGTTTGAAATGAAATTGTGAAAATAATTAGTGCATTTGACTTGACTATGAGCACCTCATATTCTAGTTTATATATTCCATATGGATTATTGTACCTCCTACATTTGTAGTTCTATAGAGCACTTGCCAACTCAACATTCTTCAAAGAAAAAGTGGTAAGTGAAGGTATGTAAAATACATGAGGTATTAAACATACTAACTCCCTACAAAATGTAGTTAATTTTGTCAACAACTTATTTGTATAGTATAGTCCATCATCGCACTTTAATGATTGCTATTGATATTGTTGTCAAAGAATTACAACAATAGCTCACTAATCTTTCCTATCCCATTATGCTTTGACCCTAGTTGTTGATATCCATTGCATGATTAGCCTTCTTATCCCTTCTACTTACAATGTCGAATTGTTGTCTAGATTAGAAAATAAACATCATGTGCATCTTCTAAACTGGGTAATTAGAAATGTCATAGTGCTCTACAAATTCCATTTTTAAATTTTTGTCCTATGCCTTTGCCAAAATTTTGCAATTGGGTGATTGCAGGAAACACTTGTCCTATTTTTTGTCCCCTTGCCCTTGGACAAGTGATTTTTTGCTCATAACTTTTGCATCATTTGTCCGTTTGGCTTGAAATTTGGAATGAAGGTACATGTGGTAGTTTCAGACATTTTGTAATTTTTTCAAATTTTTTCAAATTTTTTTACTATTTTTAACCTGCCCCCGATTGAGAGTCTACCTTGACCATTTTGGGGGGTTTGAGTCCTATTTTCGCCCCGAAAATGCAAATTCAAAGCAACAAATTGGACATATTGGAGGTCTACCAACATTTCAAGGACTGACGATGAGTTTTTATGAAAATAGTAACATGTCGGTTGCCCACATGGGACCAAGGTGACCTTCCTTTGCACGAAGTCTACAAAGAGGGAAAAAATTTCCTAGACAATTTTTTGGTGCAATGCAAGTGCAATCTTCTCTAACAATATGTCTTTTTTATTGAATTTTATTGAATTTTTTTTAAATTATTAAAAATGAAAAGGTTGATAGACCCCTTTTCTACTCCCAATGGCTTCTGTAGTATTCTATAGTAGTCTATAGTACTATTTAGTACTATTTAGTACTACATAGTACTGAATCAACAATTTAGATTTGCAAGCCCCCCAAATTGACGGTTAAAATTTGCAGGAGCACATTGATGCACAAAATTGATAGTAGTCCATAGTACTCCTAGTCCTACAACCAAAAATTGTGTTTTTGAGCCAAAAATGTGAAGTGTTTCTTGCAATCACTGAACTATGAATATTAGACTTCTTTGTAACAATAATACCTTTACTAAGACTTAGAAAAACTTATAGATAATCTACAATGTTAACTATGTTCTCTTAAAAAACAAAATTAAATCCAAGTTATTTGAACAAACAATTTTGATTTCTTCACTTACTTTCTTTACTAACACTCTTCTACTAGAGACTTATTTTAGAACACTAATATGTGTTTTCTAAACCGCTAACTATTAAACTTCTAATTGTTAACTACCAATTGTCACTTCAACTTTCACTAGGGTATACAAAAAATATGAATGTAGCAATGACACAAAAACAATGTATCCTCTAAAAGACTAATGACTCCACTAAAGTTCAATGATTACAAAGAGCCATGGCCATAATGTTCCAAACATAACCTAGGGTTGCTAAGGTATGAGTAGGGAGCAATGAGCTTTGAGCAATAAGAAACTAGCAATGAGTAGTGAGTAGTGACTATTTCTAAAAAATATTGTGAACTTTTAAAAACTTTCTACCATGAGATGTCTATGGTTATGATTTAGGGTACACAACTATGCAAATAACTAAGTCTAAAGAGGATGAATGGAGATGAATGGATTTAGATGAGTTTTTTTATAATTAACCTTATTGGATGAAATATTTCTATTGTTCATTACATTGGATGATGAATAATTATTGAATGGGACTACAAATTCAGTTGTTTAAGATAAGGATTGATGTCTAAGTACTTTAAATCAAAGGTAGAGAAGTTGTCAAAGGACCTTCCCTCTACTAATTAGGGAGGTGGGGTTGAATTAATTTTTATTTTTTTAATTTCAAAACTATTTGAAATTTGAAAATTAAATAATTTCAAAACTATTTTCATGAAAAAAAATTCACACAAAGAATATCCCAAAAAAATCCAAAAAATATAAATTATTTAGTAGATGGCTCTTTGGATTCAAGGAGCAATTTCTTATTCCCCTTTGGCAACTTCCTCTACTTATTTGGGGGTATTTGAATTTGGTTTTAAAAAAAATTCTGAATTTTTTTTTTCAAAAATTAATTTTAATTTTAAATTAATTTTTTTCAACACTTAGCATCTTGGAATACAAGGAGCCCTTCTTTAGTGCTCTTCTTTAGTCCCCAAAGAAGGCTCCTCAAATCTGAGGACCCTTCCATTGTGCCAAGAGAAGGCTCCTTGAATCCAAGAAGTCCTTCCTTGATGTGAAGGGAAAGCTCCTCAAATCCAAGGAGCCATTTTTTGGTGCCAAAGGACCGTCCGTCTATTTTAGGGTTTCTATTATAGGTTTTTAGTTCATTGTAAAGGTCCTTTAGAGCCAATGGAAGACTCTTCGAAGCCCAAGGAGGGTTCCTTGGAATCTAAGGAGACTTGTGATGAAATATTATTTTTTAAATAATTAATTAATTTTTTTAAACAAAAAATTGTAATTCATGTAACCCCCAAATTAATAGTGGGAGGGAACCTTTGGCAATAAGAAATTTCTCTTTGGATTCAAGGAGCCATCTCCTAAATAAAATAAAATAAAATTTGAATTTGAATTTTTTGAAGAAAAAAACTTTTAACCAAAAAATATATTTTTGAAAAAAAAATTTTGAATTTTTTTTATTAAAAATCAGAGTTCAAATAGCCCCCAAAATTAATAGAGGGAGGGTCCTTTAGGAATAAGAAATGTCTGTTTGGATCCGATGAGTGTGAGCCTTGTAGTGAGTACTTGGGCCTCTGGATTTTTTTTCCTTCACTTTTGCTTGTTTTTAGTTTAAGTTATAGTTGAAAATACCAAAAAAAAGAGTGTTTACATCAAGGTTAGTAGAAGTCCCTACAAATACAGTGTGTTAGTCCTAAAAGTCTGGAAAGTGCCTTAAACCCTTTCCTTTCTAGTTTCGAGTGTTTAATTAGGTGTTTCGAGTAGCAAGTAGGAATTTAGAATAGTTAAAGCCATGTTGGCAAAAATAGGTAAAAACACCTAATTTATGTTATAGTGAACTAAACCACTAGGTGATAGTGATAGAGATAGAGATTATAGGAATTAACATGTCAAGGTGGGAATTGGTTCCCTAAGTCTTGAAAACACATTTAGATGACCCAAGTAAAGGTCACCATCCAATTCACAAAGAATTAGAAAAGTCACTTTTTACTCCTTGTGGATAAATTCCACAAGTTCAAAGATTACACAACCGAAAGGTTGGAGAGAGGGGTTTTTTACTTATAAACATGCCAGGAGCGCAACGGTGAAGTCAATTTGTGAAGATTTCCCAATACGAGAATGATTCCTCCTTGGAGGAATTAAATCAATAGATGTTATTTTAATACCTTCAGCAGAAAGTGCAAAATAGACATGGAAATTTTCACTTAGCATTTCAGGACTTCCTAAAAGCTACCCAAAAAGTTTCGTAATTTTTTGGTTTGCAAAGGATGACTCCATGGGAAGTCAACTATGTTTATTAGCATTGGAAAATTCATAAAAATTACCTATATAGTGGTAAAATCCCACTAAAAATTAAGATTATGTATTTTAACATAAAAAAGTGCCTTGCCAAGTTTTAAAATATTCTGACACCAAGAAGTACTAGAAATGGTGGTGACAACCACTTTTACCGAAAATCCAAATTTTTTGATGAATTTATCGTCGCACCAAGTGCATACAATGTCCGAATGAAGTCAACTTGGACTCTTTTCTTACTTTCTTGAACCTCCTACACAACCTTGGCTAGTCAAAACCTTGACAAAAATCAAATTCCAAGTTTTGGATTTTTGACCTTTTTCACTAGATTTCAATCACTAGCTTTCGATTCCAAAATGGGCTAGGAGTAGAGGGTAGGTGACCATGTAGTAGAATTTGGATTTTCTAAAGATGATAGCACAATCTATTTGGTATTTGGAGAATTTCTCTAAAAATTAGAGCAGTCAAAATAGTAGGGTTGAATTTTAAAAGTTAATTTTTAGTTTTTTCCTAGGGATAGTTGTTAGGTAATTTGAGGGGGGAGGAGGCCTTGTAAATGTATAAAAGGACTCCCTTACTTTCACTTTTCACCCTATTTGTTCATTTTGAAGAACCATGTGTTGCTTGCTTGTTTGGCCACTCGAAGCCCTTGTTAATTATTTTGGCCAAAACACGGTCAAGTTGTTTGAATTTTGGCTATTTTGCCAAAAACTTTGTTTGAATGGCATTGCAACTTTGCTCCATGGGTTTTGTTGAAGTTATTGTGTTTTAAAGCTCATTTCAAAGGACATTGGGGTCCCTTTGAGTTTGCCTACTCACTTATCGTATTTTGCATTTTAAATACTAACCGCTTTATGTTTCTTCTTTGATATGTTGAGTTTGTGCTTATTAACCATTTCAAACCAAGTTCCTTGAGTGGGATATCACAACCACAAATTGTAGAACATCCCCTTATAACCTTGGCATTTGAAAACAGTGTCCTAAGTGTTTGCATGTAATTTGGAGAGATTTGGGGTTGGAACCAAACTCTTCAAAGTCCACATACTGACCAAGTCATTTTTATATTTTATTCTCGAATTTGAGGTTAAAACCTCTAATATGGCAAAGCTATCACCTGTTTTCTACCTTTGTTTGTCCACACTAACCAAATTCTTTCGGAATTTGTATTATAATTTGGGCCTAAATTCCTTGACTAGTGAAGCTTCGCTCTTTAAGTACATTTTTGTTATTTCCTTGTGTGGGTTTTTCCCTTAAAGAAAGCCCCAAAGAATCCTTATTGTTTTGACATTAGTCATCTCGTATTCAAAAACTTAGTTCTAAATACAAAAAAAATATATTATTCAAATAACCAGCAGCCAACTACACTGGATAACTGGATAGGGGTATTAAGGGGACCAAAAAATTAAAGGGACTGATTGTAAAAAACTGTGGATGTTTGAAACATGATGTACATCCCCCGGACACTTCAAGAACTACTGATGTACTGTACAATGAAGGTAGATATTTATATAGTGTGGAATGTCGATTAATTAGTATGGGTCCCCTTAATGCCCCTATTCAGTGTAGCTTGACCAGTGGTGCTTAGCCTAACTGCTGGTTCGGTGTAACTGCTGGAGTGCTGGCTAGCCAACCGGTATTGGGCCTCTTACCGAGCAGCTGGGGCTCTCTACCGGTCGGTCGCTGACCTTTCCGGCTACCAAGTCGTTGGGCTTCCCACTGGGTTGTTGGTCTTGGAGGACGCTAAATCCTGCAAACGAAGTGGGTCCCATAGGGGCCAGATTTACCATGGGGAAAACGCAGGAATTTTTTTATTTTTTGCACATTATTTTTTTGGCAAATTTCGAATTCATATTTGCAATCAGAGACCCCAAATTAGCTTGGATGGGTCTAGAACATACCCTAGGCACGGCTCAAAATAGGGGGGAGGTTTTACTTTTACCCCTAAGTAAAACACAAAATGCCCATGCGGGCCCCACTTCGTTTGCAGGATTTAGTGTCCTGCGTTGGTCTCCTCCAGGGGGCTAGGTCAGATCTAGTCCAGGTAGCTAAATTTTGGTTTGTCTGTAGTGAGATTGGGTCTCACATTCCATACAATCTGATTTGGACAACCGGTTCTTGGGTTGAATTCCCCCCAAAACTTGGTGAAGGCTCCTGTTTCTTTTTTCAAGCTCTGGGTACACTACTATGGAATACTTTTTGGCCTGCAGAAGGAACAGAGCCGTGGGCCGCAGCAATCCTAAAACCAAACCACTTCATTCCGGATTGGAGTTTAGGATCGATTGCCCGTTAAAGCCCCGAAACTGCCCGACAGAACACGGGACGAAGGCGGAGAAACGTCCGGGAAGGCGTCCTTGAACCACACGAAGGGGGCTGCATCAGGCTTTCAGGGATTGGGGACTCACTGTAGTAGAAACACTACCGTCTCCCTGATGAGTAACTCCAATAACCTGACCAAGGTTACCAAGGCCATACCAGGTGTTGTTCAGGAACTCCTGAGGATTTCCACCGTCCCTAATCTACACCATCACTGCCAGGAGTGTTGCTGCACACCAGGGTCCCCACGGCTCTGCAGGCCAAAAAGTATTCCATACACTACATAAGTAAGGACTGAGCGTTCCTAATTTAAAATGCTAGAGTGACAGAAAGGCTTTGTTTAACCCAAATGAGTGACTGCGAGAGTAATATCTAAAACCCAGAGTCTGTGAGATTTTAAATTCAAAATGGCGGACGTTCAAATTTAATTGAAAGAACTGAGAGAAGCATGTTCCAATGACGACCCAAGTGACTGGCCTTGATTTCTAGAACAAAGCTTAGAGGTTTGAAATTGGGATTTGAGAACTCAAAGGTGACTGAGGGGTGAATTCAAATAAGTTTACAAGTGATTGAAAATTCAGGAGTTGAATGCCAGAGTTGACTGAGAGTTGAATCCCACTAACTTAACCCTTAAAGGAGGTTGGCCTTGAGAATACTGGCACTACCTGGACTCTATTTTGAGGGCACTCTGTGTAAAAGGTCTGATTTTGGGCTCTATACAACAATTTTTGGAGCCAAAATGTTTTCCTTGTGCTTCTTGCCAAGGCTAGTGTAGTGCAGCAAAGTGTTTGGGCATACTCTGGCAGCCAAAAATTTGTGAAAAATGTAAACATGGATGGGGATTAGGTAGGGTCTTTTGTAGTGGTTTCTGGATACCTTATACAGTACCTTATGAAGCAATGATTGATTTGGACAGCCACATCAGCTTGTTGTCATGGCAACGTGCAAGTTAGTTGGTTGCATTGTCACCTGTAGTGGTGGTAACAAGTGAGCTCAACTGTCGTCATATACGACACAAGTCTTCTTTTTCTTTGGAGTTTTTGTGGTTTGCAAAATGATATAAGTTGTCCCCTTTGCTGAAGTCCAAACATGTGTAAAAGCATCCTTGCTTTTCAAGTGCTATAAGTCTAAATTTCAGTGAATTATGAAAATCTCAACCGTACAATATTGTAGTGTGCATGTTGTAGATGGTGTGAAACAAATTTTGGGTCATTTGACGCTATAGATTGAATGATTATAATGTTTGAGTCTTGAAAAAAATGCTGAAATTTTCTTAAAAAACATTTTGAGGTGAACCTCGATTTCTAAACCTACTCAAATGAAAAAACTTTTTAACAACAAATGGATTTGAAACCAAAAGACAAACACTTTGGTGAAAAAAAATATCATTGAACTGACTCATTGTGTTTGCAAAATTGTTTTTCAAAAAAACAATGTAAAAAGAGCAAAAAATCACATCTACAGCTGAACCTACCTCTACTAAAATGCTTCTCAATCACTCATTACCTCTTGGATTGATATGAAATCTTAACCACACAAACTAGACTAATATGCAAAACTTTTCCAACAAAAATGATTGAAAATGGACCACGTATGAAGAAGTTATAAGCCACGGAAGTTCATTGTAATGCAAAAATATCTCAATTTTGAACTTCGAATTGCTCCCAAACATTCAAAACAACTTGGATTCACATGAAAATTCTACCACAATAACTAGACCTTAAGAGGAACAAAACCCAATAAATTTTATTGAAAACAAACATTTTATGAAAAAATTACAA
This sequence comes from Straminergon stramineum, assembly GCA_963920665.1. Classification (NCBI taxonomy): domain Eukaryota; kingdom Viridiplantae; phylum Streptophyta; class Bryopsida; order Hypnales; family Calliergonaceae; genus Straminergon; species Straminergon stramineum. The sequence goes on along the minus strand of OY987267.1, from coordinate 14,113,718 downwards.
GTCCCCAAAGTTGCAACCATGAAAATGCAATGTAGTGAACTCAAATTGAACCTGTGAACATCAAAGGGCTCTCAAAAACTCAGTACATCTTGGATTGATCTGAAAATTTTACTAGTGAAACTAGACTAACATGTGCAACTTTTCCGACAAGTTTTATTGAATTTGATGCAGAAGTAACAACACTTTGAATTTGACTGCTAGACAATGAGAGGACACTTTTCGTCTCCTTGGGGGATGAGGGGTTAACCACCAACCTCCTCAATCGGTTAGTATTACCTTAAACCCTAACACCTCACAGCCCTGTATTTTCATCTCACAAGATGTAGGAGATACAATACAATTAATACAGACATTGTAGGCTCATTTTCCATAGTTCCAAATTCCTCATCGAATCTGAGCATTTTTCAAAAAAAATTGTAATAATTCTTTACACCAATGCCCACAATCTTCAAGGTTCCACATATTTGCAAATACATCTTTTTTTCTACCCATCTGAGTTGAATACACCAAACGAAGGCCAATGGTGGCTCCAACCTCCTAAAGACACCAAATCGGGGGCACTTTAAAAATAGTAAATTAATTTTTTTTAAACCCCAAAAAATAAAGAATGTGTGAAACTTTTGTGTGTACCTTCATTCCAAATTTCAAGACAAATGGATTTACGATGCAAAAGTTATCATAAAAAAACACATGTCCAAGGTCAAGGGGACAAAAAATAGGACAAGTATTTCTTGCAATCACCCTGATTTGGAAGCCAAGCAATTCAATTAAAACAAGTAGGGGAGGCAATTCATTCCTAATCATTCCCCCATTATGACAGTGTCAGGTGCAGTAATTTGAATCAAGAGGTGATTAACATGATTAACCCCTAAAAGCCCAAAGCCTTTTGGGGTTTAAAAACATCATTGCTTTTGAAGTGCTATAGATCTAAATGTCAGTAAGGTATAGAAATCTCAACCATACAATCTTGTAGTGTACATGTTATAGATGATATGAATCAAATTTGGAGTCATTTGGCCACATGGGTTGCAAGATTATAATGTTTTAGTGGTGAAAATGGATGCTAAAATTTTCCTAGAGACACATTTGAAAGTGAAACTCAATTTCTAAACCTACTAAAATGAAAAAACTTGAAACTATAAAGTGATTTGAAGCCAATATACAAACACATTGGTGAAAGAAAACATCATTCAATTGACTCATAGTGTCTGCAAAATGGCTATGAAATCTCAAAAAATAGCAAGAGAAAACACATTTGAGGCTAATCCTCCTTCTACTAAAATGCTTATGAGTCACTCATAACTTCTTGTATAGGTATGAAAATTTAGCCATAAAAACTACACTAGTAGATTCAACTTTTTCTAAAATAAATATTGAAAATGGACATTATATGAAGAAGAAACAAGACACCAAAGTTCACTGGAATTCAAAAATGATGGAATTTTGAACTTCGAATTGCTCCCAAACATTCAAAACAACTTGAATTGATATGAAAATTTTACCACGATAACTAGACTTCAAGGGGAACATAGCTCAAAAAAATGATTGAAAAAGAAGATTTGATGAAAGAGATATAAGCCCCCAAAGTTGAAGCCATCAAAATTATCAAATTCAGTTTGGTGAACTCAAATTGAACCTCTAAACTTTGATTGGCTTCCAAAAAGTCAGTACATCTTGGATTTATCTGAAAATTTTACCACATAAACTAGAAGAGAGATTGCAAATTTCCCAACAAGTTTTATTGAATTCGGACATTGTATGCAAAAGTTAGAGCACTTTGAATTAGACTTAAACTATGTGAGGACACTTTTGGTCCTCTGGGACATTTAGGGATTAATGCTAGTACAATTCCCGATGCAGTTGTGGCACATTATGATTGGCTACAACACTCTCAATATTGAAACCAACCCTTGTTGGATTTTGCAACCAAACCTTAATCGGAAATAGGAAGGAATGTAAAACCAATATAGGGTGGAACATAATCTTCAACTAAAAATTCATAGTAATTTTGTTTTGAGAAATAAAAATCTGAAAATTATGAAAATCTTTTGAACTCTATTTCTACACATGGGAAAATTTTCCATTGTTAAAAACTCCCTTAGAGGTACATATATTTGCTTAAGCGGTCAAAAATAGGTTGTGTCCCTTACTGGTTGACTCAGCCTAAGAGCATCGCCACCGCTTTGCAAGAAATGTGGCTCGGCAAAGGAGTTGTGCAGTGTTGACTTAGTGGATTTAGACACTATGTATTGTTGGTCCCCCACTCTTCCATGCCGTAGCATTGCGGTATGTTCTTATTTGCATTATTGTTCATGCACGTGTCATGTTGGCGGGCATCCTTGCATCCCAACAAGGTAGATAAGACAAAAAACTGACAATTGTTTCTTGAGGATATCCCCAAATTGTAGCTCAGTATAACCAAAGATGATACGGGAAGCTGGAGTGCCAAACGAAGAATTGGAGTGGGCCGGCCAAAATTTCACCATCACTGAGTCCACAGTGGAGGGCTACAACGCTTCCGGGCTCAGCAACTGCTGGGCCAGGCCCATATACTAGGTAACACTGGTGATGCTCTAAACTATCTCATGTTGGACAGGACAGGAGTTGCGACAATCCCATCCGAGGTTTCGATTATGAACTGGAAGTTGTAATTCTCCATCTGTGAAGTTATTCCTCTCAAATCCAACCTAATAAACTTCAAGTCCAACACAAGCGAGAATGCAAAACAAATGGAGTTGCTCAAGAAGCTTAACATTTAGATAGTTAAGGAGGAAGAAAGAATACCCAATTGAAGGAGAACCATCCATTAGAGAATGTTTTTATTTATTTTTTTGACACAAGTAAGGGAACCTTTACTGCAAGAAAAATAAAAAAGGAACGCAGCCACATTCGGCCTTGGGGGGCAAGTAAACAAAAATGGAACAATAAGATACAAGCTAGGCTCCCATTCGAGAATGTTTGGCTATGTTAAACAAGGTTTGGAAGTTAGTTAGAAGACAAATAAAAAAACAAAAAAATTGAGAGAATAGTTGACATATTTAAATTTCAAGAATTAATTAGCAGTTAGTAGACATCAAATCAACTTTTCTTCAAGCAATTGTTTGCTTCTTGATAAATTAGCAAAGAATTGAGAGATTAGATTTGATAGGTTTTCGTTTACAAAATATCGAGAAAGAAAATGAAAAAAATTAGAAAGAAGAAAAAGAAAAAGAAAGGAATCAAGACAAGCTAAAAAGAGTCTTTAAACTCTTCTAACGAACGATCTACTTCATCAAATATTCCAAGAAACAAATACAAAATGGAAGTAGAAGGAGTACACCATGAGTATGTAATTGCTATACACACCAACAAGACTTTGGAAGTTGCAAACCATGACGTAAGTTCATGAATCTCTTCTCTTTGCTTTGATTTAACCCCAAAAAATTAGATTAGCATTAAACATAAATGTTAGAGAATAAATTTAGATTCAAACCATAAGGATCATTGAGAAACTAGGATTTGAATTGAAAATTAGTTAGGCAAAGTGTATAGCTTTCCAAAAAGATATCAAACATCAAAAATAGATAAAAAAAACAACCAAAGTTATGTTTGGATGGAAAGTAGACTCAAAAGTGGATGAGAAAATAGGAAATCATCCAAAAGAATCAAGAGAAGAATCTTAGAATCTAAGGTAGAAGAAAAGAAAAGAAAAAGTCAATTTCAAAAAGAAAAGAAAAAGAAATTGATGTATGAAGTTTGATGAACCAGTTGATGGTCAAACTTCATCTGTGAATAGCTTTTGCTAGTAAAGTCAAAAGTATAAGCATTTAATCTTTTCCCAAAGATAAATTTAGAAACATTCACTTAAAAATATTGCAGACCTAAAGATAGCAAGTAGGGTTAGAAGTTAAAAAGATGTAGTTAAAACAATAGGGAATTACAAAGAATCTTTTGAAGGTATCTTAGGAACAATTTAGGTTTAGTATCTCTTAGGGTATAATTTTAGGGTTCCAAAACTAGTTTAACCTTAGAAAATAGATTAGTATTGAAGAAAATCGAGTAGGATGAAAAATTGATCGAAGTTAAGGAGGATTTGGATGAAAGTCAACCAAAGTTGACCAAATCAAATGAATGTCAGAATCCAAGTAGAAGATAAAAAGTAGAAAATAAACCAAAAATTAAAAGTGAATTTTGATAGTTAGAATGTTAGGAATTGACGAATGAAGTTTTAGAAGGTAGTTTTAGTATCATCCACAAATATCTTTTAGAGAATTAAGTCAAATTTAGATTTCTTTGTCATTTGGAAAGGGCAAAATAAGCCCTATGATTTGAGCTCTTAACTTTTCTACTTGACTAACCCCCATTGGACCAAAGTTTTAGTTGTTGTAGCCAAAATTGGCCCGAATTACTAATTTATTGGATTTGGTTAGTATTTGCCACAAAGAAAGTATAAGTAGGATCCAACAACAAAAGATCCATTGCTTGGAAGGCATAACTGGATTACACATGGTAGACACCCAATAGGAATTCATACAACAAAAATCAACTAGAACCTGGTTGTGTCCGCCTTATTTCAAGGGTGGGAATAAGTACCCACATAAAGCTGTCTTCCCCCTAGAAAATTCTATTAGTTGTTTGAAATTGTTTTCCGATTTTTCAAAAAATTGAATGGATGACATGGATGAAATTCATTCGCACATCACCTCTATGGTAGTACCTTTCATGTTGAGGGAGAGGCTAGGCTATCATTCTTGGCCCTACCTAAAAGATTTGAATGCTAATATACAACCTTAAGTTAAATTTTTATAGCAATACATTGGTATTTCAAAAAATATATTTTTAATCATTTTTATTTGGATAATTTTAACATTAATATTTTTAGGTTTGACATCACTATTTGTGACTTTGATATGTCTATTTTTAGTTTAAAAGTTCTTAGTGAATACTCAAGTCTAAATGCTTGTTGCTCCCCGCTCACACTCTAGTATTGTTGAACCTATACCATAGCACTTTCCTTGAAAGGCACGTGATAAAGGCCCATAACCTAATGAACTAATTATATACCAAACTAAACTCAAACATATATAAACACATAATAACCACTACTTCACAAGTGCCAAGCCATTTCAGCTTTGGAGCTCACCTCGAGTTTATTCAAACAACTCCAATACAAGAAAACAAGCATGACGACAACGAAGAAGCATTTGCTTGAAGTCAAGTCTTGCGAGGGAGACAAAAAATGAATGAACAAATAGACAAATAAATTTCAATGTACAATTTCAAATTCTAAAAAGAATTTCCAAATCATAATCATGATTAGCAATAAAGCATCATCAATGCACATCTCCACAGTCAAAAGCAAATCACTAGTGAAGATTCTCTAGTATCTCAATTTGTAGAGGATGTCCATGTATTTGCTAAAATCAACTAAAGAGAGGATGCTTGTACACAGCCATAGCATTGGCATTATAGACTAGGTTTTGACAAGCTCCCAATATTGTTGCTCATCCTTTTCAAATATGGTTGTCTTGTCAATGGTTGTTGAGATTATCAACTTGCATTAATTTCATTGAGCTCTTCTTCGATGGTGAGGTTCTCAACATGACTTTGATGGAGTTTCTTGGACGACGACGATAAGTTCTCAGACACAATGGTGAGTCCACTAGAGTTCAAATTCACAAACTTGTGGGATTCATAGGATTGCCTGAGCTCCCTTGTACCCAAGAGCACCGTCACATCAGAGTTTGTATCATTTTGCAAGATGGACACAATGCGAGCCATGTTGGGTCGCCTCTCTCCCTCATTTTGAATGCATAATAATGCAAGCTTTATCACTCGTTGCACATCCTCTTCTTCTTCGTCACTTAATTGCAAAGACGGGTCCACCAATTCCCGTAGCCGGTTTTCTTTATACAGCTTCCAAGCCTGAGTAAGATAAATGTGAACAAAATTCAATCTCACTTTCAAATGATCACTACACTAGATTCACCAAAGCGTAACTAATGATAGTTTCATAACTCATTGAATTACTTAGATTTACATATGGTAACCATGCTTTTTTTTCATTTTTTATTTAGTGCCAAAGTGGCAATATAAAATGTTATAGTGGTATTCCAAATTTCAACATTCATCTACATATTGGATAGAAAATATTACATTACACATATCACATGTACATAAATATGTATTCATCTACAATTTGGTGATTTCATCCAAGAATTTTTTTGATCCGAAGTTTTCAGGCAAAAAACTAGCACCATAAAGCCAAAAAAAAAAGCCCTGGAGGTAACCCAACCTATCGGTACCAAATTTTTCCATTAGCATAAAATTGATATACAAAGGAATAGGAAATTGGGTCATATTTTTTGACAATGAATTAGTTATGAAGTTTTGAAGTAATCCAACCTCAAGCCCGTATGTGTTGCTAGATAGCCCTCAACACCACCCCCCCCCCCCCCCAAAAGAATCCATAATAGTCATCTTACTCACATGAATTGGCCAATTTTTATATTTTCAATGGTTGGAATAGTGACACTCTAATGTGTGAACATTCATTCATATTTTTACAATGAAGAAGTGTGTAAACTTGTTGTGGCCACAAAAACACTCCTATGAGGTCACTTACCCTTCAAGTGCCATTGTTACATTTGAAGAAACTCAATTACTTCACTATTCCCAAAAGGCACATTTAAACTTCTTACTTGACCATTCCTAAAATGAAGTAAGCAATCAAAGGATCAAAAAAGGATGGCTTACCTTACATCAAATACAATATTTTCAATTGTAGCATGACATTGGCAAGTCAAACATCAACTCTCTAGAACATTGCATAAGCTATTTTCAAATTATCCTCTAAAGGACCACGAAGAAGCCAATATATAGTTTTGTTTATTTGTTTCAATAATGCTTTTCTAACAATGCAATGTTTGTCACTCAATCTAATGATATGCATTTTTTGAGCCCTTTCAATTAAACTTTTCACAATATGATCAATCAAATGGTCATTTCAGAATTAGAAATCCTTCATCATCATAAAATGAAACATAAATCAAAGCCCATGAGTATCCATTTTAGGGGGCTAGAAGAGACAATTGGTGTCGATGGGATGAGAGGACATACCCAATCGGAGAGATATGTTTCGTCAATTGGCAAGCTATCATCAATGTTTTGTCGCCCACAAATTATCTCCAAAAATAAAATCCCAAAGTTGTACACATCCACTTTGTCGCTTAGTTGGCCACGTGCTGCATACTCAGGTGCCAGATACCCTCTGTGAATTCATCATGTATTGTTTTTATTAGATTTCTCTATCAATGCTTCAAATTAATCACTTTTTGTTTGCAAGAGCCATTATTTAATAGCTTGAAGGAAAAAATATTTGTCTAGGTAACCAAATTATGAAATCCAACTAGATAGTATTGGTGTTAATATTATTGTGGTATACAAAGTGTAACACTAAGCAATGGAAAGTTCGTTGGGAAAATATTTGGGCTTGGGCAAGGCTTACTTCGTGCCTGCAATATGGATAGTCATTATATGACTCTCCTCATCCGGGAAGAGCAAAGCCAAGCCAAAATCTGCAATTTTGGGCTCCAAATTCTTGTCAAGTAAAATGTTGCTAGCCTTGATGTCCCGATGGATGATTCTTGGTCTTGCATCTGCATGAAGGTAATTCAAACCACGAGCAATTCCCAAACATATCTTCAACCGCTTAGCCCAATTCACCACTTGCCTCTTCGGACCTGTCATACAATCAAGAATAATTGATGCAATACAAAATTATGTATTTGTTTGATTTGCTATGCACAAGAAAACACGCACACAAGCCGAAGTAAGACACCACAAGTCATATTCATCCCTTAGGAGATAGCATGGGAAAACACAAGGATTATAAGTCAGTGTTATTATAAGGGAATAGAAAAAAATCCCCTTTGGTCTAAGGAAACATTGCAAATCCCATGAAAGGTAAGGAGGATAATTTACAAAAGTATGGAGCTTAATACAAAATAGGTGCTTAAATTGTAATTACTATATATGTATAAGCATTCTAGTGAATTGAATGAGAAAACAGTACCGAGTAGAACTTGGTCCACGTCCAAATTGTCAACGTACTCATAAACAAGGATCCTTGCAGATTCACGAAGGCAACATCCTTTCAAGTTCACAAGGTTTCTATGTTTCATTCCAGTGATGAGGACAATCTCATTTGAGAATTCATCAAGGCTTTGTGATGTCTTCATGAAGAGCAACTTCACGGCCACCACTTGTCCACTTAGCAACACGCCCTAAATATCACATTACCCATGCAATTATCAATGATTATCCATTAGAAGCAAGTACCTATATTCTTCAAATTGATGAATTTCGATCAACTCAATTTGCAATAGTTTCAATTGTCTAAATGAAACCTCAAATCAAGACCCATTCTAATTAATTTCTAGAGCTCCACACATGCAAATGTCACAATTGTGGCACTACCTTTGTAACACACCATCTTATGAATCCAACCATTCTATAAACCAAATGTCATTAAGTTAAGCAAATTACATGCCAATAAATCTTGAGGTGTAGGGAAATTACTTTGTACACAGCACCATAGCCTCCTTCTCCTAATTTATTGACTTCATCGAAGTCTCTTGTGGCAACCCGCAACTCATTATAAGAGTATATAGTAGGCTTGATGTCAAACTCATCAAATTCTATAGCCAAGGCAAATAGTTAGTAAAGCTCAACTTTGTTTGAGATTGAAACTATATCTTTCTCACAAATATGATGGTGTGCACATTATTTGGCATAATCAGAAGTAGGAGTGCACAAGGTGAGGTCAACATACTCTCTTGAAAATACAATAACAAATCTTGTTTGTATTTTTTGTTTTTGAAAAGAATTGCGCCCATAGTGATCGACAAGATGAAAATTATTGCAGCCACGCTGGTAGATGCTGAGATGATGATAATCCTACGCCTAATCTGCTTGGTAGCTGAACAATAGGAAGGATTGTTTTTTTGTGAGTGACACTTTAATAGCTTGCTATACTTACTTGAGATTGATGTATGTGAACATTAAAATAATGTCTTGCTTTAGTCACTAGATAAGCATGTTGCAAAGGGACATAGGAATGAACTATCTACATGCCATTGTTTTGTGCATCAACATCTTGTAGTACACACGTAAGTGATGTAGAGTAATACTTAGTCCATAAAATACACATGTTACTACTATGTACTAATTGCCTCTAATTTCTTTGTCCATATGAACCCAAAGCAAGGAGTCATGAGTTATGATTACCAGTTGGAGTATTAAAGCAAATTTGTTTACAATAGCATCTCTTCCCATCATTGGTATCCACCTCACCATTACAGTATGGGTTCCCTTGGAGTCTGCCATGAATTTTATCCCCACAAATGAAAGGTAAGTAGACTTCAATGCAAGTATTAATCTCTTTTCGGCAAACACTTGAAACTTTTTACGAATTATTAACAAAAAAAACTTAAGGACCTAGGATCATAATAGAACTACCACAACTACATTGAGGTGATATTTGGTTATGAATCTTGAAGTTGATTCAATTAGTGCGTATCATTGTGCGTTTCCATACTTTGTTACAATTATGGGGACCAAAAATCGTGACATTCAACAACAAAAAAGTCTCAAAATTAGGCCTAATGTACTTTCATGATTGAAAATGCATGGCCTAAAAAGTGCCAAATTCCTAGAATTATGTCAATTTAATCAAATTGACATTTGTGAGACACATTGATTGTTTCATATTGCATTTCCTACTCAAAATCAATTTATTTCTACTGTTTAGTGGCTACCTAGAGAAAAAGGTAGTGTCAGGTACGAAAATCTTGTATTATATGGCCTTGATTATAATCACTTATAATGCATTTTAGTCCAATATCAAGGGATACAATTTGTTTTAATCTAGGAAACTCTTATAGCCCTCTTAACAAGGAATCCAAAAATGTAATTATATACATAAAATGAATATTCTTTGAGGAAAATAATAGCATTAAAAAACTAATTATATGAACATTTTTAATACATGTAGCATAGACCAAACTCTTCAACCTTTTGACTTTTTAATAAAATTTGAAGTTTTTTTTATTATAATTGAAACATTGAAATGACTTTTAATTTTAATTGAAGAGACCCTCTTCTATAGAATCTGATTTAAAAGAATTACGTATAGGTTTTTCAATTTTTATATATATTGTGAAGTTGTTGGTTTTAATAAATACACAACCCAAGATTTTCTACATTTCATTTTATTTAATTTGGTCTTCACTTAACTTTGGGGTCCTTTTAATTTGATATTTTTTTGACAAAAGTCGACCTCTCAGCTGTTTTAATGCTCATATGTCCTGTGTATAATACACAAGTTGCATACTGGAGAAGGCAGTTCTCGAAAGGTGTTCAAATTTGAAAATAAATTCTGGTCTTACAAGAATATCTAAATTGATTTTAGTACTTCCCAAAGGTTCTTTGACTGCAAGTGAAGATTCTTGGATTTGAAATTGAGTCACTCAAATCAATATTCTCTTATTTGTAAATTTCATATAGTTGATAACTATGCTGTAATAATTCCTAGTCATAAAATATCAAATGCTTGGGCAATGCAACACAAAGTTATGGCTAATGGAAATGACTCACCTGAAGACAGTCAGGGTATTGTCAATGCTGGTTTCATCATACTTGACCGCCGTGATACTATTGTTTGTCAAACTCAAAATTCTGAGATTCCCAATTCTGGAGCCATTGTGGGTAAGTTTTGCTAAATTTTGTTCATGAAGAATTTGAGTGATGTCAAGGATTCCATTGATCATGTTGCCGTCCAAATACCTGACACAGCAAATATTATCAGACTGATCTTTCATGGCGGCATGAAAATCATGAAATACAATGTTTGTGAGTATGGTAATTCTATTTGTTAAAGCCAAAATTTTCAACTACTAATCAGTGTCAATGTGAAGACACAAAAACTTTCATTGTACACTGTGAATTGTTCCTCTCAAGGCCATATTATACTAAACAAATATTCTTGAGCTAACAAGAGTGTCCACCTCAAAATATATTAAATGAATTGTTAATGAATTGACAATCTAACAAAAAAACAAAAAAAAGGCACGATGTCCACTAGAAGGGTGAAGGGTTTAGGAAAGCAACTAAGGAGATGCAACTTACAATTCTTGAATGGAGCCAAGGTCTGAGGCTGTCCAGTTGAGTATAGTCCTAGAAAGCAAGAATTGGTTGTAGGAAAGGTCCACCGCAATTAGCTCACTCACATTAAGGAAGGATGTGAAGTTTGTAATACTCCCATTGAAATGGTTTCTACTCAAATTCCTGCACAATGTACAATTTGTTCACCCACACAAAATAACCATCATTTATTCACTAAGTGTAATGCTCTAAACTAGCAGCATAGCCAATAACTTTGGACTTAGAGTTTAGGATTTCTTACAATCCCACTAATGTTACAAAGTTGCTTCCAGAAAAAGGCACAAACTGAAACAACTATCAACAATTTGCTTGGAAAATATTCAACCCCTAAAGGACCAAAGTAATGACATTTTTTAGCAACAAAGTGATTTTAGGCAATTCACTATGAATGAAATTTTTATTTTTATATTCTTGAAAATTTCACACAACATGTACCCAAGGAGTAGCTTTAAGGCACAATAATTTTCATAACTTTTGACTACATGGTTAAGAAGTTATAGTATGATATGTAATTTTCATTATGTGGCAAGCAATCTTGGCAGCTCAAAAAAATTCTTTAAAAATCACTATTTTAAGAGAAAAAATTTGAAGTTATTTTTCTAGATTTATATATATTTGGAAAGCTTTGAATCATCCCATTTGATATATGAGCTGAAAGTTATGAGGTGTTTAGTTTGCAGACAATTATAGATTCTCTACTCTAAAATCAACTTTGAAGTCCCTTATTTAACTCAATTTTTCATATTTATTGAAAAAAATAAAAACCATAGGATGTAGAATTTTGATTATAACATTACAACCATTGGAATTGTTATATTTCAATTTCATAATTAAATTCTTAACAATTTAGTATTTGAATCATTCTCTACTTCTTTCTACTTACTATTTTTTTCCTATAATTATGATGTACAATTTGAAATGATCCAAAAATTTCAAGCATGTAGCTAGCTTGTCTTGTCTTGAAGAATGAATCCAAACAAGTAACACCATTTTGAACATTATTTCATACAAATTTGACCTTATGAAGTGCAACTGCCCGGGTTTTTGTAGGTCCAAAGGATTTTTGTCAATTCAAATGCTAATATTTTGCAATCTACATGGTAGAAATTTTTGAAATTTTTTCCACACCTTCTCAAGCCAACACTATAAAAGATCCTATGGTTCCACTGAGGGTTGCTATTATGTGAGCATAGGAGTGTGAGCCCATGAGCCTATAATACTACACACCTATGTTATAGGTGTATATACTATAGAAACCATCTATGATTGTAGGGTGTATCTATTACAAATACCCATATTATAGGTGTTTATGATACATACACCTTCTATAGTGTGTGGTATCTATATTATAGGTACCTATAATGTAGGCTTAATGCTCACAAGCTCGCATTCTTGGGCTCACATACTAGCACCGTTGTATCTTGAAACATGCAGAGACGTCTCAAGGAATCAATTTGAGGGACCACTTCCAGATCTGACAAGTTCTTCTTTCTTGCATATTGTGTAAGTGTAAAGCATTTCCTGTTCTTAAGTGGGCTAGATAATGTGATTACTAGCAGTACTATAGATATTTGAAATGTTATTAGACCCAATTTCATGCTACAACTATTGACTCTTTCACAACTTGAGTATGAAATATGAAGAAAAATGTGAATAGAGTTTGAAATTCCATACTCAAGTTGTGAGTTTTAATTGTTGCACTATGCAATATTGCAATTGAATCTATGATTTATTTGGAGTTTTTCAATGTGTTGGGGTTGAGAATGGTGACTTGGGTGCAACCACTTCGTGATAAATCTCTTGCATTTGAATGGTGCTTAACCCTTAAAGGTTTTTGACTAGTTTTCACCAAAAATGCTCCAAAACTACCATTTCTAAGACAAGTACCAAATTTTAGAAAAAAACCCCACAATTTCTAATGAGTGGAACCACAATGGTGCTAGTATGTGAGCCCAAGAATGCGAGCTTGTGAGCATTAAGCCTACATTATAGGTACCTATAATATAGATACCACACACTATAGAAGGTGTATGTATCATAAACACCTATAATATGGGTATTTGTAATAGATACACCCTATAATCATAGATGGTTTCTATAGTATATACACCTATAACATAGGTGTATAGTATTATAGGCTCATGGGCTCACACTCCTATGCTCACATAATAGCAACCCTCTTTCAAGGTAAAGGCAAATCCAGGGCCCCGCACGCAAGAATGAGAAATTCCAAGTAACTAGTTAACCCAATGTTTATAAAAATTGCTTACTTTAGTTAATTCCAATTAATGAAACACCTAAGCCTGTGGCAGTTAACTCAATGTTTATAAAAATTGTTGGCATTCTACCAACAATTTCAATGATTTGAATGGGATGTTGTATCCATGAATAACCTAAAATTGAAAGTTGAATAAGAATTCAAATGCAATGTGGGATAAGAATTGAAAGCTTTATCAAATGAAAAAGTACATTTCATAGCTCAAAGTATAACTCTAATAAATTGAAAAATAATCATGGTTTGATGAAACTCACAGATATTGCAATTTTGTATTGTTTGTAAAATCTGGCAAAGTTCCATTGAAATTATTATTTGATAGGTCCCTACAAGATGAAATGAAACAATCCAAATTACAAGCATACAACGAATTGCCACATTGTTCCCCACATTGCATGTTAGACTTTCATTTGAGAAGGAAAGTCAATCTCAATGGACTTGAGCATTGAAACAAGGACAAAAAATTTTAGAGGAGCTATTGAATGTTGTAAGAAAAACAAATTAGACACTAGAGGAGAATCCATCTTAAAAATGCTTTAGAAAAAATGGTTCAATAACAATTCATAGGGTTTATAATAGTCTTCATTTTCAATACATTGTAGCCAAATAGCAGATTCACTTTGTCAAAGACAAGTAATTCTTGAAAGTGGAATAATCTAGTTCACCTTTACTAGAATGATTTTTACATTGTCATTCCCCAAAATCAAATTAAAAATATTCACCGGTGGTATGCTATATTCTTTGCAACTCTAAAATCAATGAATATTAATTTCATTCAAATCCATAAACACTTGTAGATTCCTTCTTGTTAAACCAATGCCTTGCTTACTTTGAACTCAATTGTCAAAATAGATGTTGTTCATGGGTGAAATACTATTTTGTAACAATGTTGAACTTCATTATAAGATAAAAAAAAACTATGTTAGTTTGAGTAAAAGGATTACATAGGTTGTAAATAACCTTTCTTGAATACTTGCCAAGTTCATTCAATCTACTATATTCAATTTTTAAAGATTCTTGCTTGTTATAAAATTGATTTGAGTTCTATAATATTAATTCTTGTAGTCCATCATTTCAATTTGTTTTCAAATGCTTTGAAGGGAATTTTTTTCCAAAAAACTTCCTATTCGGCTAAAGTATTGGTAGATATTCAAATATTGGTGTTATGAAAGGTAAGCAACTCTAAAACTTAGAAAGATTATTGAGTGTGACAATTTTGACACTTTGAAGTACCATCATAATAAACTCGACACTTACTTTATTAGAAAAGATCTAAAATTTCAATTAGAAATTTCCTTTAATGACACAACAAATGACAATTCTACTCTTACCACAGTTAGGTTTTGTTAATCATTTCTAAGGGTTTCTACTAGTACAAGCATAGATGAATATAATTAGTGTCCATGAAATGTATTATAGAATTTGTCTCACAGTGTTTCCAGTTTTGACATGTTGCCAAAAGCGTTGTTAGGAATAACTCCCTCCAATTGGTTTCTACCAAGTTTGAGTACGTTGAGAGCAGTCATTATATGGGTTTGACTGTATGGGAATTCTCCTGTCAACTTGTTGCCACTCAAATCTCTGTTTCCAAAATATTCACAACATGGGATTAGTGGTCTTCAACATACTCATAATACTATGTCACCACATCATGTATCAATGAACCATCTAGTGGATTGGTCACCTCCTAGGAGCCTAAGATTAATCCATAAATTTTTTTTACCACATTTCAAACATAAACACTTCAAAATGTAATCCAACTGTAGTTAACAAATTTTCAATAATCAATTTTTTTGAGGTATAATTGCAAGGTATTCATACTGCTTTCTGAAACTTTCACCTAAAATGCTAAAAAATCAAAACTCCAATAGTTGCCCAAACTAATGAGTGACCTACTTTGGATTGTGTGAAATCTTGGGCATCAAATTACAAACATCCAAATTTGCAAGTTCACAAGCAAGTTGGAGTGGTAGCTGATTGTTTGTGCTTTCATTAATATGTAGTGCTTAAAGAAACTACTCAAATTCTCTAATAGACTCTTTATTCAAGGTCATCTTGTAGGCAATGTAAACATTCCAATGATCATGTATTAGAAATAAGAGTTGGTGCTAAGAAAACCAAAGTTGTTAGATTTGAATCTTTGTGCTAATTGATGCTAAAAAATCATTCTAAATTTAAGACCAATTGAATTGTAACTAATTAGTGTAAACCTACCATTTATGGCACACATCCAAAACCCGACAATAATTGTTGTCATTTATCAAATAGTCACCACATAATTCAACTACCAATTTAATTGCAATGGGAACTAAATTTTGTATCACCACCCAGTGACTTCACATTGTGTGGTGGAGGGTTGCAAGGAATTGTTAACAAGATCTTAGCTTCATCACCTTCAAAATTGCAATAAAATTTGTACAAAGAAATCTTTTTGCATTTTTTTTTCAAAGGGGAATCTTAATATGACATTTAATTATCACGCCAAATTTCAAAACGTGCAAGTCTCAATATTTATATAGAGAAGGATTTAAATTTTGTGTGGGTAGTGATTGGCAAGTTTGTTCTAAACATTTTAAGAAAGTTTATCATTAAACTCACAGATACAAAAGACTCCATTGATACCATAGTGGAATGTTTCCATCAAAAGCATTGTCATGAAGATCCCTGTAACAAGTAGAAGATAGATTAGTGATAAAGAGTGAGACTACAAAAGCCTCAAGGTAACAAGAAGTTTGAGCATATAGACTTGCTTGATGACACTAGTTTATATGAAGCCCATTGCAAGATATCCATGATTATCCTGTTTTAACTCTTTGGCCTTCAATTCTTCAAGAAGGAGGATATTTTGACTATAACATTAATTTTGCACTATACCTTAAAGTGTTCTAAGACTCATTACTAAGGTATATAGGACTATTTTATGTCTTGTCTTTTTTCTTTCTTTCATATTGTTTCAAAATATTTTATGATTAATAAATGAATGATTATTAGATTTTTCCATTTTCTAAAATATTGGAAGAAATATTAAACCCTAGTGTTCTTTCATGTTTAGAGGCCTAAAGTTGCTTCAAAATACTAGTCTCTAAAGCAAGACTAAAATCTTCATTTATATTTATTTTTAAGCAAATCCAACTATAGGATCTGTTAGTTAACTTGTGAGAGTATACCCTCCTAAAATTTCAGAACAAAAAAACTTACCAATTGCTAAATCATGATGCTTGGGTTTCAAAAAGAAGTATTTTGAGCTTTTCCCAAATGGTTAGATTTGATCTTTCAAAATTTTTACCCCAAAATATGTAGATCCTACAACTTGCAACTCTTCGTAAAATGTTAAAGATATAAGTTGGGAATACATATTAAAAATTTTCAAAAAAGTACAATTAATATACATGCTTGAAAGAATAATAAGTAGGAAAAAATAGAGAATAATTTAAAATACTAAGTTGTTAAGAATTTAGTTATGGAATTGAAAATGCCAATCGTAAAACAATTGTAATGTTGTATTAAACAATTTACATCCTATGATTTTATTTTTCTCCAAAAATATTGAAAATTGAGTTCAATAAAGGACTTCAAAGTTTTTTTTATAGTAAAAATTCCATAACCACCTGCAAACTAAAACTCCTCATAACTTTCATCTCATTAATTAAAATGGAATGTTTCAAAGCTTTCCACCCATATATACAAATCCAGAAAATCAATTTCATATTTCTATTTTTTTTTAAATAGTAATTTTTTGATATTATCCAGTTTGAGAAAGAAACTACATATCATATAATAATTTTTTAACCATATAAGGTAAACTGGCCCATGACAGGCAAACTGCCTAATACAATCATCTAGAAAACCACCCATTAGAGTCTTACATCAACCCATGGCAGATTTTTTCTAAGAAATGAGATTTTGACTACAATAGACTAATTTGTGACCACAATCTTGTCTTGGGAGATGGTCATGGAGTTATTAGTGTCTATCATAGGGCTCTTACACCATTCTAGTGTAAATTGGTCATAAAAAGTTATTTTTTTATTCCTTCATGTCATGGCCATGTTAGGAAATGTTGTAGCCATATTAGAAAATGTTATGACTGCTTTAGGGGGTAAGATGACCATTATGCAAACCCTTTTTGCTAATTTGGGGTAGTCTACAGACTTTGTTGAGCTAATTGGGCTATACACTTCAAAAAATCATAACAAATTGATAATTTGTCAAAAAAATATAATTTGAATTTCTCTCTGCATTTCTCATGTTTATCTTTATATAGAATCTTTTAAAATATTTTTCAAAAATGTGAATATAGCAAACTAGCCATTCTGCCTGTCATGGGATGGTTTACCTTAGTCAAAAGTTACAAAATTGTTGTGCCTTAAATCTAATCCTTGACCACATGCTGTGTGAAAATTTTAAAGAAAAAAAATGGGACTTATGTTCTTGGTGAGCTATCCAAAATGTCTAAATTGCCAAAAAGTGTTGTTTGGTCCTTTAGGGGTTAAAAGACAAATTTGGAACTAAAAAATGAAAATTGAAATCATCTAATTGTATAGCTAACACAATTACAAAAATTGATGTCTTGAGTCAATGGTCAAAGTGCAAGTCATGTGGTTTACGTACAAGATTTAAAGAGTGGTTTATTAAAAAAAACTTCAAGTAAAAAATAATGGTCAAGTTTTCTTCTACTGATTTTTCATTTTTAGTTTTCTTTTTCAAAATACCAAAAAAAAATCTATATTCTTGAAATAACTTACTTTTGTGCATAACTTTTTGAATAAATTTATAACATGCTTCAATTTCATGGATTACATTTCTTTTAATGTTCTATAAATTTTCTATATTTATTATTTGTATATTCTTTAAATCCCCAAAGCTCATCTAGTAGTACTCCAGCCTACCCTTAAACTTGTTAATCATGTTTTCTATTTCATGTGTTCAACACTAGCAAAAAGATTGGACACTAAAAACTTGTGTGAAGTGTGTGTGAGTGTGAACTTACAAAGAATTCAGAAATAGGCCATTTATTGAGTAGGGGAGTGGACCAGAGAGATTTGGATTTCCTGTCAATTCCCTGCATGTGTACATTTGGTTGAAACAGTTAGCACGTGACAACTGAATAGTTTGGACAAAAAAGTATACAATTGTCATGTTCTAATTTGAACATCAACTACCACATCAACAGCTCTTAGTCTTAGTGACATCACTCTGCATTTTCCACCAAATTCCCCCTAAAATTCTCAGAGCAATTTAATTGCATAGTGGTTTTGAAGCAATAGACTTACAATGTAGCAAGCGTGTAGAGGTCATTAAAGGCATCCTCTGGCAAGGAACCAATAATTGCTGCATTTGAGAGGACCCTGTTCATATTGTAAGTTAGTTGCAGCATTGCATTGGCATGAGTTTGTTTAGGGAACCTCAAGTGAATGCAATACTAGCCATCATGCATTTCTCATGTGGACAAACTAAGTAAGTTATTAATATGGTCAACAAACATCTCTCCTCTAAGGACATGGAATATCTGGAGCACCATGCGTCTTTCGCTTTTGTGTACATTTTCCTGATATCAATGGAAATTTCCCATGTGTTTAAAAATAAATGAAAAATGAAAAAACAACTACAACACCAATTTCATTAAAATGGAAAAATATCTAAAGACTGTTGGCCTGTCACGCTTGCAACCTTAAATCTATAAGGTGGGAACACTGAAAATCATCAAATATAAGCAATTCAACATAGTTGGAGGCATCTCTTCCTAAAAAATTAAATTTTTTTAGTATTAGCAAGTGAACATCATGAATATTAAAAAAAAAATAGATTTTTTGAAAGTTGTGTGTATGTTCTATCAATTTTCAAAGTTGCAGCTCCATAGACCATTGAATGTGTCACGTAGGTGGACCCAAATTTGAACTCTGCGAAAATCAGCTATTAGAGAATCATAGTTAAGCATGTGTCCTTCACATGTGTTAGCCAATTAGACTCAATAATACAAAGGTCACATTACCTAAAGTCTAGGGACACATTTAGTGATAGTCTAGGGTACAAGGATGGGATCAAGGACTCTAATGGATGTTTCTACCTTAGCCATCCTATTTTTTGAAGCTTAAATGCTGCAATTTTTTTGGCTCTGACATAAGAAAAATCCCCAAACTCTATAGATCCAATTTCATCATGCAACTATGGAATTCCACAATTTGAGTCTAGAATAGACCTTGCAATTCCTTACTTCAAAATTCTATCATTGCAATCGGCCTTGCTAGGGCATGCTGGGGCTGTTCACTCCTTGATGGGACACTCTCCTTTTTTTGATGGTTTGGTTTTTAGTCTAGTTTTTGATGAGGTGATTTAAATGAAAAGCAAAAAAAAAAAATTCATCAAGGATGTGGTCCTCTAGTTTTGTGTATTTTTTCCCCTTTTCAATGGAAATCGTCTATGGGTTTCAAAAAAAAATTCCATAATAGTTGCACTATAGAATTAGGACTAAGATAAGAATCCCTATTTGTACTACAATTTAGAAGCCACCTCATTTGCACCATTATGTATTAATAGTTTGCATTCACAATTTTCAAATATACTCTACTAACATATAGTGGCCATGAAATGGCACACGTAGGCCCATGGCACAAATAGGATCTCTTACCTTATGCATAGACTATTTGGATTTTTTTTGTGTGAATCAAGCCCAATTTAAGAATTTTCATCTTCATCTCTATTTGAAAGGAATGTGCTTTGTCCTAGTTAATATGTTGAATGTTATGAGAGAAAGAAAGTGAAGAATTGATGATACTTACAAGCCAGTGATAATCACATCAACTAGAGAAGAATTTTCTGGCCAATGCTTTGAGCACTGTACTCCTCGCCAAATAGGATATGAAATTTGCACTTCATAATCGAACAAACTTTGGCAAGGAAAATTTTGTGATGTACCAGTTCTCCAACCAGCCAAGTTAATGTTCACATTGGGAGTTGCACTCCAATTGCTCCAAAGAATTTGGAGCCCCTGCACTACAATGATTTAATTAAAATGTCACTCATTCAACCCCAACAAATCCAACATCCTCCTTTAAGTCTTGGAAGGTTGTCCAACTATATTCAAGCACTAATTGCAACAAACAATAGTGCAAACCCGTGGTTGAAACAAGATCCTAAATAACATGTGAAATTGCATCCATGTCATTCATTTGATGTTATTTGAATAGGAGTTTTGAAACAACATTTTTGTGATATCATTTCAACCATGTAGATTTTTGTTGTAGAATCTTCCAAACATGTAGATGTCAAATTCTAGAATCGAATCCTTATGAAGATTTTAAGGTCTCTAGAATCTACTTATTTTGTAGATTTCAAAGTTTTTGCCCTAATCTACAAATTTGGAAAATTTCTTAAAAAACTCATTTTTGCTAGATTTTTGAAATTCATGGAATCTAAAATATTCATACATTTCATCAGAGTACCAAATCCTAAAATCCTAAAGGGATACTAAACATATATGAAACCTTTTAGAATCACTTAGACTATTTATTTTTCCAACCCACCCTCCCTTCAACAACCATTGTGAGATAATTGTTTTTCTAAAATCTCTCAAATTTGTTGGTTGAAATTACATTGGAGCTTCAAATGTCAATTCAAGAGAGTGGTTGAGATGACAATGTAACAATGTAACGAAAAGATGTGTCATGTCCTTTTTGTTCCCCCTCCCCCTTCCAAAAATTGATAGTTGTTCATATTCCCCCCCCCAATCTAAATGTTGTTGATTTCATAAAACAACTTGGGATACAAATATGGGATATTGTATTGATAGTGAATATTGGATACTATACTAGAATGGATTATTGGATAGTATTACGGGATACGATAGATTAGGATAAATCCCATATAGAATGCCAAACCTAAAGGCTTCTCAAAATTACAAATAGGGGGAGGGGAGGGGGGCTAATGAAACAAATTAAATTAAAATTAATTTCTATTATTACTTTCAGACTCCGGGGATGAAATTAATGTAAATTTTTCTGAGCTCATTGTGATAATGTCACAATGACAATGAGCTCAAAAGATGCAGGAACTGCATTAATTTCACTGGTGTGAGATGACATAGTCCAAGACCTACCAATTTTCAGGCTGAGTTTCCATTTTTAATAAAATATTGTTACAACATGGGTTTTATACTAGACTAGTGTTCTCAATGAGAAGACTTTGCCTAATTTTTACTCCTCTTAACTTACAAGAAAAGGATCAGAAGATCTAACATACGTGCAAGGTCGTTGTACTGAAATGTTTGGCCATTTGTTGTGTTCCCGACCTCGCAGCTCACCAAGCTGGTGCCCAGAAAGAGCAGAACCAGGATTAGGGAGAACTGGCCACAGCACAATGGAGAAGATTGATGTGGCCATTGCCTCACCTTCATTCCTGGCACTCCCATAATGAGCTCCTCAGCTCAACAGCTCAAGAGGGCCACTGCAAAAGCAGAAATATTTCAATCTCAAATACTCAACATTGGAATTAGGAGAAATCCAAAATGTCCATCTACTATGAAGTTGTTGAAGAAATCCATAGTGAATGTGACCTGATGAAAGAACTAGAGCACATTAGAAATGGAATAAAGAAATGGACATTAATTTGTGCAACTTCCATAGATGCAAAAGGACATTTGTCCAGTTTCATATAAGGTAAACCAACTCATGACAAGCAAACTGCCTAATGCAGTCATCTAGAAAACCACCTATTAGAGTCTTACACCAACCCATGGCAGATTTTTTCTGATAAATGAGATAAGGACTACATTAGGCTAATTTTTGGCTATAATCTTGTCTTAGGAGATGGTCATGGAGTTATTAGTGACTGTCACAGGGCACTTACATCATTCAAGTGTAAATTGGTTATAGAAAGTTATTTGTTTATTTGTTTATGTCATGGCCATGTTGGGAAATGTTGTAGTCATGTTAGAAAATGTTGTGACTACTTTAGGTGGTAAGATGACCATTATGAAAACCCTTTTTGCTGATTTGGGGTAGTCTACAGATTCTCTTGGGCCAATTGAGTTGTACACCTCGAAAATTCATAAAAAATTCTTACTTTGTCCAAAAAATAAATTTTCAATTGCTTCCTTCAATTCTCACACATGTCTATGTATGGAAAAAATCTGAATCATTTTGCTAATGGCAACAGTTCAGACCACTCATTCTGCCTGTCATAGGCAGGTTTACCTTATACTGGATTATTTCTCTAGTTTTCATACTCAATTATTTCTCCTATGAGCTACGATGCACATGTGCGTACATATGCCTGTCAGATTAGTGCATTGACAGATTGATTGATCAAGCACCAGCATGCGCTCATCTGCATCTGGGATCTATAATTGATCATTCAAGATTGATGAAATCTTCAGTACAATCCTGAATCGAAGAGAGCAGAATAACTTATGGAATTGATGTTGAACACTTACTTCAAATGAATCTATTTTAAAGAATTAATAGGCTTGTGACAGAGTCAATACGAAGAACTGAAGCCAACTGTATGAGTCTCTACTAAAGCCAGCCAGGTCGAGCAACCCAACACAGAGAGAATCAACTACCTGTCTCCAGCCTTTTCATTCAAGAACCTGGCGTGAATTACTTAAGAGTTCATTTCTTGCATATCATGCTATACTAAGGTAGGAACACCCATAACCATGAGTGTACCCACAGATGAGAATAAAATTCCCTCAAAGTGTTCCCTAATGTATCTTGCAACCATCTTCAAAGTACCTTGAAACCATCTCCATACTTAATTGTGGTTGGTGAGCTCTGATTTTTCAGATTTTGGTGCTAGAATCAAGGCAGATTTTGTAGAGTGTGGCTATGGGTGTCCTAGGGAATTCTACTTTGGAAATTCATAGAAATTAGATGCCTTATTCAAACATTCTATTTTTTTTTGAAAATTCATGATTTTCAATTGCTAACACTGAAAAAATATTTTTTGTAGAAAGTTTTGACCCCAACTATGTTGAATTGCTTAAAATGACGGTTATGGATGTTCCTACCTTATATTAAGTATACTCTGATAGAACCACCCATTACCAACCAGGCCCTCGTAGGCAATCTATAGGTACTGGGAAATTCAATATAGATTATAATTGATTACTCACCATCAATTGTTGGTTTCCATCCATCTTCTAACCATCATTGTCATGACACATGTGCTTAGTTTTGAGAGCCAAAGTAATATTTGAATGAGTAGTTATAGAAGATTATATGTGTTTTGGGGATGGATCCAGATCAACTTTTGACTTCCAAAACTCATAGTAATTTCAATCCTAAGCAGAAAATTACCAAAAAATTTGCAATCCCCATGATTTCTATCTTTCTACAAGGTAGACAACTTACATTGCCTTCTGTGGTACTGTCCCAAATTAATCATGCACAAAATACTTAAGTATTTGATAATGGGTGGTTCTACCACTACTTGTTGGAGAACAACTTCATACTATCCTACAGAAATAGTAAAAAAACTAAACTAAAACTAAAGTATCACAAGATGTGGAGATACATACCAAGCAACCGCAATATCCTGATCCGAATATCTCTGGAAATCTGAGAACAGAAACAATAAAACATGATGAGACATATCAGTCTGAGCTATAGTTAAGATACATTACTATCCCCTAAAAAGATGCAAACACCCCACCCTTCCCCCAGTTCAAAAAATCCCCCACCGTTGATGAGTTTATTAAAAAAATAGGACCCCCTCTGCTGCCATCGATCTAAATACGGATATAGAATACGGATACAGAATACGGATATGATACGGAATATGGAATATGATACGGAATACGGAATATGAAGATACTATAAGGAGTATGTATATACGGATATGGACAAATATGATATACATACGGAAATCACATAATCCCATATTCATTGCAAGGGGGACTGTCTGGAAAACAATACAAGTAAGGGGTTGGGGGTGAGGTTTCAGGTGGAAAAAGTGACTTGTCTATAAAGTTATCTGAAAGAACATTCATGAGTGTTCTAAGGACAGCACACACAATGCACCTTTCATTGCGCAGTATAGTATACTGTCAGGGGTATCACTCAGTGTCCAAAACTCTAAAAATTCAAAATCAATTTAAAAAAAACTATCAAGGGGTCCATGTGTGATTATCCTAACAACGAAAAACATCTTAAGCAAATCCACACAGGCCGCGGCAACCACAGATGCTTGCACGACTGTTACTCAAATGTAGTGAGTGATATCTTGAGTAAAGCTACTGAAAATGCACTCCTACAGATGTTCCGCCGGCTCTGGGTCGCTGTACTGTTTCCCTTTCAATGGAAATTGTCCATGTGTTTCAAAAAATAAATAAATAAATCCACTTCTACTGAGCTACAGAACTCCTCCTAACTCACAGTGCTGAAATCACAGCCAACGACGGGAGAGAGGAGAGCTTGGAGAAACCTGCGCCGCGCCGTAAGGAAGCTGCGAGATCCGCGCTGAGAGAGAGTTGAGCGGCGCCAACGAGCTGCGAGAAGGAGAGAGACGACAGAGGGTTTCGGGGTCTGCGCGGAGGACCTAAAATCAACGGCGACCGAAGTTTATATGGTATGCTCGCATTTGGTGGTAGAGAGTGTTGTTACTGAAGGTCTTAGGAACGAATTTAGATCTACTTCTGGACTGGATTCACGTTGCAAACATCACCCCTAGAACCAAGTACGAACATACCATTTATTTTGTGCAGAAGGACTGGAGATCGACGGCCCAGGGGGATATGGCAGGGTTCTGACATGTGGGTGTCAGTTTTTTTGTGTGTGTATGTGATGGTCTGGGGATAGTCTACCACATCTGCGCCAGATACCTGTGAGCTTCGTCCACACTCACTGTCACATGTTGAACGCGGTGATCTCCTTGACGGGACCAAATGGACCTAAGTACTCTGTGGAGCTCAAAGTGAGAATCCCTGACCGAAGAAGCGTGTGCCCTCGCTCATTTTCTGGGCCATGGCTAGAAAGAATTTGTGAAGGAAATTATCTGGATTTCAGGAGGGTGACTGCGTCCTCTTCAGGTTGGTGGCAAACTCCTGTTTCCATGTTCTCGTCTCTTCGAAACTCCAAGAGAACGTCCTGTCCAAAACTCCTCGCCTCTCCAAGTGTGAAAAAGAACGTGGATTTGGAAAGTCTGGGAGGAAAGACGGTGGAATTATTCCGCAACCCGAGGTTGCATGTCTTCATCCGAAGGTTAAGTCTAGACACCTCGCAACCCGAGGTTCAGGGTCCTCGCAACCCAAATGTGAATCCAATTGCAACCCTAGAGAAACACGTATCTAGCCATGGCGTGGTATCCCTCGAGGCAATGTGAAGGAGGAAGCCGTGATTAAGCATCCTCAGCTTCCAGAAACGGATTACGTCAAGCATCCAGGCCTCGATGTTGCCATTAGTTCGAACTTCACAATTCCCCAGTTTATCAGCAAGCTCTCGAGGATCAACCTGCGTAGTCACGACATTCGGCTGGTAAGGAACCTAAATAATCGGATCCCCTGTTTGCATTGAAGCTTTATTGGGAATTGGTCACCACTGATGGTTAGTAGCTATTCCGTCTGCCTTCTCTGACGTGAGGCTGGCATTGCATTTTCATTTCAAGCTTTTGAAGCATCCAGATTAGGTCGTTTGGGAACATTAGTTATGATGATCGCTCTTTCTTGGTAAGCTGCTGATTGGACTGATGAGCGCTTCAATTCCAGCAACACAATGAACTTTCATGTGGGTTAAGACTAGAAGATGCATTTTGTACTTAACTAGTTTGTCCTCGGACGATAAGTCCAAAGATTCCCAAGTTTGATTATCTTGTGATGCTGTAGAGAAATCTGTGTGCGTCACTTGAAATATCTTAGCAGCGTGGTTCTTCGGAAGTTGCGGAGAGATCCCTTCAGGTAGAAGGGCCGAATATGTGGAGATCAAATTTTCATGACTATATGTGAAATACTCATGTGATTTCAACGTGAGAGCTTGTAACTTAGACCGCTATAGTGTCAGCAAGACAATCCCATTTTCATTCAACGATCATTGGCCATAGATGTTTTTGCCATGTCATTACACGAGCTGCTAAAAAGTCTACCAAAGTCATCAAGTATATGAGTAGATGGGCACTGTTTCATAATTGCCTAATTTAGGCCGGAGATCAATTGTTAGTTCGGGAGAAGTACTGTACGTCAAAATTGCGATTTGTCAAAATTGCGATTTGTAGGTTATCGATTGACAGTCCTTAATTAACACCCTATGTGCTTTGAGATTCTCCAGTGCTTTCTGAACCAATAAATTAGAAATGAAACTTGAAGATGCTTTACATTTGATAAAGGAATAAAAGACACGACCGTCTTGAAGATTTGTGGGCCTCCACAGAGATGAATAAAATCTTGACTCTTAAAAGTTTCCAAAAATGAAGGCTTGAACCTTCGCTGGAAAGAGGGTAGAGGACACTAAACCCATTAGAGACCTACCGGTAATCCTGTTTTCTATTAAACCTTTCAGATTTCGTCCATATTGAGGACGGCACAGATGTACACAACTAGTTGATGACAGAAATAGACAGACTTGGACTTTCAACTTTGACAATTCATAAAACATTCAAAACTATCCAAAAGTTATGTTATCTTGAAATTAGGACAACAAAACTTGCTCACAAGGGAAAGTACATATACTCTTTCCAAAATTTAAAAGAAACAGAGCAGATATATGGGAGTAGACTCACTCTTTCCATTCATGAGGTATAAGATGATGCACAGGTCCCTCTCCTGCAACTCTTCAAATGATCCATAATATGATACACTCGTATAATACAACTAGCAAGTGCTACAAGGCGAGGAAAACAACTCAACATTTGTACAAATGGAGCACAAAACCAAAACTGTGAGAGAAGCGCTCACTGTGCAGCATTATCAGAACCGGTTCACGATGGTTGTGTCAACGTTTCCAAAACTGGTTGGTGCTTCGGCAGTAGTCTTTGCTATTCCTTGCCAGGAAAACAGGTATTGACGGTAATGTGATACATTTCAGGTGTGAGGGTTAAAGTTAAATCATGACTGTAGCTTCTGCCTGCTGTTGCAAAGCCATGATAAACTTCTGTGCATATGAAAGGTCAGGAAACACAGGCACACCCGCCTCCTTGGCCGCTCGATGCTCGTTCGTTTGGAACCTGTCCAGCAGCAAGGCGTGCATGCCGATGCTTCTCGCAGGGAGGTAATCCTTGCGCAGGTTGTCTCCGATGTGAAGAGCTTGCTCGGGGGCAATGCCGCCGGCTTTCTGGAGCGCCAGCTCGAAAATGCGAGGGTCCGGCTTCTCGATGCCGACGATGCCTGAGAACACTCCAAAGTCCCATTCCGAACCCTGAACCAACAGAAAATTGAAAGACAGCGCTTAGTGAAGGTAGAGATACAATGCTCTTGACCGACTGGCAGTCATCACTGTGAAAGTAGGTGTAATAAATATGCCATTGACCCGAAGTTTCGAATGGCTAGCAAATTAAAAAATTAGGTTAAATGATTAGAAACTTCCTACTGCTATACAAGATTGCGTCTTAACCTTCCACAACAAAAATGGATCAAGATCACGTGTATCTTGTGATTTGTGATGCATTTAGGAACAAAATCGTTCAAATTCAAATGCTTTCCTTTACCGCACATCCAATGCGAATAGTTCCTCTCAATTGCCTAGAGTAAAATTTAGGCACACAAGAAAAATAATTGCAATTCAGCACTGAGGAGTATGGGAATAGGATTGACTAGAAAGGAACCAAAATTCTTATGATACGAAGAAAAAACTCTTGCAATCATTCTACGCGGTTGGTGTGTGGCTACTGTGCGGAGGAAGGCATGCATGGGGCCAATGGCATGTCTACCCTCCATGTAAAAAGTCTAGATCTGATCAGTTTGCACCGAAAATAGCTAGAATTCATAAAGTTCTTGAAACTGGCAGCTAGTTCCTCATACATCATTCAAGTCAATTTTTGGAATGCTAGTCGGCCCAACAGGTCCTAACTAGAGAGAGAATCAAGCCAAAGACAAACTAGAAATCCTCTCCAAAGCCTGTGTCCCTGGCACGACTCATATTCATTCAACCAGCTGCAAGAACACAAGTGAAGGCTACAAACAGAAAGAAGAAAAGAAGAGGACACCAACCTGATGGAGACCTAATTTGGGTAAAATGACATCACGATACCGGTACTCTGCATTGCTCACCACCCCAACGATCAGTCCCTGCCGCCGCGCCCACCGCAAGAAGGGCTGCGCATCCGAGTACATAAGGTAGGGTGCTGCTGAGCCAAACATGGCATATATTCTCTTAAACACTTGCTCAAACGTCTCGTTGTCGTAGTCATAGCCAGCCTGGAAAACGCAAAACCAAACTAAAATGTCTCATCAAAAATCAAGCCACAAAAACAGTTGCTGGGGTCAACTTGTTTACAAACGTTGGCAATTTCTAAAATTCACGACAAGCTCTACACCACTTCTCCTAACAAAGCTCTGCAGTCCATACCAGTGTTATACTCGTGTCGCGTTTCTCGTTACCACACTCGTAAACGTAAAGAGTATCATTTTTCTCTACCAAATCTGGACCAGGTTGGTTTGTGTATGCAACAAAAGTTTTATATCTTCACTGGTGTATTGTTTCTACCCCAAGTTTTCAACATATATTGTGTTGGTATGTATAAATTGAAAATATCATACCAGACTGGTCTTGGCCTGGCATCAAGGACCAACATTCATACCAATATTGTCTACCTTGGTCACAACCAATATTCCTGTACAACACTGGCCCATACCCACATGCTTGAAACTTGGTGGTCAGGTGCTGTAGAAAGATTTTTCAAGTTTGACCTAATGCAGAGGAGCTTGAAGGCAGGAAAACACAAGGCTTTGATTGCAGATTTCAAGCTATTTCTGTGAAAGTAGGTAAATATGAAACTCTCCATGTAATCTGTTCGCACCTAAAATAGCTTGAACCTGAACTTTATAATCAAGCACGCAGAGAATTTCCCAAACGCCAGTCATGCCCATGTTGGGAACACGAGTAAGGCCAACACTTCCTGTGCAGAGAATCATATAAAAAAAAACTAAAACGTTGGGGACATTGCTGAAACAATGTCTTTGTCTCTCCAATTACCAAAATCAGACTCTAACTTTAATTTACAGGTAGTCCGTCTCCAAAGCTTGTGTGTGGCGCAATGACGCATGTTCATTCAACAAGTCGAAAGGACACGAGCAGAGATCCTGGGAACAGACACAAATGAGAGGACTACTCCAAACTCCAGACCTCTGCTGGTGTTAAAATTCCCGCTGTCCATAACCACACGCTTGGAGTTCGTGCTGTCCAAAGAATTTGACCTAATTCATTGGAGCTTAAGTGAAGTTGTCGTCATGCCCTCTTAACCGTACACTCTGCTCTCTACGTCACCTCTCTGCAATGTTAATTGGCTTTCATTTGTGTCAAAAAAACAGACGGAAACAAAACTGTGTGCGTGAGAGAGACAGAGTAAGTATGCACACCTCGAGGAACGAGTTGCGAACGCACATCCGCCACCACTCCACGTTGGGCATGCGGGCGGTATGCCCAAAGCATGGGTACTTGGTGGCCATGTCCGTGTAGGCGACCTTGAAGCCTTCGTGCATCCGCGTGTAGTCCGGGCACGGCAGGCTCATCGCTTTGGCCGCCATGCAGTAGTAATCGCCCAACACGCCCTTGTACGCAATCAGCGTGCCCGTCACGTCCACCGTGATGCATCGCAGCTTCGGCAGCAGCACGCGGTGCGCCACTTCATGGGCCGCCATACTTACTTGCGCTGCCGCCATGGCTGACCGCTACTCTTGCCACTCAACAATGACCTCAATTCTCGTACCACTCTCACTCTAGCTATACTGTAGGCTATGCTGCGAGACCTTGAATAAAAAAGCAAACTCTTCATGTACGCCAAATCCAGGAGAGAACTCTGGACGATCTTTCTCTCTCTCAACTGAAACAAATCATCTCACCAAAACAAAAGAGACAAATTTTGCGCCCAATATAGCCAGTCCTATGTTCAAACACAGAACAGAAGTTACTTCTCTCTCTCTCTCCCAACTGAAACAAGCAGCTACACTAGAAGAGGCTCTGTTTCTCAAGTGGTGCAATGTAATTAATCCCGTGTTCCAATAACAAACCTGCCGGCGTTACTTCTCTCTCTCTCTCAACTATAAACAAAGAGAGATCGAGAGCTTCGCAATACAATCCGTTCCTACGTGAGCTGATGCGATCCAGGCAAGCTTAAGCCAGTCCTCGATGCATCGGAGTCCCTCCCTCGAGTTGAGGATCCCTCACAAGCTCACCAATGTGTAGTCAAGCACTTTGCAAGCAACCCAGGTCCCCAAGGCAGGGGTGAGTGCATTCACGAGGGTAGTGACCCACCAGTAGACATTATAGTGTGAATTACGGCAGCCACAAGCTTTGAAAGGTATCTGGATCTGAGTACAGTCAACTTAGTTTAGGGAGGTGAGTAGGCGACTGAATCTCAGAGATGGCTGTGAGAGGTCGAAGGAAACGTGGCAGGGACTTGCTGAGCGGCGAATATTGTGGTTGCCATGATCTTGTGGATGGGAAGGGCTGGTTCAGATGCCTGGATTTTGCAGACAGCGTGGTCCCCGTTCTTATTACGAATCCCAGTTCTGACTGGGAAGTGAGGAATTGCCTGCCTCCTTTGCCTGGAAGGCGGTACTGGTAAGTTACTGCCATTTCGGATGACTCAAAAAGTGGGTTATCCTGTACTGGGAGTAAGCTTATTGGCTCTGGGTTGGGGAGGAGGTGGACTTTGCATGGACAGTATGTTAGCGAAGCTGAGGTGAGGAAGTTTGAGTCGTAACGTAGCTGACTTGAAAATCGAGCCAGTTTTAAGAATTACAAAGAATGCAAAAGAGTGACGTACTTCCATACTTGTCGTTCCACGTTTCAGGTTTCTAGTGCTCTAAGGACAAAGCCTCTTGTAGCGTAACTTCTTGTTCATTGGTTCTGTCCTTGGATGAAGAATATGGCATCTACTTTGGTCTCCGAATCCCAGTTTCCAAATCTTATCTACAACTTCATTCACATTGCACAATGTGGTTAGGGTTTGGTTGGAGTGGGGATACATGTGGGGTCCGACCAATCAATAAATTAATACTAGTATTGTTGTTTGCCTAGGACAGAGCTTCACGTTCATACCGTTCTTGTTTATTTATTGGAATTTTTTTACACAAATCAACATTGTAAGGACATTGTGGATTGTTAGTCACACAATTATGGACTCCAACTTGTAAGGGTTAAAAGATTTCAATTGCAAGGAAACATTGTACAAAGATACACCTAGATCTTTAGTTATACTCCCTCCGTTTGGAAATAGTGTATTCATTCTCAATGCAATCACCACTAAGAATGGATACACTATTTCCAAACGGAGGGAGTGAAAGAGGAAAAAGATCATGTGCAACAATTTTAGTATTTCTAAGTTCACAAGATATAATTCCAACCCTTTTATAGAATTTTGGCTATGAAAACTAATATGAAGAATTCAAAAAATTTAGATAGCATGTACAAAGTTAAATCCTAAAGTTCCTTGACTACGTGTTGCCCCCAAATGCTCCAAAACTACCACTTCTAGTAGAAGTAAAAAAATTTAGAATTTTTTTTTTTTTAAACACAAGTAACCATATGATCTTGTTGTACAGTACCCTCCAATAAGTATTGGTCGTTTTTTTATAATTGTTGGACTATGAGAGAAAACAATGTCAACTTCAAGGAGATCATGCATGCACATGTAACGAGATATTGATCTGAAATTTTGTGAGCTATAAATAGATTAAGTGTTGGCACCATGGGAGTAATGCAATCTGTACCAATCCTTCATCTTGTCAAGATAATTTGCATTCTTTGAATATTACTCATATGGTGGTTAATAAGTGTATTGCATGCATGATGACGATTGAATGCATTGTGAAAGATCTAATTGCTTGAGGGTACTACAAATTGATGTCCAAATCTTCTCTTTTATCATTGCAAGGCATTGCAAGGGTGGGAGTGGAAAACTTGATTGTGCATTTGAGGAATTTTTGTTGCAGAACGTGAAAGAGGTTGTTTTTATAGGGCACATTGTTGTAGTGTGATCTATGCATGCTTTTGGCATGTAGTAGCTATCTAGAGAGCATGAAGTCAATAGAGTATACCATAAAAGAGAGAGGAATGATTGTTGGTATGCGTAGCGTTGGATTGTCAAATGTAGAGATTGGAAGGAAGATGGGCATCCCACGAACATCTATTTCCAACATTGTCCATTTGTTTCAACGTTGTGGAACAATAAATAGTATGAAACGGAGTGGGAGGCCTCATAAATTGGCAATACGACACACTAGAGAGTTAAGTCGCCTTCTAACATCAAACAAACATATTCCACTTGCTAGATTGGTAGAACAAATGAGCATGAGAGTGCATGCTAATACATTGAGGAAGGTCATAATGAGCCTTGGATTTCGCAATCGTGTTGCTACTAAAAAACCATATCTTAGTTTGAAGCATAAGGCAGATAGGTTAGCATTTGCAAAAGCTCATCAGAATTGGATAGAATCCAATTGGCACAACATCATGTGGATAGATGAGTCAAGCTTTGAGATTGGAAAGTATTCACGATAGGTGACAATTTGGAGACGACCAAATGAACGCTACTTTCCAGATTGTTGGGCTCCATCCTTCTAATCCGGTCACACATCTGTCATGATTTTGGGTGCATTCTCAGGTTATCAAAAGTGTCTGCTTGTTGTAATGCCACCTCATAGACACATAGCTAGTGATTTATCGACATTGTGTATGAGGGTTGTTTAAGTGGATTTTACTTTTTGCATGATGATCCAGATAATCTTATCCTTATGGAAGACAGTGCTCTAGTGCATCATAGTGTCCTATCTAGTGCTTGGAGACATGCACATGGCATGAAGAAGCTTCAATGGCTGGCAAATTCACCTAATTTAAATCCTATCGAGAACCTTTGGAAGATTCTAAAAGATGATGTTCAAAAGGAGTCTCTACCAAGAAATAGGGATGAATTGGTCAAAACACTCCAACAAGTATGGGAAGAAGTGTCTCTGCAAACCATCAACGTGCTCATTGTTAGTATGCCTTTTTGTATGGAGGCTATAATCAATGCCTATGGTGGTAGTACTAGGTGGTAGACACAATACTATAAAAAAATCTATTACTATGGAAATATGTTCTTTCATTTTGCAAACTTAATATACCATGAAAATAGACTCAATGATCTATCCAACACACTTTACAACTCCTCAATCGGAGGATTTTTGAGTACATACTACCATTTCAAAATTTTCCTTTCAGTCAAGTTTCTACATCTTTTGGGATAGTGACCAATACTTATTGGAGGATACTATACATTAGCTTGAGAAGATGTGAAAAAAAAAATCCAGAAATTTCCACCCCATGGACTGCAAGCTATTAGCACTTGAAGTGACTAAAATCCTTTTTTTGGCCTTGCAAATAACCAAGTAGTTGCACTTCACAAGGTCACATTTGTATGTTAAAATGTCCAAAATGATGGTGCTTCTTTGAATTCATTCTTGAAGGCAAGTTGGCTACATGCTTGAAAAAATTCAAACTTCATGTGCAATTGTACAACATATAGAAAAAGATAGTAAGTAGAAAGAAGTAGAGAACAAATCAAAATTCTAAATTGTTAAATTTAGTATGAAATTGAAAAATGCCAATCCCAATGGTTGTAATGTTTTAATATACAATTTGCATCCTTTGATTTTATTGTTTTCAAAAAATATTGAAAATTGAGTTAGAGAAAGGACTTCAAAGTTTGTTTTAGAATAGAGATTCCGTAACTACTCACAAACTAAAACTCCTCATAACTTTCATCTCATTGATCAAAATAGAATGATTCAAAGCTTTACCTATATTTATAAATCTAGAAAACCAATTTCAAATTTTTATTTCTAGAAAAAATAATTTTTTATGATCTATCCAAGCTATCCATGTTGAGAAACAAACAACATTTTGCATCATAAATTTTCACTTTTACACTCAAATGAAATGAAATTTAGCACTCACAAAAAATATTCCTTATCCACACCTTGTAAAAAAATTTAGCCTAAATAAGTCAAAATTCCACTCACATGTACCTGCCCTCCAAAGTTATGTTGCCAAAAACACAAGGCCGATCCTTTGGGGGTTAAGGATGATTGACTAAGTCACCCCATCCATTCTACACACACTACCATACAAATGGCATTACATGTGTTTAAAAAAAATCAAATAACATAATTGATACCTATAACTAGCTTTATGGGATGCTTTCATTTCACCCTAAAACAAGAATCTAATTGGTCAAAACAATTGGATGTGGGAATAACAAAAGAATATCAAGAAGATGGTTCAAATCAACTTTATTAGTAACATTTGGAAGAAAATAAGATCTCTCTAGCTACCTTATCAATAGGGAAAGATTTAGTAGTAGTACACAGTGGTCTAAAAGTTCAAAAGTTATGCAAATGATTGGAAACAAAACATATAATAAAAGCAACATTAGAATTTCTAGTGGGAGCCATCATTCCTAAAAATTCATTTCTACATTCATTTTTTATGTTTAGTAGCTAGAATTGTGACCTATTGTAGAGTATCAAGAGAAGTAGCATTCTAAGGTTGTCAAATAGGGTATTTAATTTTTCAATCAATAAAAATCATTGAAAATAAACAAACAAAAGTAGAGATACTTGCAATCAAACATTTGTTTTATTTTTGGGTACATATTAACCACATAAAGTGAGAGTGGAATATCACCATATTTCTCCAAAGTAAAATGAAATATATGGATCTATTTGCCTAAGTTTGCTTTCTTATTGATGAATAGGAGCATTGTTCGTTTCCCAAATTATTTGAAAGTCATTCATTGGACACTTTGAGTCCTTGATGTCCGTACTACATAAAACAGTCTTCAATTCCATTCTAACATATTTACATAGATTGTGTTGTGTTTGATAACCAATACCAATAACTCGGTGAAGATGAAGAAATGAAAGTATTTGATGTAACAAGTTCTAACTTTCCTGTATTTCCTGTACTTATTAGTAATTACAAGTGGGAACTACAGTAGCGTGGAAACAAGCCCTTTATTTATGCAACTCCAGAGAAAAAGCATTGAACTTCTCTTGATGCGCTCATGAGCTCTTTGACATGCTTCCGGTAAGGGAAGTTTTCCGATAGTACTTAAACAGCACTTTTTATTGAACAGTAAATACTTGACGGTATAGATTAGGAAGACGATAATGTTACCACAAACGACCTGATCCCAAATCCTAGAACTTTCAGACCTCTGTTATCAACACGGGTTCAAGTACATGCTTGCAACGCACAAAATGCAGCTCTTACTCTACCTACAAAATACTGCTAGTACGTGGGGGCGCAAAATCACTGCCTCCTGCAAAATTAGCGTCACTACACCAAAACAAAATGCAATGTAATTACAGGACACTCTTGCACTAACTTAAAAAAGGTGTGATTTCGGTACTAGCGTGACACCAATTAGAATCACACCAAAAGTTCATTTTGTTGCAACGGGAAACACCTGAACCAGGAACTTGGAAAATTCCACCAGAGAGAAGAGCAGGACATCACCTTCGGTAAACCCATTTTCAACGGAGAAAGCTTTCCAACCGTGACGGAATTGTATGCGGATATTCGTGCTAAATGTGGACGAAATCCTGATCTTCACAATTCTCCACTGGCCTTTAGGGCCCACAAGACGCACACGCGCTTGAAACTTGTGTCCATACTCCTTGGCAAATCGATACGGAAGCTCCTGAAATTGGAGCGCTCATTAGTACAGTCCAATCAGCAGCTTACAAAGAAAGAGCGATCATCACAACTAATGTTCCACAACGGCCTAATCTGGATGTTTCAAAAGCTTGAAATGAAAATGCAATGCCAGCCTCACATTAGCGAAGGCATAGCTACTAACCATCGTTGTTGACCAATTCACAACAAAGCTTCAGTGCAAACAGGGTATCCGATTTGTAAGGCGCCTTACCAGCCGAATGTCGTGACTACGCAGGTTGATTCTCGAGAGCTTGCTGATAAACTGGGGAAATCTGGAGTTCGAACTAATGGCAGCATCGAGGCCTGGATGCTTGATGTAATCCGTTTCTGGAAGCTGAGGATGCTTAATCACGGCTTCCTCCTTCATATTGTCTTGAGGGATACCACGCCATGGCCGGATAGGTGTTTCTCTAGGGTTGCAATCGGATTCACATTTGGGTACTGCGGTTGCTTGGTCTCTATTCCTAACCTTCGGATGAAGACGTGGAACCTTGGTTGGCGGTCTGATTCCATCGTCTTCCCTTCCAGACTTGCCGAGTCCACGTTCTTTTTCACACTTGGAGAGGCGAGGAGTTTTGGGCAGGACGTTCTCTTGGAGTTTGGAAGAGACGAGAACATGGAAACACGAGTTTCCCACCAACTTGTAGAGGACGCAGTCACCCTCCTGAAACCCGTTTTCATGCACAAATTCTTTCCAGCCAAGGCCCAGAAAGAATCGGAACTCTGTCGTCTGTCCTCTGCCACGAATAGGAGGGTATGACTTGATCGCTACAGTGAATGTTTCTCCATTTGATCCCGTCAAGGAGATCACTGTATCCAGCATGTGACCGTGACTGCGGATGAAACTCGCAGGTATCATCTGTGCAGACAATGTAGATAAGTTAATGCATCATGGACACCCTTGTAAACTAAAACTACAGTAGAGAACACTGACAGAGTAAATAATGTTTTGAAAACCTGACACAAAATGCTCTTGTGCGAGTGAGAAGAAGCTAAGGGTCAATCGAGAACTCACCACACTCGCGTATTTCTGCAGCATGGGCTGCGTCATCTTCTTCACGAAACAAGGAGCCTCCAAATCCGGCTCCATTTTCACCACTCCAAATTAAAGGCTCAGGGTCGATGTGAAGCTCCTCTGGTCGACAGAAGGTCTGTGATTTTCATAAACCTCAGCATGAACTTAGTCTTGACCTTAGCTAAGTTATGACTTGCGACTACACTATGTACTCCAGCTGAATCAGCTCAGTCTCTAGCAAGTGGTCCTTTTTTGGCTAAATATTGCCAGATTTCCCATTACTAACTTAGTTTTTTTTCTCAAAACCCAGCTCTGACGCCCACTTTAGGCCGGACAGCTTCAATGCAAGAAAGAGAAGATACATCACCACTGCGCAAAGGCCCAATGCCAAACAAATATCAATTCATTGACACTCAGCTAGATTCTGACAGAATTTTTTTTTGTAAACACAAGCCTGTAGAAATAGAGGGAGGAAATTGCGATTCTTTAGTCAATTGTATAGAATAATTTTCAGAAATTGTTGTGAATTGTCTGAAAATGTATTGTAGGTACTCAAGTTAATTCAATCAGTGTGCCCTGCAGGTAATAATTTTCACTCAGTAACTCTCATTGATTTTGAAACTACTATAATTATGAAGTTGATAGGAAGTTTAGAGTATTTTAGAAGCACTAATATTGATAGTTACATGAGATAAATGTAGGCTAATGTATTTTCATATGTTTTTAAATAAGGTCTTTGTTATGCAACAGTCACCCAAAATTCATCCATAACCATCTCACATTCATACAATTTCTATCTTAATTTCATCCAAATGTTTGCACTCACATGATCACATTCAACCAAAATTCATTCATTGGGCGTGAAAGGGTCTAAGACCAATTTTCAAAATCCTTATGCAGAATTCACTAGATTCAATAGCCATCCAAGCACCACCAAAATATGAGGAAAACACTTGGAATGCAATGAAGGATTTTTGGCATTCCAGTTACAAGTCATTGTAAGAAAGATTGGTTGTTTCGGTAGTGTTTTGCCAAAGAGGGGGGTGGGGGTGGGGTGAGTACTATGAGTATTATAAGGGAAAGCTCCCTAGTTGATTTTGGGCCATCGATCATACTAAAGATTTGTTGTAATATCGATAAGTGTTCTTCATGAGTACTACACAATCTTAGTTGTATCCACTTCTACTACGATTTGTTCCAATTCTTCACAAAAAAGGGATTTTTGAGTTTATAATTTACAATAAATCTATTGTAGTAGGAAAAAAAACTAAAATTTTCTAAATTAGCAATTTCTGAATACTGGATGGTGATCAAATTTCACCAAAAGAGTGAGCTCAAAACCATCTTCAATGTTCAAAAGTGCGAGCATTAGGGAGCTATATTGGCACAAACGCGGAGGACTATAAATAATCTATTTTTGGATGTTCCTTGATAGGAACATGCCCACCTATTGTAAAAATAGAATAGAAAATTTTCATTGATTTTGGATAATCCATAGTACTCAAAATCCCTAAACCTACAAATGTGACAAATTAGAAAAATAGGCTTTAAAATATCAATTATTTTTTTAATTTCTTCAAAACAAGGAATATGATTACAATGGAAATACCCACCTCCAATAAATAAAAATTCAAGTTCATTGAGTTTATGCTTCAAAAGTTACAACGGATGACAAGTCTGTCAAGCTATGTGATAGAAAAAAGACTAGTGTTTCTTTTGATCACCCTTCTAGCCGAGCTTCCAGCCAAATATTTAGGCTCATTAGGTGCTTTACACTATTTTCTTGGCATTTCATAGGATTTTGTGTAATGAATAAAATGATGAATAACACTTTGGAGTTTCTATATTATATATCCAAGGTGGAGATAGATTTTCAAATCTAATTTTCATCATGTACTTATGTATTAGATTCAAAACCTAATCATTAAGGCAATTTAATGAGACTATTAGGTGTATTGCTCGAAGTTGAGGCATCATTCATATATACATATACATATGGATACACATACTCACTATATGGAAAGTAAGAAAAAGGCTTCAAGGCTTCAATTAAGTTATTAGGGTTACAATCTCATAACTCAATAACAATTATATTATAAACATTTGTATTCTTGAATCGTACAACACATGGCACTTCCAAGTTGGATCATTGTATGTTGTATCTTTCACATGTTTGAAAAGCTATAAAATTGCCAAGTATTTTATTTGTGTAGTGTATTAATTGAGCATTATAAGGTTTAAATTATAATTATATGACATCTAAGTCAAGATGTCTTTACCATATATTAGTACATATATTGTATTCTAGGAATGAATACCACATGTATGATTCCTTACTCACTTTTAAGGGTTCACTTTGGGTTTACAAAAAACATTGTGCGATATTATTATAGAAGATCAATATTACCTTATATTTACTATCCTTTGTTAAAATAATATGGTTTCCAAATCCTAAAACTAAAACACTAAAAGTGTTGATATTTCTACATATGATTCCATTGTTTGTAAATAATAATTCTAACATTGTTCATAGAAATTATTATAGCATTATTCAATAATGGTAGAAGAATATTTTTAATTTGCACTAGTAACTTAGTGCCTAACTAAACCTCTTGCTCCAAATAAATTTATTGTAGCTAAGTGACCTAAGACCTATCTAAGTAAGTTAATTAAATACGTACACCATGTCTCCACATGAACTTAGTAGACTTTGCATTGCTTTAGGATGGAACAAAAGAAAATTTGGTCCAACTATACAAGTCACAATTGAATTGGGTCTATTTGGGGTCATTTTAAATACCATCTTGTATTGGTCTTATTTAATCATTAGAAAGCTAGGAGAAAACAAAGGAATTATTTGTCTAGGTTTCTAAAGTAAGGTGGGCACCCCTAAAATCGCCATGTGCCTATAAGCACCATTTATAGCAAGTGAACATTCCTAAATTCAGTTATGTACCTATTTGCATAGAGCACTTCTAGAAATAGACTTTGATCGTGAATAACTTTTGCATATAATATCCAAATGATTTGTTCTTTGGTGCAGTAGAACCTCCTTTCTCTTGCGAACAAGGAAATATAAAAATCTAATCAGCCCAATAATAGTAACAATGCACAGTACCAATTTGTGGCTTTTTTGGGTGTACCTACCTTACAAACAAGAAGAAAAAGAGATGTGCTTTGAGCATTTCACTTTTGAGCATTATTATTAATTTTTACTATTATTTCTAAAAGTATAATTATTGATAATTCCAAATGTAGATTATATTCAAATAATTTTTTAAATTTGAATGTTGATCACCAATTTTTTCATCCATAATAGATTATAAATGAAGATAATGAATGATGAATGTGATCGAATGAAAATGAGCATTTTATAAATTTGAGAACCAATATAAAATGAAATTTGGGCAGCATCAAATGAAACTCTAAAATGTATTATTTTCATTAATCTTATATTCATTTCTAATGAAAATCAATCTATAAGTAGGTTTGTCAATTTAAAGATGTAGATTTTTGGAAGAAGCTTCGAAATCCCCTTGAAACCTCAATTGTCATACCACAACATAAGCCACTATAGTGTTCAAATTATATATAGACAAGAATCCACTTTAGATTGGTTGAATAACAAATACAATTCAAAATACATTAGGGAATCAAATCCAATTTCATGTCTTCTATAATATAAGTAAAGAACATTTGAATGAAATTTTCAAATCATACACCATGAAGATGATTTAGAATAATTACACTAAAAACAAATCCATGATTGCTTTGTGTGACTATTTTGTGAATATAAAAAAAAGACAAATACTACATTCAAATAGACTAGTACTTACATTGATTCAAAATATAATCCTAAATTGAATATCCAATATTCTATTAGGAATGAATCCACCTATCAAGAGAGTTCTCATTTGTCACTAATTGAATAACCAGACATCATATCATTATTTAGAATAGCTTAAGCTAAAAAATAGTAGCTCAATCAAAATATGACAAACTAACTTCAACATCAACATTGTTGTGAAACTAAAAATAGGAGGAATAAATTATCTAAATGCTTTAATCTCAAATTTTTATCCAATAGACAATATCAAATTTATTAGTGAAAAGGATAATAAACACAATCCAATAGTCTATCAAGTGCTTCAACTATCCGATTATATTTTGCAACACATAGCTCAAGTAGTCTTCACTACATTTAACTTGAATGTCAGACATTGTCTATAGGCAAAATAAAAAGTTTCAAGAGATTTCTTGATATCTAGATCCTATAATATCTAGAGCCTCCTAGAGATCCAAAGAGGGTCTTCAAGGAGTCTCCAAGCCATCCAAGGCACTTAGAAAGGGTCTAGATGAAGGAATATGTTTTTTGCCCATTTACACTCATAGGACTCTAGTTCCAAATGAACATATCCAAGGAACTAAAGGCAAATCCAAGAAGATATTTTTGAATGGGTAGTGACCTAATATCATGGTCTTTTGATCTTTGTGACTGAGTTCATTAACAATTAATTTAGTGATGCGTATTAAAGGTTCGCGTGTCAAAGTATTGGAGGTACATTTGTCTAAAAATATGAAATAATATACATCATTGAATTGTATAGTTTGCTAAACAATTTATTTGCAAGAACATGCACTTTGGTAGATTGCAAAAGCATAAAATGTGTATCTTTGTCAGTCACAAGTCAACTTGCTCATTTGTAACACTCATTATTGCACATATTGTACAATCAAGAAGCAAGGATTTCAAAAGATTTAAAGAAAAATATTATACCCAATTAAAATCCTAATCCAAAAATACTAGTGTTCCACAAGTGAAACAATACAAGTGGTACAACTTACATCACCCTCTCTCTACACTTTGTTATCTTCAAAATCTAGCAATATGAATCAAGACTCATCTAAGGCAAAGTACAAGGCATTTTTCTTTACTTAAATTATAAAATAAGGGTGATTGTATGAAAGACTAATCCTTTTTGCATCACATTTAGAGTGATGGAGTTGTCATTTACTATAACTTTTGAAGCATAAACCTAACGAACTCAAATTTTTTTTAGAAATATTTGTCTTGATTTTAATCATATCCCTCGTTTTTCAAAAAATTCAAAAAAATATTTTTAATAATGAAAATTCAATTTTGCTAATCTGTTGTGCCAATTTTACCAATTTACCAACCTACAAATTTTTAAAAATGACAACAATCGAGGAGTGATGAAAAGTGTCAATCTAAATCTTCACACTTACTTTCAATTGATGCATGCTCAAATTGAATTTATAGGCTCTCAAGTGGAAGGCTAACAATATAGGTGTATTGGTGATGATAGAAGAAAGGAAATTAAATCATTTTTTTTTGTGTTATTATTTTTTCTTTTTTGAATAAAGACATATGCATTGTAGTGCCTTCCAAGCATAGATTAAATTTTATAAAATCCCATCAATACTTTTAGAATCTAAAAGGTTTCATCTACTCGGGCATCTACTGAAGATAAAAAAAAAGAATGGACTATGGAAAAAAAAGATGCTTGAACAAGAGAGGTCGAAATGCACTATAGAGAAGTGATTTCCCTTAGAATTGATAATTTGCACACTCAAATTATCAAGGCTTGACCATTGCTCGCTTAAATGAATGCTACGGACACATCAAATCTTAGAAGGAGTTGTTCTTGTTGTTGTTGAAAAGAAAACATCATCATCTACTACTACCAAAAAATTGAAATCCTTTGAAGAAGAATTGCCAAAGCTATGATTCATCAAAGTTGTACTTTAATTGTGAAGAGATAGCTTAATAATCAAAGTCACCAACCCAAGTGCCAAAGCTCCAATCCAACTCCAAATTCAACTCGTAATAAGATTCTCAAAAGCTTAATATTCCACCAACACAACCTCTATGTTCAACTT
This sequence comes from Straminergon stramineum, assembly GCA_963920665.1. Classification (NCBI taxonomy): domain Eukaryota; kingdom Viridiplantae; phylum Streptophyta; class Bryopsida; order Hypnales; family Calliergonaceae; genus Straminergon; species Straminergon stramineum. Next base: position 14,070,481 of record OY987267.1, on the reverse strand, counting down.
ATATTAACTTATACACAATATGTAATGAGTGTCTAAAGTCACAGCTTTTGATATTCCAAGGAATTGACCCTTCTTCATTCAATTGAGCACAACAAGTTCATACTAACTCCAAATAGAACAAAACTTAGCTTTTTGGAAAGCTTACAATAAGAGATAAACCTTCTCAAAAATTCAAAGTCTAACTATAAAACCACATAAAATTACCTTCAAGAGAAGATCAACCTCCAAAGAAGATTGACGGAAGAAAGTGATGATATTCTTCTAAACTATCAAGTGTAGAAATATAGTAGTTTGGAGATTAGAAGATATGAAAGAATGAGATGAAAATGAGGATGTTTTGAGAATTTGTATGTTGATGTTCCACTTGGCTCTCCTTATATGTTGCAAGCCCTACTTGCCTTGCTTTCACAAGGCTCTTTTTTTACTAAAATTTTGAATCTTCAACTTTTTATATCTTACTTCCTATATGTGGTTGACTTTGGCAATAAGTCTCACTCCTTACACCTTCCATCTCACATATGTAACACACTCCGCTTGCTTCAAACGCTTCACATGATTCACATACATTTCACCCTCGATATCTATTACCCTGATAAGTGTTAAAATTGCAAATGTGTTAAGGAAAATTGCGCTCCCAAAAAAAACTCTTTAAAATACACTAGTAAGTGTTAATTATTAATTGTTAAGAGAATTTATAAAAATTATGCTCCTTTTTACAATGAATTCACCTCGATAAGTGTTAATTTGGATGAAAGTGAGGCTATGAAAATTTATAAATTGGATGAAATTGAATTGTGTCCATCATGTAATGTACAAATCATGTTGTAGTTGGCATTAATAGTACCATACATGGCTTATAGTATCTTCACACCTCACCCATTCTACATCATGCACTGCACATTCTACACATGTAAACAATATTGGCCATAAATTCCATTGATCAATGTCCTTGGGATTTCAACTTCCAGCTCCCTTGCATCAATATCTTTATATTCTAGTGGTGTCATTTGAAGAATTAATAATGTTATGATACTATAACAAATTTGTGATTTGATGATTTAAAGACACCAAAAATTTAGGTCTACAATGGGGAAGGGCTTTGAATTTACTTCGGTGCAAAAAAAAGAGATCCTTCAATATCATTAGAGGCATGTACAAGAATCTCATCAAACTACTATGGATTTGTTCTTCCATTACACTCCAATGTATGATGACATTTATATTTTATGTATTTTCATCCTTTATTTTTATAAGTGTTATTGTTATTAATTCCAAAGTCACATAAGTGTTATTCATGCAAGTGTTACAAATTGTCTATGCTACCCCCCGATAAGTGTTAAAGTGTTAACACCACACAAGTGTTACAAGTTTCCTTGCTCCCAATTGTTAACAAATATCGAGGGTGTATTGTATTTCACACACTTTACGCACATCTAATCAAACCTACATCTTACACTTCATCTAAAAGGCCTTATACTTTAGTTGTAGGGTAAGGTGACACCATAATATTGAATATTTATTTAAAATTCAAAAAGGAGATTTGTCACTTTAAAATTCAATTTAAAAATATTGGACATTAAATTTTATTTATTTTTAATTTTAAATTGGCAACCATCTCTCACAACTTTGGAAGTTACTTATTTGGTTTGCATAAGGGTGTAAAGACAACCTCTTTATACAAGTGGGGTGGTAGGAGATAAAACAACTCATATAGATTATGTAAATGGGGATTTGTTGGAGCTCAATTGCTCATAGTTAAGTCAAAGGTAGGAATTGTGTTCAAAGTAGAATTTCAGATGTCATTTAGGTAGTGTAGAATAATTTTTTTCAAAAAAATTTAAACTAAAAGAAATTGGAAAATTGATCTAAATTTCATTTTCAAATTTTTTTTTGAGATTTTGAGCCTTCAATTAAAAGTTATAGACCAAGTTTAGAGATGGGTTTGAAAGGACATTTTCTTTGATATTTTCAAACATCTTCTCTCATTTTTGTCCATAAATTTTTTTGGAGGTTCAAAATTACAAAATTGATTTCTAGAAGTGAAAGTTAGCCAATTTTTCTCTGTTCAAAGTTTAAAAAAAAATTATTCTACTATGCCAAAATAATGTGTGAAATTATACTTGAACACAATTCATATGCTTTGACAATAAGCATTCAAGTTCTCATCTTAAAATTATCCCATACCCTATGAAGATTTGTGATAAACAATTGATTCATTATAAAAATGATCTCTCCACCTTTGATGCTCACTAAATGTCAATGAACTAATTCCTTCATTTTGCCATAAGAAATTTTTTTGATGTTAAATGGTCAAATGACAAATTGATACCAATAGTATTGGATACTTGTGATTGAATTGAACTTTGACTTTATTTTGGTTGTATTTTGGACTTTCTAGCTAATACAAGACACTTCTTTTTTTTCAAAAACTTGGTCATTTAATTCTTGTTGACTTCAACAATTTCTCTTGCTCATTTTTCTTATTTTTACTTTCCTTGAAATAATTTTTTTTGGTGACCAGGATGTGAATTTAGATTTTGATGAATTTGATCAAGCTGCTTTTAATCAAGAAATGTAAGATCAACCTTCTGAAAAAAACAGTACTACAAAGAGCAATTCATGGGTTTACTAAATTCAATAATTGGCGATTGAAGTCTTGTTTAGAGGTTCCAGTTCCTGTGGAATCAATTACACTTCATGAGCTTACCAAACTGATCTCTACAAATTCTTCTTTGTTTTGAAAAAGAAGAATGACTTCCAAGAAAAAGAAAAAAAAGAATGACAAATACTATCCATCACAACCAATTATGGGCATTTACAAAGGCTTCAACTAGATATTTTTTGTTGTACAAAGGGATAGGATTGATGTTATTGGGATCAATGAGACTCAATTAGTCATGCATGCACATCTCTACTTTGGAAGAGTTAACAAATTTGTTATTCTTATCATGAAGAAGAGTATTATGAATGGAGTGAACAAGGCTAAAAGGAAGGTTGACTATTTCCCACTTGAAGATGAAAGGAGGATTTTAGCATATCACTACCATCAAACAAACTCTCCTAATGGCAAAAGAAATTTGTGTATTTTTGTTGCGGTGTTTTTATCATTTGTGGTAATGGCAAGCTTCGGTTGCTTCCCTTACTGAGTCGATGTCACTCTTGACATATGATGAACAAGGCAAAGATGTCTTAAGGTATTAGCAAATTTAATCTCCTATCAATTTGAATTTGTTTTGTGAAAGAGTAATGTGGTATTGAAACTTTCTCTTGATGATCACCTAAAACACCTTGATTGTCTTAGTTGATCATTTGAAAGTCTTAAGACGATTTAAGATGTTTTAAGTGATCATCTTAAAGGTCACCAAAGGACTTTAAAATGATCACCTATAGCACCTCAATCATCTTAGGTGATCATCTCAAAGTCTTAAGATGATTCATGTGTTTCAGGTGATTATTTTGAAGTCCTTTGGTGACATTTAAGATGATCACCTAAGATGATTGAGATGTTATATTAGGTGATCATCTCAAAGTTTTAAGATGATTAAGGTGTTTTAGATGATTGTCTTTAAGGTCACCAAAGCACTTCAAGGTGATCACCTTAAACACCTTATATAGCTTATATTTTGCATTAATATTTTTTACATATATATTGTATAGACTTAAATATTTAAATTTTATGTGCTAATATTTAAATTCTTGGGCATAGCACAAGTTCCTGTGGCAACTATTGGTCACAAGAATTTGAACAATTTGTAGTGGTATGATTGATGAAGTATATTGAAGATGAAGGTTGCACAAACTTTAGCTAGGTCAAAAAATGGAATATCAAGAGATTTATAAGGTAGACCAACCTATTACCACCTTGATTCACAATCTAAGTATATTAGGACCAACTCTAGGAGGGGTGCATATTTTTCAGAGGTGTGTGCATGTTTCATGAATCAAACCCAAGTGGAATTCTAATTTTCCAATAAAAATTGTAATTTCTATGAATTTCTAAAGTGCTTTGCCCTACATTACAAAATTGCCACTAGACTAGAGTCATAAATGTCCTATCTTTAAACCAGTAACCGCCATTACATATACCTATTAGCATTGGAGTATCCACCAATCAAAGGCTGACATGTTACCCAAATTGGAATTAGTGCATTGAAATTGTTAGAGAAGCAAATGGATTTGGGTGGGTTTTATAGTGGAGATGGGGCCAAAAATAGGGTGGTAGTTATAAAAAGTTGGTAGAAATGGGTTGGTCTACCTTCATTTCACTACAAAACTAAATTGATAGAGTAAAACCATGCCAACAATATAGTTTGACATTCAATTGTAGTGAATGAAGATCATCATGGGATTGATTTACAATGTTGTATGTCAAAAAGCTTAGAAGCTTGTGTACAAAGTGAAATAAGATAGTCTACTCTAAAAGCGCCCATACTCTAAAAGCAATCTCGACTTAGAGGTACATTTTTCTTTCTTCAATGTAGCAAAAGTGTACATATCAGGAGGTGATTGCTTTTAGTGACCCTTGCACTTCTTTTTCAGATATTTGTAACTAATTCCATGAAGTTCCAAAAAATATGAAATCACTTGGATTAGATGCCAATTCCATTTGTCTTCCTACAGATATTTCTTGAAAACTGTTTCAATGAGTTTAGATTCCCCGAAAATGCAATTAGCCCTTATATGGTCGTTTTAAGAGCAGCCTACCTTATCTAGACTACCTTATCTAGCCCTTTGTCAAGTGGGCTTTTTGATGCTACCTCAAGTAAACTTCCTGGTCAGTCCTTCGTCAAAATTAATGTGGTTTCTGGACCTTCATCAAGTGAAGCAGTTGTAGTTTTGTCAGTTCTCTGCATCAATATCGCATCAACCTAATGAGTAACGTTTTGGGGTCTGTTGTCCGGTCAGTATCAGTCCTTGTCCTGCCCACCAGGCCACTTGTGGCTGGTGGCTTTGTATTTCACCCCTTGCAATGAAATTCCGTTTCATTTTTTATTTTTTATTTTTTGAAACAAATGAAACAGGGCTTTTCATTTGTTTCAAAAAGAAAAATGAGTAACGTTTGACTGGTATTCAACAACCATTGACTCTGGTACTCAACAGCCACCAATAGTCAGATCAGGGATTTCTTTTTTCATTTATTGTAGGCAGTGCCAAAAGCGATAATCACTCGAAGGCTGAAACTATTTACATCCATGAAAATGGATGAAACTTGAAATCTATGGATGAAATTTCATTTATTCATTCAAATTTTAATACATTCATCCAAATAGAGCAATATTGTTGGAAGATGTGGTAGCAAATTAGAGATTTCATCCACTGAAAAGCAAGAATATTTTGCCTACTATTCCGTCTAAAAAAATTTCATTGCTTTCTGACAAAAATTTGCTCAAAAAAACAACCTTGAGTCAATTGCCTTGTGATATTGCTAGAACTATATAGCAACACCTACATCTATTGTTGTTTGTGTTTCATATCAAACGATGTAAGCTTAGCTTGCCACTTGTGGTTCGTGGCCTTGCACTTTGCCTTTGTGATGAAATTCCGTTTCATTTGTTTCAAAAAAAAAGAAGGATGTAGATTGTTTCCTCAATGACGCCAATAACTTCTAAATGTACTCAATCCAGCCTACTTGATTCTAGTCTACTTCATTATCAACTCCAACTACTCTTATTGAGTAAGAAATATAGCAAATTTTGTTTAAAGGGCAGTCATTCCACAACTTTGGCACTTTTATAGTTTAGACTATGGGGTCTGAAATCTATACTTGTCTTAAATGGTTTAGGTTGTGTGGTCTGAAATTTATACCTGTCTTCGATAGTTTAGATTGTGCAATCCAAAAATGGCATATGGCATATCTTCATTTTAACAAAATTTGTTATAAATGAGGTTTTGGTCGGAGTTTGATTTTGAATTAGAAAACATTTCGGTTGCACCACTATAATCGATGAAGCTCTGCAAGGGACCAAATTTGCAATGTAGCAAAACGTTGCCTTTCTATGGAGGAAAAATGCTTGTTTGAAGGAACAATTATTGCAAGCCTTGCATCAACAGCAAATTCAAGGAGCCTTTAGTTAGTTGTGTAATTTGCAAAAACAAATTGCAAATGAATTGAATTAAGGTAGTCTGCTCTTAAAGAGACCATTTAAGGCCTAGCCCACTTTTTTCTTGGGTTTCCGTGGACTAGAATATTTTTGGTTTATTTCTCAGAGAAAGAAAAATACAAGTGGTTTTGTATTTTTCCAAGTATTATTGAATTACTTTTGAATTTTCAAAGATTTTTGTCTTAGACACCTATTTATGATAGTAGACTTGGCAAAAAGCATACACATGTAGCCTATAATGAGAGATGGAAAAACCAAGAACAAATATGCAGACTTGCAATAAATAACAAACTATGGTCCTAAACACAACCATGCTTGTGTCAAATTAAATTCATAGATTTTTCATTCATAAAAAAAGTAGTTGGCATGCCAAAGTTGGCTTGAAATCAATGTAATTTCAAGAAATGTCCACTTATGAGTGCATTTAAAATTGAATTGAGCCACATGCTTGAATCATCTATGTTCAAATCTAAAGGCAATCTCTTACAAATTTTAATGTACACCCTTTTTATTCTTAATTCATTCATTAAGTATAAACTATCGGTTTAAGACCAATAAATGTCCATTTTTGACTTAAATTTAAGGACAATTTGAAGAAGGTGGTTGATTCAAGAACAAACTATTGTAGATTTGAAACAAGAAATTGAAGTAGCAACAATGAGGTGGAGGTTTTGATTCCAACTATCAAGGATTTTTAAACGTTGAATGGACCATCGTCGCGTTGAAGGACAAATTGGATTTCGGGTAGGTATCTACAATCTCGATTTTTTTCATAATATATTAAATTTTTTTTAAGATAGAAAAATATATTAGCTATTTGAAAATATAATTTATATTTCAATTGGTGCCAAGTAGCAATTTGGTGAAAGTCACACTGAATAAGCTTCAAACAGGGGAGATTGGGCAACAAAAAAATTTCCCAAAAATTTGGATTAAAATTTTTTCTCATAGATTATATTTTTATCCTAGATGAAAAGCTCTAATTCATTCCATTTGGATAAGTGATGTGAAACTTTTTTTGAAGATAGAAAAACATATTCTCCTTCTATCTTGTATCTACTTCTACTTAACAATTTTTTGAAGAATGAAAATTAATTTCAAAACAAAAAATTTCCTAGACTTTCATTTGAGTTTTAGACATGGCTAACTTTGAAATTAATTTTCTTTCAAATCATAACTACTTTTTTCTTCAAACTTCCATGGTAACGTGTAGTATATAAGTTGCACACTACAACTTTCGTGTATATACTTTAGGACTTCGTCCATTGATGCTTATGGCATAGTTGTTTGAATGATAATGCTTCAACAAAGTACTCAATTTCGTTCATCACTATAGTTGTAAGATCCTATGGTTAGATATGCAAAAAAACAATTTCAAAGTTTTTATCTCTTTGCAATAGAAATGGCAATTTTGAGTGTTTTTTGACAAAAAAGGCCATGGTTCTTTACGGGTTAAGCTTTGTAGTCAACCTCAAATCTCTTCTGGTTTTGGTATTATGTCATTTTCATTTTATTGCAAATGCAAAACAACTTTTTCTAATCTAAATCATTTTGCAAATACTAATAGGTTTGGAAATGATAATCAGGTTCATCAACATGGTGGAAATGGAATTTGGTTTCCTACAAATCAGAAAGAGAATCAACTTCCTTTCAATCATCTAGATGAAAATCAGTTTGGTTTTACTTTTACTAATATGCAATCTCTGTTTGCTTATAGTCAAGGGAATCCTGGAGTGCCAATAATGCCATTTGTTGTTGCTCATGTGTTCACTACCATGAACTATCAAAATTTTGGCAATTTCAGGTAGTATACACTATGTAGAATTGTAAATATTGATTGCAATTTAAAAGCAAATTTATACAAATTCCAAACCTTTATTGACATATATACACAATGGAATGTAATTTTTCCTTTGAATGTCAATGTGTGTTTTCATCCACTTTTGTTTGGATGATAGATGTAGGGGTGCACTTTCACCCACATCTTTGCTAGAATGTTGGGTGTTCAACCCACCTATCATCATATAGTTTGATTGTTGACACATCCGATTATGATTTGGTCTTAATGAATTGAATTTCGTTCATAGTCAATTTATGGATGCTATATCCAATTTTTTCATATTGGTTATCAATTGAAAACCAAACTTCTCAAGACAAATGAGAAGCTACCACATTGGCAAGTAAAAAGGCAAAACCAGTTACAAGTTTACAAACCTTGAGGTGCCCCCTCCATGTGCCACTAATCCTAAACTGCCATCTTCACTTTGTGTACATCTCCAAAATCAATTATGTACCTAGGTGGAAGAAATTATTTTAGAACCAAACTTTATTCCTTAATAACTTTTGCACACGGTATCCAAATGTCATGTTCTTTGGTGTGTTGGAACCTCTTTTCAATCTCCACCAAGAAAATATGAAAATGTTAGTAGTCTAATAATATTAACTAGGGGCAGAATGAAGCAAAAGGTGGCGGTTTGGGGGTAGAACTTCTTCAGGATATTGTAGCTCCTTTCAATGCACATCAAAGCCAACATGTCGGCTACTTTTGTACAAGTCTTTTTTTTGTTGGCTTTTTGGTGCTAGATTGCACTAGAAAAAAATAATTTGGCTTAGAGATGGCAAAAAACTAAGAATTTTTTCACCAAACAACTTCAAATTAGAAAAAAAAAAATCTTTGATGAAATTGCCAGGTTGTAGATGAAAAGAGAATTATGGACATGTGATATGTGCTACTGTCATATTTTCTATCCAACATATGGATGAATGTTGAAATTTGGGGCACCACTACAACATTTTATATGGCCACTTTTGCACTTCACAATAAATGAAAAAAAAAGCCCTTCTTTGGTACCCGGGTTCTTGTCAACCCTGGACGAACCCAACAGACAATTCTGTAATGGATGAGGTTCGGATGAGATTCAGATAAATTTGTTTTTGTGACGATCATGTTCAGGAACTCAAGTTAGCCATTTTGCAAAGAGGGTTGCGAAGTCTGCCACCTGCGGCGTTGCTTTCACTTAATGTCTGTGCTGTAGCCGGTTTTGCCAAGGAATTGGACATACTGCGGGGCCATCCTTGCATCAGAATTGAATTTCGCGTTGTTGGGATCTGTTGGGATCATTTCTTGGTCATTTGTTCACGTTTTTCTACCGACAACCGAGTGCGCACCTAGGGTTTGCGACGCTTCAAGGCCTGCTGAACCATTGGAAGGTGTGGCGGCCACAAGATTTTTGGCGTCTGTGGCCTTCGAGCTGAGGATGCGTGGATTTTGAAGGTATGTGTCGATCACCACATTTTACCCTACGTTTCTGTGATTGCAAAAATTGACTACTTATATAGTGCAATATGCATAATATGTGAATTGTGTTTGAGTTGAAGTACATGGCCAATAGTTTATTGCAATTTGCATGTGAGTTTGATTTGTTGAAATTAACATTAGTTGTTACGGATGTGCAGGATCGCTGTGGCTTGATGAGAGATATGGTGAATGTCAACGTGCTCTTGACGATTGTCAATGTGTGAAGCGCAACAACAAAGCAAGTTTTGACTCTTTTAAGAGCAAGTTATGGTCCTGGAAGTGTTTAACTTGTAACATCATGTTTGCTAAGTGTTTTGAGTTTTTTGACAATGAAAGCAATTTCATGCATGGAAATGTCGGAGTTGGAGATGCTATCAAGTGCATATGATTAAGGAATATCCAACTCCGACATTTCCATGCATGGAATTGACTTTTTCAAAACTTTCCAAGAATCTTAGCATATCGTCTTCTCCATTGTGAGAAGAAGCTTTGATGCATTAAATCCACAAGATTAGCTTCTATTCAAGGATGTTGATCTTGGGGATTTAATGCATCAAAGTTTCTTCTAATCATGGATATGGTGCCTCTTAAAACGATCCATTATTTCAGGGTTCGACATCCAAGTGGAACGTGTTTGAATTGTTTGGTATGATACATGGAATACCTTTGACAAGTGTGGTCAAGTGGGTGAGTATTCTTTCATGGTTGTGAATCTTTGTTTCCCTGATGAGAAGAGCAATGGGACAATTTATTCATATGTCTTCAAAATTCTTGACTTTTTGAGAGTTTAGTGGTTGGAACTTTGTGTCTGTCATATGTCAAGTTTCAATTCTAGATGCAAAATGGGACGTTCAATTGCCGGGAGTTCGGACTTTTAAGACTTGAGATGGGTTTCTAGTTGTCCGAGTGGTCCTCAGGATAGATGTGAATCTAAGACATTCATCAGGTTGATGTATTTCTTCTAGAAAATTGTGTGAAACCCCATCCCGTTCCATCCGTCGATTTTATGAAATTTTGCAAATGTAACGAATGTGATGGTTTTGGAGCAAGATGAGGACCTTGAGAGATTTACTTTATTTTTACAGTTGTCCGTTTTGTTAATTTGCAGTTGGAGAGTTTGGAGGAAATCGCTACTGGAGAATCTTGGCAATAGATTTGGCAGAATTGGCATGCACGACCTGTGCCGCAAATTTGCAAGATTGGAGACAAAAATTGGCGAGTTTGAGAGGCGACGATGGATTTTCGAGTGGGACGAGTTCAATGCAGTTGAAGAAGCCAGTGTGACAGGGGTTGTTTGTTGGATAAACGTGAGGCGGATGTTTTTCTTGGATAAGGGATATAAATTTTGCTTGTTTTTCCAATGTAACGGTCTTGAAGCTCAGTACAGTCTTTGCAAGTCTACAGGAACTAGATCTGAGAGGCTTGAAACACCTCAAGGGCTTGGAATTGAAGTGTGTTGCGTACCAACCATTAGAACCGGAGGCTTTGATCTCGGTCGTCGGACTGGGTTCCTTGTTGAAGCTGGGCTTCCTACGATGGGTGCACATCCCATTCGATTCACCCTCATTGTTGAGATCGTCTGTTTGACAAAGCTTCAAGTGTTGGAATTATACGGATGTGGCCAGGATCAGATCTGAGCAGCCTCATTTTACTACAGGTGGCTTGTTTCCATGGCAATGCATCGGTGGCAACCATCGTCGGCTGAAGCTCGAAGCACACCAACTTGTAGTTCTTGGATTGGAGCGCGTGCAAGGTGTAATTGTAGGGGTGAATTAGTTGCGTTGCAGGAACTCTGTCTCACTGGTTGTCTTGAGTTGAAAGAGGTTCCCAACTTACAAAAGCGCAAATAGCTACACAAGTTGGATGTGGATTTGTGCTTGTTACTATGAGACTTGCCAGGCTTGGTTGACTTGGTCAATTTGTGGGAATTGCATGCTGATTGGTGTGAGAATCTTGTGGATTTGCCGGATATTTGCAAGCTGAGAAACTTGAGGATATTGAAACTTCAGTATTGCAAGTGCTTGGAATTATTGCCAGGTTTAGATGAGTTGCTCTGTTTACAGTCCCTCCAAACGTTGGTTTGCAAGAATTTCACCTAGCTTCCAGATATTTGCAAGCTCACGAATCTGCAAACTTTGGACTTCGATTTAAATCGCCCTCTACAATCAGCTGCGGGATTGAGTGACTTGATTTTGCTCCGGAGTTTGCATGTTGGAATTGATGAGCTGCATGATGGGTCTGACTTACAGAAGCTTACAAAATTGGAAAGTCTCCACATTGCTGGGTGGCAAGGGCGAGGTTTTCAAGTCTGATAGAGTCAGTGTCATTGGAATCCGTAATTGTCCACAATTGCAAGGGAGAGCATGCGTTGCTTATTTTTTGGAGAGGTTATTAAGGTTGCGCGAGTTGGAATTCTGGAGGTGTGAGTTCCAGGATTTGTTCGGTTTGTGCAATTTGACCAGTGTGGAGAAGTTCAATGTCACAGATTGTAACAATTTTGAAGCGGTACCGGATCTGCGAGAGCCTAGTAGGTTGAAAGAGCAGACGATCAAGCGTTGTGCGTGGTGGAGAGATGTTCGTGGCATCCTTGGGATGCTGAACTTGAAATCTCTGTGGGAGAGTGGGTATCCGTGGCTTCATGAGAACCTCGGACCGGTCCTTGAAGGGCTACCTGGTCTCGTCTCTGCTGGTCCCGGACTACGGATTAGCAGATCTACAAGGGTTAGCCGCTTGTTTGCAGCTGTGCACTTTGGTATGTTGGGGGATCTAGGGAGTGCTACCGGACTTGGCCAACTTCCCAAACTTTTTCCTGCTCGACGTGCGCGACGGTGTGAACTTAACGACGTTGACTTGCACGAGGCCATTGAGTCTGGCATTTACGCATCTGGACGTTTGTGAGTGTAAGAGGTTGCTAGCTCTGCCGGATCTCGCAAAGACACGGTCCATGGAATTGGTAAATTTAGCCCAACGTGGAGTGGTGCTGAGTGCCCAACTCATTCAAGACATGAAAGCACGCTGGCGTTTCTTTCGTTTAGTAACAGAATAGTGAAATTTCTGCAACCACCTTTGTTGGTCGGTGTGACTGTCTAGAGTGCGACATCTACGCTCCCAAGGACCTTTGCAGTGGTTATCTTTGAGGGTTCTCGTGGGACCTGTGGAAGACGCCTTGGTATGATCGCCTCTCTTCATTGTGGATGCATCGGGACATCCAGATCTCTGAAATTTGAAATTCTTATTGGATGAATTCTCAAACGAGATTATCCTTATCACTGGAAGGAAACACAGAATTCTTAGAAACCCGAAAGGATGTTGCCTTCGTGAATCCGCAAGGATCGTGGTTTATGAGTACTTCGCCAACTTGGATGTGGACCAAATTCCACTCAGTACCGTTTACTCATTCAATTCACTCTAAAACTTGATTTTACTCTATCCTATATATACGGAACCCCTTTGTCAGTTTCGATCAACACTTAGAGTTTTGAATTGATTTAATCTTGGAATTCAGACTGTACAAAATTTCAATTTTTAATTTACAAATCATCGGGGAAATTTCTAATTCTGGCGTTTCGGAAGAACTAGAAACCTTCAAATAAAATTTTATTTTATTTTCATACACACAAGCCAAAGTGAGATGGGAGTTCATATAACCCACCGGTGAGATAGCAGAGGAAATCAAGTGAATCCGCTGTCTATGGCCTCACTGAGGGTCAAGGAAATATTGCCGTGTCTCACTTTGGCTTCTGTGCATAGTAGATTATACAGGCACATGATTATGTGTTGAATCAATTGAACTCGAATGTATTACGGGACCAAGGAGGCCACGTGAGCAACAAAGTGGATGTGTGCAGCTTCGGGATTTTAGTGTTGTAGATTATCTGTGGTCGACGGAACATTGATGAGAGTTTGCCAATTCACCAAAGATATTTCTCTCAGTGGGTATGTCTCTTCCCATCAACATGTGCTCTTTCTTCTCACAAAATAAATGGAGATTAACATTGCGCTTAGATTCATGTTTAACCCTCTCACGATTGCAATATGACCATTCGATTGATTGCATTGAGGAAAATATGAATAACTTGGATGAGGAAAATGTTTATATAATTAGATTGAGTGTCAAGCATTGCATGATTATACTAGTACGTTACTTGAACGAAGAAAAATTGCCTTGTAAACTCTTGAAAACTGCTGAAACAAACATGAGGCCAAACATATATGGAGCCTTCTTCAGGGTTCGTTGAGCAGTGTTATGCACAGAAATAGCGTCAACCTCGGCAGGTGATGTAGCAATTAATTATCTTGTGTTCGACACATGTAAGTCATTTTAATTGAACCAAGTACATGAAGCAAATGTTAGTTTCGCACCAGAGTAAAGAGCAGTGATGATTTGGAATTGAAGCTGTAGTCTAGGATTTAGGGTTTGCAGTTTAGTGCTTGTAATTAGGCGGATATATTAGTTGAATATATTTGACGAAATGGACGTTAGTGTGTGCTAGACTGATGTATAGGGGAAAACTCCGAGGTTGCTGCAGGCATTTCGTTAACGGAACCAGTCAGTTAGTAGCACTGTCGGTGAAAACAAAATCAGGTATATTACTCCGAACGAATTTCAGCTTCTCCAGCTTTCACTCAAAAGTGATTGAACCCCACAGTAATTACACATTTTGATGTAGTCTTCTTATTAATCACCGTATAATAGGATAATTACGACTTGGGATCCTCCAAGTTTCTGATGGTGAGTTCTCTTGGTGAATGTTGTGATCGATGGATCATGAATAGTTCAGTCCTGATTCTTGCAGATTTTTTTCCATTCATCCTCATTGGTGCACTTTTGTAGTAGGAAATTTGGAATAGTGAATATGGAGTGAGGGTTAAATTATTTCAAGGCATATAAAGCTTTTCATGTCTTAAATACCCAATAACCCCCATCACATTCATAGAGGCTGGTAAAAAATTTCAGCTAAGGAAACTCATCTTTATGCTTTGTGATAGGAGGCACATCTCCCTCTAAGGTAAACTTGCCTATGACAGGTAGAATGAGTGGTCTGTCCTATTGCCATTAGCAAAAAAGAATATTCAATTTTTTTTCCATACAAAGACAAATGTGAGAAATGGAGGAAGCAATCAAAATTTTACTTTTTGAACAAAGTAAGAATTCTTTATGAATATTTGAAGTATGCTTCCCAATTGACCCAAAAGAGTTTGTAGACTACCCCAAATCAACAAAAAAGTATTTCCATAATGGTCATCCTACCACCCAAAGCAAGCACAACATTTTCTAACATGGCCATGACATGAAGGAATAAAAAAATAACTTTATATGATGAGGATATATGAGAAAGGTGTAAGTGTCATATGATAGTCACTAATAAATCCATGACCATCTCCCAAGGCATTGATTATGGCTACAAATCAACCTAATATATTCCTAATCCCATTTATTAGAAAAAATTTGCCATGGGTTGATGTAAGACTCTTATGTGTGGTTTTCTAGGTGATTACATTAGGCAATTTGCTTATCATGGGTTGGTTTAACTTACTACTAAAGTGAAACTGAGAGAAGATGGAGTTTCATGTTGCCCATTAAGGTAGTTTGCTCTGAAAGTGACCATGGATTGCTCTAAAAGTAACTAGTAACAAAGAGGTACATTTTGCTTTCTTTAAAGTACCATTAGTGTAGATTTCAAGAAGGGGTCGCTTTTAGCGATCATTGTGTTTCAACTTCAAAAATCCCTAACTCATTCCAAAAAGGACCAAAAAATATGAGAAGACTTGGGTTAGATGCCAATTTCATGAGGGTTTTCTTTTTCCATTTATTGAAAATTGTTTTAAGGAATTTAGCTTCCCCCAAATGCAATGAGCTCTTAAATGGTCACTTTAAGAGTAGACTGCCTTAGTCTTGCTCATTCCTATTGATCCACCCATTCCAATGTTAGAAGTACTTTCAGCACATATCATTTCACTTCCTAAACTACTCTAAAATTTGATATTAGACTAGTAGTATTGCAAGGAAACAATTCTATTTTCTACAATTGACCGATAGGTTTATTGGAGTGTCCATGAAATTGACCATTTCTAGTAGTAGGTCTCATGGAGTGTGAGGTGTTTCTAAAGTGAATGCAAAAAAATTGAAGAAAAATAAATTGAGAACATCATGTACTAGTACAAAGTAACATCCTTGAATAAGGGTATTCTTAGATATGAAGGGTTTGAAACTTGTCAAACATAGATGATTAAAGTTTTGGGCCATTCAAAACATTCTCTTAGAATTTAATCATAGCATGTCAAATCTAACTTTTGTTAGTTTTCTCCTAGATTTCACTTGGAGATTGGGCAATTTACTATTTACGAGGCACACTTGGTAAGCAATCACTTGGGAGACAAGACTTTTGAGGGCTCTTGAAACATAAATGTCAATTTTTAAACATACGATTTTTCAACCATTGGTACAAATGCTTTGAACCAATAGGCTAGGATTGGAGCCTTTACATTCAGGATCATTCAAGCGAAAGGCTCGGGGGGTGGGGTAAGTGAGTCGTTGGAGTAGCAACATACATGCGAACAAATGATAGGGTATCTTAAAAAAATGGGGGCTACTAATTATAATTGGGTTTAGAGTAATATAGGGTATTGAAAATGGCATTGGATGTCTTTAAAGTATTATAGGGTATGTAATAATAGGTTTCATTAGAAAATTACATAATGATAGCATGTGAAAAAATAAAAAAATAAAAAATTCATATCCCCCTATAAAATAGTGGTTGTTTGCACCTATATCCTTGTTTTTTTAACACACTACCTCCCCCCCCAAGGCGAAAGGGGAATTATGTGCATGGTTGGAAAGTTTGTTGGCATTGAAAATGGTGATTACTTCAAGCCAATTTGCCTTGGATGTTGTGTCATATCACAATTTTGTCTTTTGAGTAGATAGTGAGTGACATACCAAATTTCAATTAAACACATACCACTTAAATTTTAAAATTAAAATAAATTTTCGATGTAATTTTTAAATACCCCTTGATCTCCTCCGACATACTTGTATTTTTGGAACTCATTTCCATGTGCATTTGATATGGGATATTTGAGTAGAATTCTGTAATTGTATCCGTACCCATATCCATATTTCTGCATTATATTTGTATTTGTATCCATGTCTATATTTCTAATAAACTCTAAGCAATTTCTATGGTTGAGATGCCTTTAGAATCGGAATCAATTGATAGCTCATGTTCTTTCAATCCAGGGCAAGGCCAGTTGCCTATTGCAATTTATTTCCCCCAAAAAACTGAAATCAACAGTAGGGGCGGTGGGTTGGTCCCTCAATCAACGGTCCCCATTTTTCCTTGAGGGGAGGGTGGAATCAAAGCACATGATTTTGTAATCACATAAGATAGTTAGTCCTACTATGGCCCTTGAAGGCTGTATGTTTCAAAATATAAACATAAATTAAAAAATGGTGATTACTTTGTCAAACACAATAACCACATGTCTCATTGCCTAGCTCTTCAGTAGATGTCTTTTTGTCCAAAATTAAAAATATTTTTCAATAGGTCAATGATCTAAGGTATCACAAACTAGTGAAATTTTTTTGGCAAATTATTGCCAAAATCTTACCAAATTTCATTTACAATTTTAACCCCTAAAGGACCAAGGCCATTTTTCTATCTAAAAACATTCAAAACTACCCGATTTCTACTATGTTCACCCAATAAAATAAAAAAATACTTTTTTTAGAATCTGACCATAAGATATTAAGATCTTGTAGTTTACTTGTTTGAGACCAAGTGGTAAAAATTTCATGAAGTTTGACCAAATAGATTGGAAGATATGAGCATTCAAAGTTGGAATTTTTTTTCCGAACATTGGCCTTCAAGTATAGATGACTTTGACTACCTTTTTTTGAATTTTTTTGCAATATGGACTTTGAATTTTTTTTTAAATTATGTTGAATAATTCAATTAAAAGTGTAGAAAAAAAAATTCAAAAAATGTTAATTAGAAATAGGTCCCCTGTTACAAGAAAAACTAAATCATTAATAGCTCTAAGATGAGATTGAAACACAATAATCCCAATTGTGAGATTTTTCTAGCAAGCAAACTTAACCTTGTCAAACAATATTTTTTGAAAAATTGTGAAAATTGCATTAAAAAATGAATCATATAAGTTTTTTTCCAAGAAGATGCTCATATTGCCCGATAAACAAGATTGGTCATAACTTTCATGTCATTAATCCAAATTGAATGAATCAAAGCTTCGTATGTAGACCAAAATGTAACCTACAAGAAAAAAATTTAAAAATTTAATTTGAAGTCTTTGTGAATTTATTTTTTGTTTTCTAAGTTGAAATTTGGGCTTATTGTGATATAAACAATAAGGGAAAATTTCAACCCTCTAGAAGAATGTGAGTTCCCACAGTGGGGAACTTTGCCCCAATAGCAATTTGATGAGATAGTGATACTACCACTTCAAAATCATAATATTTATTTAATTAATTATTATTTTAAGAAAAAATATTTTTTATTTAATATTTTCATCATTTTTTTCATTTTTTTATTTTTTCCATTCTTTCATAATTTTTTTCTAGACAGCAGTGGCTTGTTCCTAGTACAAAAAATGGACTTGAAACAGTCTCTCTATATCCTCAAATCTCCCCTAATGGTTTGTTCCTAGGCACCAATTGAAATAAAAAATTATATTCCCACAAAGCTAATAAAATTTTTTATCTTTTGGAAAAAATTTTAGAAAGTTTCACAAAAAAAAGAGGTCATGAGAACTTGCCCAAAATCCATTTTGTCCCTTAAGGGGACAATGATCCTTTAGGGGATAATCGAAAAATTATAAATCCACTAGAGTTTCAGTCGTGAAACAAGTGCATACCTCTCAAAAATACGTGTCCTCTTGAAGTTGTCCACTTGTCCCCAAGATATTCAGATTGCTGGTTTGCATGGTAATAGGCTTGTCTACCTTAATAGGACGAATCTCATTGGTCGGAGTATATTCACGAGAAGCAACCGACCGTGCAAACCGGGTACCGCCGTGTAGGTGGAGATACCCTCCGTACACAGGGTACCAACGGGTATCTCAAGGCTGTGACATAATTCCGCAAAGCTTTTTTCATCTGCATTCGGATCTGTATTTGTGTGTCTGAAGCTTTCACGGCGATGCTCGCACCCCAGCTTCGCCTCCACTCCAACCGCCGGCGATGTCGATGGAATGGTTTCGCATCCTCGTTGCTCTCTGCTTCACGTCGCTTTTCGCCGCTTCCGGTACAAACCCCTCTCGCACTTTCTCACGCTATATTGAATCCCCAATCAAGGTTTTGGGTGGTGAGTGTTTGCGGAATTTGGCTTAAAAATTCCTGGATTCCGATGGCTTTCTTTGTGGAGAATCGGATCGATACGGATTCTTTCGGTTACTTAGACTGCACTTCTACTTCGCTTTTGCGTTGTCTTTTCTCTTTTTGAGGGATTCGATGGATGGGTGCACTTTAGGGTTCCTCTGGTTTACAAAATTTTGGTAAAATGGTGTTTCTCGTATCAGGAATCTGTTCACATGTTGCGGCATGCCTGTTTACTCTTTTGGTGAGAGGCAGGTATTTGGTGTTAGGGTTAGAATCCTCGGTCTAGGTCGGTTATTATGCTAGAATTTTGTCTTTTGGGTGTCGATGGGTGGTAGGAATTAGCTGATGGGATTTAAACTGAGACCTCAGCATAGATGGTGGGATTATTTTGGTTACAATTCGTTCGAGAGTGCTTCGGTTGAAAATGGTTCAATATTCCATTATCGCTTAAAAGATTTTGAGGATTCTGTTTCTGAATCACTGCATGATTTTACGCAATTACTGATGCTCAGCATGTATTCCTCGTATGGAGAATTTTATTTACATGTTACCGAGTTGTGGAAAATCTGTTTACTCTTTTCGTAACGATATTGGAGGCGGATATAATTGTGTTAGGGTTAGAATCTACCTACTAGGTCGATTACTCATGGAAGGACTGTTGTTCATGCGCGGTATAAATTAGTTGATAGGATTCATATTGTGGTCATCGGTTGAGAGTTCAATATTTTATTACCGCTTTAACAAATAGAGGAAAAGACTTTGAAGCAGGGCAGGATGAGTCTCACAATTAGTGTGGCTCAGCACGTAAGCTTACTCCCGTGTGATACTTTCGAGACACGAGATCCGTAATTCTTTGTCAGACACGAGATTCTTTGTCAGTAATGGTTATTTCCGTAATTCACTTGTACTGTGACTACTCGTGTTGACTTGTTATCACGGCTAAGTGACCCTTGTTTTGGTTCGTTATGTACAGGTGTTGTAGCTGATGGAAATGTTACATTACTGTCGTTGACAATCTTTAACACGCACGAGTGGTTAGGGCAAAAACCTACAGTGTATTTTCAATGTCGGGGCGAAGATAAAGTGTACTTGCCAGATATCAAGGCGAAGGGGCAACTTTATAACTTTCTGGGACTGGAATCTTGGCAGGTAGGGGCATTGCTCTCACGTAGGAACCGAAGAACAAATATGGGTAAAGTGTATTGCTTGTTTACTGCGCGAAATACTAGCGTGACGAAGAATTCTTCATGTGCAATGATTTTGTGTCGGGTTTGATAATTACCATGATTTTCAGATTTACAAAATTGAAACGAAAAACAGCTTCTGATGGAATACTGTCTTGAATTGTGTCATCTGTATACAGCCCCTTGTGACTTTGGTCGGAAAGAAATGTAAGCGCTGCGGAATCTATGAGCAGGATTCGGTGAAATCAGATGACATATTCGATGAGTGGGAGCTTTGCCCATTAGATTTCAGCCCTAGTCCGGAAGGACATTATTCTCGTTTCATTCAGAAGGAGTTCAACCTTACTCTCTTGTGCCCGAGTTGTAGTAAGTTCCAACTGCTTTGGTGTCTTTGTCTTCTTGATGTTAAGAGGAATAACCTCCAAGTGTCAATTGGGGCTAAAAATAGAGTTTTTTTTGGAAGTTAGTAGTCAATTATAGTAACTTTTTGAAACGTAACTCTACCGTTCAAAAGTGCACATTTTGTTACCTTGATGATATATTTCAACTCCTCTAGGCATGGAAGTGGACAAGCTTTCCATTTGGGCACTAGGGTTTAAGTTGGTGAGAACATGTGTTTAGGAGCCATATCACTGACATAGATTTCTATAAATGCGTTAACCCCTAAGCCCTAATAAGAGAAAGCTCACTTGATAGGTGATTATAGTCGTCTTCAAAACATATTTCTATTATTCAAAAATGTTAAGAATGAATTCTTGTTTCTATTGGTTGAATTTTTTCCCCTTCCTTGTAGCTTCTTTAGATGATTTATTTTAACTCCTATAAATATGGAAGCGGTCACTTTGGGCCAGTTGGGGCCTTAGGGGTCGAAGAAGAGTGAAGCTGTTCTGATCCATTTTCAACGCTCCCAGAGCGTTCTATGGATGCTAATTAAGAGTAGGATGAGGCAGGTTTTAATAACTAAATATTGCATTTTCTGGCAGATGTGACATCCGAGGAAGTGGTGGCAGGTCCTGAACCTAGTGGAAAGGAGGAGCCTGGAGAAAAGGAGGAAAGCCATCATGGTTTGACGGTTGCGATAGTACTATTTGCGTTGTTATCACTGGGAGGGTTTGCCTTTGTCGCTTACACTCAATGGCGTCGGAAACAGAGAGAGACTCAGCAAGCACGCTTTATCAAGTTGTTTGAAGATGATGACTTTCTTGATGATGAGTTGGGACTGAAGGATGGGCTATAAGTACTTGATCTGGGTGGTGAAACCCTTCCTTAGGGTTTTAATCATCTAGAGGCGGAGGCATGGCAAACAGCTGAAGGAGGATCTGATTTGAATACTGTGTTCAATTGGTAACGGGCCTGGCGCCTTCTGCCGCTGGGACCAGTATTGAATTGTGGGAGAGGGGCCTTCGTGTTCCCTTGAATCTGACTACTTACCTGTAAGCAGTCCCCTACTCTCCTTGAGTATATCCTTTGAGCTGGAATACGTCTTAGATGCTTCTGTAAGGAACCTGCTCGATTAGCTGCTTATCAAAGCCTTCATCATTATGCTGAATTACCTTCATCGGGCACTGTCAACTGTGATGATGACGGAGGTTTCCCTGATTTTTTAGTGCTACGTATTAAAGAGAGTGACATCGAATAGCGTAATAATTGCATTCTACGGGAAGTTTTATCTGGCTTTTCTTCCTCCAATTTGTACTTGGAACACTGGTTGCGTTTCAGTGTTCCAGATAATAGATGTGGGTTTGTCTTTGTACAGTTGCACGCAATTGGCAAGATCCATGCTGTTTTATCTAATGCCGCTAAAATTGCCTTGTAATGACATCAAGTCACTCTAAATCAAGTTGGGAATGTTTACTTTTGTTCATCACGTGGCTAACACAAAATGTTGTACATGATTTTCTTACCATCCTTAACGTTTGCGTCAGAGGGATAGTAAATTGTGCTCCAACAATAGCCAATAGATTGAAGTTATAATGTTGCGGTTACGTTTCTTTTGAGGCCATGTTCTGTAGGGCACTTTTTTGCCCTTCATCTAGGGCTAAGCTATCACTCTTAAGAGCATCGCCACCCTGACACTGGGAACGAGCCCCGGACGGCCAATGCAGGGACCGGGCTTGAAAACATCCCCACCCCTGAACGGCCAATAAAATTATTTCCATCAGGCCCAACGAAATCAAAGCCTTGAACACCATTTTTTCAGGCTCGGTGGAGGATTGCGTGAGCCCATTTTGTGGAGATTCTCTTTGTCGTGATCATGCTTTTGTCCCCCATGACCACAAAAGTGTGCCCTTCGGAAGATAAGGAAGCCAATCTAGGAGATTAATGCCTTATTTTAAAGCTTTCTTCTTGTTTGGTGAGCTCAAGACATGATGGAGAATAATTTTGCACCCTTGGGAAGATAAGTGAGTGAATCTAGAAGATGAATGTCTTATTTTATAACTTTCTTCGTATTTGGTGAGCCTTAAAGGCAAGATATGTTGGAGGGTAATTATAAGAGCCTTGTCACTACTTCCTCTTGAGTATGCCAAATGATTTTTGGCATGTGGATTTGCCTAGGTAGGAATGGTGATTTTTTTAATCCTATAAGAATGTTGTGGCCATTTATAATTTAGATCATTTTGGTCAAAGCATATTGGTGATAGTTCTTCTCCTTAATTTTAAGATTAATCCTAAGAGACAAGACCTAACACTAAGGTATTTTGCTAAAAAAAGTCTGATTTGGGGACCAATAAGTGATTCTTCAATTCTACAGTAATCTAGAAAGTCACCCACTAAACACTTTTAGCCTTCAATCAAGGGTTAGTAAATGAGATTTGGGGCCTAAATATAGTGAATATGACTCAATTAAAAGTTTTAAGCGATGGAAATGGAGAGACTTATAGTGTCCACAATAGGCTCCTTTGCTATTATCTTTTGGTTTTGAAAGAAATATACTTGGACACAAAAAAAATTACCATATTTGATGGTTTTGGAGGTGAAGTACTCAAGGTAGGAGGCTCAAATTGTGGGGGTACAATCAACCCTATAAAAAGGTGAAAAAGGGAAGGCATGGCGGTCTTGAAAATGGATGATTCTTTTTCAAGAAAGAAAATGCCAGTGCTTTTGTTTCATTTTAGGACTATGATGAGGTGACAATTGTTAGTGTGATGAGTCTAGTTTGCTTGTAATCTGTTCTTCATTAACTTAGCCTAAAATACAAGTGCTGTGAAGGAAATGTAGTGATTACCTTTTCTAGCAAAAAGTGTTGACTTTCATGATTGAAATGAACAACCAAAGGCACCATATAAGTTGCTTTTTAGACACAATCATTATCTTCAAGGATAAGTTTTGATTGACAAAAGTTGTAGGCTGTGAAGAGAAATAGTGACCTATGGATTTGTTACTTTGAAATATTGTTTTTAATTCTCTCACTCATAAATTTTTGGAAAAAATCCCTAGTCTTTGCTTTTGCTTTTGTTTTTCTACCAAAAACATTTTCACCTATTTTGCGTGCATTGATTTGCACAAAGATATCTGTTTTTCCTTCAATGCATGGTTCAAGAGCCTCCTACCTTAAAATTCATAACAAATCCATGCTTCATTTGAAAAATGCACTTTGACTTCCCACATTCTTTCATTATCATGTGCCACATTAAAAAAAGTGGTTCTCCAAGTACCACAAAAGACTCTAGATAATGGTAAGGTAGACCTAATGATGAAGAATAAGTGTAGGTAAAGATTTACCAAGTTGCATCAATGGCTTAGGAGATTATAGAGTCCTAATTGTGGTTGTTCTTGGCCTTTGCTTTGCTATTACTTGATATATTACTTGATATAATATAGAGGTTGTCACGCCTTTTTCACTCTATTCTCAATCTTCATAGAATGCGGACATGACACTTTTTCCTTGGCTTTCCTTGGCTTGCAGAGGTTCCATTTTTTGAAGATTGAGAATGACCATTTTTCTCTTCCAGAAGTGAAGAATGGGCATCAAAGTTGATGAAGTAAGCATCTCGGGCAAAATCAAGTCCAAAATTTGGACATCCGGATGTTTGGACTTGTGGAAGCGATGAACAATACATCTCAATTGGATGAAAAACATTGATAAAAAAGTTACCTTGGATAATTTCAGCGAACGGCGGACGGCCAATGGGGGGGGGGGGGGGCAGACACATGAATAGCGGATGGAAAATGGCAAACAAGTGAACGACAGATGACAAATGGCGAACAGGGAGTCGGATGGGCAATTGCAACATAGACAAGGGTGTGGATAGGCGGGCACTATGACCTAGCAATCAACTTCATTTGCCATTTCTAACTTCAAATTTTGGAATTTTGGGGCATGTAATGTACCATTGGAAAGGTCTTCAAAATACCTTTCCAACAATATATCACATGCTCCAAAACTTTGATCAGAAAGGAAAAAAGAAGTTGATTACGAGGGCATAGTGAGCATTCACCCAACTGTTTGCCCCTTTGCTTGTCTAATGGTTAGCCTCATCGTCCGCCCTCCCATCCACTTGTCGAATGTACAAACAGTTGGGCAGACCTCCATGGTGTATTAACAACTAACTTCATTTGTCATTTTTAACCACAATTTTTGGACTTTGGGAGCATAAAATATACCGTTGGAAAGATATTTTGAAGACTTTTCCAACAATATATTACCTTCCCCCAAATTTCAAAAATTGAAGTAAAAAATGGCAAATGAAGTTAATTGTTAGTGCATCATGAGCATCCGCCTAGTTGTTCGCGTGTTCGACAAATGGATGGGCAAATGGCCTTGTGGACGTACTCTAGCTAGGAGTCACGGACTAACTTGTGGATGAGATGGCGGACATAGAGGCAAATGGGTGGGCAAACTTACAAATGGACAAGCAGACGAGTAGGCGAACGGATTCACGAAGTCGTGGATGGACTGCGGAAATGACAAATGGTGTTGTGGATGGGTTGGCTAGCAGACAACAATGCGGATGGCCCCTAGTAGACAAGGTAAAAAAACTTAAAAAGCGAATGTTAGAGGACACCCTAGGGGGTAGTGTTTGCGGATGTCAGACATTTAGACTTGCACAGCTGCGTCAGGATGTCTTGTCAACCTTGAGGGGCATGAAGAAGTTTTTGCGTGTGAAGTTTTCACCTTATGCAGTCTGTCTCTTTTATAGATCATAGTGATTTCGGGATTTGCAATTCGCAATGATTTTGGGGGTTTTGTAGAAGAGTTTTTGTTTGGTGCATGAATTCTACAACCTAAGGCTTTCGGGATTTGAGGCTATAGCAAGATAAGCTTTGCTTTTTTCTCCTTGTTGTGTAGAGTTTTTGTGAAGAGAGCGGAAAATGAGATTCATTGTTGTTTCCAATGACATTCAATGTAATTTTGGTTGTAAAATTTTGCTAGATTCCCTTGGGCTTGGGATGTTTTGTTCGTGTTCTACATTGCAAGTAAATCTCATTTATCCCTTCTCCCTTCTTGTTCTTCACATGACATAAAAAGGGGGTCACACCTTCATGAAAAAGGGTTCCCTATTGGCTCTTCTTTTCACTCCACAACTTCCCATTCTTGATAGAAGTTTCATTCTTAGAGAAGGTGGGACAACCCCTAATGTCAATGCAAGCAAATTCCATTCAAATCTCCAAATACAAACTATAAGATGTAGTTCAAACTCTCCCCCATTGTGTGCGTACTTAATGTGGCCATGCATTCCTAATGAACCCTAAGTTCAAACTCATTGTCAAAACTCTAAGTTAGCATTATCAATCTAGTCTTATTATTGAGTTTTAAACCTGACTTAGACATCAACTTGCTGCATAGACTAAAACAAAACTTGACAGCATTGAAATTCCGATACCAAGTAACTTCTTTATGTAAGATAAACCAACCTATTACCACCCTGATTAGCAATCTGATTATGTTGGAGCCAACTCCAACAAGGGCACCTATTTTTCAAACGTGTGTGCATGTTTCATGAATTAAACCCAAGTGGAATTATAGTTTTTCAATTAAAATTGTAATTTCTGTGAATTTTTGAAATTGGCTGTCCTGAAATTATAAAACCGCCTATAGAGTAGAGTCATAAATATCATATTAACAACCCATTATTGCCTTAAATTGTATCTATTAGCACATGGATATTCACCAATGAAAGATTGACACGCTACCCAAATTAGAGTTAATGCAATGATTTTATCAGTAAAGTAAATGGAGAGTTAGAGGATTTTTCTGTTGGTGATGGGGCCAAAAGTTAGGTGGCGGTAATGGGAAGATGGCGGCAATGGGCTGGTTTACCCTACTAATCAGGAAAGAGACGTCCTTTCATTCTTCGTGAGTCACGAATTCCATACTGTATTCCATATATTCAATAAATTCAATAAATCAAGCCTGACCTTTAATAAATCGACGTATCCACCATTCACTTTTCTCATTGAGTCAATGAGAAATGCTCGTAATCACCATAAATTACGGAAGTATGTAAGGGATTGGGAAATATTCAACTGAACTTTAACCCCGTTTTGCATACGATTTACAGGAGAACTTTCATTGATTCTCATCAAGAAATGTTTGTCGAGAGGCCCTCCAGGTACCCAGAGAGTTTCAGAATTTTTAGAGCCTCCAGTCGTCAGCAAGACACCTTCAAAGAAGGAACCCGACGAACGGTGCATATCACCGTGGATCATGTCCCCCTTTTTTGAATACTATCTCGCAATAGTAGCCGAGATATGAGATCAGAAAATTTAGACAATGCAACCGAGGATAAACGACTTTTGTGCGTAGGATTTCGAACTAACCGCCGAAAGTGGTACATGCATGAAAACAGCATATGGCCCAAAAAAGGCCTGACCCTTGTTGTTAACCTTGGATCAGAAATCAACTTGCCACAGAAGCTAAACTCGTCAGCACTGAGATTCCGATGCCAGATGACTCCTTCACGGTCTTGTGATCAGAAAAGGGACGTCCTTTCATACATTGTGACCCACAAGTTCCATTCTACATTCAATAAATTCAATAAATCAAGAGAATAAAGGTAGCTGCGAAATTTTCCATCAAATTCAATTAAAACCACCGGAGCCCCATGAGCAGCGATCGTCCTCACCAGAACAATACAGCCACCCGCACTCACTCACTCAACTCCCAATTAAACGCAGTTCCAATCGCAGGAAAAAATTTCAAATAGTTCCTCACCGACACTTTGTCGGCACATTGAAACATGTACCATGTATCACTGATGGCCTCAACTTATTCAGGAGTCCTCAAAAAAATGAATCATTCATGCTACTTACACTACAATTCGCTTACACTTGCCGGTAGGTCACCGTGACCGGCACTTGCACCCGGTGCCCCAAGCTTCCCGTCAAGTAGATCCGCCCGAAACTCGTCTGGTTCACGTACACCGCGCTTTTCAACGCCGTGAGCGTCACCGTGAGCTTCTGCGTCGCGTTCGCAGCGATGGTGAACATGGCTGGAGCCACGACCACGTTCACGTCGGTGGGTTTGGTGACGATGGCGGTGAAAGTTTGAGGAGGGCCTACGTTGGTGACTGTCCGGGGGACTGTGAGGGTTTTCTTCAGGGTGCCGACAGTGATGCTGGGGAGGTTAAGATCTGTCGGGAGGCCTGGCTCGGGAGGGCACGACTGGCCGGTGGCGGATTTGATGTCAGCTGGGGTGAGAGGTGAAACGGAGCACAAGAATTTGACATAGTCGGCGTAAGCTGCACACAACAAGGTTCAAGAGGAGGACCTTTTAGTACAAGCGCTAAACCCTAAATGCACTGCACGACAAATACGTTCATCGTATTGTGCACTCGTCATTCTCAGAGTTAAGTAAGCTATCAAATGTGTGACTTAAAACACCATTTCATGCTCTCTTAAACCCTAAGTGTCCACGTTACGAAAGAAAGTCCACTACGAAAGCTAAGAGTCTATGATATGAGCTTTCAAACGATAAATGTATTGTTAAAAATTGTCGATCTCACCTTTCTAGTAGTACATTTTATTGCTTTCTGTGAAGCTTCCTCGTTGATTCATTTTAACTCTTATAGATATAAAAGCTATCAGTTTTGACTATTTGGCGAAACTACACGCAAAATCCAAAACTGCTAAGTATGCCCAAATTGTTTCTTTCGTTGATGAATCCTCTATACATAGAAAATGCAAAGCCTACGAACACAAGAACTTGGCAGAAATCTTATACGGTATTGATACCCTAACAACATTACCGGCGTTAAACCCTAGATCGTGGCATAACGAAAGTGAGAATGGAAGATAAAAAAAGTGCAGCCCACTCACTTGCGTCAAAGACCAACCCGGGGTCGAGCGCCGTCGCTGCGTCCACAAACCCATGCCCAAAGTCGAACGCATTCCCGGCCTTCTTAATCTGCCCCGTGACGTCCCCATACTCATCCACCTCATTATAATACGACACCAGCGGATTATCCAAGCTATCCAACGGAATCGCCGTGGTCCCCAGCGCCGAGCCCACAACTGCCGGACTCCACATGGGATTCTTCTGCCTCACAATGGCCGCCACTCCCGCGAGGTGCGGGGTTGCCATACTCGTCCCACTGATCATGCAGAATTTCTCCCCGAAGAAGAGGAGGTTGTCGGTCGTGGGGAGGGGAGACCACGCCGACCAGATGTCCACCCCGGGGGCGACGATGGTGGGTTTGAGCACGTCGGCGACGGGGGTGTCGGTTTGGGAGGCGACCACGGTGCTGTCGATGGAGAGGTATACATCAGGACCGCGGGAGGAGAAAGGGGCGATGCGGGGAGGGGCGCCGGTGTAGACAGCGGTGGTGCCGCCGGCGATCCGGCCCTTGGCGGCGCTGTTCGCAGACGTCAAGTAGCTCATGAACGACTGCGCAGGACAGACAGAAGGTTAAGGGGTTAACACCGACATTGCAATGTAGTCAACAGAACTTTGCACGAAGAAAATCATAATTCGTTATATGGATTTTCGTTGCAAGCCAATCACGGCATTTAAGGCGATCAAGAAAATTCAGATGAGTCTGTAATGGAAAGAAATCGTGATCATTTTAGAAGCTAAACCAACAAAGGAAATCAAAGCAACTACCCAAAGCCTCAACGTCATGAAAATACAGCTAATTCTGTGGTATAGGTCTGAAAACACAATAGCAGGGTTATTCAAGAGCAAAACTCTAAAAATGGAAATTCAATAAATGGATCTAAGGGGCCTTGATGGACACGGATGAAAATTCTAATGATGAACCTAGCGAGGTTGCAAACATAATAAAAACTCATGATTGGGGATTCTTGAAATTTGCAAACTACAGTAGAAAGTAGACTCCACGATGGACTCATTTTGCGAATGAGGCTAAAAAGCAATTGGACGAATCTTCAAAGTCGAGAAATTGGGACTTTAGGAGTGGTTCGTTAAAGAAGAACTGGAGCAATTTCAACAGCTTGCGATCGGAGGAGAATGTGAGGTGATGGTGTTACCTTGTACTGATCTCCCCATATGACGATGCCAGGGAAGTCCTGGAATTCCCACCTGGAAGGACTCTGGGTCTCGAAAAGGTTGTCCGGAGTGAGCAGCACCGTTCCGACAGCTCCGGTGGCGGTGGCCACCATGCGCGCAAGGCCTGCAGGCGAGCCCGAGAAGCTCGTGACGCCGTCCCAGTTGCAGAGCAAGATTTTGCCCTTGATCAGTTTCTTGTCGAGCAGGGTAGCATCCGCGCAGTCGAAGTCGGGGTTCAAATACTGGCCAGCTAGAACTGCATCGCTCGCGCTTACTAACGCGTAATCCGTCGTGCCCGGGGTTCCAGCTGCAAAAAGCATTGCAAATCTTCGTCAAGCACTGCTAAAGAAATAGAAATGCATAATCTTCAATGCATCGTAGTCCTCACTCATGAAATTTTTTCAATAACTCCGTCCGAGATCTTAGTCAATCGCTGCGGAGAAACATGTTGCAGGGAAACATGCGACTAACCGCAAGTAGCTGTAGCCAAATTGAAGTGTTTAAGATTCTTCAGTGCATCTTGGTCCTTGCTGATTGAAATTTCAAATATTCTATGTAAAAATCTTTGGGTCTCACTCTTCCTATAAACACATGCCATCATATACTAGAAACGTAAGAACTTCGATCTTTAAAAATGATGAATTCCAACTTTTAACATATAGGTTATTTTTCTAACCCCTGCATACCTAAACTTGATAGAAAAAGTGCACTTTTTGGAAGATTTTGGTCACGTCTAGCAACCATGAAACATAATTTGCCTGCTCAAAAATGTTAGGGCTGTAGTTTTATTCATGCATTCTGATACCATCTTTGAAGCCTCTCATTTGTTTCAACTCGTGAATGTTTTTGGCCATTTCCGCAATTAGGGATTATGGTAATCACGCCAGCTTCTGACACCTAACTAAATCTTACACTCTAAAATCCTACAAAATGAGAACAAATTGATCTTGGGAATGTAAACCACCTCAACCCTGAAACTTGTGGTGGTTATACTTCATTTACCAAAAAAGTCTTTAAGCCTAGTCTAATAATGCATTCTCGGATGCGTTGAATCCATTTGATTTACTATCAAGAATGCTAATTAAGGAACCTGACCATCCTTACAATAAAAAGTACGCTCAATCCTTAACGTGTCACCAGTAGGTTTGATTACCCTACAATCTTGAACAACTGCTTATAGTCTTCCCATTAACAAACCAAAGCAGCAGCAGCAGCAACCAAAAGAATGCGTGAAATGAGGGTTCGGTGCTTACGAGCAAGTCCCTGCCCGGCGAAGTTGTTGCCATCAGACGTGAAGAAGTAGTTCGGGTAGCTTCGATCCATGGATGACGCGCCCACTGACGTGATCCACGGACTGAACGACACGACGGTGGAGATTTGCGAGCCTTGGTTTCCAGCGGCATGGACCACGAAAATCCCAGCCTTGACAGCCCCCAGAAACGCAATCTCCATGGCGAGTGTGAAGGTCACCTCGCCCGCATTCGGAGGTCCCCCGAGCGACAAGCTCAACACGTCCACGCCATCCTTGATCGCCTGGTCGATGGCAGCCACGATGTCGGAAGTTTTCCCTTTCCCTTGCTGATTCAACGCCTTGTAAATAGAAAGACGCGCTCGAGGGGCAGTGCCGCTGGCCTTCCCATAGTCCGCGCCGTTCACCACCACGGAGACACCTTGGTTCCCTGCTGCAGTACCCGCACAATGCCTGCAGATCACAAGGGAGAGGAAGGACTGATTACGACATTACCATGAAATGCGACATACTATGTCATCCAAATCCAATAAAACAGCACTATCACAAACCCCTGTGGATTATCCAACAGGAAGAAGAAATCATTTCCTACATGTTTAAATATTAGAATCATGTTTTGAAAGTGACTTTAATTGGCTTCCAGAATGCACTCTCTGTATCTAGTTTGGGCATCTAGGTTACACCCAAATAGAGTTCTCTACAATGTCGTAAATTTGAAGTTGCTGTCCTCGGTACTCTTCCAAAGTGTGGGTTCCGAATTATAGATACGGTGGACTTCGTTGAAGCACAGGAGTAAGGACAGCGTTCAGATTCTAAAGAGGTGGATGCAAAACGATTGGTGCAGTCAAGAAAAGCAAGTGGCCAATACTAAACAGACGTAAAAGTGAAGCTCCCACACAGATTTCGTTACGAATTACCAAAACCCTAAATTCAGAAAAAAAGCAGGACAACCCCGACGACTCACGTGCCGTGGCCGTAGCCGTCCAAGGGGCTGTGCCAGTCAGGATCGGAGGCATTAGCATTCACATCCATGAGTGCCCCATTGAAGAACTGCGTAGCCCCAACAATCTTCCCATTGCAAAACCCTTTAGGGACACGAGAGTCCGTGGCGCAGGTCCCCTGGAACGACGGAAGAGGACCGTAGGGCTTCACTCCGTCGGTGGCGGCGAAGCTGGGGTGGTCAGGGTAGATCCCTGTGTCCACGATGCCGATCACGATGCCCTCACCCGCGTTCTCGATGCCGCCCGTCTTGTTCCAGGAATTTGGCATCGCCATGTAGTCAGGGGAGTGCGTAGTAGTGGTGTAGACGTCGCCATCCGGGATGACGTTCGTGATCGCCGGGTGGAGAAGGGCCAGGGAAGCCTGCAGGTACAACCATCACGAGCACAATCATTAGCTGCTGTCTGATATGAAATCACGCTCGAACGGATTGATTGGAATCCAAGCTCAGGCTTGGTGAATGTGTTAAAAACTTGAAACCCATTGTATTGGAATTAGTGCAGTTGCTAAACCTGTTCGGGACTCAAGGTGACGGCACAGCCGCGCATGCATTGGCTGAAGTCGTAGTGCTTATCGTATTCGGTCGAGACCCCCAGAGCGGATTCTAGTA
The DNA here is from genome assembly GCA_963920665.1 of Straminergon stramineum. Lineage (NCBI taxonomy): Eukaryota > Viridiplantae > Streptophyta > Bryopsida > Hypnales > Calliergonaceae > Straminergon > Straminergon stramineum. Next base: position 14,038,255 of record OY987267.1, on the reverse strand, counting down.
TGAAATCATTTTGGGCACTCACGTCCATTCCTTCGGCGTCCATGGAGGCAATTTCTGGGGTGGTGTCACTGCAGGCACACATTTCAGGCACACCATTTGAATTCATTCAGGCGGGGATCTTTTCCTCAACGATCTGATGATTTCTTAATATGATCGCCCAACACCCAAACCAGAACTCGTGGCTAGTGTCAACAATGTGGGTTAGATCGTGACCAGAGAGTCTGTCATCTAAGATTCGAAACTTTCTTTCACTCATGGAAGCACGAAATGGTTGCAAAGCTATTTTCAAAGAGCCAAGACTCAGATTCCTGTACAATGCAAATGGCGGTCTAACACCCCCTTACGAAAGCTCAATCTGTGAACAAGAGAAGAGAAGAGTCAAGAGGAAGAAAGGGGTATGGGCGTGGTGATGTGACTTACTCGAATACAATAATGTAGATTCTTTTCTCAGCATTTGCGGCAGCGAAGCAACACGCACATAGAGTGAAGTAAAGAATCAGCTGAAAAGTATGGTTCCACTGATGCTGTTCCGCCTTCTTCCTCGCCATTTTCACAAGCAAGTCCAATCCAAACCTGCTCCACCTGCTGCTTGCTACCCCTACCACCACCCCAAACTCGATTCCAGCACTACCAAAACTTTCCACAAGATCGATGCCACAACTACAACTACAACTCCGTTTGCACCGATCGGTGTTACTGCAAGTACAAATCCGTTTAAACCAGTTTCCTATCCTCACCGCAGGGAAGCGGTGTCTCTTTGCTCAAGGCTCCTCCTTTTTCACGGAGCCTCCTTCAAGCTCTGTTGAGGACGGACTTCCTCGCCGCCTCGTTCTGCTACTGGCACCCTCGTCACGAAAGCCCTGCAAATTCAAGGCTCCGTCCTATTGTAGCCAAAGTTGGGACTGTCCCGCCACGATAAACGTACAGCTCCGTTGTCAGCGGCGCCGTGCTTCCAGCTCCACCGCAACCTCCGGACAAACCGGCGAATCCTTCTCGGATGCCTGCTTTGGCAATTGCAGCGGCGAGGTAATATCTACGCGGCTGCACGGAAGGTACAGAATTTTCTCTTCGTTTAATGTCCTATTGCCACCACCACCATAATTCCACCAGGTTCACCAACACCCCATTTGCACCGATCAATCGAGTGGAGTCACAGTGGTCGATTTCACGATTTCGTTGGCTAGAACTCGAAAAGCAACTGGAAAGAAGATTCCTGTGGCTAGATTACTCCACCGCATTTTTCAATCCCATTTCAACTCTTTCAAGCAGTATTAGTAACGAGCTCGGCACTCGAGTCACAGTGATCGCTTGCCGGATTTCCTGATTTCGTTGGCTAGAAATGCATGCAAGAGCATCTGTTACACAACATTATTAACTCTACTTTTTAATGTAGCACACATTTCAGGCACACCATTTGAATTCATCCGGTTTCATTTTTTACTAGCAAAGCGTTCTTTCAGTCGAAGTCGACGGACTATTTCAACCCTACCTGCAACTCGCACTGATCCATTGAAAAACTTTCGGTTAACTGGGACGCCGTCCGACATATGCGCCCCCCAGATGCGGTAGCTGGAACCCACTCATCAGACTGCCATCCACCGGGCCCCACGAACGGCAATTGCAGGCTCCCATCACTGCGAGAGTGCAAACGCGGACCCACCCTGACTACCCTGCCAACTGCCGTGATGACGTCGTCCACCACTACATGTCGCCGTTCCGTTCGGTTTCCTCGAAGCCGGAGACTGTAGCTCCGTCGCCGTCGGTAACACGGAAATCTACCTGACTGGGTGGCAACTGAGTGTTGACTAGATTGTTCTTTATTTCAAAGTACCTGTCTTTATTGTTATATTGTTTTCCCATCATGTTTTCCCATCACTCCTGGCATGCATGTTGCAACTCAAAACATGGAGTGAGTTTCATCCAACACTGTAGACGGGACTCGCGAAAGGCGCGGCGCGGGCGGACTGGTACAGGCGTACAGGGAGAATTTTAGATTTCCATTGGGAATGTATGCGGACATGCAGCGCAATTATGGGAACATTGTGGGACACGAGCTGCATTGTGAAAATTCCGTGTACAGTCGTGACGATGATTTCCTTAACTCGCTCGGCTTCAGCTGGGTCAGTTGGGGGGAGCGGAGGCACATTGGTCTGTGCGTTGTGAGTTCCGTCGTCTGTGATAACTTAATACAGTTGCCGCCGAGCCCAAGCTCGTCTGTTGGTACGGTACCATGTGGGAAGCGCGGCCCAGGCGTCCCGGGATCCTATCCACGGAATCTTTCGCCCCGTCATCAGCAGTTTCAGTTCATTTTCTTGAGTGTTTTTTTTTGAGAAAAAAAAGAGTTTATCGTAAAGTGAACCCCAGTTTGTAGAAGGGGTGTCAGAGGAATATTAGTACACAAGAAACACATCATCTCTCCACCAACCTCAGTTTGGGTGCTTCAAGGAATTTTGTCGTGAGTTTTTCTCAACTTTTGTTCCTAGTCCCTCATTGCACACACTTTACTATTAATTCTAAAGAGCAAGGTAGAAACACCTGAAAAAAAAACATTTTTCCTACTACCCCCATCTCAAAGGTACTATGACCAAAAAAATTGATGAGATTATTAGTGAATTTAAGAGAAATGCACCCTCAAGTGGTTTCATAATTTTTCTATAGTGGAGTAATATTTTACAAATTTTTAAAGTTAAGAACATAGGATAACCTACATGTGATACACTAGAAGAAAATCACGTCTGCTACAACCGACTACCCTGCAACTACGGTCCTATGCAATTGCCCTGCAACTACAATCCTCTATATTTGCACCAACTTTGACATAGTGAAACTACAGTTGCAAAATAGTCGCAAAGTAGTCGCACAATGTAGTTATAGTTACAAGAATGTAACAGAAGAATTGATGTGAGGTATTTTACATCCAATATTCATCAAAATTGTCGACGTGGACAATTTTACATTTTGTAGAGTCCTATGTGTCTATCTACAATTGCTTATGATCTAAATTTGATATCAATTCAATTAGAAAGCAACTCAAGTGCAACTCGAGTGCAACTAGAAAGCAATTAGACTACAAATAGACTACAACTACAATTCGTCTAAAGTTTGTCTAAAAAATGACTAGACTTCAACTACAAAACAACTGGCATGCAACTACAAACCAAGTAAATTGCAACTAGAAAACAATTAAAATGCAACTACTACTAAGTCTTTTATTAATTGTCCCATATCAATTGTTAAGAATACAATTAAGTTACACATATAAGAATTGTAAGTTATAGCAATCTTGTGTAATGAATTTTGATTATGAAATTCTAATATTTCTACATGTTGTAGATTTTTACACTTTGTAGATATCTACAAATTGTAGAAATCTATAAATTGTAGATTTCTACGATTTGTAGATCTCTACAACTTATAGATTTCTACAATTTGTAGATTTCTATAATCTACAAATATTTAAAAATTTAAGAAATTTTTGGATTTGGCAATGTAAAAAAAAGATAGATATGAAATTCTAAATCTACATATCTATGAATTATAGACAAGTTGTACATTAGTTGGAAACTAGTTGCAGACTAGTTGTATACCAGTCGCAAACTAGTTGCACACTAGTTGCACACCAATCGCAAACTAGTTGCATACTAGTTGCACGTCAGTCGTAATCTAGTCGCATATAAATAACTTCCACATTAGCAACCACGTCACAGGAGTTCATCAACGAACTTCCAAGTAGGTTGTCGGATGAGAAACAACCTTGGAAATTTTTCCAACTGCTTTGCAACTAGTGCAACTTGTCCACTGCAACTGCGGGCTCTTTTTTGTCACCTAGTTGCAAACGTCTCATGCAACTACAAAACTAGTTGCAAACTATAGTCGCAAAACCTCTTGTTTTCTTCTAGTGATACTAGACTCACTTTGGATGGACACCCTGGAAGGACAAAATGTTTTACTTCTCATTGATGGCTTCAAAAACCTCATCCCTCTTATTCAAGTTGCTTTCAAAAAGTTGTAGTAGTTGTGAGTCATGGAAATATTCATTCAAGGCCATTTTTTAGATGTTGGAGAATGGAAAACGTTGCAATTAAGTGTTTCTAACTTAGACTTTATTCATGTGCGAAAAAGAGAGAAAAAAATTTAGGGAATGAAACTTGGCATATTGATTTGTCTTATTAGTGCATATTACAAAATGAATTTACATATGATAGTAACATTTTACAAGGAAAGAATATTTTTGTCAATGATATTTGTGATGACTCTTCAATAAGAATAGCAATAGGAGAGTAGGACACATACAATGGATACAAATTTCTCTCCTTTATGAAAAGTTATAACCATATGTCTATAGTTCATTTTATAACACACACTATTAGGAATAATTAGTGTAGCTAGATAGTAGAGGAAGATTGGAGGAAAGATAAGGGGTCAATGTCCATTGAGGCTATATCGATCTATTGAATACCATGCTCATGATATCAATTTACTAAAACCAAAATATTTAAATTGTGGTTCCTCTAATTTTTAGGTAATGCTTATATTCCCCCCGCCCTCCCCCCCCCCCATTAATAGTGCAAATCAATATAGTGGTTGTCACTAGAGCAAAAGAATTACAATTTATATATCATTACCTTTTTTTTCCAACTCTCTCTTACTTCCATTCTCTTTTTTAGAAGCATGTTTGAATTTAGAACATAATGATCTTTACCAATGATAAAAGACTCCCAAATAAATTGAAGAAATACCAATGAAATATCATAATGTTCATTATTAACCCCAATATGATGTGAGGGAGCCTTCAATTTACTTCCATAAATGCAAGGCATCCTTGTTGTGGACACAACTTTGGGAGAAATCAAGATTATAATAACAAGGATTCTTCAAACAAAAATGATTATGACACGAAAACAAAACAAGAATGAATATGATATGAAAACAAATTAAACAAGAACAACGAGAGATTTGGAAATTAGATTGGATTGATAGGCAAAGGCAAGAACAAGAGTAAGTAAATTAGTGTTGGTGAGAATGAAGAACAATGTCCCTTGATTCTTTATTTGTACTATTTGGTTAACTAAACTAACTTGTTTTGGCCTCAAAGTATCTCTAAAGTGTGACTCTTGAGTCTCAAGTTATTTGGCTTACACTCTAAGCAACCTAAAAGGTGGTGTCTTATGGCTCAAAGCATCAATCACGTCTTAAAACCTTCTAGGAGACTTTTAGGCTATGCCAAAGCATTGATTTTTAATTGATGATTGGTTAATGGTTGATATAGGGGTGCAAATATGTCATGTCCATGGCAATCTCCTACCCCTTCCAAAGCATTGGTCAAAGCCTCTAATGTATAATACATAGATCAAGCTAAACTTTGAGGGTTAAATTGAAATCACCCAACAAGTATTGCAAGTAGAGGTATACCTCACTTCCTCAAATTCATAGGGAAAAAAATACATAGATTAAGCAATGACATGACTCTAGGAGTTTTTTTATTAATGTTCTTCCAAAGGATGATGTCTCCAATTCACACAAAGGATATTTCCTTATCTCAAACTTGTATGTATTCTTGAGTCTTCAACAATGTTTTGAGGACCTCTTACACTATTACCTGAAGTTATGGAAGTGACATCGGTGGTGGACTTTCAATATTTCATATTTCTATTCTTCAATTGGAAGATAAATGTAAAAAACATTTCATTATTCAATAATGAACTAGGTCGATATCAAGGGGTGCTATTATGTGAGCATAGAAGTGTAAGCCCATGAGTCTATAATACTACACACCTATGTTATAGGTGTATATACCATAGAAACTATCTATGATTATAGGGTATGTATATTACAAATACCCATATTATAGATGTTTATGATACATACACCTTCTACAGTGTATGGTATCTAAATTATAGGTACCTAAAATGCAGGTTCAATGTTCACAAGCTCACATTTTTGAGCTCACATACTAGCACTATTGGGTCGGTGTCTTGAAAAGTCATTGTGGTTTGATGTACATGTATGTATACATCAAAATATAGATGTATATGTATAGATGAAGAATGATACAAAATTAACATGTTAATATATACAAACAAGGATACAAATTTGTGACTTTGTATGCATATTATTCCATATCTTTTAAATCTTATGGTGAACATTAATGAAGATACATGATTTTCTCAAATTATGGATCATTGAAATTGAATATGAATTCAATTTAAAAAATAATAGTCATCTAGTAATAATAAATTATAACTATTGTTGTACCTATGTAATTCCTAATTGTTATAAGGAAGCTAGTCATAAATAAAAATCCCATACACTTATAAGTTTGTCATTTTGTAAAGAATTTTTTAGTCATCGAATAATTCAATGAAGTAATATACAAAATCTTGAAGAAAATTTAATTTAATTGTGCTTTATTTTACAAAGTTTCATTACCATTCAATAGAACATTAGAACAATTTCAAAATCAAAATGATCAAAGTTGACCAATATCATAAAAATAGGTTTCTTCCCAAAAGTAATGAACTTTAAACCCTAATTTAGATTCTTTGATAGTAGGTGTAATGTAAATTTGGAACTTTGTAGGCAAAATAAATTGCGACAAATATGTAGATATAAGGTCTTCTTTTTGCAAGTTTTCATTTGATTTTCATCCTTACATACATTGATTCATAACCTTGCACAAAAATCATGAAGCATCAAGTGAAAAAGCTAGTCAAATTACTCAAGAATAAACGAAAAACATTTATTTAGCATTCATTGATGTATTTCATCTATTTTATAGAATTCTTGCGGTAAACTCCTGAAAACATCTATAATCCACAAGGGTTCTCTTAGAGAATAATTCCAAAAATTATTTTTGAAAGAGTGTCTAGAATATTTGAAATAATTTGAGTACAAAAGAATGTGAAGCCTTGTTACGTTTTGTAATGTAGATTTTGCCTATTCTACAAAACCCAGGGACATAAAGTATAGGAGGGGTAATTCCTAAGGAAAGGTCAATAAGTCTAACGTTTGTGTGACTAAGGTCACTCGTTTTCGTATTTTGAATATTTATCTATTGGGTTTTACGATTTGATTCAAGAAATAACCCAAGGAAATCTTTTAATTGTCGATTTTTCACAGTCCAAAATCCCAATGCTATATTATAGACTCAATGAATGATGTCACAGTCCTATCTAGTGTGTGGCTCATGTCAATTCTCAAGTCAACTTGTCAGGGAATTGTCAATTTGTCTTTATGCATGCTCTAGCCACTTAATATTAATATTATATAAATATTTATAAAAATATCAATTAATTTGCACATAAATTCAATCCTCTTTTCTTTCTCTCATCCGTCTAAACAATATTAATTTATTTGCAATTGTTATCTTATAAAACAATTTCGGTCACCTAATTCCGTTCAATCAAAATTCTAAAAGAAGGATTTAGTTCTTTCCTGGGGCTCGAGTAAATCTTCACGTCAGCCCATTTTGCTCCATTCTCCCTTTAAGTCAATTTATCCTTATGTTTGTATGTGGTTGAGTCAATTGGCCTTGTTATCCATCCATGGACACACTACCAAGAAACTAGACCTATCACCGTGCACAAGGTCTAATGCAAAGACTAGTCGACTTTCCAACTACCTCCAATTACACTGTCGACTTGACTCCCTTCTATAACAAAGGCAAATCCAACTACTGGTTATAATTTATGTCTGATTTGACTTAATTTCAGATTTCCATTCTATTACTTCTAGCTTGAGCCATATAATTTTAATTTAATTCATCAATTTGCTTCACAAGCTACACTTGTTACAATTGGACCATGTCTATTTGAGACTCTCCCATACAATCTAACCAATACACAATCAATTAGACTTAATCGGTCATTTGGACTTACACTGTACAACTTCCACTCAATTAGACAACCAGCTGGGATTTATTACTATCCAATAGACTGTTCCTTGTTTTATATCTATTTGACAAACTACACACACATTAACTGCATCTGAACCTTCATTAGTAATGTAACTAGCATCACAACTTTGCAGTAAACTTGACATAGATGATCAATTTGTGATTTTCACCAGTATGCACTCCTGGACACCATAACTTAGGAATTTAATTTCATAACAGTCTAATATTGCAGCTTGTCAACTGGATTTTTTTCATGCTACTGAATCATTCCACACTTCACACATTCATTAATTAATTAATTCAAGAAATCGTCAATTTATCTTCACAGTTCCAGTTTGGATTCACAGCTAATTTAGCCAAATGGATTATTCAAACACCATTCATACAATCACATAGCACTTCAAAATTATATTGACCCTGCTTGGTAATTTATTTATTTGTTTACTTGATAATTTTTATGACACAACTTCCTTCTCAAAAATACACAATCAAATTGACAATATTCTCAGTTCATCACACAAGCACCATTACACAATTGATTAATCTGTAAGTCCAGCTACAAACACTCACACAAGTATATATTTAGTATTCATCAAAGACACACATACACACAAATTTCAGCAAGTCAATTAGATCGCAGCACAGTTTCTCAATTCTTCCAGTTTCAACTTGACTGAAGCTCCACAGGCAACCACCGCAGCAAACAAGGCCGAATCACTCAGCCAAATAGACAACTACTACTTTCTCAACAAAAATAATTCGACAATTACAAATTTTAAACTTGAGAAGTTTTACAATAGAATCGCCAATGTACAGTGAGTCATACGACCTGTATGAACTAAATTAAAAGCAACTCGACCTTTGGACTTATAGTCCCAAAACCGGGAAGATGGCTTTTCACAAAGGGCTACAACTATTCAACTTGACTTTAAATCACTATCAATTCACCTTGCTTCAAATCTTAGTAAATCTACCCTTTCAATTCTAATGAAGGATTTATATTGCTAATTGACTTACTAAATGGAAATGGGACAAATTGATAACCCAATTTACACTTGAAAAATCAAATTGACAAAAATTAGAAAATTTACAGTACTACACGTTTGTTGTTTGCTATTAATTTTTTGGTTATAGATGCTAGCAATGGTAACATAGAATAAACCTTCAAAAACAGTCACTAGAAGGAGCCCTCATTATCAAGCCCATGAGTTCTAGCTTATTGAACTACTTTTAACAAATTGATCATCAAATGTATATTTTTGGCCTTTGGGGGGATTAGTTGCCAAGGACTAACGTGATTTTCATATTAGCAACATGAGCATAGAAATTTTGAGTGCTTATTGGGAAACATTTTGTTGGATCCATTGCCTGATCCATTGAAGCAAGGGCCATGAGTTCACCAAATGTTTCTTACTATAGTAAATTATACAATCCAAATGGATGAAATTATTTAAAATTATTTAAAAATAGTCTACATAAGCATTCCCCTTATGCACTTGATTGCTACATTGGCTATCTATGAAAGTCCAAAAAAATTACATTGTTGTCATCCACAATGGTCTTTGAATCAAAGTAATATTATTATATAAAGCCTTAAACCAAACCTAAAAAATGTCAACCAACTTATAGCCAAAGTGGATTAAATATTGTCTTTTAATTAAGCAAAAACAAAGATGAGCCAAGTCATTTATAGACCAAAAAATAGAAACTTTCAACTCTATGAATTATACCCACTCAAATTTTGTCACTAGATTTTGAGGTTGCCCAAACCCTGTGACAATCTTTGATTCTATTTGGAACTTGTCTATTGACAAAAAAAATCATCTATATTTCTTTGGATTAAAACAAATCTAAAAACATGTTGATGCAATCGGGGCCTACTTCATAGCAAGGTGATGATTCTCCGTTTGCTAAGAACATTTTGATGCCATTTCCAAAGAATCTTCAAAATTGCATCTATTTGATTAACATGATAATGGGCTTATAGGCATTCATTTGAGGAGTTAAGATGAAGATTTTAAGTTGGACTATTTTTTTTACCATTTATATATTAGTAGTAATAAGAGCTTAGATGGCGCATGAGATAACTACAACAAGACACCATTATTGGTTCTAAGCTAAGGTAATATAGGATTGTCTACTTAGAGCATATGTTACATAACATTTTTCAATGGCCTTTTGATCATCTTCTATAAGATTCTTAGGGTCACATTAAAGTACACAAGTTGAAGCAAGAGTCTTAACTTAGCAAAGCGATGGATCCCACTAATTGTATCAAAATGTTGACCTTTTAGTTTAAAAGAAACATGGACCAAAAATTGATTTAAATCAATCAAAAATTTAGAAACCTCCTATTTAATATGCGAATTTTTTGAGCTAAAGAATAATTTCTAGTGATATTAATACCAAAATAATTTGTTTTCTCTTATTGACAACCTACACAATTTTTGATAGAGCCAAAGAATTTTTTAGAAAGAATTACCATGTCAAAAGATGTTTGAACACAATCTTATGGAATTTGGGAGTTTCTTTTCTAAAAATCAACTTCAAAATGGAAATGGGATTATGAAGTCCAAATATGACAATTTTGTAATTTTTTTTGGACAATGAGATTTGGACTAAAAAACTCATGAAGATTAAATATTCATTTTGTTTCAAGGGAAATTTGGAAGTTACTTCCAAATCCAATTTACCATATATAAGTAAATGTTTAGACTTAGATGAGTAAGTATGAGTCAACTAGAAGTTTTAGCAAATGAAGTCTTTATCCTAGACTTCCATATAATTATGGTTATTGCAAAAAATATCTTAAGAAAATCCTACAAAGAAAAGTTAAATATTCCTAACCTAAAACTCCTTAATAGATGAAATTTTTTTGCCTCTATCCTTGGGCACCACTACAATCCAAAGCCAAAGTTTGTGAAAGATGGTTGTATTTCAAAAACTTGCAAAAAACCTATAACAATGGTTTTTACATTTATCTCACCCCCACCATTTTCAAAGAGGATCTTAATCACTCCTTCTTTGAAAGTTTGTTAGATTGGGGCTTAACCATAGGATTCTACACTAGACTAGTATATGAGTGCGGTAGACTTTTCAAAATTTTTGACCATATAGATTGTGTATAAAGTAAATAAAACATCATGTTTTGTACCTTTTGTGACTAGATTATAAGACTTTAAATCTTTTTTACTTAAAGTTTTATATGAACACTAATAAAAAATGATGTCTAAAACAACAAAATAATCAACAAATTTTTGTTGAGGTGGATACCGTATTGATTGTTTTTACAATTTTTTTGTTGATTTAGCACAAGTTAACAAAATGGTCACAAAATTTGTATTGATTCAAATAGTGCAATGTCCAAGTCAACAAAGAAATCAACACTTTTTTGTTCATTTTGACTTACAAGAGTTTCAAATAAGTTTTGTCATTTGGGCAATGTTTAAATTACCATGTTGTTGGTATTCTAGAATTCTTTTTTACTTATCATTCTCAATTTGGTATTTTTAAATTCAGTAGACTTTGATCTCAAAAAATCCATTGGAGATTTCAAGCCTCTAATTAAAAATTATGGACAAAGTTTAAAGAGGGTTTGGAATGGACAATTTCTTTGACATCTTTAAACATCCTCTATGAATTTTGTCCATAACCTTTGATTCAAGACTCAAAATTGCAAACGTATTTTTGGAGATGAAATTTTCACTCCTAGAAAAAAAAAAGAATCCAAACCAACATGAAAATTAATTGATATATGTTGGTTAGGACAATTGATTAGGAGATTTTGATTCGGACATTAATCAAGACAACTACTTTGGTTTTTGTTTGTAATTTGGTCAAGTTCTTATTGTTCAAAAATCCGCCACATGGACTACCACATAGGCAAAAAGCCATGTAGGCAAGGTTGCCAAGTCAATAGATTCACAACTTAGATGAGATTGTAAAATTTCAATCTGATCAAATTATAATTAAAAATGAAATTAAAATTTAGTTAAAATTATCTTTTATTTAAAATTAAATTTTGGTTTAATTAATTAATTTTCAAGAAATTTAACAACATGCAAACTAATGTAGTACATGCCTCATCGTGGAAGGGGGGAGAAGGTAAGATCTTTATACTAGTGGGGTGGTAGAACGTAGAACACATCATACAACATATGTTAGATTAGGATGTGTAGGAGCTCAACTACTCTTAGTTAAGTCAAAACTAATAAATATACTTTATGTTGAATTTAAGACCTAATTTAAGCATAGTAGATCAATTTTTTTTAAGAAAAATTTGAACTATGGAAAGGTGAAAAATCAAACCAAGTTTCATGTTCAAAAATCTATTTGATATTTTGAGCCTCCAATCAAAAGTTATGAACAAATTTTAAAAAATGAGTTTTTAATTGTAAAAAAACAACTAATAAACATACATTAAGTAGAATCTTAGACCTAATTTAAGAATAGTATATCAATTTTTTATGAAAAACTTTGAAAAAAAAGGTGGAAAATCAAACTGAGTTTCATTTCTAAAAATGTGTTTGACCTTTCAAGCCTCCAATGAAAAGTTATGGGCAAATTTCAGAGAGTAAGTTTTAAATTGTCAAATAAATGTCCCTTCCAACCCCTCTTTGAAATTTTCCCATAAATTTTGATTGGAGGCTTGAAATTGCAAATGGATTTTTGGAGATGAAACTTGGTTTGATATCCCTCTTTTTCTAAGTTCAAAGTTTCTTGAAAACAATTATTCTACTATGCTTAAATGAGATTTGAAATTTTAGTTAGATTGTGTTTAACAAATAGCCGAATCAAATAAGAAAATTTAGTTTTTGGTCAATTAATACATTTATGTTGATTGTTGTTTTTGTTAAGAAATTCAGTGCCCCATATCAACACATGAAATTTCAATTTTATCACAATTAAGACAAAACAATTGATTTTGTGTTAATGAGGGCCCCTTTTTCTTGTGGTGTTTGCTTGATTTTACAACTTTTGTTAATTCAAAGTGTTTTGAAAAAAACTATTCTACTATGCCAAAATGGCCACTAAAGTCTATAGAGTTTACAAATCACTAAATGGGAAACAATTGCAAAAACTAAATATATAAAGACTTATATTAAAACGAGTCTACAAATGATGCTATGGCAAAGGTCTTTGACCTTGAACACAAAATGCAAAGTTTGAATCCCCTTGTAGTCTTGCACTCGCCCACCAATGCAATTGGCTACTTTGTTGGTAGTTTCTTTAGCCTCTCTTCCTTATAGTTGGATTTTATTTTATTTTTTCACTTGACCAAATTAACAAAAAATCAACATCTTATTGTTAAATATTGCAATCTCTTGAACAAATGATATCAACACTTTCTTTTTGGATTTTTATTCATCTAGTCATGTATTTTTTAGTAGTGTAAAGATTTTGTTGCAAAATTTTCTTAGTTTGAAAAATTGATTTGAGAATCTATAAAGAAAAATTTAATTCAATTTGTTTGGTTTGCATTCTTAAAAAAATGGTCAAGTAGAAATGGGTTCAAGATAGAATGAAAAACTAAATTGTTGATACCTCTAAGATGGAATTGAAACACACTAATCCCAATGGTGAGATTGTTTTAGCAAGAAAATTGAACCATCTAAAACTTTTTTTTTTGGAAATTGTGAAAATTGAGTTAAAAAACAAATACAATATGTTATTTTCTCAAGAAGATGTCATGATTGCCTACAAGTCAAAAAGCTCCAGAACTTCCTCATCACTAATCCAGATGGAATGAATCAAGCTTTCCATGTAGACAAAAATATAATCAATGAGAAACAAAATTATAAAATATGTTATTAAAATTTATAAAAATAATGATTTAATAGGTCAAATTACTTTGAAACTTATGGTGGCATAATTTTTGCTTTGGGTCAATGAATGAATTAAAAAATTTGTTCCTATAAAACTAATGCATTTTATAATCTTCAGTAAATTTTTAGAAAATTATGTCAAGAATCGAGATCACATCAGCTTCCCCGAAATCCGAAGTGTCCCCAAGGGGCTTTGGGACTTTAGGGGTTAAAGAGTGATATCAAAGAGGTCTGCCTTGATACTTTCATGTTCAGGAGTCACAGAGGAGAATGCCATTATATTTCTCGGCTTCAAACGGTTGCTCCTCCTTCAACAAACGAGGATTACGAGAACGCATTTTGAATCCGTTGAGAGGTGGCAGCTGTCGATGTGGATGTGGAAGTTCAAGCAATTTGGGGGTGGAGCATGTCTGTTGGAGTGCCTTGAAATCAAGGAGGGAGGTCACTCGTTGTGAATAATGCGGACAATGTTTTCGTATGGACTTGAGAAATGCAACAAATTAGGGTTAGGAGCATGTCTGCCGAAATGTTTGTGAGGAGCGTGCTTTCGATGCCGCAAATATCTTTGCATCCACTTGGGAATTCAACAAATTAGGGTTAGGATCATGTCTACTGATATGTTTGTGAGAAGCGAGCTCTCTATGCTAAATATCTTTGTATCTACTTGGAAAGTCAACAAATTAGGGCTCGGATCATGTCTACTGAAATGTTTGTGAGGAGTAAGCTCTCGATGCCGCGAATATATTTGCAACCACTTAGAAATTCCATTTTACCAACCATCGAGGATTGAGATGACCTCCAAGAAAAAGAAGACGGACGCCGCAGCAGCTGCAGCGGATCGGATCAAGGCCGCAGCGTTGAGCGCTGTCAAGGGCTTGAGCCGGACGCAGGCGGAGAGGACCGCGGCCGCCGCGGCGCGCAACGTGAACGCGTATGGCCAGAAGGAGGAGGGTCCGAGTCGATGGCAGGAGCGGAAGGAAGCCAAGCGCCAGATGTATCTGATGAGCACCGAGAGGGCGGTGATCCTGGGAGTTCGCAAGGAGGCTTCGAAACCGGGGACGTCGTTCGGGGCTGGGTCACAGCAGTGCCAGAAGTGTTTTCAGATGGGGCACTGGACATATGAGTGTAAGAATGAGAGGGTTTACATCTCTCGGCCCACGCGGACGCAGCAGCTAGCCAACCCGAAGCTACGACCGAAGCTTATGCATTCGACCGAAGTTTCCTTGGACTCTCGGACTTTGCAACAGCGGGATGTCAAAGCAGGCAGCGATGTTCGAGAAGACAAGAGGAGGAATTTAGGTAGCGATGATCCGGTTGATTTCTGCAGTGTGGACAGCCATGTCGAGATCGACAGAAGCGGGGATAATAAGGGGAGGAGCCATTCAGGGAAAAGAAAGAGGCGCCCGGGATCACCGTCTGCTTCTCCAAGCGATGATGTTCATCTAATGCGAAAATGAGAGTATAAGAGACGTTTTGTACAAACCCAAATTTTTAACTCGTCTGCCTCGTTCTCTTTTAAGATACTTTCAACTTGTGGAGCTCGTTATAAGGTAGGGACACTCGAGGTCGACACTTTTGCTGTTGGAGCATAGTTCATGTTATTAGATTGGCTAAATTTCGTGTTGGCAAATGAAAGACGACTCCAAGGAAGCCACTGCAAGGTCGGTAATGGGAGCGTTTTGACTGATGTGGAGCAACAGCCTGATGAATATCCAGGTTGCTCTACATAAGCTTACTTCCAGCTTGACTTGGGTCGAAGTAAGCTGCGGTGGTGGAGATTGGGCAAATGCAGATTGGTTGTAGAACAGTATCCACTACCCATATTGTGTGTTGTAAAGACCTACGCTTCCGGTATTAGGTTGCTCATCATGACTGAACATTTTCTCATCGAATCAATTGCGACTATGTGGTCAGGAAGACATAAGATGAAGCGCACAAAAATTTAAACTCTAAAGGGAAATTAATTACTGAGAAAGGGGGTTTGAAACTTGAGAAGCCAATACATTTCAACCCAAACTCACTACCCAAGGGATTAAAGTATGTGAACCATTCACCCTATAGATGTGCACCCGCAACATTGTCAATCAAGATATGGCCAAGGATTGGTCACCGAGGATTGAAGAGAGGAAAGAACCATGAAACAGTAGCATTCGATAAAATGTGGAGTTTAATCAACTCTTTTGCATTCGTACAGGGGGGAAGGTTGCCTGGCTCTTTCAGAGACCTAGGTAAGGAATCTGCAATCGAAGATCATCGTTCTAAACACCAGCAACATCCGCTGCTAGGCACAATGTAATAAATTAATAAACCAAGGGGAAAATGAGTAAGGAAAGCTACCCTTCAATGAATGTTATTAACAAGCTTTTTAGCAGCTTCTGCGATGGATTCCGTGCTGCCTCCATCTCGAACCTCACGCACAAGCATCTGCCAGGATTGTCGTTGGCAGATATCTCTGCAACATTTCAATTTCAGCATAATCACTAACCAATACAGAGCGCATGAGACCTAATGGATAAGATAAACTAGATTGCTGGTAGAACTTACCCGGGTGGAGAGGGCCAAGGCACGCATTAAGGTAACTGTAACTTATTGGGAGCTGTTGCAAAGCTGATGCGACACCTACAGATTCTTGCCTTAAATGTGTTACCTTAAATGTGTTAAGAGCATTAAATGAGTTGAGAGCATAAGTTCGATTTGGAATACATCTATTTCCAGCACATTGAAAAATTCGTGGTTTTTTCATAGGATGTCCAAAAAGAGAATTGTAATTCCCTTGGACTCCCAACAACACCCAACAAAGAACTCATACAACTTAACAATAGAAGTGCCCTTAAAATATGTCGTCACTGCAACTGCCATGGATTGAAGAAATGAGGAGAGAAACGGTTTCATACCTTGCGGAAGCTCGAAGGGCAGGGTGGAAGCTTTCACCAGCAATTATTTCTGAAACCGAAAACCATCTGTGCCAAAGGCACCACCACTGAGAATTAGGATCATCGCATGGGACAGGAGGACCTGCTGTGCAGACCCGGTGTATCGATGCCAATATAGTCGTATCTGAATTGAAGAGGACCCTAGTATATTTATAAGAACCAAAGGTCAATGAGACCAAAATCCCTAGGAAGCCGCTTCCTGTAAACTTTTTCATTAACCCCTAAGTAGGAAGGACTGCATAGCCTAATCGCCTTACTAGAAGCATTACTCAATCTGTTGGAACTGCGATTCATGAGGGCAGGCCTTCATAGTGTACCCTGAAGTCAGGATGTGGGGCTTCATCCATGCAGATCTTCAAAGACCTAGAGGAAGAAATCCGATACTATACGCCCAAAGCAGGCTGATTGCTAGAGTCTCGCCTTAAATGTGTCCAAGCTACGTTGGATTGTTTTCTCCAGGGTCCTAAATGTGATAATCACACCTAATTGCAACGCGAAACTAAATGAACACTGCAAAATGTACACATTGATTTTGAAAATATGCATCAAAACTCATGCCGGTTTGAGATCATCTATCGCTAAAATTTTGAATCCTTGTACTTTGCATATGTGTTCTTTGGAGTAATGGAATCCTCTTTGGTGCAGATATTTGCAAGAGCACATGAGCTCGGAACACCCAAACCTTAAATGTTCAGAGAGGGTTTAAAGAGGGTTTAGGGTTTAGGGGTCACACCTGAATTCAGCGTACTCTTTCTCATCCATGTGGATCCTCTCCGCTTCTCCGGGGAGAAGAACAAGCGTCAACACCACGGAAATGTCGCAGGTGCCGTTGTCCATGGGCGCTTGCTGCCTCCTGGCCCAGGCATATGAGTGAGTCCCCAAGGGCTGGAAGCGATGGGGCTCCACCAGCAGGTGCAGCTCTCGCTTTACCAACCTCGCAATGGACTGCTCCGGTCTTTCACCCGGCTTCATCCTTCCGCCCACATACCTATAAAAATCATTAATGGGTTCTACAGGTTATTCAATCCTCCTTGAAGTACACTGTGAAGTGGCTTACCTAACCATTCAATCGCGACACTTGCTTCAGGACCCAACCCTGGGCTATTTTGTTAAACTATGGGTGTGGATCCAATGTTTGATAAGAAGTGTGAGGCGAAAAGGATGCTATTCAATGCAATGCAATGCAATGCCATTGCCAATCTCAGTGAGACATTAAAGAGTTCAGCCACCACACCAAGATTGCAATCCACACATTATCATTCACAATTTTAGACAAAGCCAATCATACTTTCTCTGGCAAAAAAACACCAGATCTTGGCTATTTTTCAGGAAGAAATGCGATTAAAGAACAGATTTTCAATGATTTTTTTCGTAAACCACGAGAAATATACTATAGCTACCAAAATAATCAAAAGGTGAGGCAAAAGTTGCTAGACTACGCCGCCTCAACCAAATACCTGAAGTCCCCCGAACAAAAAACGAAAGAAGCTCAACAAAGCACTCAACAAACTCTGAACCCCCCCCCCTCCTCGGATTTCTAGGCGATTACAAAAACCCAGCCCTCGGAACATCACACTGCCACCGGAAGACGTTCAATGCGCCCACTAATCTATCAGACGCGAGAGAAGAAATTTTAGAGTAATGTGATGAGGAGGAGATGAATGATACCACCAATCCGGCTGGGGTTCCACAATACGCTTGCCCAAGAGCACTTTGCAATCGGGCAGGTCGGAATCGAGTATGAGCAAGTCCGTGCACGCTTTCACCAAGCAATCCAACGCCAGCCCGTACTCCTGGTCCCCCAGAAACACATTCTGCGGGGCGAAATTGCCAGTTACGAAATGGGGGTGCTCCTCTTTGAACATCTTCAACGCAATCACGTCAGGTCTTGAAGCTCCGCCAGGCTTGCGGGCTATGGAAACTGCGAACTAAGTTAGTGAACAAGCACAACCCAGGTCTCCGAAACCGGAATTAAACTAGATTCATGGCTACACTTTCGCCACTCTCAACCTCTTAAACCCGTCTTCCTCTCGGCACTTTCGAAAATGGGAAATGGGAAAGTTGGAAACTTGAAAACCTAGAATGAGGTTGAGGCTACCGATTCTAGCGATTTTTGCATATTCCCATTTTTAATGTTTTGGTACCTACATTTCAATTTATCATGGAACTTTCAACAATTTGCTATAAAATTAATATAGCTCAATAATTTTATTTTCTTCCTAAAATTTTCTATACCCCTAAAAAATTTCTATAGGGTTGTAGCAATACTACAATATTTGTTAAATTCTTGTGATATTTTGACAAAAAAGAATGGTTCAACTTTCACTTATACAAGATTTGGTTCTTTTTCTTTTAGAATATTCCAAACTAAGATGGCTATAGTCAAAAAACCTTCATAAGGAAAATATGACAGTGTTAAGAAATTCATCCATACTCTCTTAGAAGAAGTATTGATTTTTTATTCACAATCAAGCTAAAATTTCAATCAATTAAAAGCATTTCAAATGCTAAAAATATAAATTGTATTGTTGGTGAATTTTCTAAAGTAAATGCTTCAAAATCCCATAGGTCTAGCTTTTTTTTCAATTTGATCTCATAGATCAATTCAAATCATGTTGTTTAATCACATCCTCAAATGATGGTTGTAAAATCAATCTCTTTCTCCCAAGTGGATCATTGCAAGAAACCCTTGTTGCTTTTGGCTCAAAATGACCAATTTCAATGAGTATTGTGACTTTTGTAATAAAAAAAATTTAAATGAAAGAAAATATGGATAATTTGTAAAGCATTGAAAATAGTTTGTCTCTAAAAAATCAAACCTTGAAAATTTTATCTTTAAAAGTTATGTACAAAAAAATCAAGATGGAAAATACCAAGAAAATGGACACTTTGATTAGTTGATGTTAGATTTTTAAGAAAATAGTAAACAAATTCAAAAATTCAAAAGAAAACATTTTTTCCAAATTGAAGATGCTCCTTCTCAACTATTTTCATCTTTGGAGAAAAAAATTGTGTTCTTTGCAGTTGCACAAAGGTAGTGCACTTTTAGTATAAGTGGAAGGTGGATAGTTTATTATTTTTATAAAATCTCTTCATAGGCTTGTGTAACTTGAGTAGAAGTCTTTGTATACCAATTTTGAGCTCCAAATTCGCATTTTGGGATCAAAACTGATAGTACTACGCCCTCCAATGACCAAGGTAGACATCCAATTAGGGTCTGTTGAAAAATAGTAAAATGATTTTTTTTAAATTCAAAAGATTATTAGATGTCTACAACTACTACATGTACCTTTCTTTTGAATTTCATATAAAATTGGAATATGAAGCAAAAGTTAGAGCAAAAAAACACCTATTAGAGGCTAAAGAGAAAAAAAATTGGACAAGTATTTCTTACAATCACCCAAGTCTATGGTATTGCTATTATCATACCTAGTGGTCAAGATCAGCATTTTATGCCAAATAATAGTTAAAGACTTAAAGTTGATAAATGTGATTATGAAGATGCTTTTAAATAGAAAGATGTTTTTTCCCCAAAAAAAATTCAAAAAAATTCCCCAAAATTTTGACATCTACTTTTTAAAGTATTTTTTTCTAACTCTTACTACCAATTATGGTAAACTAGATTCATAGCCACATTTTTGCCAATCTCAAACTCTCAAATCCATCTCCCACTATTCATTCAACACAAAAAATTAAAAAATCTAAAAATCTAAAAACAATATTCAATACTATTGCTACTCTATTGTAATGATGATGTTTTTACTCGTGTGAGAAAAAAAACAATCTTCTTTCCATTGACCAACATATTGTACCTAGATAATAGCTTTGACTATAAATATTTCCAAAAATGGATGCTACTTTTTTTAGAAAATTGTTTTTTTCTGAAAAATTATATGGGGATGAAAGGATTCTTGAGCAATATTTTTCAAACCTTATTTCCCTAGGGGGATCAAACAAAGAAGTATTAGACCCCCCCATCCAAATACAATAATTTAAATAATTTAATAATCTACAAAGACTAACTGAGTGATGAAGATTAGTAGAAGTTAACCTTTAAAGGTCAAAGGATTGATAGCTCAAATATGTCTAATTTGATGGATATTGATAAAAATAAAAACGATTCAAATAGGAACAAAATGTTAGAGAAGTAAGAGAGATAAATAACTCCAGCCACTCTAAGTAGTTGGCATATTTAGAAAGTCTATTTATTTAGGGTCCCAAGTCGGGCTCCATAAAGTCTATCTAAGTGACTCCTAGACTACTTACCTTCATTAATTAGAAGGGAGACTTTGTAATAACTACATAATTTTGAAGCAATGACGCTAGAGTGTGAGCCTAGAAATGCAAGCCTACAACCTTAAGCGTAGGTTTTGTAAGCCCAAAGATTGGGACTTAAAAATAACTATAATTTTGAAGATTATCCTCTTAAATTTTGAAAAGAGGTGTCTATTTGTAGGTGAAATCATTGTGTTCAGAAATTTTCTTACCTATGATGATAGAATATATAAGTACCCTATAATTATGGAAGATAATCTAGTCATGCAAAATTTGGAAAACTTCAACAAAATTTTGAGGTAAATTGTTCAAACAATCTAAATATTGCTTTAAAGGACACTCTATCAAACCATGCCACTTTAGAAATTCAATAATGGAGTTTATAGACTTTGTATTCATTGATGATTGCAGAAATATAGAACCTTTCTATTCCCACCCTTCCTAAGCCCTTCCTCAACAATTTGCCTTGTACTACTAACATCCAAATAAAATACTCAAAGCACATCTGGAGGTGGACATATTCTAAAAAAAATGATAAGGGCAACTACAATACTATGGGAACTATGGACCTCTTTAGTTATCTACTTTAAGAATTCCAACCTTGGATAGAAGTGTCTTCACTTCATTGAATATAGGTCCACAGTAATAGGTCCATAGTAATAGGTACTCCAATATACTAGAAATAGTAAAATTTGGACCAATTTTTTTGATGGAATCTATTTTGAGAAATATTATTAAGTTTTCTAGTACTTCTTCAAATTTCTAAGCTCAACGCTCACACAATCCCCGCTCAATGCTCATAGGCTCATGCTCATACACTCACAAAATAGCACCGCTGGGTATGAATGAAGTCAATGAATGTTTCTTCCTCGATATTCATCTTGCAAAATTATGTGAAGAGATAATAAGGGTGCTTGCAATATATATATATATATATATATATATATATACATACATACTATGATCAACCACCAATTTGTGGCTACAAAACTTAGATCCAATTTGTTGTACACAAATATGATTTGTGATTTATTTATTTTAAATACATTTTTTGGATTCTTTTGTAATTTCTATAAATTTTCAAAGCCACAATTTGAAGAGAAGGATGGCAATATGATATGAAACCTACTTCTACAAAGTTTTAAAGGTCTAATAAGCCCAATTTGAATTGCAATATGGGTTTTAAAACTTTCTTTTTGTGCATTTGACATATAAGGTGTATGAATTGCGTATTCAATAGTTACAAAAGTTTATATTTTGGTTGAGACAAAGGCAATGATACATGGCACTTCCAATTTAGATCATTATTTCACCTCCTACATGTCTTAGAATTTGCAAAATGGACACTTTGATTTTAATGACAAAATCTTTTGAAATTTTGTATTTCATGTAAGTAGGTTTCACCTCATGAAACTTCAAACTTGTAGATTCCATCTTTCAAAGTGTTCTTACAAGCTTGGTCTCCTCCCCTTCTTCTCCCCAACTCCACTCCTACCTTGTCCATCTTAAGGTCTATCTCAAGCTTAATCTCCCTTTTGGCTATATCCTTAATACTTCTATAACTCTAAGTGCCATGCATTTGTACTAAAACTATAAAGGTTCAAAATTATACTAAATATCTTTTATGCTAAATAATTTTCTAAATTTTTGAATGCATTTAGGATAAATTGTTTGAAAATGGAAAAAATAAATTTTCTATAAATAGCAAAAATAATTTATTGTTTTTGTTTTTGAAGTTCTTAAATAATTCTGAGCAAAAGTTTAATTATTTATTTATTTTTAAATGTTAAAAAATCTTCATTAATGAAACCACTGAGGTGGTTTCTACTAGTACTACTTGGTGATTTCAAATTGAGTAGTTGTTGTTTCTATATATAATTGTTCCAAATTTAGTTGTTAAGTTGCTTTCCTAATTTTCTAATCATCCATAACAAAAGTACTATGAAATCTACGATCAACTTTAGATAACTCAAAACTCATTGAAGTGTAGTTGAATAATCCTACTACATAATTTGAGATATAACTATTGGTCGTTTTGGCATAACTTCCTTTTTATGATAGTGTTGAAGATTTTCTAAGGTACATTCCATTGCCAATTATATTAATTTTATAATATTGAGGACAAAAATTGATCATTTAGTGAAACTAATAGAATTTTTCTTAATTGCTTAAATATCACCTTTCCAAGATAGTATTAAAAAGTTCTTGTACAAGGATTTTTTCAAATTTCTATAATTTAAGTTGCCCCAAAATATTTTTCAATTCAATGCTTTGTGTTCAAAGTTTGAGTCAAAATAGCATCAAACTTGTTGGGCATATCTCTTCTCTAAGAATTGGTATCAAAAACACTTCCAACAATCATGGATGTCGGAGATAATAAAAAAAATAAGACAATGTTCAAAACAATATACTAAACTAATTTCCAACCTAGACATTAGCTATGCTTTTTATTGTTGCCATGACTATGTTTAATATTCGCAATATAGTAGTAAAATCAAGTAAATCAATTTGATATAAACCAACAAAATGATTTTGCTTGTTGTGTATACATTTAATTTTGTAAGACAAGGTCAAATAGTTTCCAACAATTATTTGTTGTCTAATTTTTAAATTCTCAATAGAGTTTATAAATTAATAAATATAGAAACTACATCCTTGATGCTTTCTAATTTCATTTATCCCCAAAGGACAAATAATACATTTAGGTCATGAACTATCAATTTATAGTGTGTTGATCAAATAAGGAAAAAAAATCATTTGAAATTTAATTGGAAAATATTGTAATAGACTTCTATAGACATGTAGGATAAAATTTTAGAAACTTTTTTATGCCAATTGCAATAATGTAGCATTTGAAGTTAGAGAAAAGATCTTTATTTATTTTTGTTGGAGTGATTTATTTTCACTTTACATGATTTTTTTGAACCACAAGATGACATATCATATTACTTATATATTTTAACATATTAGAATTTATTCATTGAACACTATATAAAATTTATTTATTTACAACATCTCTCATATAATTTCCTTCTTTCAAGTATTTTTTTACTCATAAAAGCTAAGTACATAAAGTTTACTCAATTTAAGTATTGATTATATTTAGATTAAATTGATAGTTTTTTGTATTCTTGTCAACAATTTCAAGAAGATCTTGGTAATACTAAGCATGTTTCTGTTTTTGTAAATGTTCATTTTAGACCAATTGTAAAGGTGGATTTGTCCTAAATTTTTTGTTGGAGGTCATGAATTATCTGAAGTAAATAATGTTGGATATGCTAATGCAATTTTTGGTACAAATATAACTTTTTTGATACAAAACTAGTGCAAATTGTGCACTTCTATACACTTTGAGTGTACTATAGAACTTTGCATATTGTAGTGCGCAAATCATATAAACTACAATTTTCATATTTCAAATGGAATTTTGGAATATTACAAACTAGAAAAATTATGCATTTTGAAATTCATGATTTATAACTAATCATAATTGTTAGCAACAAGAGGAGTGAAGTACTTATGCAAAAACCATACAAATCATTTTATTTATGCAAAACTAACATTCATTGTTGCTTTATAAAGTTTGAAGATTACTAGTAGTTTAGTCAAATGTAAAGTATTCCATAGAACTAAATTGTTTAGCTTAATTAAATTAAAAATTAAAAATATTATATTTTTAAATTTTAAAAAATGAAAGTAAATTAAACAACATTTCAAGAAAATTATGAATTTCAATTTGAAATTTTGTAAATTTTAATATTTTATAATTTCAAATATAGAAAATTTTAATTGGATGAGATTAATATTAGTTTGAAGAACATTGAAGCTTTAATTTTGAAATAATACTATTGTCATTCTTCTATCTAAGCAAAACATGTAGAATTAGGTTAATTTTGTGACCTTTCACATTCATGATAATCTTCTATACCTCTTGTCCAATTCCACATTGACTATCTCTTTCTCTTCTTCTCCAAGTCGTTCCAAGTTGTAGGTTGTGTCTTATAGTGGGGCCAATAGAAGTTATGTTTTTTTGCATTAATAATGGTTCTTCTAAAATCTTATATAGTTCCAAAATACAATTGAGAGACATTTCAAAGTAGTTGTAAAAAATCTTTGTACTATTTAGTATCACACCAATTATATAATCTATACATGGATGTAAATATATACAATATATAACTAGTGTGGCATGTGCCGTTGCCACAGTCAGAAGAAAAGTAAAAGTAATTTTCTAATTTTTTTATTCAAAAAAACTTTGAAATTCAATAACTTTCACATTGTAGGTCCAAACGCCACAAAACAAAGTTGATACACCCCTCCTCACCGAGGGCTTTCCGACGGTACCAAGCATGCAGTCGGGGGATGCACGGTTAGGGAGATCTCAATGTAACAAAACAAAACAAACACCCTCTCTTAATGTATGGATATCGATAAATGTGACTATTTAAAAGTTTCATTAAATTTTTTTCATTTTATGTAACTTACTAAGGGGTCAAAAAAATGGCACATTTGTAGTTGAATGGATTTAAAGATTGATGTTGAGTCTAAATCTAGAAATTTGAAGTTAAATTTTGTGCATATATTTCCCTATATGCCTAATGACCAAAAAAAACTACAAATTTTGTACTACTTTCATGCTATAATTGCCCTCAAAATGTAGTCACTTCTATAAGTAATTTTTGATATGGAGAATGGATTCTAGTTTATTTTATATAGCTATCTTGCCAATATTTTAAACAATAACCATTGTTATTAAAACCTTATGCTATTAAATAGGATCAATCTCTCTAAAATCAATATATTCTTCAAAAGTGCATCTAGCTAAATTATTTTAAAGTTAACCAAAAATTGTGAAATTTAAAACATTGAATATAGTTCTCTAAAATTTTATTTTGATAATATTCCAAAAAAATGACAAAGAACTTGCAAGTGTTCTTTTGCAAGTTCCAGTTCTATCTTTATTATATGCTAGAAATTATCCACAAAAATTTCAAAATTAGATTATAACTTGCATTGCCTCCAAGACAATAAACTACACAGTGGCAACAATGCTACAATGCAATACTAATAATGGCAAAAATTGGAAATAAAAATAAATTATGCCTTTACTCTTATTTAGAATTATACTATCCATTTTAAAATTCCAACTCTTGTAGTTTACAAAATAAAATCTTGAAAAGTACCAAAGACCATTTGTATAGTATTGTGTACACATTGTTACAAATTACAAAACCAACCAAATTTTGTGACTTGAAAGTTTTATTTCAAATTTTATTTTCATTTATAGTTTAAAGAGATTACGACATATAACATATTTCAGATAAATTTTCTGAATCAAGTTGATAAAGTTTGAAGGGACAATTGATATTTTGATCCCAAGTCACTTTGGAAGCATCAAAGTCTATAGTGCCACGCCACAATTCATGTACTCTAGATCCATATAGAGAAACGAGAGTATATACTTCCAACAATTTGCCCGGAGACTCCACAACAACTAGATCGAATACTTGACAAGATGGGTGATAAATGTAGTCATTGTCAATGTAAAAACTTAGAGGAGTTGGACTTCCCCTATTCATATCCACTTGATCCTGTACAATTCATATGTATATGCTAAAATGTGTTAATGAAATTTTAACCATGTTTTTGGAAGAATCTTAAGTATGGTATGGTATGCTATGATCTATTAAAATAAATATATACTAAAATCATTTTTCTTAGAATTTTCTTTTTTAAAGATACAATATTAAAATTACAACTATGAAAATATGAATTGTGTTCTTTTTTTTAATTCATCGTACTGATTTTTGTATATATACAATTTATTATTATTTGGTATCATAACAACTAGCTTACATGTAATTTTCCATCAAAGAAAGTAGAGTTTTGGGTAGTAATATCATAGGTAACAAGTGTACCATCGACTATATCAATCATAATACGACCCGAAGCTGATGTGCAGCACCTTGAGAAATCAAATTCAACAGTGTTCCAGTTTTTTGATAACAGATCATACACTCGCGCAGAATTGACATCGGGTTCAATCAAAACATCCGGGTCAAGGATGTTGTAACCATACGCCAAAATTTGATTTTCAAGCACTAAAATCCCATTGCAAAAGAATTGCACATCCACCATCTCCGGCAAGCCGTACCATGTGTTGTCATTCACATTGTAAACCTCGGCCGGGCACGTGCCTCCGACCACATAAATTTGTTCGTCATGGGCAACACATTTTACGTATGCCCTTGAAAAATGCATGCTCGCACATCGTTCCCACCTCCAATGCCCCTATGGAATGCTCCACGCTGAAATAGGGTGATTTTAGGGCCAAAGTACTCGGCAGGATCACACATATTCATCATACTAATAATAATATTAAAAATAAATTGTATGTGATATTTCAAAACATTGATTTTAAAAATTATTTTCTTATTTATATAATGAATGTGGTGTTGGCACTTTGATTTGAAGATTGTGGTTTATGACTAAGTTAGTATTTCCTCTATTTTACAAAGAAAACACCGGAATTATTCACAAATACAAGGAGTAGATTGAATTTTGCCATTGAGGTGATACATGAAGGAAATAACCATTGTTTTTTCCTCTTTTCCTTTTCTCTTCAACATGAATGCAATATTTTACCAAATGTGATGTAAGTAATAAAATTGGAACTACATAAAAAAATAATGAGCCATATTGCAAATTTGAATTGGTTATATTTTGGGGCACTAAATTGGTAGTCGTATTGATGGAAAACAAGGGATTTGGAACTTACAAAGCCAATATTGAGCATGTGCATGTTTGCACTTTCTTTTGCTTTGGTACTATCGGGAATGCCACCCATCACATAAAGCTTCTTATCCAAGCTTACAAAGCTACAACGCGATGGGATTCCAGAAGGATAGGATGGAATTGGAGGTAACTTGTGCCACGATCCATCCTGCAAATCATACATTTCTATTGCATATTTTTGTAGAAGAAAAACATCTGAGGGCTCATCATCTGAATCTTGTGATGAAAGTCGGGCACTAGGCGACTTACTCAATTGTTCTACTTTTGAATTGCATGGCACATTACTCATCAATTCATGAATCAAAAACAATCCCGTTGGTTTATAGAGCTCTTTTGTACGAGCTTCTAAGAAGTTGTAGTTGTCAAACACCATTTTCCAAGCCTTTGAGATTGTCAATATTAGTGGCCGAGTGTACCATGGAAGCCTTGGTAATATGAAATGTGTGACAAGAAGATCAGGCAATCCTGGAATGAGCTCTTGTTCTACATACACTTGCTTTGAGGATGCCATCAATTAATTAGGCTTCATATTAAATAAACTACTACATTTTCAAGTAACAATTTAAAGAGTACTCTATTATAATTGTGAATTGTGAATTCTATTTTTAATGTTTGAATTCAATTTTAACATTTGGTGAATAAAATTGAAAATGGATTCCAATTCTCATGCATATCCAATATGTTGGATAGATTTTTCATTTCATAAAATAATGAATGAAACATAACAAATTCGAAGGTTGCTATTAACATCTTAAAATCAAAATCCTAATCTTATGCAAAGAAGTTGAAAGAGCTTTATACCACATACAATGGGAAGATTTCATGTGAAAGTTGAAAGTCATGGATAAAATTAAATAAAAACTCTTGGTGACTTTTCGATACTCAATTAAATAATTCAAGCACAAATGGTGTTCTATGAAATTCCAAAAGCTATCGTCATAACTTCCTTCTGCAACCCTTTGATGACTAATCAAATAATGTGAAAAAATATTTAAAGAAATTTTTTGTTGAGGCAACTCAATTTAATTTTATAGCTATGAGATCAAATTTGCAACCTTTGGTCTCTTAATCTCCAAAGCCCACATGACTACTTTATGGTCATTGTCTAAGTTCATGTATCATTTTCAAGTAAAAAACAAGTTGTGTGGCCTTATTTCATCTTTAAATCATTTCTGAGATATGATTATGAATTGGCTACATTGTAGATGCATTCTTCCAGTATATTATTGTTGAACAATCATTTTTTTGTACACTTTTTACTAAAGCAAGACCCATTGGATTTTAGCATGCAATGCCGTAAGTACCACTCTTTTAGGATACATTATTTTTGGGGTTGAGCTCCTCAGATTGATGCAAATGTAGTACTGCCCATGCCACATTTTTCTAGTTGATGCAAATGCATACCAATAAATTTCTAGGCCTCCATTTTTTTGGTCCAATGTCAAAGGCTTCATTCAAATTTCAATGTCAAGGGCATGTTCATGGTAGAACTCAAGCACCACTATTCTCCCTTGTCTTATCCTTTAGAAAATGGGTTATTTAATAAGAACAAAAGGACTATTTCTTTCTAGTTAAAGACCAATTTTGAAGGAGTGGCAATCAAGTTGCACATATAGAGAGCATGATGATATCTAATATTGGTATATTTAGCATTGCTTAATTCAGACATTCTTAAGTCCAATGTGCTCTATTGGCCTTGAAAGTTCATTGCATCTATTTGCAACTACAATGACATAAGCATTCCATCACATGCAAGGATTCTTTAATGTTGACATAGGAAAAATAAATTAAGAACATCCAAGTGACGAAGAGTGAATTTGAAAATAAGGAAAACTCTTAAGTGTAATGATTCGTTTTTTATTTGAAGTTTTGTAAAGATATACTATGAAGAACAATTTGGAGACATAATTTGGTATTGGGGGCATTTGCATGGTAAGGTACAATAGTTTTTATGTTGCAATGCACTACTTTTCACTCTATCCTAAGATTTTTGAATCCTCAAATCATGGCCTATTACATTGTAGCCTCTTAGTTTGCAAAAAAAATACTTAAATAGATAGATCATGGTATCATTTAATGAAAAGATCTCAAATTAGAAAGAAAATCAATTTTAAGAGTTTAAGTGTGGCATTATTAAAAGACTTACACATTGTCATACACTCTTACTTCTCTCCAAAATTCAAAAATTTCAAAGAAAAGTAGGTTGTAAATAGAATTATTAGCGCTAAATTTTTTTGAAAGATAAATATATGAAATCAAAACATCAATGAGTATTTTACTACCATTTTTAGATATTGGTAATTTTATATTCATATTTTTTAGATGATTCACTATCTCTCTATATTAAATCTTTTACTAATGATTGAAAGATAGAATTTTTTTTTAAAGTATAGGCACTGTGATATTGCAATTGTAGGGTTGCTAGCATGTGAGCTTGTGAGTGGGAATATTTATCAAGTGAAAAAATGGGTCAGGTACCTATGACCGTGGATGTAGGGTTTAGAGTATTTTTTGAACTATAACTACATTTTTTTTAGATTTAGGTCAATGAAGAATTTCTCTATAGAATCTTCATTGTAACATGCAACAATACTCAATTTTGTATGAAATCATGCAATGTAAAAAATGTAAGCAGAATAAATGACACCCACTTGTAGCCATAAAACTCACAAATCCAATCAATACGAAAATCAACACATAGTAGTTTGACTCATGAGATATGTCAATCTCATGTGTCTAAGTCACAATGGATTCTGTTGCAGAATCCTCATTGGTAGATGAATCTGAAGTCTCTCTATGCTTGGATGCACATCCATCTATAAACTCTAGAACATTTTGAGCATATGTATCTTTACGTCGTTTTAGTTTTGAGCAACTGAAATCTACAAAGGCTAATGCCATTTGCTCTGCATAAAGTGGAAGATGAAAAGTCTTCTTTGGACTGAAGAGAGGACTTTGTTTCATCATCATTGTATCTGATGACATCAATCCTCAATGGCTGCAAAAGAATATGACACAATGTTAGGCTTTTGCAACACACAAATGCCTAGGCAAACAAAGAATTATAAAAAATGCAAACTTACTTACTGAATTTTCCCTTCCGAGTAAATTTCCGAGGCACCACAGGCATTTCATCCAGATCTTGTAATGCTTCAACTATTGGTGGTTTACGTGGTCCCTTCACCACGTTTGGAGAAGGCTTCTACATGGGTTTGAGGAGGGCATCAAAAATGTCTAGGTTCTCCTCCAAAGCCACAATGTGGCGGCCCGTGCCACAGCAAGCGACAATCAATGCACTTGAAGTCAACAAAATATAATATATGAATTGAATGATTGATTTTGAAAATTACTATCGAAATAGACAAGAATGAAACGGATTATTCACCTGTAGATGTGGTGCAATCTAGAATCAAATCGCCTTCAACGGTAGTAGCTTCAATGAGAAGCTGAAAAAAACGGAGGTCCTTTTCACGAGCCCCTCGCCACGGCTTTCCATCATGCATCGCCATGTCATCCTCCTTGGTGTATTTCATTAACATGTCATCCTGTCCAATGTCCACACCTACACTCTTCATCAATGATGTGCATTTGAAGGAAAAGTTGGATTTTCCTTTGTCTCCAAAGTCCTTCACTAGGAGGCTAATTCTGAACCTTTGTGTCTACAATCATCAAAACAAATTATACAGGAGAAATAAATAAAACATTATGCATTACCAAATGGCATTAAAGCCTAGAAGAATCAAAAAACAAAATTTATCGTAGTACTAGTGTTCAACGCAGAAGTCAAGTGTAGACAGTTCATGCCCATCCACTCTTTTTTCTTCACCATCTAATAAGTCTTACACAATTCTGCAATATTTCTCCTTGCATCTCCGCTCCACAAATAAAAGACTATCTTGCAACCATGGTCTTGTAAATGCTTGTATACAAAACAAAATGCCACTTGAAGAGCCTCATCCTCCTCATCTGTGTTCCATTCTGGCACCTTTGACGGTGGAGAAGACACCCCTGGCACAAGCAAGTTCTTTGGGCAGTCGAAGAATACAAGGTCCACTCTTGGCCTAGTGTTTGGCACACCGTAATACATGCAAGGCTTCCCCTTCGATAGTTGCAAATATAACGTATTTAGAATCACCCATTTTCAACTTATGCAAAGTTAATTTTTTCTCATATTTGAATTTGAAATCTAAATACAAAAACATTACCTTCTACAAGAAATCCATGACCTCTTTGTACCAAGTCGGGGTCTCTATCTCCATGTCCTCCACGAGGTCCTCAATAGAGATGTTTAGGATTAAATCCTCAGTTTTGTCCAAGTCACCATCCCCTACGACGATCACCTGTGATCCATGAGTGATGGCATCCTCCGTTAACTGTGTCACTGTTGCCTTTCTCTTCATCTTGCTCTGAGCTCCACCTTCCATTTGAGAGCCTTGATCCATTGTCGATGACATTGGAATGTGGCCACCAACATCAACCTTTTTCTTGCCTTTAGCCATGGCCTTGTCTTCCTTCTCCTTCTCTTTCTCCGCCAATTTAGCCAATCACTTTGCTTCCTTCTTCTCTTTAGTTTCCAAAATAACTTGGAGCCGAGCTTCTTCCTTCCTATCAGTGGCTTCCCTCCTTGCAATAGCCCTTTTCTTCTATCTTTTAGTGAGTCCTGCAAACTCATCTACATCCATGTCAATAGTACCGATGCCCTCTAAAGAATTTCGAAATTGTACCTCTAATGGGTCGGTGAAGGAAATAGGACAGTCAATGTACTAGCCTCCACCACTAAGATGAGCTATTGTATAGGTGCGGAGTTGGTTGGCAGTGTATATGCAATCTGTAGAACTACGGTCTAGCCAAGTTGAAAGGAATGGAGGGAGGTTGTTCTGCGCGATTGCACCTTTTGCTTCAAGCTCATGCTTGAAGTAACTGTAGTATAAAAAAACATAATTATGGATGAAATTGGATAGGAAGAAGTAAGGCAAAAATATTCTTCCAAGCTCTCATATGCCTAAGAAAACAATTAATTTAAACATCAATGTAAGGAATTGAATAATGAACAAAAAATGGAAGACACAAAGACCCAAAACTAGGGGTCTGAGAAGTACCTCAAGAACCTTAGTTGGATCCGACTAAGGTTCTATAGGTACCTCTTGGACCCCTCAATTTTGGTACTTTGCTTCATTTAAAAAATTTTGGGTAAAAAATCATGAGCTCAAATTAAAAATCAAACATTACAATCTCAAGTCCTTTCTACATAATTTGAATGAGAGTACTAGAAAGTGTTAGAAACATGGTATCGAAAAAGAACTCACTGAACTGCTTGTTTGGATCCCTCAAAATTCATAAAGGAGTCACTTTTCTTGAAATAGTTAGCTCCCCTAAGAGCTGCCAAGAACCCTTGGTCCCAAATTTTTTGCCTCCATCCTTCTATATAATCTGCTAAATACTTAGGCTGCTGTGGAACTTTCATGTTGACCATGATGTTGTCTTGTCTTATTACATCCTCATAGTACTCCACAACTGCATCTTTGATCTGTAGAAAGGCTAGATCAATTAGTCTAGTGAAGAGTGTACAATCAAGTGCATGAAGTTGAATAACCAATTAGTCCAATCAATTGAAATAGTGGAAGACTTGAAAATTATAGTATTACTCATACATTTGCACTTACCCTAGCATACCATACACATCTATTTAAAAAGGGACCAAGGAGTATCTCACAGACAAGCCTTGGTGGTAACCTCCTGGCATCACGTGATGGCAAAGATGAGTTCCACCACTTGAGAAACTTTATCTTGTGAATAGAAGTAGTGTTGCACGTGGGAACCATTTGGAGTTTTTCCAAAGTCATCTCTGGAACTTCATTAGTGCTCTAGTGCTTCTCAATCTGCCACACAATGTTTTTTTATTAATATGAAATGTAAATTGAAACATACAATATTTGCATAATTAATTCATATATGTCATATTAAACTTACTTCTTCTAGAAAGCTAGGTCCATGAGCGGGATTGGCCACTGTCAACAACTTGATCATCTTCACATACAACTTTGTGTTCTTTTCTTTTACTCCAACTCTCATGGCATTTGCGACGCCTTCATCACTCTTCTCCTCAAACGGGGTTACCTCATTGTACTTTTGCATTGTGGCATTTGTTGCTTGGGTGATTTCTTGCTGCACAAGTCCAAAGATCTTCTAATAAACTTTTTGTTTTTACAATGCAAGCAAATAATATAGCAAGGTAGGTGATGAATATAGAAATTAAAACTATATTTCTCACCCGAAAAACAAATGATGTGAAAACCTCTGCCCGCATTGAGTACCAAGTCTTCTTCATTTTTTGGGCTCCACACTGTTTGACCTTTGATGGCCTCAACATCTCGTTGAACTAATCCATTGGTAGGAGGCCATACTTTTGGACCCGATAGAAGGTGTGAACTAAGTTTGTCTTGACATGGGAATCTTCTGTTGACCTACAATTGATACAATGGAATTTAGTAATTATTATGCATAAAATATAAACATATACAAATCAAAATCTAGAATAAAATGAAATGTAGCAAGTTAGAGCGTTTATAGAGTACTTACTTGTTTATGTCATGCATGACTAACTCAATCTTCCCTTTTATGTCTAACAAAATGCAATCCATTGCATAGTGCCAATTTGGGTCTATAGAATGAAGCCTTGAAATGTGGTTCATCCATGCGAGGCAACGGTGGTTTCCATCACAAACAAAGAATTTCAAGTTTCGCAAGAACTTCAGTTGTGGCACAGAGTCAACATGTTTGTTGAAGATGTCATTCTTGTTCTTACACAATGGCCCCCATCCATCAATCTCTTGCTCCGAAAATTCCGAGCTCTCTCCAGCCTCATTTGTAGTTGTCACATAAAAAACTACAGCTCCATCTCGATATCCATTGACAAACTCTTGTTCAAGCTTTACCAGATCACTTGAGAGAGTTGGCTTCACCATGGGCATGGCCACAAGTTTGCAAAGAGGGATTTGAAGACGGAAAAGCTGATCAGGCTTCATTCTTAGAGAAGAGATTGTAGCCATGGAGTCCACCTTCTGGAGTCTACGGAGCTTATCTTCCAGAAGCTCCTTTTCTTCATCCTCCATTACATTGTCTTCCACAAAGTCTCCTTCACCTTCAGCCAGGGTTGCTAGCACACGAGCCTGAGAGCGTGAGCCTATGAGCCTGTGAGCGGGAAAAAATTTGAAGAAAAAAAGGGTGATGGACCTATGACCGTGGGTGTACAAAATTTTAAATTTTGGGAAACATTAGTTAATTTTGTCCAAATTTTAAGTGACTTACATATTAAAAAAAATATGTACCAACATTTGAATTTGTTAGAGTCACATTTTATATATTTTATAGCCCCCCTCCACATGCCGCATGTTTCACACCTTTTTATTTACAATAAGACACTCAATTTTTTTAGTTAAGGGTTTGGTGGGTGTGAATCAATTTCTCCTTTTTACACCCTATTTTTTGGGTAAGACACTTTTGGTGGTGTGAATATATTTTTTTGTTTCACACCCAATTTTTTTGAAGATTTAGATGTTTTGGGTTGTGTGAATATACTATTTTTGACACCCTATTATTTTTATGAAGAAACTTTGGGTAGTGTGATTTTTTTTTTACACCCTATTTTTTTGGTTAAGGCACTTAGGTGTGTTAATGTTTTTTGGTATGTAAGGATTCCAACACTTGGGCTTTTTACTTTGCATGAATTTCTTTTTCACACCCTATTTTTTTGTTAAAACAATTTCATTAGTGTGGACCTTTCTTTTTAACATCTTATAATATTTAAAAGACACTTCTATGGGTGTGAACTTATTTTTCATTTTCACACCCTATTTTTTGGATAGACAGTTTGGTTGGTGTGAATATACTATTCTCCACACCCTATTATTTTTATGAAGACACTTTGGTTGGGTTATGGTATAGGGTTTAGGGTACACCCTATATTTTTTAAGTTGGGATACTTTGATTTCCATACAATTAAAGGAATCTCAAGCAATAGAAGAATGGAAAGAGAAATAAATATCATCCATCCAACTATCCAAGATGTAGCCATAAAACACACAAATCCAATCATAATGAAAATGAACACATAATAGTTTGACTCATGAGATACGTCAATCTCATAAGTTTAGGGCACACTGGACTCTGTCGTAGAATCCTCATTGATAGAGGAATCTGATGTCTCTCTACCCTCGGATGCCAATTCATCTATGAACTCCAGAACGTTGAAAGCATATGTTTGTTTATGGGGTTTAGGTTTAGAGCAACCGAACCCTGCAAATGCCGATGCCATTTTCTGGGCATACACCGGAAGATCAAATGACTTCTCTAGACTCAAGAGAAGTCTTCGCTTCTTCATCACTGCATCTGTTGACATCAACCCCTTGGCACTGCAAACAAAAATGATTAATTGTTAGATTCATTAGAGATTAGAAATACCATACACACAAAGCTTTCACAAATCTTTAAACTTACTTACTAGGTCTATCCCTCCGAATAAACTTCCGAGGTACCACGTTCATGGCATCTCGATCTTGTGATTTCGGAATCATAGTTGGTGGATCATTGACTTCAACTGTCACCACAGTAGGAGTTGGCTTTTGCATGGGCAAAAGAAGGGCTTCAAAAATTTCTTCATCCTCCTCCAAAGCCACAATGTGGTGCCCCGTCCCACGACATGCCATAATAGAAGCACCTGTGATGAATAACAAACAATTTATTACTTGAATGATTTTATAATACATATTTGAATTTAATCTCACGATTCTTGGATTCAAAACATACCTGTAGATGCTGTACAATCTAGAACCAAATCCCCTTCTTCAGTTGTCCCCTCAATAATGAATTGGTAAAATCTTGCATCTTTCTCTCGAGCCCCTCGCCACGGCAATGATGTTGCCTCATTCATCAACATGGTCTCCTCTGTGGTGTAGTTGATCAAAATGTCGTCTCGTCTAATGTCCACTTTTGCCTTTAGCATTGATGGTGACCGCTTGAAAGTGAAATTTGATTTTCCTCTCTTGCCAAGGTCTTTCACCAAGAGGGTGATGCCAAACTTTAAAGTCTGTAAGAATGGGAACCATATACACATTAGATATAAATGAACAGAAATAGACAATGTCAAATGCCCAATAAATTGTGAATAAGTGCAAAATTTTTTACCGTAGTGGTCTTGTCCAAAGCCGAGGTCAAGTGCACACGATTCATATCCATCCACTCCTTCTTCTTCACAAATGTGGGGTACGACTCACATAATCCGGCAATGACGCCCTTCGCATCGGCGCTCCATGAATGAAAAATAACTATGCAACCATGGTCTTGCAAATGCTTTTCTGTAAAAAAAAATGCCATTGCTATGGCCTCATACTCTATGTCTGAGTTCCATGTAGGCACGTGAGTTGCCGGGAAAGACACCCATGGTACGGGTAGATTTTCTTGACGGTCAAAGAGAATGAGGTCCACTGATGGATGATGGGTGACTTTATTGTCATACACATGAGCCTTCCTAGTCAACATCTGCAAACAAATTGTATTTCAAATAATAAATACTTCAGAAAGAAAATATTCATGTTATTTCATAGTATAATCAATTTGAGTATTATGAACAAAATCCTTTTACCTTCTTAAGGAAGTCCACAACCTTTGTATAATAATTTGGTCCATCGATTTTCTCATTGTCCATAACGTCCACAATGGAGATGTTGAGGATCAATTCCTTCGAATTCACCTCCTCACTGTCGTCAAGGACTATTACTTGGATACCTTGAGTGACAATATCTTCCGTGAACTTTGCAAGAACTGCCTTCCTCTTCAAACCACTCTGAGTTTTGATTTGCATTTGAGAACTTTGATCCACCGTAGAAGTCACTGGAACGTGGTCCACGGCTTCAACCTTCTTCTTGCCCTTCCCCTTGCCCTTCCCCTCCTTCTCCGCCTCCTTCTCCTTCTCTGCCAACTTTGCCAAACGCTCTACTTCTTTCTTTTCCTTGTTTGCCCAAACTTCTTGTTCCTTGCCCTCTTTCTTCTTGTCAGCAGCAATCCTCCTTGCAATGGCCCTCTTTTTTTGAGTGTCCGTGAGGTCAGCAAACTCTGGTACATCCAAATCAATAACTCCAAGTCCATCAAAGGACTTTCTAAACTCTGCCTCTGACGGATGAGTGAATGTTTGTGGACAATCCAAGTACCACCCTCCACCAGTCAAATGGGCTGTGGTAAATGTTCGAAGCTGACTTGGAGTGTACATGCACTCTGATGCACTCCGGTCCAACCAAGTGGACAAGAATGGAGGAAGATCCTCTCGAGCAATAGCATTCTTTGCTAGAAGCTCATGCTTGAAGTAATTGCCAATTACAAAAGAACAAGAAAGTCTTAAATTAGAAAGTGCAATATAAATAAATCTGCATTTCAAATTATATCAAATGAAGATGTAATGCTACAAAAGTGAACATTCATAAAGGACCTTCTAACAATGAGAAGTGTCATTGTAGAATGACTCCAAACAATCATGATCACCACATGTTAATCAATTTTGAAATTGATGGTATAACCAATAGTTGTGGTAGGGAGAAGTACCTCCAAGAGAGCTGTCGGATCCGACAGTTCTTTTTGGAGTTCCTTACGTTACCCCAACTTTCAGTTTAAGGTAGAAAATTTGAAAAGTACTCTATGCTTTGATGAATTGTAAGAGTGATGTTTTACAAGTTCTGTAGGGCTCATTTTACGTGCAATTCATCTCTAAAAATGAAGCAAATGAAAATAAATCAAATACTCACCGAAAAATAACCCTTTTCACTGCTAGGTCTGATCCATCATAGCTCTTAAAGTAATCAAATTTTTTGAAAGCATTGGCTCCTTTGAGAACAGGGCCAAAACCTTGCTCCCAAATCTTCCTCCTCCACCCTTCAATGTACTCTAGTAGAGTCTCTGGCTCAAGCGGGGCGGCCATGTTAATGTTGATGTTGTCTTTCTTTATCACATTGTCAAAGTACTCCATAGCAGCTTCCTCAATCTGCAAAAAGACCTCAATAATTCACTTCTACATTGTTTGGAAGGCAATAGAAAGTATGTATTGTGACAATAGATTACAAAAATCACACATACTTTACATATGATTCATGAATTTAGAAAATACTCACCTTTGACCACCAAACGCACTTGTTGAGGAAGGGCAACAACTTTTCTTCAGAAACAGGCTTGGGTGGAAACCGCCTAGCATCTCGGGAAGGCATGGAGGAGTTCCACCATTTCAAAAACTTCGTCTTCTGCAAGGCTGACGTATTGCATGTGGCAATGAGTTGTAGTTTTTCAAGGGTCATCTCCGGTACCTCATTAGTGGTCCAATGCTTTTCAATCTACAAAATGCAATGCAAAGTATTTTTTTTAGTTATTATAAATTTTTAAGGCCAATGAACATCAAAGGCGAAAAACAAAATATAATTAAAAAATGTAATGTACCTCTTGAAGAAAAGTCGGACCATGTATAGGATTTGCCATTGCCAACAACTTCCCCATTTTTGCAATCAACTTCGTAGCCCTGTCTTTTGCTCTAACTCTCATTGCATTTGCAAGCCCTTGATTGCTCTTTTCATCAAAAGGTGTCACCTCAGTGTAGACACGTACGGCAGCATCAGCTGCTTATGCTATCTCTTGCTGCAAAACTCCAACAACATTTAAATTACCTGAACCTCTATAAACGAATTATGTAGGCACCAAGAACATTTGAAACAATAAAGATAAATTAAGTTTAAACAACAAAAATTCTCACCCGAAAAATAAAAGCTGTGAACACTTCAATCGGCATTGAATACCAATGCTTTCTTCCAGATTGTACAACACAACGTTTCTTCTCTGAGGGCCTTAACATGTCAATAAATCGCTCCAATGGAAGAAGCCCATACTTTTGCACGTGGTAAAGAGTGTGCACCAAGTTGGTCTTCACATGAGAGTCCTCTGTAGATCTAAAATGTTTTGAAGAATATGGGTTAGTACCAAAGATGCTTGATTAAAATTAAATCTTAAAAATTAAGGGGAGGAAAAATAAAATGTAAAGTAGAAATCAAAGCCTTCACTGTCACTCACTTGTTGATGTCATGCATCATTTGCATGACCAATTCAATTTTCCCTTTTGTTTCCAAAATGATGCAGTCAACTACTATGTGCCATTTTGGGTGTGACATGTATAGCCTTCCAATGTGATTCATCCACGCTTGAAGCCGGTGATTTCCGTCGCACACAAAAAACTTCAAGTTCCTCATGAACTTCAATTCTGGCACCAAATTGACATAGGCATTGAAGTTGTCGTTTTTTTCCTTCCACAATGGATCCCATGTGTTTATCTCCTCTTCGGTGAATGTAAAACTCTCCCCAGACTCATTTGTTGTGGAAACATAGAAGACCGTTGCTCCTTCACGATATCCGATAGCGAACTCCCTCTCCAATTTGTCGATGTCAGAAGAAAGAGTAGGTCTGACCATTGGCATTGCTACCAATCTACAGAGTGGAATATTCAGTCGTGAATATTTTTCAAGCTTCATCCTCAAACTTGCAATGGTTGCCACAGAGTCAACCTTTTGCAATCGACGGAGCTCATCTTCCAATAACTCCTTCTCCTCCTCACCATCGTCAATGTCCTCTATCTCAAAGTTTTCATCTTCTTCCCCGCCAATGTCAGGTTGCATTGTCTCGTCAATACCCGGTATATGTGTAGGCTCCTTTTCTTGTGTACAAGGAATAGATGATTCCTCCATCTTCAAACACAAACAGAACCTTCAAATTTATTGAAACTTCAATATAAAATGTGAATAAAATAAGCAATGCATATTCTTTAGTTACAATCATTCATTTCACTACAATGACAAAAAAACTCTACTAAACATGACATACATAGATGGCACAATCGTTGAAGTGAAAGTTCAAACTCTACTAAAGTAGAGTTTTCATTAAAATTCAATCAATATCTACACTTTCATTTGAGTCTGAACTGAGATGAATGATAACCACTTCGTGATTGTTTAATTGTGCACTACATGCATAATCACAATACTCTTGAACCTGAGGGCTAGAAACGAACACTGAAGAATGGCATTTAGAACTGTACTTTGAACTAGATCTCTCCTGTGAGAACATATTTTTTGTTCTTTTTCGTTGACCACTATAGTGACTGAGCTGTGGCTACTCATAATTATTAGCAGCACAGTCACAAGCGTCCATAATGTCGTTGAAGCTTACCAGGTCTTTCTCCTCCACTGGCAAGTTTAGGGTCAAGTTGTCATTTCTGGGCATGGGAGTCAATGGCACCATTTCATTTGCAACATGTTGAACCTCCGCCATCACACTTGGCACGGCTGATGATGAAGCTTGCCCAAAATGCTCATTGGTTGTCACAATCTACACATGTAAGAACTAATATGTAAGCAATTCAAATATCATGTGTGAATGACATGGATTATAGTAAAGGTTGAACTTGAAATATTTGTGTCTCAATACAATGAGCATGAGTGAATATAGAGGAACTAAATATTACATGCCAATAAAATTACTTTTTCAAAATAAATAATCTTAAACATATATAGATGACTTGTAGTAGATACATG
The DNA here is from genome assembly GCA_963920665.1 of Straminergon stramineum. NCBI lineage: Eukaryota > Viridiplantae > Streptophyta > Bryopsida > Hypnales > Calliergonaceae > Straminergon > Straminergon stramineum. Next base: position 13,996,920 of record OY987267.1, on the reverse strand, counting down.
AAAAACAAAGTATAGTTCAAGCTACCAAAATCTCTAAGTCATGCTACAAGAGCTTAAACTCTTAAACACATGTATAAGTCATTCCAATTCAAGTAATCTTGTCATGACCATGAAACATTAGTCATTTCATGTACCTACAATGCCCCCAACAGTTGTTGTTCTCTACATCAAATTCAAAATTCTACAACAAATTTAATTGAGATCACTCACTTATTGCACAACTAAATTACCATGCCAGTCTTAGGGTACCTTTAATATGAATATCAATGAGGGTTTATAGTGACGTCATCTTCTAGTTAATTAGTCCAACATGAAAAAAGCCTCAATATCCCAATCATTTTCCAAAACTCCAATACAAACTTCACTAAGCTACTAGTCACAATATTTTGATGTCCTTCAAGTATGAATCACTTAAAATTATATGATCCAAGGTATACATTAATTCCCTCTCCTAAAAAGACAAAGAGTAGTGCTAGTTTTCTTAGTAGCTTTGACTAGCTCTCAAATTCAATGATCTGATAGATTCTAAGTTAATTTCCTCAAACATAGTATTGTAACCCAAAATGATTCTAGACTATGTCACATGAACTATTTGAACAACAAGGGTCAAAAACATTTCTAAGTATTCTTGTTGCGAGTGTTGAGGATTGATGCAAAAAAACTTAAATAACCACGTTTTCAAATCCTATCCTTTGATACTGAATTAACACCCAAGATCTAACAAATTACAATTTCATTGCAATGGATGAAGGCATCCCCAGAATACATGGTTGGAATGAGACATCTAGAGATTTTTGTCAATACTCTCAGAAGAGAAAAACCGTTTTTGGGGGTAGTGGGAGCTACCCCTAAAACCACCGTTGGATCCAACGGTGGTTTTGGAGTTAGCTCCCACTACCCCCAAAAATGGTCATTTTCTAATGACAATCACGGATTCATTCAGGTTTTCAACTGGAATCACGTATATAAGGAAGATTGTTTCCACACCAATTGCCTTTTCAAATAATGCCTCCCAAATTTCATTTGAACAACTGCTGCCTGAGGGCTCCACCAATCTATTCATGATTTTTAATGATACATTAGGAAGCGCATGCAGGGTTGCATAAATGAAAGAATGAAAGGCCGGTAGTATAACGTCACAGACAACACAATTGGCTGCCTTGAAATGACCCTGAAAATTAAGAAAATCAGGTTCGTAATCCTTAGAATTTCCATTACGGTTTTCTAAGGAGACCGATTATGTGGGTAGTGGAGGGTACCCCTCAAAATACTGTTGGATCCAACGATGGTTTTAGGGGTACCCTCCACTACCCACATAATCGGTCGCGAGAGAGGACGTCAAGCTCATGCGAAAGCACGTTTATGGCTTCAGGTGCGCCAAGCTCCACAGGTGCAATGGAGCGGACTGTGAGGGTTGCATAGGAGCTAAGCTCCTTGCCACCACTGCACAGTCGCTCACAGGTAAGGTAATTGAAATCGACACATTAGGAAGAGCATGTAGGGCTATATAAATCAACGAGCGAAAATCCGAGAGTGTAACACCGAACACAACACAAATGGATGCCTTGAAATGACCCTGGAAGTTAAGAAAATTAGGCTCAGGGTCCCTAGAATTTCCATTAGGGTTCGGTCAAGAAACCGATTATGTGGGTAGTCCAGGGTACCCCTCAAAGTATCGTCGGATCCAACGGTGGTTTGGTGGGTAGCTGGGAGTATCCACATTATCGGTCTCGGGAGAGTGTGTCGAGTGCTTTAGGTGCGCCAAGATCTGTACGATGGAGCGGACCGTGAGGGCTGTCTACGACTCTATGGGCTAAGCCCCCTACCACCACCGTACACTCTACCAGGTTTTCGAGTTCTTCAAGCAAAACGATGCCCTCCCTCTCATACTGAAATTTAGAATTTTAACAGGAGCTACACGCTCTAGCTGCGCAGCTTCATCCCAGGGAAAAATTGCACAGGAGGTCAAGGAAACCTTCAAACGATTATAGTTGAAAGCAACCCTAACCACCGTCCTTCACGTTATTGAAATTTGAAAACTTGACTAGAAATTGAGCTTTAGCATTACAGCTTGAGCGTAGGGAGCAACTCGACAAAGGGCAATGTGTCCTCACGTGCAAACTCCCAGAGGTATGGTACTTGGATTCTCTCAAATTTACTAGTTTGTGAAGAAAAACACTACCCTCCCTCTCATTCTAAAATTTGGAATTTGAATAGGAGCTATATGCTGCAACAGCGTAGCTTGATCCCAGGGACAAATTGTTGAGGAGGTCATGAAAACCTCAAACGCACACTTCACCAGGTTTGGTATTCGGAATCTTCAAACAATTTCTGGTCGCAAAGAAAAACAGTGCTCTCCCTCACGTACTGAAATTTGGAATTTGAACAGGACCTATGCGCATCAGCTGCGCAGCTTGATTTCAAAGACGAATTGCTGAGGAGGTCAAGGTAACCCTCAAACGCACACTTGCCTTTCAGCATCAAATTTCTAATCTTTGAAAACTTCATTTGAAAGCAACCCTAAACGTTGTCCTTCACATTACTAAAATTTGGAAATTTCACTGGAATTTCAAATCCAGCATCACAACCTGAACAATGTGAGCAACTAGAGAAGAGGGCAATGTCTCCTCATGTGCACACTCCCACAAGTATGGTGCTTGGATTCGCTTAAATTTTCTAGTTTGCGAAGCAAAACGTTGCACTCCTTGTCATACTAAAATTTGGAATTTAACACGAGCTACACGCTACAGCAACGTAGCTTGGGATAGCTTGATCCCAGGGACAAATTGCTGAGGAGATCATTTAAACCTCAAACGCACACTCCAGCAGGTTTGGTATTCAGAATCTTCACAAAATTTCTGGTCGCAAAGCAAAACATCGCAGTCCCTCACATACTGAAATTTGGAATTTGAACAGGACTTGTATACTTGAGCGCTTCAGTAGCCCAGCCTGATCCCAGGGACGAATTGCTGAATAGATCAAGGTAACCCTCAAGCGCACACTCGCCTTTCAGCAACAAATTTCCAATCTCTGAAAACTTCAGTTTAAAGCAACCCTAAACGCTGTCCTTCACGTTACTGAAATTTGGAAATTTCACTAGAATTTCAGATCCAGCATCACAACCTGAACGCTGTGAGCAACTAGAGAAGAGGGCAATGTCTCCTCACGCGCACACTCCCACAGGTATGGTGCTTGGATTCTCTCAAATTTTCTAGTTTGTGGTTTACACGTTGCACTTCCTGTCATACTAAAATTTGGAATTTTAATAGGAGCTATACGCTGCAGCTGTGATGCGTGATCCTAGGGCCAAATTACATAGGAGGTCAAGAAAACTTCAAACGCACACTCCCCCAGGTATGGTATTCGGAATCGTCTAAATTTTTTGTGGTCGCAAAGCAAAACATCGCTCTCCCTTACATACTGAAATTTGGAATTTGAATAGGACCTGTGCGCTTGAGCGCTTGAGCTGCCTAGCCTGATCCTAGGGGCAAATTGTTGAGGAGGTCAAGGAAAACTCAAACGCACACTCGCCTTTCTGCATCAAAATTTGGAATCCCTTGAATTTCAACTGTGAACTTACAGTGGAAAGCTTAAACCGCCGCTCTCCTTCACGTTACTGAAATTTGAAAATGTGACTGGAACCTGAGCTTCAACAACACAGCTTCAACGTAGGGAGCAACTAGACTGGAGGGCAATGACACCTCGAACACACACTCCTCGGGGTATATTACTTGGATTCTCTCAAATTTTTATATTTGCAAAGTAAAACGCTGCTCTCCCTCACATACTCAAATTTGGAATTTGAATAGGATCTATACGCTTCAGCTGCCCAGCCTGATCCGAGGGACAACTTGAACAGGAGGTCAAGGAAAATTCAAATGCACACTCCTCAGGTATGGTACTTGGAATCTTCCAAATTCTGATGGTCGCAAAGAAAACCGCTGCTCTTGCTCACGATACTGAAATTCCGATACAGGAGCTATGTCCTTCAGCTCATAGATGAGCCAAGCAAGAAGTTCGGCCAGAGGTCAGCAGCGCCACCAATGCACACTCCCCTCATGTTTGGTATTTCTAATCTTATAGATTTAATTGGGTTTAGAGACTTCGAACCTCTCCCTACTGATATAGACATGCCAATACAGACACAGAGACAAAGTGTCACAGGTTTTTTCGAAACCTCATCACTATGAACACATACAAATCCAGTGACTTCACAGAGAAAGACGACAAGGAACGGGGAAGAAATCAAACCTCCTGTTGTTGTTGACGAATAGGTTGCTCTTCTTCGACTTGTGCAACGCGCGGCAGCCTTCCATCAGCACGACCTTTACTTCTCGTGGTCCTCTTCATCGTGACTCCAACTTCTTCCTGAAAACAAATGAGGTACTAGTGAGATGAGCACTAACGAGATCATGAGAATTTTGCGAAGGATTTCAGTTAGTTCTAGGGTCTACAAATCGATTGGGAGAGGATTAAGAAGCTACTTTTGATTTGCAGCAAACTTTGCTCTCCGATGAGGTAGGGCCGCTCGGAACCTTTGCTCGGCAGGTTCTACCATGTTCCGATAAGAGTGGCAGCGGTTGACTTCAGACACCCTCTTCCTGCGACGCCCCTGAACTACTCATTGCCCAAGATTTTTTATTTCTGGGTTAAAGCTCAGATCATAAGTGCCCTGTGCCGTTACTGTTGTAGTTCCTTCTTTAGCTTATTTCAATTGCTTTGCAGGATGGAATAAAATACTCTAGCTATTTTTGAGAGGCCACAGTCTTGAAGGTTGGAATTTGAAATTTCATAGGATACCAAAGAGTTACTTTGCAACCGCTGTTAGTGGCCTCAGGATCTAGTTTTAGTGTTGATGAGCTCCCACATCTTACTAAGTAGCCAAAATATACTTCTAATTGTGTGGCTCTCATCTGATTTCAAAAGTTCTATATACTTGTCTTTCATGCCCACAGACTCTTCCATATCACTGGTTTATTCTTGGAATCTATTGACTCACTTAAATTTTCACATCCTCCGCCATTTCAAAATGAAAAGGATGTAAATTTGAATTTGGATATCTTACGTATTGTTGGTAAGAATTGTATGCAGTGAATATTATTGAAGTTCCACTTTAATTTTTGGAAGTGTTTATAGCTTTGCTGTAGAATTAGACATTACTAATATATTACAAAATAAAGTGTGGACTTCGCTACTGAGATGGAAGGTGTCTAAGAGTGCATTAAGAATTTGAAGTTCACCAGAATAGTATAGGATTGGCAATAGTGAATCATTTATTAAATAATGTACATGTTAACCCTCAAATTAGGCTAAAGAAGTATTCATTCAACTAACCCTGCTTATGAGTAGTCACAAGTCACATGCACAAAATCTTTTGTTACAAGGGTTTAGAGTTTCATTAAATTTCTTTGTCAAGAATTTTCTACTTTATAACATTTTCCTAACGAATCCTTTCCACTTTTTCCCAGAACTTATATTAATTACAGCATGATATTTGTTGAATTAATTTAAAAGATTCTAGAAGGAAATGGACAATTTCAAGCACTTTTCTAATTTCTATGGTTTAGGGTTGAAGTATTTCCTAAATAACATAGTAAATACAGTTGGAATACTTCCAATTAGGATGAAATGGGATGAGTCTATACATAGCTATAAATTGATTAATTTGTCATATGAGTATTTTCAATGTCTAGATAACTAGAAGAACAACGCAATCTCGGAATGGAGTTCTCATTCCTAAGTATAACATACTTGAAATGCATAACTCACCAGTAAAAGTGCTTAAAGAGGGATATATTTAGGATTGTTGTACACTAAGACCTTGATAGTATGTTGTGGACAAACAGTCTTCCACCCCCTAGAAATGACATATTTGCATGTATCTGACCCTAAAAGTTTCTAACCTATTCTTTGTATGTTGTTCATAGAACTCTAATGTCAATGAACATATTTGTAAAGTACAAATATAGTATACGCCTGAATGTGCAGAATGAAAACAAAATCGCATGTTGGACATCCTAAATCCTACACAGTAAAACTCCATTAATTGCCAACTAATTCAAAGTAAATATACGAGATCAAAAGATTCTTATGTTTGGGACTCCACCTCCTCCTACAACATTTGGTGTAGCACTTGTATCTTGTGTCATTGCATCTGCTAAATCATTGGTTTGCACTCTAGTAGTCTCTTCTTCGCCCATACCTCCTCCAAAAGAAAGGACCTTCCGAAGGTTTCCGGGTGTCGCTTGACTAGTCTTTGACACAACTTTCTTTCCACGAGTCATCCTAGATCTTCTAAGTACCTTACTAGATGAGAAACATAGAGAGATCTGCCTCTTATGCTTCTTAGTTTGCCCTAGAACAGCTGAAAAACTATGATTGTCTAAGAGCATGAAGTGAGAGAAAAAGAGAACTAAATTATCGCTATAGAATGAGTGTACTCTCCGTCTTGCACAACCTGAAACACACAACGGTTTGGAGAAGTAGAGAGTACTTATATGCGCTAAAGAAGCCGTCACCAAATAGATTAGACATGTACATCCTTGAATGGATTGATGATAAACGCCCCTATTTTCAAATTTTGAGCCCTAAGGACTGACAAGTTCTTCAATGCATCGCCAATTGTAAAGATCTTGTACCAATGTACTTATATCTACTTCTCTAACGGTGACGGCTCTATCACTTCTGGTATCTAATTAAAGAAGGTGTGCTAACTTGTATTAAATAATACCTACGTATGTCATGTGCATGCACTTGGAATTTCCCTGACATAGCCGCCTCCCTAAGCTTAATGCTTTCCTAAATAGTAGTGATAAAAGTTTGTCTTGAAGGCGGCTTGGCAACTACCATGTTGATGGAGAATAATTGTGGAACTACCTATTCCTTTATTGCTAATTGCTTCCTAGACGGCAGAGGGATTGTGGAGTGTAAAGTACTTAATGAAGATGCAATGGTATGCAACCTCGACCAAGGACGAACTTCTTTCATTTCAATCATTCTTTAAGCGCTTTTCTTCCTACTATCAGTACTATGGCTTGTATTCGTGTCGATGGTCATGACATTCCACTAGTGTTTCCTATAGATGAGGGAGGACGTGCTAGAGTACTAAGACATCTACTTCATGTCCGCTTTGGATTGGTAGAATCCTCTATCTATGTCGAAGAAGAGAAGCAATCAGAATTAGGAGGAGTGCAACAGTTTGTCCCTATTGTTAGGTTTATGGAAGAAGATGAACAGTGCTGGTACCTTTCATGTGGAAATTATAGAGCTTTCGGACTTCCTCTATCTATGCTAGCTGCGTCAACTGAGATCTTAAGTTGTCATTCAGATACATCCACTGTGGATATGCCGTATATCACTCACAGTATATCATATACTCCACCTCGTGAAGTGTTTTCGGTCCTTCCTAATACTGCAGTTCTCCAAGTAGTGAAAATTGAGAAAGTAGATCCTGTCATAGAATTGTCTAGCGAATCGGAAGGAAAATTCTTTGACTCAATGCTTGAGAAGCAAACACGTTGTGTGCAGTCCACATCAATGGAGAAGGTTTCATTGAACTTAGGGGTGAGCACCCCATCGAGTAGTCCAGCCCAATCTCTATTGTCTCGTCCTCCGTTGCATCCCAATAGAGTTGACGCCATGAGCATAATGGATTGTTTGAGGAGACTAGGTACTATGCACCACTCTAGGAATGAATTGTCAACTCTAAATTTGAACAATATGGAGCACCATCATGTGAACTTTCTTCCACCTATCTTCAATGGGGATGTCATCTTCGAATTGCCTCCATTTCGCTCCTCTTTGTCTTCGTCATCATCGAGGAACTTAGAAGGAATGGATAGGTGATATGATGGACACCTTTGGTGCAAGTTGGTGACGACAAACATTCACAACTCTGACAGTCTGAAGTTTCGTAAGTCATATTGTGTTGGTCACCTTGTTTGCAGAAATTCAGACTGTGATTACCTGAAGAGGGCTTCGAAACGCAATGAAACTGAATGGACTGGGTACACAACCTTTCCTTTTGCAATAGGGGTCAGTCCTCCCAAAGATTGTACTCTAGTTTGCAAAGTTTGCAAGATATCACCAACATGTCTAGACACTTGCGATGCTAGGATGTACTACTCCTATAGTGAGAATCCCAAATTGACAAGGGTCGCAATCCATCTAGGAAATCATGTTCACCCTGTTGCAATTGGCATGTATAGAGATTCTACACTCTAGATTTGCAGTCTCATAGCAAAGCAAGTGGCCAAGACACCAACAGCCACGAACTCTGCAATTGCTCTCTTTGCTAGCAAGGACTTCCTTACACACTATCTATTTCATAACGGAGAGGGAGAGAAGGAGATGTTGAAGGAGGAGGAAATGGAAGAGGTTATGGATCGCTTCCAATATTTGAGTAGTCCCAACATATGAAATGTTATTTCTTCATTTCGTTTGAACAACTGAGGAGGCATGATTGACAACATTATGACTATGAAGAAAGAGTCAAAGTTTGAATTCATACATGATAGTGTCTTCCCTGGCCAAGGCAAAGAGAAGGTGTACATTTTCAAGATGCTCACCGAGGGACCGGGAAGTGGAGTGGACTTGGTGAGGCGCATGCAATCCGGAGGTGATCTTCAAAATGCGTGGATGATGTTTGACCACGTTAAGCGCGTGAAGGAGTGGACCACAATGGCTTGCCACGTGTATGATTCTGGGTACAAGAAGGTCATGACTATTTCTACATGCAACATGCAATCTGAAGATACTGAGGTCCAAGTGCAATTTTGGAGGTCGTTGAATGCAGTCATGGCAAGACATGGAGTCGAACATACGAACTTCAAGGGATTCATGGCAGATAGCGCTATGGCCAATTGGAATGCGGTTCGTATTGTCTATGGTAGTGGTTCATCTAATGACAAAATGGAGGATCGTGAGAGGACATGCTTATTGCACTGGAGTACTTCTCTTCACAAACACACACAGAAGCATATCAAGGAAGCATTCCAACAACAACACATTCGACTATGCAAACAATACAAAGAATCAAAGAATATGGATGAGGCGGAGACACGTTACCTTGCAATTCATTCATGGTGGTTATCATCTGGAGCTGCTACTGAGGATGCACTTCATCACTTGGACCATTGGCTTGCATTTTGGCATTTTAGGTACCGTCAATGGGGAGTTTGCATGGACATGGTAAGTGCACCGTGTTTTGTAATTTATTCTCCTATATTTTTATGGCAATATTGTTAGATGTGAGAGATATGTGATAATATTTGGTTTCAAGTAAGCATGTGTGATTTAAATATAGATTTTGAAATACCCCTGACTTTTAATCTTTTTGGGGGATTATACATTTTAACCTAAAATGTGTGTACTGGAAGGTAGCATGGAAACATCCGTCGGATCCGACGGTTGTTTTTGTACTACCTTGCAATACCCCCGTTTAAGGTTTTGGAAAGGAAAAGTTTTAATAAAAAAATTTAAAGAGAAATATAAGTATGCGAATGGAATATACGCTCCTGACACCATCAAAGTAAACTTGCCTAATTATTCCAATGTTAGTTTGCATAGGACCATTAGGACGCTACAAAATGTGCATTTTATTGTATTGAAAGATCCCTCCATTCATGTGAAATCCATATGGACAAAGTTTGAGTAAAAAATGTTGATGGTTGTGATGTATGAAATTGAATTTCTAAAGTGATATTTCTATGGATGGATTTCCAGGGTTTGACTTTGGAGGAAATGATGGACTTACCTTCGTGCAACTTGTCAGAAACAGTTCATAACAAGTGGCTTCAAATGTCCGGAAACCGAGGAAATAACTTGTTTGACGCTACTTGTGATAATAGTATTCGTGCATGGATGCAAATGACAAACTATCGTGCTTACTTGAGAGGACATGCCTCAGGATCTGGTCCATCAAAGGGAGAGTTGAAGTTGAGAGCTGCGAGATGAAGCGGAGATCCTAAGAAGATAGCAGAGGCAATGAATACATTACCTAGAGCAGAAGGTGTTGGAACTCGCATGCCACATTTGGAAGGAGAAGAAATCTTTGGAAGTTGTAAGAGAAAGTTGGATGTACCTATTGGCGATGCTGGGGACTCACATAGACCGGACAAAGTAAATTTCTCTCAACCACGTGTTCGAACAAGGTCTACAACGGCTTCAATTGAGTCCTCCAAAGATAAGGGAAAGCAGCCCGAGGTGGACCCTTCTCATCATGTTACGATTGCATTTGAACTCGATTTTGATACATCAAAGTGGCACATTGCAAGGATCAGCCACAAATCAAATGCTAAGTGTTCTGCTCAGCAACAGGGATCAAATCTGAAGTGCACTACCAAAATTGCAAGGGGAAAGAAGGGAACCCCAGTTCCAACCTATCGTGGGAGAAAAGAAGAGTACGGAAGTAAACGAGAGGTTGTGGCAGACTTCTGGTTCTGTGGAGATGGTATAGAACGATGCGTGAAAGGAACCAAGCGCAAGTGGGTAATAGATTGGCCCGAGGTACCAAAGGTATGGCCTGTTTTGACTGGAACGAACCTCAGTCGAGAGGAGACATTATTGTTGCAACACGCTGGCTTCTGTCTCCAAGAGCGACCAACGTTGTCACCACATCGACTCTTTAACATGTCCAATGTATTCAAGAGTGTCTTGTATGATTACCCGCCTCCAGCAAATGCAAATGCGTATCCAATGATGCGAAACAACTGAACTATACGGCGAATTGCAAATGCACCAACAACTGAGCAAAGGAATAAGTGGGAGAGTGCAGGTAACATCAAAGGACAAATATTGGCAGTAACTTTGCTCCCCTTTCCAGGCCTAGGTGCAATAGTTTCATTAGAAACTGGAGTAGATCCTAATAGAAATGTCTTTCGCATTACTATGGGAATGTTTCCCACATGCACATGCCCAGACTTCATAAATATGGTTGTTTCTGCCATTGGAGGTCGACAACAGTATGTGAATTGCAAGCACTTGTACTACTTATACCAGAACTTCTGCAAAATGGACATCCATGACGACAAATTCATTCATGCTCCAAATTATAGCTTCAATGAGTTGAAGGTACTTCTAGTTCGAGCAGGAATCATCACAGTTTCAGAATAGGCATGGCTACATTTATCCGTGTACTTGACTCATATTATATTCATTCACATATATTTTGATTGAATTGATTTGAAGCTTCTTGGATTTTCTAATAAATACATTCTAGGAATATGGAAGGAAACTTGATTAGTCAATTGTTTTGAAGGTAATTCATGTAAATGAATATACTTATGTACAACCCTATATCCTATTTCAGTAAGGCATATATGATATCAAAAGAAATTCTTTTTGTATTCTCCCAGATTTGTCCCATTTATAAAAATTTTCATTGTTTTTTGAATTCCATTGTTATCCCCTTAATTTACCGTAGTGTCTCTAGTTTTTTTGATTCTCCTTTCTTTTTTGTTATTTCTTCCCCATCTTTTTGGTTTCCCCATTTTTTTTCCTAGTTTTTTCCTTTCCCATTTCTTTTTCTTTCCCTATATTTTTCTTCATATAATGTCTTATTCTTTTCCCATTTTGTTGCTTTCCCCCTTAACTTGTCATTTTCTAGTATATGTTTGAAGATGTCAACATTTGGCAGTACTTACAATCATGACGAAAAATCAATTTTAGATTTGCAAATTACATATAGTAAAACACCTCAAGATTAGGGTGAGATATCTATTCAAAATCCACAATGGCTTGTGGTCATCATCTCACCCTAACCTTTAGGGTGGCAACTCATCCTATACATGTCCACTTATAGTAGTGCATGTTGGAAATTTGTATCCATATGCGATACTCAGAAGACACGGTTCTTTATATGAATTACAGTCAGTAAAAAAAAAATTATAATTCACCTCCAACGTAACATGAGTTTACTATACATTAAGTGGTTGGCATGTTCTCTACTTTAGTTAATAAATCAATTGTTCTAATTATGCACAAAATTTTGAAAGTCTAAATGCATAGCCACCGAAAATTATGAACCATAAAGTATAAAACTTTATCACAATCCACGGTCATAGGGGACACGATTATAGGTCACAAAATTTACTATAAATAGTAAGTTTTCCTCAATTTTTCCCAACAAAAATGTAAACACAAATTTTGGGAGAAAAAATTTCTAAATAATAGGGTTTGGGGGCTCACCACTCACAAGCTCCATGCTCACAGCTTGCAAGCTCACCGCTTTGAGCTCGCATGCTAGCGTCGTTGCACCTTCAGCTCCAATTTCTGGCTACTCAGTGTCATCAGTTCCAGGAGTCTCAAGAATTCTCTCCTCTTGTGCTAAATTGACTGGAGATACATCCATCTGCAAAGGGATAATTCATAATGATTGAAGATAGATATAATTCCACGAAACCAAACAAATTTAAAATACAACTTGGGAAATTAAAAAAGGAATACAAAGGTTTACTTTAAGAGTTATAGGTCACCAACATATAAGGGTTTTTCCTTTAATATAATATGAAACTATCCTTTCAACAAGTATATTAAACATGTAGGAGTATTGAGATGGTTGATAAAAAAGCGATTCCAATAAAATGGAATCAATCAATGTCAACACTTTCATCTAAGTCAAAACTCAGATGAATGAGCACCACTTCGTGCTTGACCTCATTAGCACTACATGCACAATCACATGTGTCGTCAAACATTGGACTAACAATTGAAATCGACATTTGTGGCTCAGAGCTATACTCAGTCTTAGAACTCTCGGGAGAGAACATAGGTTGCCTGCCTTTGTATTTCTTTGGAACACTAACCCGACTGAGCTTAGAATGCTTAAGTTCATGTGCTGCACGGTCACATGCATCCATAATGTCATTAAAGCTTACCAAGTCTTCTTCTCCTTTTTCTTTAGCCATGGATTCACTGGAGACCTCTACATTGATATTTGCAGGAGTCATGGGCTCCGAAAGGTCCCGCCCCATGAGTTGGAGGGACATTGGTAGTCAAAGCAATGGATGAAGATGCTACCCTTCTATCTCCTCCCTCATTCTAAACCTTTACAATTCACAAAATGAATGTCAATTGATGAATAATCTACTTTAATGAGAGTTAATGATTTTTGGAGTTATTCTATAGTTTGGGGCCCACTTTCGAGAGTATCTCGAAGTCCTACCTAAACCATAGTTACATCTAACTAAGATCCATGGAGAACTTGAAGATACTCCCAAAAGTGGGCCTCAAGAAGTAGTTTTAGAAATTAGAATGTCTTCAAATTAATCAAAACATTACAATCTATTTTTAAAGCTAAAGAAATTTGAAAACAATTTTGTGGATTAAAAGAGCTTAGATCCTAAATCATCATCAAGTAAGAAGGTAGATTAAATTTTTTGAATAAGTGACACATTCACCATAAATTCATCATTAATAAATATTTTGCAAACATCTAGTTTCAATAAATAACTTTACTTTTATAAAAGTAATAACTCAAGTCTCTTCAAATAAATTGAAGTTGAACATCTTCTGCATCAATTGATTCTATAAGTGTACCAATTTAGGGAGGTCCTACAGATTCTTTTTTGACCTTAGTCGGATTAGACTATGGTTGCAATGGAATCTTCCGGACCCCCAAAAATTAGTACACTTCAAAAATCATTCCATTTCAAACAAGACTTCTTCTAAGTAAGGCTATATTGTGAACAAAAAAATGGAAATCATCTTTCCTTGAGTGAAACAACAAAAGTGAATTCCATAATCCGTTTCCTTGCACTCCTATTTTGTGCTAATTCAAACTTCAATTTGAAGCAATCTCTTTTGAGTAGTCTTCATAGACATCCAACAAAAAATATAGAACATTTTTGGTGAAGTACCAATTTTGGAGGGGCCAATAGAATGTCCCCCAACCTCAGTCGGATCCGATTGATGCAAAGTGTCACTTTGCTAGATCCCCCAAAATTGGTAACTCTCCCAAATAATGTACTTCTTTATAATGCATTTCACTATTTGATAGGAAAGATAAGTAGGATTGGTATAATTTGTGATATTCTAGCAATTGAAAAATGAAATTTCAAAAGTGCAACAAGAAAGGCCATGTTCGAGTTGGTAATTAATGAATTTATTGTTGACTATTCTCCTACCTCAGTTGCTCAATTTGTCTATATTAAATATTTCAAAAACAATCTTGTTAACACAAGCAATGAATTTCATCACATCCTAGAGGGGAACAAATTGCTGATTAAGAGCTTCTGAGACTTGAACAAGAGTCTCACCATGGTCAAGTCGGATCCGACTAATCTCTATGGAGACTCTATTGGACCCCTCCATTTTGGTACTCCTCTGGGTTTTAAAATTGTGTTTAGTTTCATTTTTTTAGGGTGAATGCTAAGAACAATGGAGTGGCGACTAGCACTTTGAGGATTCTAAAGACAACAAATCCAAATTTTTATATGAATGAAATCATAGAACGTTGATGATACTAAGAACCTCTACTAATGTTAGGATTTGAAAATTCACCAATCTAGAAACCGAAGCAAGTGACTGCAAAACGACAACAACATGACAACAATAAGACAACATGACAAATTGAACACTTTCATACAATTTTTAAAATTCGTCAAATTGAAGCGACCATGACAAACATGTCCAACTACTAGTAATCACCAATGAATGATCCCGCCACTCAAAGAAGGCTGAATTCTAAATTTGATAAGGGCAATTGGGACTAGAGACAATACCAAAGTTCTTCAATCGTCATTATAGCTATTCGTCCTAAAGTTAGACATTTCCCAAAATACCAACAATCTCACACAACCTCAATAAACCACTTCCTCAAAAAGATGCATTTGAATCATGATAACAAGCAACAAATTTACAACATCAAAAGCATAATGATCTATTTGGCACCCTCATCCAATATTAGGGTTTTGCTATATCAATGTTGTTGCAACTTTAGATCTACATGATCTCGATTCAATTCTCTTACAACGACCCCAAAAGTCTGGGCAGACGAATACTCCAAGAGATAATTCGGCAATCACACTGCCTGCTTTGGAACTAAAGGTGGGGTTAGGGTTGGAATGGAATTTTATAACTCCATAACTAAAATTAACTTCTTCTTGTCACAAATATCACTGGTTTGACATTTGATTCCCTAAATAATTATCTCCAACTACTTGAAACAGTGATAAATATTATTCTAAAAACCAAAGTAAGAAAGAACGTAGGATTGATTTCAGTATTTCTAGCCATGGAATGCAATTCCTTTTTGCTCATGCAGTGATCGATCACAACGGAGCAGCAGTATCATGAGGACTGCAACTACCTTCTCTCTGTTGCGGTGGAGATCCTCATCATTTGGTTATCTATGGGGTACCGATTTTAGGGGGTTGTCGTAGCACAGGAAAGTCAAGTTGTTTCTCTAGGATCGGAAATGATCCTAAAGTGACCCATTTATCGTTCCCATAGAGATTTAGTTGGTGGAATCCTTATTGTCCGGAAAAGAAGGAATTGGTTACCACAACAAAACAAACCCAAGGAAACCTACTCAAATTCGGCTAAAGATCATAACTTAACTACTCTATCCTATCCCTAATCCTAATTCTTCACTTTCTCCCATTCTCACACTACCTACAATCTACTTACGGTCAAAACCAGAATTGGAAGTTGGGTAGCTCATCCGACTTTCCTGAATTCTAGTTTTCTGAAAATTGTAATCGGAATTGAGTTTTACCTCTAAATCAAGAGGGATCTGCATATTGGGATTAAGGCAAGGAGCTTAAGATCTATCCTTTGAGTTTTAAAGTGACAAGAATTCTACTATAAAATAAAAAGAAAGAAATATCACAAAAATCTACCTCCAACCAAACTTTCCCTCACAATTGAACCGGATAGCAATTGGGATCAGTAGGTCATGTAAGGAACCTTTAACTGAAATACTAATTCATACTACAACGACAGCCTATTGGTTAAAATCTAGATCCCTAAGAGAAACTCGGATGGCTGAATGAGGAAGTTGTCACCTTCCCTTTGTGATTCCGATTAGTGTTGAACCTATCAATTAGGAAACGGAAGCTACCCCAGAACAATCAACAATTGTACTTCAGACATAACTGGGACTATCAGCACTAAAGGAAAACATGAGTCTCATCACACTTGAGATTAAGAAAACACCCTCATACGTAGTCTCACTTCCACAGAATCTAGATATTTCCAATATCCGGGCATACTCCCTCCTTACTTATTCCTGTAATTTCTACAGAACATACATCAATAGAATCAACCATCAAAGTACATGCCACCACCTCAAACGTGAATCAGAAAATACTGACTTGAATTAGACAATGCTAGGATGACAAAGTTTGGAAATACACACTAACTAACTGAAATCTAACATCTAAATATATTACAACCCAAGGGAATCTACAGCCCTGAGGGAGATCAAAAACTAATTTCAGGGGAATGACATGTGTCATTAGCCTTATCCTACCTTGAGTTGACTTCCACTAAAGTCCAAAATTGCTCATAAAAAGTGGATCTCAAATCCAGAAAAATTGGATCTAGAAAGTTCAAAATTCCCTTTTCACCTAAAAACTACTAGGGAAGTACTTCCCATCCAAAACTTAGGTTTTCAGTTGCCATCACTAATCTACTTTATCCTATTCCTACTTTCTTGGCCGCTTCCCTGGAGTCGCACTCAGTGTAGGGAAGTTCCTCCTCACCAGTTGTTTCCGGGTAGAATCGGAAACTGCCTTGCGTTTCTTGGCCTAGGAAGACTGAGCCTTGGATTTGGTCCTTACCTTCTTTGAAGCGGCTAGCTCTTGATCCGGGTTGGAGTAAGGTTCAGACTCTTTTCCAGATCCAAAATTGGATCCCTCCTCTTCTTCTTTTGATTCCTCATCTTCATCTTCTAATTCTAACCATATTGGCTTTTTTTGTTGATTGGGGCCTTAGCATCTTCATCTTCATTTGGCTTGGGATAGGGGAGGCTGCTGAAACCTTGCTCATTGGAGTTCCTTGGTCTGCTTCTGTTGATTTGGCCTTCCCCCTTATTACTAATTTGGGTGTAGACACATGCCTAGTTCCGATTTCTAGTGCAGTAGTATCCTTGGCCGGGGTGATGATCACCACGTCTTCTGATGACTTCCCAAATCTCTCCTTGGTCATGGAAGACGACTAATTCACTTCTGGTTGCAGTGGCTTAGATGGAGTGGCCTTCTTAGTGGCTGCTGATTCCGGTTTTGATTCCAATCGAGGAGGCTTGATGATTTCCCCCATAACCTCTCTCATATTCACCAACAATTCCTCTATGCCCTCATTGAAGGTAACTAAGACGTTGTCATATTGTAAATGTGTTCATTATGTGAAAATGCATAATTGTTTGTTAAATTGGAGGGTTTTTTTTTTCTAGAGTTTCAAGAAACAAATGGGGTTATACTTCACTTGAACTCTTTTTTTTTACCTCTATTTGACAAACATTTAGTTCTTTGATTTCTATACTAGAAGTATTTTAATATGTTAGTTAGTTAGTTTGAAGTTGTAAAAACAAAAGGTCAAGCTTGTTTTACCTTTTTCCTTATTTTTATTTTATATTTAATGGATTAGAAATCCACGTAGATGATATGGATAGACTTATCGAGTATAAGAGGTGGTCCATGTGGGTATTATAGCCCATGTGGCATCTTAGTGGCCAAAATCCACTAACTTAGGTGGATGACATGGAGATTGAGGTGGCGGATGAGGTTGAGGATCATCTTCTTCCTCCTCCTTGTTTGCTTAGGGAAGCCGTCACTTTGGGAGGGGAGAGCACTTTGTACATGGATATTTTGGTAATGAAATTTTGAGAGCTCGTGTATCTTATTTTTGTGTTTCTAAAAAGCTATCACTCATGAAGTTTGAAGTTAGTATGTGTAAGTTATGAGTGTGGGAGTGAAGTGTTGTGAAGTTGCCTCAAACTTTCAAGAGAGTGAGCTTTGAAAGGTTATGAAATGTGGACAGTACTTTTTATTTTAGTGAAACTTGAGGATCTTGTAGATATTCATGTTATCTTTCCAAAATGGGTTTATTTTCTTGATTTGGAGGTAGTATGAGAAAGTTATGGGCTTAAGAGTGAAAGGGTGAAGAGATACTTTCGGGTTTCCAAGTGAGTGAACTTAGAAAGGCTATGAAATGTGGAAAGTACTTTTTTTTTTAGTGAAACTTGGATATCTTGTTTATGTTCATGTTAGCTTTTCAAAATGGGTTTATTTTCTTGATTTGGAGGTAGTATGTGAAAGTTATGAGCTTGAGAGTGAAGTATAGGTGAGCTGCCTTTGAGTTAGGAAGGGTGAACTTTGACCGACCGTAAAAGTCGGACAGTATCTTAGTTTTGAGTGAATTTTGGAGAGGTTGTAGAACTTTTTGTTAGCTTTTCAGAGGCATATCACACTCTTCGTTTGGAATTGTATAGCGAACGTGGCACTCAATCAACTATCAAACATTTCTTCGAGGGGAGTTCATGAAGGATATGACTTTGTTTCTACAAATTTTTACCATACATGGGGTATATTGAGACTCCATGGCATTTTTGGAGGGGTTTATGGAAGGGTGATAATATTTTGGTTCATATGGCATCATTGGGGGGATTTATTATTATGTTAGTGACTTTGGCCACGGGATCTTCCATTATTTGAACCACATCTAGTTGCAGCTAAAAGCCCCGCATTTTCCCAAGGCAAGGCCTCTCTACTCAACAATGCTAATTACCTTGCTTCCCAGTTTGACATCACTCTCCAACACTCTCTCATTAAAGAGTTTGGCCTTATTCAAGACCTCTGTTGGAAGGGTGATGAATTTTTTGATCTAGTCAAGGGTCTCTTGGACCTGGAGTGAGAACTTCCTCTCTCTCTCACTCTCTTTCTGTTGTCTTCTCAACTTCCTCTTGAGGTCTAACAGTTCGTCCGTTAATTCTTGAATCCTCTCTTTACCAGCATTCTTCTCTACATCCCGAATAAGATTCCGGACTTGTTCTACACACTCAGTTACAGATACATTCCCCAACAATTCATAGGCCTCTTTCAAGATACTACTCTCCAACTTATGTCCCTCCCTGATTTGTGTGAGATTACGAATGATCTCTCCTAGAGGATCATTCTTCCAAACCAGGTCTTGCTCCTCTACCTTCTCTGTCTGGACTTTTCCTTTCCCTTTATCTTCCAGTTCTTTCTTTACTATAGATCCGAAAGGCACACTTTTCTTCGCACTCTTCTCCTGCTCACTCTCTGAATGTGACCTCATTCCATGAGTGAGTTTTACCTCCTAAACTTTATATTCTAACCTCTCAGGAGTTCCTAGGCAGTTATGGGTGTGGTACAAGTGGAAAAGGAAAGGAGAGAGATCGGAAGGCTTAGTTTTGCCCACCACCTTGCACAACTTTGTTACGTGATCCTTTAGCACTAATCCCCAATCTACCTTCTGGTCTCCTAACAAAGCACTGAAAATTGTATTTACTAAAGTGATCTTCATTCTACTTCCTCTATCCGAACTGAAGATAGGAACTAGGAACTCCAACACTCTCCTTTCTCTTGCATCCGTACACTCACTCACCGTGTAACCATCTTTAGCATGAGGAGCGTTGAGAAATTTACCTGTGGCGAACTTATCCACCTGGGAAGCTAACCCTTCTCCATTCTTGGGGAGCCCGTACACCTCCCTCCAAATCGTTGTCGTTCACTTGTTTGGAAGTGCCTATAAAGTCTTCTTCCACTCATTCGATGGTGGATGCAGCACCTCACGCACCATCCCTTCATCTCTGAAAATCTAGGGTCGATCTACTAGTCCGGCATAGCCCATTTAGTTTAGATCCTCTAGTAGCTCTACCCTCTCCTCTGAATCTTCTGGGATAACCGGACTAATGTGCTTCAAGGCTACCCTAGGAAGAGCGAGCTCTTCTTCTTCCTCACTTCTTGACATGGTTTTCTAACTCTTGGTGCTTCTTTTGAAACTACTGCCTTTCTCAAAGCTAGACTGCTTCTGCGACCTCACTCGGAATGACAGTAACAACCGGAAACAAACTTTGAGTAATACAACTCACTATACCTAGTGCTTCCAAAACTTTATGACTCGTCTAAAAAATTGGAAGCAAATTTAAAAAGACTTAAATACCTTGACAAAGAATTCTGTCACCCAAGTTCTTCTTCCCATTTCCTACCGTTAGGCTTGACATTTCCGGACACTAGACCGTTAAACTGACCGTTGGTGGCTTGCCGTGAAACTCTTTGGAACATCACATCACCCTGTGCTGTCCGGAAGTGACCGTTAACTTCCGATTATCGGTTGCTAATTGTTTATCTCCATACTGACTATATCCAATTTCGTTTCTGGATATTGAAGTTTCGGTCATGAATTTCAGAAGTGACCATTAACTTCATTATGTACTTAAGGTTTTCTGTTTATCTAGTTCCAGTTTTATCTCTTATTCCTTCTACTTCTAATAGTAAAAACCAAAAATTTTACATAGATGAAACGACTATGTCATCAAATCTTTCTAAAAACTCTTAAAGCCGGATTTAGGTTCCCATAGGGGTCTCGGAGATTCCTATCGACATTTAGTCGGATCCGTCTAAGTCTCATGGAGAATCCCCAAGACCCTCAAAAATTGGTACCTTATAGAATCATAGTGAAGAATTAGTACAATGATTTCTAATTTCCTACAGTTATTGACCATCTAAAGAAGATTCATTAGAGAAATTCCATTCGCTAGGCGATTGCTACAGGTGCAAAACGTTGATCTCAAATCTGTCTGGCAACATGGTGAGAGCAGAACTGGTGGGAGGAAAAAACTAGGGTGAATGCTAAGTATATAAAGCTCGCACTTATGATATGCTAGTATCTTCTAACAAACTATAGCTAATTTGATCGGCATGCATTCTATAGCACCTTCTTAAATAATTCCTTGGTCTTTTTTGAATGAATGAAACCCGATCAAGGCTTGGATTTTCCTTAGTTCTTGATCCTATGGTAGTCCTGGGGTGGTCCTGGGGTGACATAGATGCATTCAAAATCACGAATCTCACACAATTGATCAACCCGCTCAAGAAACCACTCAAACACCCACTCAAGAATTGCACGACACCTGAAGAATGAAGATTATGTTGATGAATGTCTTGTTGGCAATTCAGTTCCTAAAAGCCTTACATGCTCTAACCACCCACAATCTGATGCGTTGAATAAGTCAACTACTCATCCATTACGATCCAGGTCTGTCAATGATTTACGGAATTTGATGATGTAATCATTGGGACATAGAGAGATTGATACCTTGGAAGAAGGACGGAATCTTCTCACATGTCCTTGACTACCAAGCATCTATGAATCCTCACCCAAGCGGCTCCTTGTACTACGAATCATTCTCACCACCTGCAAATACAGTGCATAGTTAGTGCATACATAGGGATCACTTAACGAGGTACAACGAGGATACTCTCTGGATCCGAAAGTGTTGCACTATGAGGATAGCATGGTTTAATCTGATTTTAGAAGGAAATTTGTGGTTAGTGGAATGATAAGGCTTCCTTGATTGTTGTGGCTAAGGCACTGCGAAAGGGTCCAAGATAGCGTGCCATTTACTAAATTCGGCCACAAAAGAAGGTCGTGGACACTCCAAATCACGAGGGGTAATCAGAATGATACTATTTTGAAACTGAATTTCCGCTTGGCATGTAGTAAAAAATAAGAGAGTGTCATGCATCCAATGGCATGCAAGAATCAATCGGAAAGCCGGGATCAATATGCTGTTGCTAACTTGCAAACACAACATGACAAGTGTATAGTCATTTGTTCAATGATTTTTAGAACTCTTTGAATTTATTGGATGCATCGGCACTACTAATCTAAGGGCGGGGTACTGATGGATATCTACCCGGATACCACGAGCAACTGTATATGGTTTGTTTCTTTCCCGGTTATCGTGGATTTGGGTATATGGATTTTAGAACTACCCAAACCCCTAGTCTAGGATGAAAGAACTCTTTCCCTACACTATTGTCGATTCTTTGCTGCTTGAGATTTCCATCTCTGTCACTTGCCATGGTAAGACAGTGTTGCCCATTTTTTCTTGCATCGACCTTCTTGTTGGACAACTCATTCTATTTCTTTTTTGAATCACGGTACACAATTCCAAACATAAAATTAATTTCTATCATTTTAGATTTCTAGGGTATTGTTTATTTTCAAAATCTTGTGTGAAGAAGTTTTTGAAATTAGTATTCTTTGAATTAGAGGGTAGCCCTTCCTAATTTCATAATACTGGGTTAGTACATTCAAAGTACTATTCGTGTTGGATTTACACATATTTTGTGGATTAGAAACTAACTATATATACTGCTACAGACATTTTGTTTCTCATAGGAAAGCATCATTTCAAGTATTACAAAAAGTAATGAATGAGATGATTAAGGTCTGATACTTCTTCATAAAGCACTATAAAATATAAAATATCTTAAAGTTGACTGGACATTCCTTCCTCTTGAAAATAAAGATAGCATTTACAATGAGAGGGAATGAGGGATATGAAAGTAGTCCATGGAATGTTGTCATTCCAATTATTTAAGAGTGTTCAGTAAATTCTAAAACTATTTTTATTTTTATTTTAAGGCATTGTAAGGAATAATTCTCAAGGAACTTAACAAGCTACTAAGTTTGATAGAACCCTTGGTATTTTCAAAAGTCGTGCATTACAAAAAAAAATTTAAACATTCTCCTTCATTAATGATGGCATACACTACAATGGTGACCTTAATCATGGAGATCTTACAATGTACAAACAATATCAATTATGATTTTGACAAATACGGATTCCAAAGGTCAATCCTATCTTAATACATTTCAAATTCACAAGTGTTAATATAGTGAATGACTGAATGGATTAAACTACAGATGAAATGACAAGAGTGAGTATGTATGGAATCCTACTACCAATCTCCCTAAGACCTTTCAAAAGAAAAGAATGGAAGTCATTATCTTCTAAAAGAAGGAATGGAATGTGCTGATTCTTACATTCACATCGACCTCTTCTCCTTCTACATTTTGTATGCCGATGGTTTCCTCCAACACCTCTTCCACTCTGTCAATGTTTTGCACACCCACTCCATCATCCCCGCCCATAACTCTACTACCAAAAACAAAGTACTTTGTGAAGGTTGGTAGATAGAGACTCACTGGTTTTGGAAATCACCTTCTTTGCTCAAGTCATCCTAGACCTCCTAAGTGCCTTAGAAGATGAAAAATAGAAAGAACTTTGCTTCCTCCTTCTCTTCCTAAGTACTGGACTAAAAATCAAAGTCTCCTTACTCCTTACCAACATAAGTTGAGAAATCACTAAGTGAAACCTAATACAGTCTTCCACAAACAAAGTGTTTGTTTGAAGGCATGGAAATGACTTTTGTTTGAAGAGGTAAGCTATACTTATGCTATTCAAACACTAAGAACTTCAATTAGAAGCTGTCACTATAGAGTGCTTCTAGAAGCTTCAGTTTACATTAATAGAGTTGTATGTGTGAGTTACTTCAATGCGTTGTTTTTATTTAAGAGTGAAAGCATGCAAATCCATAAGTGAAGGGATTCCTTTGTGCCAGATAATTTACAGCCAGAAGATCTCTAACAAATATTTCTAATTAAGATATATTGCGCTTGTACTGTTGGTTCATGAATGCAAATGGTCTTCAATAGTACCACCTATTTGGAGGCATTCCTCTTCTTGATGACAATGCCATAAACTATATAAATGGCATCAAATGACTAGTACGACTACCTCAACTACATACAACAACAATTGTAGGTTTCAAATTGCATGTGGACAGCGGAGGATGTCAATCCTTCAATGCATGAGGATGGTGGCTAATGACAACCCTAAAATGCATGTGGATGACGACGGATGTCTATGCCAAATTCGATGAACATTTTGTCTAACTTAATTGGCATTCACTATTGATGGAGCCACCTATGTTAAAGTATGCCTTTACATACTTAGCAATGTCAAAGGTTTATATGCTAATGGAAGCCTTTCTCTCTCTCAGCACAATTGTAGGGTAACTTATCTTTGTTGTCAACACTCTCTACAAGGATAAGGATTATGGCTTGCATTCGAGTAGATGGACATGAGGTCCCCCTTGTTTTTCCAATAGATTATGATGGACGCACTAGAGTACTTAGTCACTTGCTCCAGGTCCGATTCAAATTTGTAGAATCTTCAATCTATGTCGAAGAGGAGAGGAAGTCTAACTCAAGTGAATTGCAACAATCTGTCCTTCTTTTGAGGTTTGCAAATGATGGAGGGAATTGTTGGTACCTTGCTCCTAGAAACTATAGAGTATATGGGCTCCCTCTATCTATGCTAGCTGCATCAACCGAGATTCTTAGTCGTCAATTAGATAATTCAACTATGGATATGCCTTATATTGCACACGTCGTTACACCCAGTCCTCCTCGTGAAGTTTTGCCTGTTCTTCCAAAGCCTATAAGACTACATGCAGTGAAAGTTGAGAAAGTAGATATGGATCCAATCATAGAGTTGTCTAGCTAGTCAAAGGGAGAGTCTCATGACTTGACCCTTCATAATCAAGTCTGCTTGGTCTAACTTGCATTAGGTGAAATGGGTCTTCCCAACTCAATATCAACAACCCCATCACAAAGTCATTTGCAATCTGTATTCTCTTGTCCTCCGTTGCATCCATATCTAGTCAAGAAAGTTAGCATTATAGATTGTTTGAGGCGACTAGCTACTATGCATTGATCTTGAAATGAATTGTCTACAATAGATCTCAACATTGTGAAGCACCATCACGTTCCATTTTTGCCAGTAGTATTCGATGGAGATGTCATCTTCGAAATTCGAATTGCCTCCATGTCGTTCGCCTTCGTCTTTGTCTTCATTGGTGGCCCAGAACTTGGAGGGAATGGATAAGCGATACGATGGACATCCTTGGTGCAAGCTCGTGACCACAAACATCAACAACTCCGACAACTTGAAGTTTTGTAAGTTGTATTGTGTTGGCCACCTTGCTTGTCAGAATCCAAATTGTGATTAAATAAAGAGAGCTTCCAAGAAGAACGAAATAGAGTGGAGTGGATATACATCTTTCCCTTTCCTAGTTGGAGATAGTCCTCCTAGAGATTGTACTCTAGTTTGTAAGGTTTGCAAGAGACTACCTTCATGTCTTAGGATATGCAATGCTAGGATATTCTACTCCTATACTGATAATCCAAAAATGAATAGGGCTACAATTCATTTTTGAGAACATGCTCACCCTGTTGCAAAAGGTATGTATAGAGATTTTACCAAAACAATATGTGGACTCATTGCAGAGCAAGTAGACAAAACACCAAAGGCCTTGAATTTTGCAATAGCTCTCTTTGCTAGTAAAGACTTCCTAATGAACTATCTATTTCACAACGGAGAAGGAGAGAAGGAAATGTTGAAGGGGGAGGAAATGGAGGATGTTATGGATCGCTTCCAGTATTTAAGTAGTCCTAATATACAGAACATGATCTCTTCTTTCTGCTCAAACAATTGAGGAGGTGTTATTGACAACATTATGACTATGAAGAAAGACTCAAAGTTCGAATTTATACACGACATCGTCTTTCCAAGCCAAGACAAAGACAAGGTTTACATTTTCAAGATGCTCACCGAAGGACCCAGAAGTAGAGTGGATCTTATAAGGCAAATGCAACCAAAAGGGGATTTGTAGAATGCGTGGATAATGTTCGACCA
The DNA here is from genome assembly GCA_963920665.1 of Straminergon stramineum. Lineage (NCBI taxonomy): Eukaryota > Viridiplantae > Streptophyta > Bryopsida > Hypnales > Calliergonaceae > Straminergon > Straminergon stramineum. The sequence goes on along the minus strand of OY987267.1, from coordinate 13,971,188 downwards.
CATCAAGCGCGTAAACAAGTGGACCACAATGGCCTGCCACATGTATGATCCTGAGTACAAGAAGGTCATGACCATTTCAATGTGTGATATGCAATATGAAGATATATAGATTCAAGTGCAATTTTGGAGATGCTTGAATACCGTCATGGCACGACATGGAGTGGTTAATCCAAACTTTCAAGGGTTCATGGTAGATAGTGCTATGGCTAATTGGAATGCAGTCCAAATTGTTTATGGTAGTGGTTCTATTGATGAGAAAATGGAGAATCGCGAAAGGACATGTTTGCTGCATTGGAGTACTTCTCTTCATAAACACATGAAGAAGCACATCAAGGAAACATTCCAACAACAACATATTACTCTATATAAACAATACAAAGATTCCAAGACTATGGAGTAGGCAGAGATGCGTTACCTTGTAATATGGTCTTGGTGGCTATGATCTAGAGTTGCCAATGAAGAAGCCCTTCATCACTTAGACCATTGGCTTGCATTCTAGCATTTCCGGTATTGGCAATGGAGGGGTTTTATGGACATGGTGAGTTAAAATATAATTTTTATTCACATGAGTGTTGTAATTTTGATATGGTGTATTTTTGTTGTAGACAGTTCTGCCTACTTGGTTGGGTGTATTTATGTATCATTTTTGTTTGATATATTTGTGAATACAAATGGCTTAGTCTACTTTCTTATAATTTTGAGTATTTTTGAGTAAGGTACCAAAAAGAGGGGGGCATGCAACTACTACTTAGACATCAATTGGATCCAACTAATGCAATTGCAATGTTAGATGGTCCCCTTGTTTTTGGTACTTTAAATCAAAAATACAAATATTTTGGGCCAAAGTGAAGAATGTGAGAGTCCATTTTAACAACAAATTCGATAATTTCACTAGTGTTCAATTTCAGAGTACTCTCAAAATATTATATTAAATAGTCTATCAATGTCTTGACCCCTATGTACAATATACGTATAGTGGACATAGGAGTCTTGAAATTTGAATGTATATGAGGTTTCAAATTTGAAGTATTAATGTTTTGTAAACTTTTGTGGAATTGTAGAAATTGAATTTGGAAGAGATGGCAGACTTGCTGTTGAGCAATTTATCTGAAACAATTCATAACAAGTGGCTTCAAATGTCTAGAAACTGAGGAAACAACTTATTTGACGCCACTTATGATGACAATATTCCTGCTTGGATGCAAATGACGAACTACCGTACATTCCTTAGAGGCCATGCATCTGGATCTGGTCCATTGAAAGCCGAGTTGAAGTTGAGAGCCGCAAGATGAAGTGGAGATCCCCAAAAAATAGCAAAAGCGCTAAACACTTTACTTGGAGCCGAGGGTGTGGGAACTCGCACATTGCATTTGGAAGGAGGAGAGATCTTTCAGAGCACAAAGAGGAAGTTGGATGTACCCATTGGCAACGAAGGAGACTCACATAGACCAGAAAAAGTCAATTTCTCGCAACCTTGTGTTCGAACAAGGTCTACTACAACGTTTGTGGATTCTTTGGAGGGCAGCAATAAACACCCTCAAGCAACCACTTCTCCACATGTTACAATTGCCTGTGAAAGTGATTGTGACACGTCACAATGTTACATTGCAAGGATCAGCCACAAATCAAACACAAAATGTTAAGCTCAACAATGAGGGTCAAACATAAAGTGCACAGCCAAAATTGCGAAGGATAGAAAAGGAACCCTAGCTCCTACCTACCATGGTTGAAAAGAAGATTATGGGACTAAATGGGAAGTGGTGGTGAACTTTTGGTTCTATTGGGACGACATTGAACGATGTGTGAAAGGTACAAAACGTAAGTGGGTCATTGATTGGCCTCAGGTTCTGGAAGTTTGGCCAATTCTAAGTGGGACCGTCTTCAATCGAGAAGAGACTTTGTTGTTGCAACATGCAGGTTTCCGCCTACAATGACTCCCTACATTGTTGCCATGTCAATTGTTCAACATGTCTAAGATTTTCAAGACCATTTTGTTTGACCAACCAACACCACCAAATTTGAATGCATATCCAACAATTAGGAACAATCGAACTATACGGCGAACTGCAACTGCTCCAACTACAGAACAACATAACAAATGGGAGAGCACGGACAATATTAGAAGACAAATTCTAGGAGTGACCTTGCTCCCCTTTCCGCACCTAGGTGCAATAGTCTCACTTGAGATAAAGGTAGACCAAAACAAAAACATCTATCGAATTATAGTGGGTATGTTTCCATCGCATACATGTTTGAACTTTAGGAATATGGTTGTATCTGCTATTGGAGGTTGGCAGCAATATGTGAATTGCAAACACTTGTACTATCTGTACAAGTACTTTTGCAAGATGGATATCCATGATGATAAATTCATTCATGCACCCACTTATAGCTTCAATGAATTGAAGTTGCTTCTAGTTCGAGCAGGAATTATCATAGTTTTAGAGTAGGCATGAAGTCATTTACTCGTATACTTCACTCATATTGTATTCATTCGCATATATTACAATTGAAATGACTTAGAGATTATGAAATTGAAAATATTAAAGCATTCATGAAATTGAGAAGCATGGTTCATTGGTAAACAATTTTGCAATTAGTTTGTATAGATGATTAAAATGTAACCCCCTACACCTTCTTTCCGTATGACATATATGAATTTGGAGTTGGGTTATCTTTCCATATTTTCCAAGTATTTTTCATTTTTAAAAATTCTTCATACTATTTTTAATTTCAATGTGTTCCCCTTCATTTTCCAATTTTTTTTCTTTCCCTATTTTTTTCCTAAACCCTTAGTTTTTCTTCTTTCCCTATTTTTTTCTTTTCCCTATTTTTCACCTAAACCCTATTTTTTTCCTTTCCCTATTTTTTTCCTAAACCCTTAGTTTTTCTTCTTTCCCTATTTTTTTACCCTAAACCCATTTTTTCTATTTTCCTTGTTTGCAAATTTTCTATTTTTTTGGTGATTCTTTCTAGTACATTACTGTCATCTCTGAAGCACTATTTTAAAAATGAAAATTACAAAATGTCAAACACATGAAGATTAAGTGAAATGTCTACTACAAATACACAAAGGCTTGTGGTCGTCATGTCACCCTAACCTTTAGGTTATCAACTCACCCTCCACATGTCTTCTTATACTACTTCATGTTCAAAACCCTAATTGTTATGGTATATTTAGCAATCATGGTTCTTTGTATTTAATTTAGCTAGTCAAAATAATACCATACAGTTTCGCAAAAATAACATAGGCCTACTAGATTTGAAGCATTTGACATGTTTATGCTATTGTGGATAAACCAAATGCTGAAACTTTGCACAAAAGTTTGAAAGCCTAACGACATAGCAAAAAAAAATTCAGTACATAAAAGGATAAAATTTAACACAATCTGAACCAAAGTGCTCAAACTTTGCACCAAAGTTGAAAGGTATTGTCCCATAGATTATAACAATTTGAAGATAAAGAAAAATAAATTAGCACAAATCTACAGTTATAGGGGACACGGTAATAGATCACAAAATTTACTACAAATAATAAATTTTCCTCAAATTTTGGATTTTTTTTAAATAAATTTTTTTTTTGAAAACAATTTTGAAAATAATGTTTTGGAGGCTCTATGCATATAAGCTCCACGCTCGCAGCTCACAAGCTCACCACTCCAGGCTTGCATGCTAGCGTCGTTGATTGCAATTGGTAGGGATTTCTACTTTGGTATTTTCCTGTTCAATAAGTTAACTAAAGTAAATATAAATGAAGATTTTATCCATGCTTTGGAAAGGAGTATTTTGAAGTATTTATAGACTTTCCAACAATATAGATTTTTAGGATCTAATCTATAGTCATGTCCAATAAATGTCCAATATTTAAAGGCACAAACTACCTATTCAAAGATATTGGTTGGTGTAAGAATAATTGACATTTTCAGTCAAGCATTATTATCATGGCATTATTGTGCAATCTCAATCTAGCATACCAAGTTTCAATTTCAAAAAACAAAAACTCTATTTTGGATGAGTTTTTTCATTAAATTTCATAACTTTTTATGATAATTTATAATATTATAGGCGTTGAATTTTTGAAATTCAATTGTGTAGGTACAAAAGAAACATTTGTTAAGCAAATTTTTCATGATAACAAAATGTCATTAAGTACCAAATATTTAATCTATAGAGAGTTCAAAATTGGAGTGTCACATATCAAAATTTTGTAATTGGATATTTCTAAATCGGAACTAGATTTTGACTTATTAAGTTTATTATAGTACTCAAATTTTCAAAACTAGTTGTAGGAGTTGAAGTTCAAATAGCAATTATTATAGTTTAATCCATTTTACATCTAATGAAAATCTATTGATTCAATATTTTAATATGATTTGGAGAATTTGAGGGTTTTTTTTAATTTAAAAATAAAATTATGAAAATTTGGATACTTATCAAAAAGAAATTAGGATTGCATCTCTTTTCCTTCATCTACTATGTTTTCCGCATTCTTTCTAGCATTCTCTATGACCCTAAACAATAGATGTTGAAGGCCTTGTGCATTCTCAATATGTTGAATATGGAAGCATACCTTAAAATCATTAGGAGATAACCTCAGGGTGGTCAATGTGTTAAAAAAATAAGGATATAGGTGTAAACAACCACTATTTTATAGGGGGTATGAATTATTTGCTTATTTATTTTTTCACATGCTATCATTATGTAATTTTCTAATGGGAACTATTATTCCATACCCTAAAATACTTTAAAGACGTCCAATGCCATTTTTGATACCCTATATTACTCTAAAACCATTTATAATTTGTAGCCCTCATTTTTTAAAGATACCCTATCATTTATTTGCACGTATGTTGCTACTCCGACAGCTCACTACCCCCTGAGAAGATAACCTCTATTAAACCTTAAGGCCTTATGCATTTTCAATTTATTGAATTTAGAAGCATGGATTATTATTAAAGTTGTACATTATTTGCCCACCCTAGAAATATTTAGAGTTGAGGAAGATGTCATAAATCACAATAAAAATAGAAAGACCACAAATTCGGTTTACACCAAGGCCAAGCCCTAAGACCACTTCAATTTTTTAGCATGTGATTGGTAGATAAATAAAAGATGGTCCAACTTCCATTCACACGAGGCCCATAGCCCAAGAAAAATTTGGTGGATGATAAGTCCAAATGACATCTTAATCCCAAAGTGCCCCATGTCACCAAAAGTGTCCCCACATAGTTTGGGAGTCTAATTTGAAGTGTTGTAAATCTTGCATTCAATGTCCAAATTTAAGAAAATTTATTGGAAGATATGATCTCTCTCATCAAAATTGTATGGTAAAATTTTCAAATCAATCCAAGATGATTCTGGAGGAGATATTTAAAGTTCATGGGTTCAATTTTAGTTCACGAAATTGCATTTTGATGGATGTTACTTTGAAGGCTTGCATCTCCTTTATCCAATGATTATTGTCAATAAAATTTGTTAGTTTAGATTTTCCTTGAACTCTAGTTATGTTAGTAAGATTTTATGCCAATCCATATTGTTTTGAATGTTTGCAAGCCATTCAAAGCAACGGTGCTAGTATGTGAGTCCAAGAATGCAAGTTCGCGAGCATTGAGCCTACATTATAGGTACCTATAATATAGATACCACACACTATAGAAGGTATATGTATCATTAACATCTATAATATCGATATTTGTAACATATATATCTTGTAATCATAGACGGTTTCTGTAGTATATATACCTATATCATAGGTGTATAGTATTATAGGCTCCTAGGCTCACATTCCTATACTCACATAATAACAACCCTCCAATTCAAAGTTCAAAATCCGGACATTTTGGATTACAATGAACTTCAGTGGCATGTTTCTTCTTCATACAATGTCCATTTCCATAAAATACTTTTGACAAAGTTGTGCATATTCATCTAGTTTGTATGATTAATATTTCATATCAATACATGTTGTTTTGAGTGTTTGAGAAGCATTTCAATAGAAGGGGGTTGAGCTTTAGATGGATTTTTTTGCAACTTTTTCTTGCTACTTTTTGACGTTTCAAATCCATTTTGTAAATACAATGAGTCATTTGACCTATGTGTTTGTAAGCTAGTTTTGAAGCTTTTTACAATTTATAGTTTTTTCATTTGAGTAGGTTTAGAAATCAAATTTCACCTTTGGTGTGTTGCTTGGAAAATTTCAGCATCCTTTATCAACACTAAAACATTATAATCATGCAATCTATGTAGCCAAATGACTCCAAATTTGTTTCACATCATTGAATGCACATACACTACAAGATTATATGGTTGAGATTTCTATAATTTAGTGACATTTACACCTACAACACTTCAAGAGCACTTATGCATTTAAGTCCTAAATGCTAAAGATACTTAGGGGTTAAATGAACTTGGAAGATAATAGTGCCATGGTTTTAGGGTGAGAGATTCTTGACCTCTACAAGGGATAGGCCTCACAAATATCATTAGGGACTATGACAAAAATAAAATGAAAACCTTAAAAATATGACTTTAAATATTAAATATTCATATTTTGGTAAAGATATTTTGGAAAAGTGAAAAGAAGAGAAGAAGAAGTTGAACAAATGAAAAGAAGAATTCAAAGTTAAAATTATAATATTGACATCAAGACCCCATGACCCCAATAGTCCATTGCCACAACTTGGAATTTCTTATTAGGTGGTTGTGAGCTCTTAATTCGTCACTAAGGGCTCATTCTTTTTCTTTTCTTTTTTTCTTATTTTCTTATTTTAAATGCAATTATATATATAAAAGCCCCCAAAAGAGTGTAAAATCAAAATAGGTGTGTCACATACCAATATAGTATTTGATCTAGTTTTAGAATGTCATAGCTAGAATGGCCCAACCACAAGTTGTAAGTAGGTTAGAACCCAACTAATCCTGGCAAATTAGTCAATTACAAGTGATGGACGTATCAAGTTGAAAACCCCAATTAGAGAGGACATCTCTAGGCTAGAATTGGTTGAAGGAACTCTGGTAAGGTATAGGAGTCAATTTCCGGAGATAGGTTCCAGTTTCTTCATTTCATCGACGAAATAGCGGAACCCCAATTGTTAACTTGCAAATGTGAAAAATACCAAGGCGGGACCATGGAGGAATCTCAGGTCCAAGGAGGGTGACTTGGGGTTAAAACCATGCCCAAGAACCAACGATAAAGTCGTTTCGCCAAGATTCCTTCTGGTGTAGGAGATTCCGTGACCATTGATAATTAAACGAGGGGGTGGATTTTGTCCCCCCTATGCCTATGTGTAGAGGAAAAATATGAGCCTACACATGTGTCTTGGGATCCCATGGGAGGTTCCCCGAAAAGTTTCGAAATTTTTTGATAGTCAGAAGATGTCTTTCAAGATGGTCAACTGCCCAAACTCATGGTGGAAAATTCCTAGAAATTCCCTAAGTGGTGTGAAATTCCCACTAAAAATTAGTGTAGCTTCTTTTATGTTAATAAGCTACCTTGACAAGTTTCAAGACATTTCAATAGTCGAAAGTACTCGAACCTACCAAATTCCCCGACAATTAACAAAATTTAAAGTCCACAACAGAGTTGACCAGCAAAGTGGGAGCATACAGAACGGAATGGGGCCCAAGATAGGTCTTTTTTCACTCCTACACACCTACTTAGGAGCCTAGACTATTTACTTTTGCTAGAAAAGTCAACCTCCAAAAGTTGGGATTTTCCCTAGTTTTAGCATTAAGTTGGCACTAGGTTTCGTTGCGATTTCGAAGATAGAAGAGGGGGAGAGGGGATTTGTATGACTGAAAATGGCCTTTTGAAGCCAATGGCACAATCTGTTTGCGATTCGGAGTTAATTTTCAAAAGTTAGCTTAGTGGGTCAATATAGGATGAAAACCTTGAGTTGAGGATGAAAATCCAAGAAGATAAGGTTAACTTAGATGAATGAGAGGAGGTAGGTGCTTGGAAAAGAATATAAAAGGGTACCCCTTTTCTTCTCTCACCACCACCTTTTTGTGTAATTGAGTCCTTTGGGTCCAATTTATGTTGGAATTATGGCATTTTAGCCATAAGCCTTGCAACGGTGTTTTTTGGGCACTTTTGGCCATTGTTGTTGTTTTTCCAAGCTTGTGAGGTCATTGTGGGTCCCTTGCATCTTGAGTGTGTGTAGTACTAACCTTCCTAAGCTTGAGCTTGGAGTCTTTTTACCTTGTTGTGTTACTAATAATTGTGTACATTTACCTTATAGGGGCTCTTTTGTCAATCCCCTTGTCTTACCATTGAACTAACCCTAGAGCCACCCTCCATATGACTGGTGATGCCGCTTTGGAGGACCTCTAATTTGTGCATAGCATTGTACTAACCTTATGTAGTCAAGCCTTAGGTGTCAACGATTCTTTTCTTTTGCCCCCCAATACTAACATAGGTTACTTAGAGAGGTTTAAGGGAGTGTGAGAGTAGTGGGTTCCATTGTGACAATGAAGCTTTGAACCTCCTTAGGGCCAAAAGTCTTAGCGGTGTGTTAAAAGAAGGAACCACAACAAAGCTTTGGACCCCTCTAGGGCCAAAAGTCTTAGCGATGTATTAAAACCACCTCACGAGAGAACCGTGAGACCCCATGGTTCCTTTCCCCACAAGGTTTAGTTCCCAAAATGCATTGAGAACCAACTATGGTTTAGGCCCCCCAAAGTAAGAGATAGAAGTCAAGATGAGTGTGAAGAGTAGCTAGTAAAAAGTGGAGTAGGACCCTCACTTCTACAAACCTAGCCTACCATCCACTAACCATAAACATGGCTCTTCCAAGCTCCCTTGGGATTTCGCACAAATTCATCTGAAATTAGGCCACTCTAGCACCCTAGGCCAACCCCAGCATCCAGCACTCCAAGCCAAGGGAGTTCCATAATTAGAGAAGCAGAGAGGGGGTTCCATCATTAAAAGAATTGAAGAAAGGATCCCGTAATTAGAGAGGATCAAGGAAAAGGTTTAGTAATTAGAGGGTACATGGAAGGGGTTCAATAATTAGAGAGCTGGGGAGGGATTCCATAATTAAAAGAATTGAGGAGGGGGTCCCGTAATTAGAGAGGCATGGGGCGTTCCATAATTAGAGAGTATTGGGGAGAGAAGTTCAATAATCAAAGAGGGCTAAAGAGAGGGGTCCAGAAATCAAAGAAAGGTTGGGGCTCCAATAACTACAGCAGGGGAAATATAAACTGGTAAGTCTAGGGGTAAGAGAGACCCATAAGAGAATACCCTCGCACTAAAACAACTCGTGGGGCAGGGAATTGTGAGCGCCAAATTACCCACCCTTGGTAATTCACGAATACAACTAAGTTCTAGGTTTCGGCTAAGTGACTCCTACTTTTGGGTGTCTAAGCGTGGTCCACTGTGCCTTCCAAGAAATGAATCTTTTTACTAAGTGCGTAAGTGACCCCAAATTGCAAGATTGGCTTAAACTACTTCCAATGGTTTGGGCCGACTAGATGGAAAGCCTGCCAGATGATTTGGATGGAATCTACACCAGGGCAAAACTATCCTAGGAATCCTCTAGTTCATCTCGTGCCATTTTTAAAAATGTAAGACTCGATGCTATCCAACCCTCCTAGCCAAAGCTATGGGTGGATGAAGTTTGACCACTACTCGGTTCCTCAGACTTCATCCATCGATTACACCTAGTTCCCCAATTCAAATAGACCCGAAATTTTGAGGGATGGTTCACAAGAATTGATACTACCCAGATCTGGAGTTGGACCTTGATCAGGGATTTCTAATGAATTTTCATCCAAGCTTTATCCAAACTTCATCCATTCATTTCTCCTAACCTATAATTCGGAATTGACTTTTCTCTTCGGCCTTGGACCCTAATTGGGTGCCTCCTCCTAATTTATTTAATTCTCTATCAAATTCGGAGTTTAGCCACTCTTCATCCAAATTGACCCTAAACTTCATCTAGCAATAACTTTCTCAATTTTCAACCGATTTGGGCGTGCCTTAGGGTTTTGGAAAGCCACGGCCTCTTTCTTTAAGCTTATGTCCCTGTAAATGACCTGACCTACAGTCTTAAGGGTCTGACCTAGGGGTAGGCCTTGGTCCAAACCACTAGCTTCTAATTAGGGACTTAGGGAAAGGTTGGGTAGGTTTAATTCATACCTTGAAACCTGAGTCATCGATCACGCCCACTCAAAACTCTACCTCCTCCGCCATGAACTCCTGTGATGTGAGACAACGAACCACCATTCTAATCATAAAATAAATTGATATAAGGATTTAAGTGTTGATTTTTAGCCTACTTCTTTCATCCTTCTTCCTTTTCTTTCCTCCCACACTCTAAGGTGGCCCAACTACCCTTACCCCTACCTATTAAGCTAATCTAAAAGACGTGTTCTACCATTCCCCAAAGTTGAACTACTTCTTACGTCCCATATTTACATCTCACACTTAATCTTGTGGTGATTATCTACTTTTAATCCAAGGGCCTAAGTAAGTCTTGAGGATTTCGCCCTATCGTATCTACCTTCACCCTCCTCCTTCAAGTTGTCTTCCCCCTTGTCATTTCTCCTCATTCTTTCGGCCTTCCATCATCTTCGTTCCTTCCTTCTTTGCTTGTTTTTACTACCATGATGAGGTTTACAGAAGATGAAGAGTTGGATTCCCCACCCTGAGGGCTATGTTAGAGCGGTAGGGACCTTGAGTAGTGTCTCTTCTCTCTTCTTCTTGCCCTGGCGTACTGATTTTTCCTTCCCTCTTCCCCTTACTGCGACTACTAGACTCCCCTCTTCTACTCCTAATTCTTGATCCCCACTTCCTGGCCCTTAAGCCCCAAATTCCCCTCTTTGGCTTACTTTCAGACCCTCTCCCTAGCCCTAATTCTCACTCCTTTCCTTAATTTAGAATCCTCCTTCCTAAGATTTAATTTCAAACCCACTCTTTGACTTGATAACAAACCCCTTCTCCCTAGACTTAATTTCAGACCCACTCCCCGACTTAATAACAGACCCCCTCTCCCTGGACTTAATTTTGGAACACCTCTTTCGACTGGATTATGGACCCTCCCTTCCCTAGACTTAATTTCGGACCCACCCCCCATTGCTACTATACTTGCCCCCCGCTAGTTGTATCTAGACCCCACTGTCGTTGTACCCACCCCCGCTATCGGCAGTACCCGACTCCGGATGCCCCTATGCTTGGGTATTGGAGTTGGGGGTTCGGGGTCTAGGTGCCTAGGGTTGCTGAGGTACTGTAGGTTGTTGGGGTGATTGGGGTGTCCGACCCTTGTCTAATTCTTCGTACTAACTTCTAAAGCTTTGGAGAATAACGCCTAGGCTTGATACGTAGTGATCTAGGTTCATGGGTGTGAGGGCCCTTCTTCTACTCTTCTTTAGCTATCCTACATGTTTATCTTGACTTCTAATTCCTAGTTTTTTGGGAGCTAAACCTTGGCTTGTTCCCATACATTTTGGGAACTAAACTTTGTAGGGGAGAGGGCCACATGGTCTCTCAATGCCCCCCCGCAAGGTGGTTTTAATGCACCCCTAAGACTTTTTATTCCTAGAGGATTCAAAAATTTTGCCATTATTCCCTCTTTTAACACACCGCTAAGACTTTTCACCCCTAGAGGGTTCCAAGCTTCGCCATCTTTTCACTATCTCACACACTAAGAGGACTCTTTTACCCTATGGGGTTTAAAGCTTCGCTGTACGGTGGGACCCACTATCCTCACACCCTCATGTCTCTCAACAAAGAATAACACGTCTCTGTTAGAGATAAGAACAAAAGACAAGAAAAAGGCCTTGGACACTCAAAAGCTAGCGACACAGGTTAGTAAGATCAATGACTTGAATTAAAGGCCCCCAAAGCAACATCACCAGTCATATGGGGGGGTGCTCTAGGGTTAGTACATGACAAAACAAGGAGAGTGACCAAAAGGGTCTCTCAAGGGTAAGCACCGACAACCTCTAGCAACCTAGTAAGTTAACAAAAGCTTCCAAGTTCAATCTTGGAAGAGTTAGTACTATGCTCAATCATTAGAAAAGCCAAAGGCCACACAAAGACCTTGCAAGCTCCAAGAACGACAACAATGGTCAAAAGTGCCCAAAAAACACCGGTGCAAGGCTTGTGGCTAAATGCCACAATTTCCAACATAAATTGGACCCAACGGACCCAATTACACAAAAAAGGGGTGGTGAGAGAGGAGAAGGGGTGCCCTTCTATACTCTTTCTTGGGCACCCACCTCTCCTTGTTCATCTAAGTTAACCTTATCTTCTTAGATTTTCATCCAAAACTCAAGGCTTTCATCCTATATTGACCCACTAAGCTAACTTTTGGAGATTAACTTTGAATCACAAACAGATTGTGCCATTGGCTTCAGAAGGCCATATTTTGTTTTAGGAAATTTCCATCCCCCTTTTCTATCATCAAAATCACAAGGAAACCCAATGCCAACTTAACACCAAAACCAGGAAAAATCCCAACTTTGGGAGGTTGACTTTTCTAGCAAAAGTAACTAGCGTAGGCTCCTAAGTAGATGTGGGGGAGTGAGAAAAGACCTATCTTGCACCCCATTCTGCTTTCGTATGCTCCCGCTTTGCTAGTCAAACCTACCATGGACTTTTAATTTTGTTAATTGTCGGGGAATTTGGCAGGTTTGGGTACTTTTTACTATCAAAATATTGTGAAACTTGTTGAGGTATCTTAGTAACATAAAAGAAGCTACATTAATTTTTTAGTGAGAATTTAACGCCACTTGGAGAATTTCTAGGAATTTTCCACCACAGGTTTGGGTAGTTGACTGTCCGGAAAGACATCTTCTGACTATCAGAAAATTCGAAAACTTTTCGTGGAACCTCCCCATGGGATCCCACAATACATGTGTAGACTCACATTTTTACTCTACACATAGGCCTAGGGGGGACAAAATCCACCCCCTCGTTTAGTTATTGGTGGCCAAGGAATCTCCCACATCGGGAGGAATCTTGGCAAACCAATTTTGCCATTGGTTTCCAGACATGGCTTTAACCCCAAGTCACCCTCCTTGGACCTAAGATTCCTCCATAGTCCTGTCTTGGTATTTTTCACATCTGCAAATTCACAATTGGGGTTTCGCTATTTCGTCAATGAAATGGGGAAACTGAAACTTATCTCTAGGAATTGACTCCTATGCCTTACCAGCGTTTCCTCAGCCAATTCTAGCCTAGAGATGTCCTCTCCATTTGGGGTTTTCAATCTGATATGCCCATCACTCACAATTTGACCAATTTACCATAATTTGTTGGGTTCTAACCTATTTACAACTCGTGGTTGGGCCATTCTAGCTATAACATTCTAAAACTAGACCAAATACTATATTGGAATGTGACATTCCTATTTTGGTTGTACACTCTTTTTAGGGCTTTTTGTATGAAAAAGTGCATTTAAAATGACAAAATACGAAAAAAAAAAAAAAATAGAGTGACCCCTTGGTGACGAATTGGAGGCTCACAAGAATCCAACTCCTTGTCACCTATAAACCTCACCAAGGCAACAAAAGCAAGGAAAGAAGGAGGAGGTGAAGGCGGCGGAAGGCCGGAGGAATGATAGAGTGACAAAAAGGAGGGGCTATTTGGAGGGTAAATTTGGGAGGAGATAGAATAGGATAAGAATCCCCAAGTATCATTAGGGCCCTTAGATTAAAATTTGGTGATTTACACAAGATTAAGCATAAGACTTAGGACGTAAGATGTGGTTCAACTTCAGAGGATGGCATGACGCATCCTTAAGATTAGCCTCGTAGGTAGAACTAAGGGTAGTTGGGCCACCATAGTACGTAGAAGGAGTGGAGTGGAAAGAAAAGATGGGAGAAGGAAAGAAATAGGATGAAGCCCACAAATATATTCTTGTACCAAATTAATTTATGATTAGAATAGTAGTTCATTGTATGGTGGCAAGGGAGTTCATGGAGGAGGAGGGAGAGCTTCCGGTGGGTGTGATCAACGATTCAAGTTCCAAGGTATGAGTTAAACCTTTCCAAACCTTTCCTAGGTCCCTAATTAGGGATTAGTAGCTCTGGCCGAGGCCTACCCCTAGGTCAGACCCTTAGGACTATAGGTCAGGTAATTTCCTAGGATTTAAAGTCAAAGAGGAAGGTCGTAGCTTTCCAAAACCCTAAGGCATGCCCAAATCGGGTCAAAAACAAGGAAGTTATCACCAGATAAAGATTAGGGTCCAATTGGATGAAGAGTAGATAGACCTAGGGATTGACAGTGAATTAAAGAGATAAGGAAGGGGATATGCATTAGGGGCCAAGGCCGAAAAGAAAAGTTAATTCCAAATTGTAGGTTAGGAGAAATTAGTAGATGAAGTTTAGGTAAGGCTTGGATGATAATTTCATGGGAACCCCCAATTAGGGCCAAACTCCAGATCTAGGTAGGAGCAAGTCTTTCAGCTCATCCCTACAAATTTCGGATATTTTTGAATTGGGTAACTAAGTTCAATAGATGGATGAAGTTTGAGGACCCGAGTAGCAATCAAACTTCATCCATCCATAACTTTGGTTAGGAAGGTCGGATAGGGTCGAGTTTCATGTTTTTAGAAATGGAAAATGATGAACTAGAGTTTTCCTTGGTTAGTTCTTCTCTAACGTAGGTTCCACCCAAAACATACAACAGGCCATCCATTCTGTTGGCCAAAATACTAGATGTAGATTAGGAGAATCTTGCAATTTTGGATGTCACTTTAGGCACTTAGTAAAAAGGTCCATTTCTTGGAAGGTGCAATGGACCATGCTTAGACACCCAAAAGTAGGACTCACTTAGCTAAAACCCAAAACCTAATTGTGCTTGCAATTTACCAAGGGTGGGTAAATTGGCACTCACAATGGTCACTTACTAGTTTACATCAAAACCACTGATAGGGACTTATAGTGCGGGAAATGCTTAGGGAACAAAACCCAAAGAATTTCCTAATGGTAGTTTTTTAGTTTGGGGAAGGTCAATTAGTCTATTGTTTTGTTTCTAAGTTCACTTTTAACATAGGATACTCACTTAGTTTAATAATTAAAGAAATAGAGATTATTTTCATTAAATGGTTCAAGGAATGTATAATCAATTTCTAGCCTATTCTAGTATTTAGTCCAATTCCCATAGATTCAAACTTACAATATGACATCCCACTCCTATACTTGAATTCTAATGTCAATTTGTTTGGGTGTGTCAAATACTCATGGCTCCTTGTAGTGCTGTGAATTTTTGAATTTTGTGTCAATTTGATTTTTTAAGTGTAAATTGGGTTGTCAATTCGCCTCATTTCCATTAGTAAGTTCATTAGCAATGTAATTCTTTCATTAGAATTGAATGGGTGGATTTGTCGAGATTTGAAGAAAGGCGAATTGACAAAAATTTAAAAGTCAAATTGAATAGTTGTAGCTTTCTACGAAAAGTCATCTTCCCAATTTTGGGACTACAAGTCCAAAAGCCCATTTGATTTTTATTTAGTTGATACAGGTTGTATGACTCATATGCAACTTTGTTTTAAACTTGTGAATATATTTGAGCATTTGTAAAACCTGTAGAATTACTCCATTGTTCCCTTTGTTAGTTGAGTTTGTCTATTCGGCTGAGTGATTCAGCCTATGTTGTTGTAGTGGTGGACTGTGGAGTTGGAACCTAGTCGACTTGGAGAACTGTATCACTATGCAGTTGTCTAATTGATCTGTGGTAATTTGTGTGTATGTATTTCTAATTGTTGTTAAATATTTACACGGGTCTGTGTTTGGAATTACAGGCTAATTGTTTGTGCAATACAATTATATGGGTGTGTAAGTCGTGACAATCAAGTTGGCTGCAAGTGCGATATTGTCTATTTGCTTGAACAATTGAATTACTGTATGTGCGGTTGTGTGTTAATTTATTGTCCAAGTGGTTGTAAAAGGGATCATAGTGAAGTACTGCGACTACTAATGGTTGGTCCAATTGGCAACGCATTGTAGATGGACAAGCTAGATCAACGTCTAATGGAGTGAGATTACTAAAAATATGCATAGTATTGTTTGTCTAATTAACTATGAGTGACAACTTATAATGTGTAAAACGATTATTAAGTTGAGGAGTTTATCCAGTCGCATGAATTATTGCCTTAATTCTAGTGTAGTGGTCAATTAGACTAAATTATATTGTATACACTATAGATATTAATTTGTTAAATTGGCATGTAAGAACTTATTATATGTAGGCTTAAATTTGTAAGTTTGATAATATCTAGTTGACAAGAATAACAAATTGTTGAAAGGTTGAAATATATAAGTCAACTAGAGGTTCGGGTTGGAGTTTAAGCAAAGAGGAATGACTGTAGTCAATTCGGCTTGTGATAAATTGACCAGTGTTATGTTTTTTGATTCTATATGAGATGGTTTGGAAATTATTGGATGTTGTTTTAATATGGCAAAACATTGGATATCCAAAGAGGAAGGATTAAATAGTTTGTGAGATTGCACAGTAAAGTCTAATTGACAGAAAGTTGATTCAAAGATAAATTGACCTTAAAGGGAGAATGGAGCGAAATGGGCTGATGTGAAGAATTACTTAAGCCCCACAAAAGAACTAATTCCTCCCTTTGAAATTTATAATTGCACGGAATTAGGAGACCAAATTATTTTATAAAATAAAAATTGCAATTAAATTAATACAGTTTAGATAGATGAGAGAAAGAAAAGAAGATGAAATTTATATACAAATTAAATTCCATTTTATAAATATCTATACAATATTAACATTAAGTGGCTGAGAGCATGTATAAAGACAGATTGATGATCCCCTGACAAATTGACATGAGCCGTACACTAGATAGGACTGTGACGTCATCCATTGAGTCTATAATAAAGCATCGGGAATTTGGACTGTGAAAAATTGACATTGAAGTATTTCCTTGGGTTATTTCTTGAACCAAATCTAAGAATACATAGATAAATATCTAAAATACGAAAATGAGTGACCTTAGTCATGCAAACGTTAGACTTATTGACCTTTCATTAGGAATTACCCCCCTATAATATATTTCCCTAGGTTTTGTTGAGTAGGCAAAATCCACATTACACTCCTATTCTATCAAATGAATCATCCTACATATAATTTATATACATACTTACATTTGCGATTTTTTAATTACCTCTTCAATTTAATCCATTGTCAATTGATCCAGTCTCTAATTAATTAACCTAATTGTTACATATGCACTTACACAAAATCACAACTCCATAAGGGGTCATTGGAAGAAACACCGTCCATTTTCTATAGCGTTTTCTATAGTATTGTTTTTCTTTTCGGGAGTATTTTATAATTAGAAAAATAATTTTTTAAAATTGGAAAAAAATATTTTTAATATATTTACCTTTAAGAAGAAGGTACCCTAGGAAGGAAAACCGTAGAAAAATTCTCCAGGTAGGAGAACCAGAAAAGTGCCAATTTTCATGAAAATTGGCACTTTCGCATTTTAATTTGTAATAAATAGGAAAATAATTTTTCTTAAAAATTAAAAATTGGACATTTGAGAGGAGTTGATGAAGATGATATTTCAATAAAATAATGATATTAAAACCATCTTCAATATACAAAAATTGAGCGCAATGGGAGTCTTGTTTGCACTCATGTGGAGGACATAAAATAATATATTTTAAAATTTCCTTTGGTAGATACATGCTTTCCTACTATACAAATAGATCATGAAAGTTTCAACTCTAGACCATAAAATTTGGGGACTCCTAATGTAGTGAAAATCCCTAAACTACACTTTGTGACAAATTAACAAAATAACTTTTAAATATAAAATGATTTTTTTTAATTTCTAAAAAATAAGGGATCTGATTACCATCAAGTTAAACGTGTTCCGTAGAAATTTCATGTTCATTGGAATTGTACTTCAAATGTTATAGCAAATAACAAAAACATCACTCGCATTGTGACGAGAAATAGGACCGGTGTTTCTTGCAATGACCCTAAGGTCAATTTGTCTCGGTATGTAGAGTATGCAAAAGTTAATATTCATTTCTATTGAATTACGCTCTAGTCAATTAGTCTCAGGTTCTTTCTTTCTCTAACTCCATCCGCAATTAGCAAGTCATTTAGTCCATTTTACCACATATTAGACTATCACAGTTAGATATACTTCCTATTCAATCAATTAGACCAGTGACTTTAAACAGTGGCTAATGCTATGGGTTTTCTATTTTATTTGCACTAAATCTATAAACAATCTCTATTTGATCAATATTTGAGTATCAATGTCAAATTGTCAAGCACTTGGCTTCTATATAATCTAATTGTCAATTGGTGTGAGTGCCAATTTACCCACCCTTGGTAAATCGTGAGCACAATTAGGTTCTGGGTTTTGACTAAGTGAATCCTACTTTGGGATGTCTAAATGTGTTCCATTGTGCCTTCCAAGCAATGGGTCTTTTTTCTAAGTGCCTAATATGACCCAAACATGCAAGAATCTCTTACTCTCCATCCGATATCCTTGACAAAATGAATGGATGAGCCGTTGTGGTTTTTGGATGGAATTCACACCAAGGAGGAACTAACCTAAAAATCCTCTAGGGCATTCCTTTCCATTTTTAAAAACCTAAGACTCAACCCTATCTAACCTTCCTAATAAAAATTATGAGCAGATGAAGTTTGACTGCTACTCGGTTCCTCAAACTTCATCCATCAATTAGGTGTAGCTCCCTAATGCAAATTGATTCAAAATTTCTAGGAGTGGTTCATGAGGCCTAATCCCACTTAGATCTGGATTTTGGACCTAAATGAAAACTTTTATGGATTTCTCATCCAACCTTAGTTTGGACTTCATCCTTCATTTTCCTTTGAATTTTTTGTGGTTTTCCCTACCTAAGAAGGTCCTATAGGCTCTACATGACTTCTCCTATAAGCCTAGAGTCCTAAATCCCTTGCTCAACCTCTACTTCCTAGCCGTGTAATTGACTTCCTTCAACGTTCAAGGCGTGGGTTAGCCTTTGCCTACTTATTGTCTTGTAGTGAGTTTATATTTTTCCTTTGTAGCCTTCAATTTTCGTTCTCGAGATTGGTAAGACATTTGCTACTCAGGTAATCTCACTAAAAGTTCTTGATGGATGAAGTTCGACCACTAGTCATCGCTTAAAACTTCATCCACTAATTTCTCCTAACCTATAATTTAGAATAAAAATTTTCTTTCGCCCCTACACTCTAATTAATAGCCTCTTCCTAATCTCCTCAATTTGTTGTCAATTTCTATGTCTAACTATTTTTCATCCAAATTAAGCCCTAACCTTCATCCGGTGATAATTTCCTTGTTTTTGATCCAATTTGGGCGTGCCTTAGGGTTTTGGAAAGCTAGAGACCTCTTCTTTAGGTTAATATCCTAAGAAGCGACCTAACCTATAGCCCTAAGGGTTTGACTTAGGGGTGGGCGTCAACTAGAGTTACTAACTGCTAATTAGAGACATTGGAAGAGTTAGAGATGGGTTATCTCATACCTTGGAACTTGAATTGTTTATCATGCCCACCGAGAGCTCTCCCTCCTCCACCATGAATTCCCATGCTACAATACATCAAACCACTGTTCTAATCATAAAATAGTTTAACCCCTAAATGTTTTCAACTATGTTTTCACCAAAAACGCTCCAAAACTGTCATTTCTAGAACAAGTACCAAATTTTAGGAAAAAAACATTTTTGGAAACATGTAACCGTAGGATCTTGTACTAAACTTATTTGAGAAGATGTGGAAAAAATTTCAGAATTTTCCACCGTGTAGATTGTAAGATATTAGCGTTTGAATTAGCAAAAATCCTTTTTTTGGCCCTGTGAAAAAACGGGCAGCTGCACTTCACAAGGCCACATTTGTATGAAAAAAATTCCAAAATGGTGGTTACTCTTTGGATTAATTCTTCAAGGCAAGTTGGCTATGTGCTTGAAAAAATTCAAATCATTTGAAATTGTACAACATATAGGAAAAAGAAAGTAAGTACAAAGAAGTAGAGAATGATTCAAAATACTAAATTGTGAAGAATTTTGTTATGGAATTGAAAAATTCCAATCCCAATGGTTGTAATGTTTTAATAAACAATCCACACCCTATGATTTTATTTTTTTCAAAAAATATTGAAAATTGAGTGAAATAATGGACTTCAAAGTTTATTTTAGAGTAGAGAATCCAAAACTGCCCGCAAACTTAAACGCCTCATAACTTTCATCTCATAAATCAAAATGGAATGATTCAAAGCTTTCCATGTACATATAAATCTAGAAAACCAATTTCAAATTTTTATTTCTTAAAAAAGTGTTTTTTTAAGAAATTTTTGGGCTGCCCGAAGATCAATGAAAATTACATATCATGCAATAACTTTTTAACCATGAAGTCAAAAGTTATGAAAATTGTTGGGCCTTAAAGATACTCCTCGGGAACATGTTGTGTGAAAATTTCAAAGAAAAATAAGAAAAACTCCATTCGTAGTGAGCTGCCCAAAATCACTATGTTGCCAAAAAACGCAGTTTGGGCATTTAGGGGTTAATACAAAGGTTTACTCATTGACTTTGTCTTATTTCTTTCCCTCCCTCTTTTTTTCCTTCCACACTATTCGTCTTACATACTACAGTGGCCCAACTACCCTCATTTCTACCTACAAGGCTAACTAAAGACACATCAAGACATCCTACAACATTGAATTACTTTTTACGTCTTATGTCTTACATCTAATCTCGTGGTAATCCCTAAGTTTTCTATCCAAAGGTCATCATTGAGTAAGGGGATCTCCCTTTTTATTTTATCCACTCTCCCCCCTCCCTATCAAATGGTCTCTTCTTCCTTGTCACCCCATCATTTATTCTTCTCTTCCTTGGTGCATTTTATGGAGACGGGGAGTTGGTTTCTCCACTCTAAGGCCGGTCGTAGGGCAAATTTTAGTTTGGGTGGTTTCCCCCCTTCTCCCCTTGGGCTTTCCTTTCCCTCCTTGAACCCTTGGACCTTCTTTTCTTCTCCCCCCTTTGTATTGGTCCCCTTCCTTCTCTTTGGACTGGCTCCCTATTCCAAACCTGTAGCTGAACACCCCTTCCCTATAGACTGAACATCCCTTTCCCATAGCTAGACTTTCTTTCTCTGCCGTTGAATTCCCCTTCTCTGCAACTGGACTCCTAACCTCGCAAATTGAGTCCCTTTATCCTGCGACTAAACCTTCTAACCGTAGACTATATTCCCCGAACCCTGCAATTATATCTCCAACCTCGCAATTAGACTCCCACTGAGCCTTGGTAGACTGTAGCCCTTCCCCCTGGTCTCCTTGGTACATGCCATAGCATGGGTATTGTTGGGCCGGGGCTAGAGGTGGGCTACGACTATTGATCTCCCTTTCTATCTTCCCTTTTCCTTACCTACTACTAATCTTACGCTAGTCTTTGATAGATTTCGTGAAGAACAAGGGGAGGCACTTAGGGGTTGTAATGTAGCTAAACACAAGGGACAAAGTGGGCCGTTATGTCTCTTTCAAATTATCAATCCTACTTCTAATTTTTTGGGGCTAAACTTTGTTTTATTCCCAAAGCGTTTTGGGAACTAAATTTTGTATGAGAAAAACCACAGGAGCTCAAGGCTTGCCCGTAGAGGGTTTTTTAACACGTAACTAAGACCTTGGACCCTCGGGAGGTTCAAAGCTTCACCATGTTTCTCTCTTTTAACACACCACTAAGACTTTTGACCCTAAGGGGTTCAAAGCTTTGCTGTGTTTCTTTCTCTTAACACACCACTAAGACTTTTGATCCTAAGGGAGCTCAAAGCTTTGTCATGTTTCTCTCTTTTTATGCACTACTAAAACTTTTGACCCTAAAGGGGTTCAAAGCTTTGCCGTTACAACGAGACCTATCAACCCTCACACCCTCTTGGCTCTCTCTAGAGAACACCACGTTAGTATTAGGGGACAAAATAAATGACCCTTGACACCCAATGATTAACTATATGGAGTTAGTACAATACTACAATGATAGACTTTGAACTAAAGGTCCCCCAAAGAGGCATCGTTGGTCATATGGGGAGTTATTCTAGGGTTAGTACAATGGCAAGACGAGGAGGGGGACCAAAGAACCCTTTGAGAATATATGCAATCACGACCTCTAGTAACATGGTAAAATAAAACCTTCAAGCCTTAAGGGCTTGAGAGAATTAATAACACACAAACTCAAGGTGCAAGGGACCCACAATGACCTCACAAGCTTAGTAAAACAACATCATCCCAAACTGCCCAAAAAACACCATTGCAAAGTTTGTGGCTAAAATGCCACAATTCCAATATAAATTGAACCCAACAAACTCAGATACACCAAATGGGGGTGGTGAGAGAGGAGAAGGGATGCCCTTTTATACTCTTTCCTGGGCACCCCTCCTCTCATTCATCTAACTTAACCTTATCTTTCCGGATTTTCATCCTCATCCTCAAGGTTTTCATCCTATATTAGCCCGCTAAGCTAACTTTTGGAGATTAACTCTGAATCACAAACAAATTCCATCGATGGCTTCAAAAGGCCATTTTTAATCTGGTGCAATACCCCATCTCTTTTTCTATCTTCAAATTCTCAATGAAACCAAGCGTCAACTTAAGGCCAAAAGCCCAAAACTAGGTAAAAACCCAACTTTTGGAGTTTGACTTTTTTGGCAAAAGTGACTAGCCTAGGCTCTTAAATAGGTGTAGGGGAGTAAGAAAAGACCTATCTAGGTCCCCATTCCGCTTCCGTCTAATCCTTCTCCATTGGTCAACTACGCCGTGGATATTAATTTCCATTGGTTGTCGGGGAATCTTGTAGGTTTTGGTACTTCTGACTATCGGAATGTTGTAAAACTTGTTTGAGAAGATTATTAGCATAAAAGATGCTAATTTAATTTAATGAGATTTTGACACCACCTAGGTAATTTCTAGGAATTTTCCATTATTGGTTTGAGTAGTTGACTGTCTAGAAAGGCATCTTCTAACTATCAAAAAATTCCAAATTTTTTTGTGGAACCTCTTATGGAATCTCAAAACACATTTGTCGGCTCATATTCTTACTCTACACATTGGCCTAGAGGAAATAAAATCCACCCCCTTGTTTAATTGTCAATGATCAGGGAATCTTTCACACCAAAGGGAATCTAGCCGAATAGACTTCACAGTTGATTATCAGGAGTGGTTTTAACCCTAAGTCACCCTCCTTTGACCATATATTCTACCATAGTCCCACCTTGGTATGTTGGATACTTGCAAGCCAACAATTGAAGTTCCGCTATTTTGTCGATGAAATGGGGAAATTGAAACCTATCTCCGGGTGCAGACCTATATGCCTCACTAGAGTTCCCTCAACCAATATTATCCTAGAGATGTCCTTCCTATACAGGGTTTTGAGCCTAGTATGCCCATAACTCATAATCTACTAATTTACTACAATTAGTTGGGTTCTAACCTATTTACAACTCATAGTTGGGGTATTCTAGTTATAATATTTTAAATAAAGACCAAATACTACATTGGCATGTGACACACCTATTTTTGGTTCTACACTCTTTTTGGATTTTTTTGTATATAATACTACATTTAAAACAATAAAATACAAAAAAAATAGAAAAGAATGAATCCTTGGTGAATAATTGGGGGCTCACAATTGGCTAGTCTTATTCTAATACTAAATTTGTTAAGCATAGCTTAAACATTTTTTTTTGTCAATTGCACCATATGAATTGACTACTTGACATCTCAACTACCACAACAACCAGACAAGCAACCATGTACAACTAAGATAATTTGTCTTGTACTTCTCAAACCAACAATGCTAATATGTGAGCCCAAGAATGTAAGCTTGTGAGCATTGAGCCTATATTATAGGTACCTATAACATAATAATATAGATACCACATACTATAGAAGGTGCATTTATCATAAACACTTATAATATGGGTATTTGAAACATATATATCCTATAATCATAGACGGTGTTGTGACGTATTTCTACCTCTTCGGAAAAGTACGAGGCTTCTAGTTGTAATAGATGTTTGTGAAAAAGAAAAAAGAAATCCAATGAACAAAGAAACCCTAAAGACAATACCAAGTCCCACTCACAATAACTAATTACAATATGTATCCTATATATAACACTTGTTTTCGACAAAAATAAACTTACTATTGTTTAGCAAGTTCACTCTCACTTGCAACCCTCAATGGAACTTCAAAAAGAGACTTTGTTATTGCTTTAGCAAAGTCACTTTTACCCACAACCCTTAGTAGAACTCAAAATAAAAGAAAACTACTCTCACTAGAATACAGAAGTAAAAGTACAACGTCAATAATACAACCCTCAATGATAAATATATTCACCCTAGGAAAGATTCAAGATTCAAGATTCAATTAATGGAAGAAGCAAGCACTTTAAGTACCCGTAGAAGGAACTCAAAGCTACAAACAATATGGGACAAAATGCCCTATCTTACTAACAACTTAAATAGTCACCAATATTCAATTATCACCCAACAAGCCTAACTACCTTACTATTTGGAACCAACATAGAAGTAAAAAGATGTCTATCTCTTAGCTAGTAAACGGCCCACATCATGACAACGGTTTCTATGGTACATATACCTATAACATAGGTGTTTAGTATTATAGGCTCATGGGCTCACACTCCTATGCTCACATAATAGCAATTCTCCTTCTTAAATAAACAATCTCCTCATCTCTATATCAATTTTTCTATTTATCACATGAATATAAACTACATAATCACATCACTGGTTAATTCCTCAATTCAAAATTATCTTTTACAAACAATTAGACTATAACGACACCTATCACCACAAGGAACTCAATGCCAATCATTGGTTGAATTAACCATTTTGAAGCTTCAAATGACTAAAACATTTTTCATGAACTCACACAACCAAGAATCAACTTTTGACAAATTAACAAAGACTCAAATAGGAACAACGTGATAGTGCCAATCCCTGGCAATTGTTCAAATGTAACTAAGCCAATCATTGGCTTTTTAATCACATCAAAATTTGAAGATTATTTGTCGTCCACAATTTTCTTTCTTTACTTGGTTAATTTAATAAGCTTTCCCAACTTCCCTACCATGTAATTGACATTAATTATAACCAAATAAATTAACCTTAATTTGCCTTATAGACTCCATTGTCAAATTGACTTAAAATCCAATTTAAAAATAACACCAATCACTAGTAATTTTGGCTACTTACTCTCATAGTCAAATAGACAATGAATAAATTTTAACACCAATACATCCAATCAACAATTTAACTTATTCAAGTGCAATTCTCGACTAATTGACCCCAAAACAAAACTCTCATTTACAAATCTAGAACCACTTCCTTCACTATAGTATCGTCCATTTGGCATCAAAGTTGATAGATTAGAACAAGCTTAATTCAATTTCTATATAGCTTGATTAATAGATTGGAAACCAAAAAAAAGACATGCCAATCCGTAGCTTACTCAAAAAGTTATTATGCTCACAAGGTTTCAATCAACAATGCTCTCACAACAAGATGAATAGGCTATCAACTAAATGAAGAACAACACCAATCATTGGCTAATTGTCTTATATACTAAAAATCAGCCAATCTCTAGCAAACTAAATTACTTGAATCACACATAGAAGGACTAAGCTCATAGCTCAAAAAAATTAGACAAATACAAAAGAAAAATAATGAGACAATGTCAATCACTAGCAATTGCTCAACACGAGAAACTAAGCCAATCATTGGCTAATTTGAGAAATGAACTTACTCCTCAAGGACTCAACCGCTTAAGACATGACAAGACAATTCAACCAAACTCCTAGCTCTTAACAATTAGACAAACGAAAGAAGAACATAGAACAACCACCAATCTCAAGCTAAGTTGTTGAACATACAAAAGAATACCAATCACTGGCTTATCACTCAAACAAATAATACAAAAGCCAATCACTAGCTACACAATTGCATAGACGAATAGACAAATTTGCATTAATTCTTGAAGGAATGCACAAGTACATTAGACAAGGCAAGCAATTGATGCAAATGTTGATAGAGAAGGAGAAAAATCACAATCAATTAGTCATATACTTCTTGGCCATAATTAATTTACAGTTAACTACAATGTTTGTTTGTCCAATTGTTAGACCCCAAGTTAACCCTAATTCTTCTCTAGTTGTCTATTAGTCCTTTTCACATTTGCATGTCTATTTGACTCGGTTCTCATTCTAATTAGCTTTAAAGCTATCTTAACACGTCCATTACTCTTTTACTTTGAATATCTTCAAAATTAACCCAAAAAATATGTTTAAAGGACCTCACTCTCATTTTTGATGGGCCTTTAGGTCATAATATTATCATCCAACAAAGAAAGGTACTACTTAGTGGCAGTAGCTTTAGAGCTCCGCTTTGGTGTAAACCAACCTTCAAGTGACTTTGTAAAAGTAATGTAGTATGAATGTTTGATGGTTAACAGTTGATGATGCTCTTATGGTACTTCACTTTGATGCAAAGTTATAGGGGCCTAGGAGCTAACTAATTTTTTCAAGAATAAATTCATATTATGGTGCATTACATAACATTATTAATCAACATTTGGGGGGTCTCTTTTGTTCCCATAGAAAGCGAATTTTCTAATGTTATAACTTCTCAACTATACTATGATTCCTTGCTACTTCGTAGACAACCAATGACTCATTGTAGATCAAATTAAATTCACTCCTAATATAAGGATCCATGGAAGGATTATTAAATCTCCAAGGGTAAATGGTTTGGGATGGTTAATCCCTAAAGGTCCAAACAACATTCTTTGGCAACATGACACTTTTGGGTACCTCACTAAGAAAGAAATTATTCACTATACTTTTTGAATTTATTTGGATGTGGAGACAAAGAATACCTTGTCACTCCCTCAAAAAATTTACAATCGGATTTGCTCGTGCAAAGTTATGGGGGATAATGCCATTTTTTATTGACATGGACAACATGGGCAGGATTCTTTACACAAGAGAGAAATTTGCATCACAATGCCTACAAGTGCTTGAACAAGGCCTTAGATATGCTCTTGCCTCAAGTTTAGACTAGAGTACATTTTAAAACACTTTGTAAATTTGTCACAATGCATTATGAATTGGTGGCAATTAGAACTAACCAACCCATTAGTTCTAAAAAATTCGGCACTAAATTCAAAAAATAAATAAATTTGGCATCTATCTAACATAGCTTCAAAAGTCACTCATATTGTGTATAGAGAGATGAAAAGAGAAACTCTTTACAAAAGAGGTGTAGTATGCAGGTAAAACAAATCCATGTGGGATATGTAAATTAGAATTAGGGTGATTGCAAAAAACACTTTATGTTTTTGATCAAAATTGTAGTTTTTGGCTGTAGGACTGGCAATACTATGAAGACCTATCAAATTCTTGTGTCAACAATGCGCTTGTGAATCTGAACCATTGATTTTGTGCTATGTAGTACTATAGACTACTACGGAGTACTGTAGAAGTCACTCGCAACAAAAAATAGCAAAAAAAGGGTCTGTTGACTTTTTCATTTTTAGTAATTCTAAAAAATTCTAAAAATTTCCATAAAAAAAGTCATTTTTCTAGAGAAGATTGCACTCCCATTGCACCAAAAAATTCATGTAGGAAATTTTTTTTACCTCTTTGTAGTTTTCACACAAAGGAAGGTTACTTTGACCCTATGTGCGCAACCGACATGTTGCTATTTTCACAAAAACTCTTCATCAATCCTTAAAAAGGTAGTACACCTCCAACATATCCAATTTGTAGCTTCCAATTCGCATTTTTGGGTCGAAAATATTACTAACACCCCCCCCCCCCCCCCCTTTCCTAATGGCCAAAATAGACATCCAATCAAGGCAAGTTAAAAATAGTAAAATAATTTTGAAAAAATTAGGGAATGTTTGAAACTTCTGCATCTACCTTCCTTCCAAATTTCACGCCAAACAGACTGAGGATGTTGAAGTTATGAGTACAAAACCATTTGTCCAAGGGCAAAAAGACAAGAAATAAGACAAGTGTTTCTTGCAATCACCCATTAGTAGAAAGCTCAAATGCTTGTAGTTACATGAAAAGTAGGAATTGTGTTTGAAGTAGAATTTTAGACCTGGTATTGAGTCACTTTACGACATTCCATATCCTTTGAATACCACCATTCATCTTGTACATGAAGACTTTCCTCTACTCCATCAAATATAATTTTAGAAAATTTGGCATTACATTCAAAGGAATGAAAGTACTTGGCAATTGACTCATATATTTAATTCACAAGCGACTTATTGTGTGTGTGAAGGCATAAAAAGACAAGATATTTATACAAGGAGTAGTAGTAGGTAAAACAATCCATGTGAGATATGTAAATTAGGATTAGTAGAAGCTCAACCACTCATTGTTTAGTCAAACGAAGGAATTGTGTTTAAAGTAAAATTTCATACCTCATTTTTGCATAGTAGAATAACTTTTTACAAGAAACTTTGAACTAATAAAAGTTAGTAAATCAAGTTAAATTTCATCTCCAAAAATCCTTTTGTGATTTCGAGTCTCCAAAAAAAATTTATAGACAAATTTTAGAGAGTTTTTGGAAGAGACATTTTCTTTGACATTTTCTTTAACATTTTCAAACATCTTTTTTGAAATTTGTCCATAACTTTTGATTGAAGACTTGAAATCACAAATGGGTTTTGGGAGATAAAATTTATCTTGATTTCCCAACTTCTTTAGTTCAAATTTTTTTGAAAAAATTTAATTAATATGCCAAAATAAGGTCTAAAATTTTACTTTGAACACAAATTTCACTTTTCACTCAACTATAAGCAGTTGAACTCCTAATTATTTTAATTAACATATCCCACATGGATTGTTTTACCTTCTAGCACCCCTCTTGTATGAAGATCTTCCTTTCTTATATGAGACATAAAATAAGTGGCTTTTGAAGCGATGCAAAGTTATTGCCATATTTAATTAGGTTCTTTAAATCTAATTTTATTTTCTAAAACTAAATTTGATGGACTAGGGGTACATTTTGAAATTTTGAGGGGAATGTGGTCCATTGGCAATGCTTCATGATGAATTGGGTATGGCTAACTTTGATTCGGCCTCCTTCTATGCCAAGTTGAATATGCTAAGCTACCCTTTATTTCAGCTTGGCCATAGATTGATTAAGCTTGCCAAAGCTTGATATTTAGGGTGATTTTTTACCCTCATCTAGGCTACCTAAAACCTAAGACTTAATTGTTTACATTTTGAAAAGATTGTTGTATGTGCAAGCTATAGATTGTTGAAAAAAAGGGCTTGATATGAGAGTTTCTTGAAGCTAATTCCCTATTGGAGTTTTTTGATACATATTCCTCAATTTGAAATATTATGAAATTTCTTAAACATGTATTCAACTTCATCACAAAATAAAAACAAAAATTATTTAAGAAAAATGTGAAATTAACCTATGCAAAAGCCTCCCTAAATCAAAATTACCTAGAATTTGGATGCCTTCAAAAAACATTTTTTTCAACTTAGATCTTGTGGTAAAATGCAACAAGGTTTCATTTGTCATTTTCTAGGGGACTTTTGCCATAAAACAACCAATTTTGAATGTTTTTTGGTGATACATAGCCTTAAAGAATTTTAGGGATTAACCCCCAAGATTACTCATTAAAGGCCAAACTATTGTACAAGACCTCTCCTTTTTACACCAAATTCTAAAGATGAACATATGCACTTCTATGCTACATAGAAAGATTCTTGTCATCCATTAAACACATAGTGTATGTACATGGTCCTTTTAGGGTTAACCCTTAAAGGACAGACTAGTGACCATTAAAATCATCCCCTTTGAAACCATATGACATTATCTATTAAATAAAATAAAATTTAATACTCATGGGGAGTCAAACTATTGTAGAAGATCTCCCCTTTTTCCAACAAAATTCCAGTGATGAATAGTTGCACTTCTATCCTACTAGAAGGATTCTCTGCCATCCATCGGACACAAAACGTCCGTGTAGACGTTTATTAAGGGTTAACAATGTGGGACTTGAATGTCGCTTGATTGGATAGGGCTACCTCACTCGTCACTTGCGCGGCACAGGTTCCCGTGGGCATGTGATCAATCCCCCAATGGAAACCTTTCCTTTCTATTTGTGGAGTTTGTGTCTTTGTGACCGTCGGCACTCTATGGTACAGTAATCCCCCAGCAATTTTAACAGTGAAAACCGGCAAGGTCTACAAAGGGATTTGCGCTTGCCATGTCATGTACTGTCAAATGTTTCCATCGTGGGGGGCGTCAAATATACCTGGGAGTCGTTCCATGATTCGCAAAGATTCCTCAGATACTCCCATGTCACATTTTGTCATGTCGGCAGCGTCGTGTGGCTTTGAGGAGGTGGATCTAGAGAATCCAGGTGCAGTGACACAGGTCTCAAGATGCACCTTGGGGACCACTAGGTGTAATGATCGTACTTGATAGCTGCAATCTACTGTACTACAGCACTGTACTACTGCAAGAAAGAGGTCGATTGGCCACTGACGAGTATCGCAGAACATTGTTTACCAATCAGGCAGGGTCCCCTTTCGGATCCTTGAAAAGGTGACCCCTGAAATGAACGATATTGTCTTATACGATTTCTCAACCAACCCCAATCGGCCAATTCTTGAATTTACTGATACATCCCTCCCGGGTATCTAGCAAAGCATAATACCTTCGCAGCATGGGGAGGTCCATTACCTGGTAAAACAATATTATGCTCGGTCCAAGCTGCTGTTTCTCGAACTAGGATCCTCGGTCCACGTGAAGTTCAGGCATCCTCCCAAACAGATACTTCAGCGATTCTCTCGAGTCTGGACAGCTCCATATTAGAAAGGGTGGATAGTCTTTAACCTTGCATGAGCCGTAAAATCATTGAGAAAAGGCTACTCAATTTGGATGTGGTATCCTCTCGTGGAATTCGCAATCTAATTATGCTAAAAGCGGGCGCTCCAATTATGAGTCACTGGATCTGTGGAATCCGCATGATAGACAATAATGATTGAGGCTTTTCGACTGGCCACGTTGGCACGCCGCAGGCAGCGCAGGCTGATCCATGCAATTGGCAACTATATATAGGCGCAACCGCTCAGATCTTAACGAGTGTATGGCCTTGTTTACCATAGAAGCACCTAAACAGCATATTGTTGGGGACCCTCCAAAATCATGAAAAAATCCCAGTCCACGGTAACGCTTGCATCTCGACCTTGAGCGTCTAGAATGGGACTCTAGCCCCCCCGCCTTAGCCCCGTCCCCGAGTCTCCTCATTGGACGTCAGCGTTCCCGAAGTGCCTTCGCATTCTGGTTAGCCTCTTTTGCATCTTAAAATATTCCAGCTTATCAACCTCGAGAAGCTCGGCGACCCGGCGGCTGAATGCCACATGATAAATGCACAAAGGCACAAACCTTACACACCACCACTCGACAGCCGCACCCACCTTGGGTTACCAGTACTTGTTGGTACGTTAGTGCACAGACTTGAGAGACTGAGGGTCCGGCGATGTGGATTTGAGCTTCAATCCATGGGTGTTTGTTAATTAGCTGCTGCTGATCAAATGGAGTTAGCTTCGGAGCGTTTGTGAACTCTCCAGCGTTTCGCAACTCATCCATGCTGATACTCGGCAAAAGTGGGGTCTGAGTCTGATGAGAGAAACTGTCAGGACCCCTAGTGCCGGACCTGGCACCATCTGAGTTGTCCAAGTTGCGTTGCTATCAGAGACAGACCCATGCTACTAAGCATCGAGGCCCAAGTCACAAGCATCACAAGTCGACAAAACATGTGAAAAAATCTGAGCATATCAGTGCAGCACAGATTGTCTCCCTCGTATAGCAAAAGCGATTGTCTAGAAGGTATGACGTCCCTGATCATAAACATAATGTCAGTGAAGTTATAAAAGTTCTTCTGCACCTTAGATGTTCTTTGCAGATGAAGTTCAGAAGCTGGAGTCCCTCGCCTTGAACCTTTAATCCAGAATAACAGAAAGCGTCGTTAGAAAGAATTTCGGACTTAGAAGAGGCATATTTCATGTGTTCCCATTTTTTGCTCTAAGAGACATATTTTATACCGTTAGAAGCACATTTTCAAGAGCTTTCACTCTTATTTCACCCCCACCCCCACCGATTTGATAGAGAACTGCTCTTGTAATCGGAGTTCAAACTTTCAGTAGAGCGAACCCCGTCGTTTTTCATTCTGGAGCTCCGGACCTGTGTCGTTTCTCTCTGAAAACAATCTACTGTTAGTGTCCAAGTCAGCCCCACGATTTGTACTTTGTGACTCTTTTCACTCGGCCCACGTTTTCGGCCCACGTTTTGTAGCTATTTCAGGGGATGAAAAGCGACGGGGTTCGCAGTAGTTTCAGAGTCCATCGAGCTAGTGGATGTCACAAGTTGACCAACTCAGGAGTATCTAGGAAAGATGTTGAAGTGAACTTTATGGGAACACATGGGCTCTTCAAAGTCCAGAATTCCTTCTAATGTTGGAATTTTGAATGCCTAGCAGGCCAGTTGAAATGACAGAACAAAATGGGATTATCGTAGCCAGTCTGAACTCAAATCAGGGAGCAAGTTCGATCAGTTTGCTTACGTGGTAGTCGTTGGCAGTACCGATGGCAGTAATGGTAGTCTTTGGCAGTTCATCCACCAGGATCACTTCGCATGCTCCATTGCTGTTGGCTCTGTAGCCGAGATGAGGCCCTTCTACTCCTGTAGAGAAAAATGACAAGTGCGAGAAGAGGAAAGTATGAACTGACAACGGAGAGTGTAGAACGCGTGATAAGTACAACCAGAGAGAGGTGTTCAGTTTACACCATTTAAGTTATCTTCAATCGAACAAAAGGTTTGCTTGTCACCGTTTTAGTCACACCGCACCAACACTGCAACAGTGCCGTGAGACTCACGAGGCATTCTCATATACTATGCTAACAAAACCACTTCTATCCGACTTTTGTAGATCACCATCTTAATATTTGGGCGAAAATTGTTGTTGCAGTCCAAAAATGGAGGCGAAGGGCATTTTTCAGCCGCAACAAACTCTTGCGGACCTTATTCCTGTCATTGACCTCGCAGCACTGCAAGACAATCATACTGATGAATGGGAACGCAGGCGTATAATCACAGACATCGCAAAAGCTTGCAAAAATTGGGGTGCCTTCCAACTAGTCAATCATGGCATTCAACTAGATGT
Organism: Straminergon stramineum; assembly: GCA_963920665.1. Taxonomy (NCBI): domain Eukaryota; kingdom Viridiplantae; phylum Streptophyta; class Bryopsida; order Hypnales; family Calliergonaceae; genus Straminergon; species Straminergon stramineum. The sequence continues at coordinate 13,937,982 of OY987267.1, read as the reverse complement.
GATTGAGAAGGCAAGAGTTCAAGCACGTCAGGTGTTTGAATTACCGAACGAAACACGGTGGAAGGTTAAAAGGCCGCCAGGTAGCTTATCTGGATACGGCAATGGTGCTATCATCGCAGACGCAGTCAACAAGGAGATAGCATCCGAAGCTATTACCTTTGGGTACCCACAGTCTGAGGCAGCTGTGATTGCAATGAAGTTGTGGCCCCACGGCAATCCTGATTTCGGGTAAGTAGAAAGAAAAACTGTCATTCTAAGTTCCTCGGCACACGTCTGTCTAAGATTGTATAATGCATGAGTTAGTACCTTTAGTTCCCCAATCCAAATGCTCAGCTTGTACCTGTGTCAGCCAGTCAGGACGCTTCTCAGGCTCCAACTTTCTCAATCTACCAACAGTGGCCAAGTCTTATTCTTCTATAGACCGTCTGAAAATAATTGAATCTATAAGTCCAGCTAAAGACATAGAAACTTAAATGTGTTAGGTAGAAAATGCTGTAATAATGAAATAATTTCTCTTACTTGAAGTGATTGACCGAAACTTCGAAATAATGTTCGCTAACTCCGCACACTGCATGTAGCACCTTCGAACAAGATGCACATGAACTGACATTTGACAGTGTTTTGCCCAAAATAGGCTGAGCATAGACGAGTATAATGCGCACTCACATAAGCTGGCCTTGAAGATTATTGAACTCATGGTTGAAGGCCTGGAGCCTCGAGTAAACCTAGCACATTTTCAACCTTACTTGACAGAACAATTCGGAGTGCTGAGAATCAACAACTACCCTGCTAGCAACCATCCAGCACGCGACATCGGACTTCCACCGCACATAGATGATACCCTGCTCACCATTATCCATCAAGATTGTGACTCTGAAGGGCTTGAACTATTAAAGGATGGTCAGTGGGTGAGTGTGCCAGCACGAAGCGACGTTATGATTGTACTCATGGCTGCCGTTTGTCAGGTACATTCCAACAACTAGCTCCTGTCTCAAGTTAGATTCTCAAATTTTATCCTTGGATAGTTGGATGATAAAAACTTCCAATGAACACTGGAAGTAGACCCAAAACTTATCGCTTCCTTGTTGAAAGATATGTTCTCAGGATACCCTCAATGAAGCACAAGCCACGCAAAAATAAAAGAATTAAACTTGGGGAAAATGGAAGCCTATTCAATCTACATTTTCTTGCTTCATCCCTAGAGCTTGACAACTCATATACTTGAGACTCTGTGATTCACAGGTAATTACGAATGATACCTACAAAGCTGTTTCACATCGAGCAGTTTCCAATCGGAAGAGAGACCGGCTTTCCCTGGTGTATTCGGCATACCCCCCAACAAAGATCTCCATCACCGCTGCTCCTGAGTTTGTCAGCCTTGCACACCCTCTTTTGTATAAACCATTCACATGGTCCGAGTACCTGTCTGGTCAAGTTAGCCACATCCTCAACCCCATTGATGGCTTACAAAAAGAGAAAAGGGATGCGGATGCTCAAAACCAATATTCAAAATCTTCAGCAAATGAGAGTGAACCTCTCCATCTAGATCGAGGGATAAGGAGTGAAATCAGAAGTTACTGATTCGGGAGCATCATCAATTTCTTGACTAAAGGTATTACAGTGAGACGATTTGCAATTACAGTCTAGGTGGTAGATGATTGCCTAGGGAGCAACTACAATCTTCATAACATGGTAACTGTTCAGAGCTCCCTCACACTGGTTGTTACTTGAAAGAATTTCTCCAAAAGGACAGAGCCTCTTCGCTTGAACTTCCATTAAATAGACAGCCCTCGTGGAAATATCCTAGTACTGACTTAGCATAGGTGACTCACTTATGCAACGAAGGGAATAGAAAAAGCGCAAGACTGTTGCCGAAAGAGAGCTCGCTGCAAAGCACGGTAGTTGCTCCAAACAGTATAAATCACCTGCTAAGCTCTTTTTACGGCATACACATTCTGAAATATTAGTACTCGACACTATTCGGCTTGGGAATTGTGACTTCAACTATCACGTCCAAATAGTGACCTAAAAATTGGAAGGAAAAGAAAAGGCGATTGCCTTCTTCCTTTAAAAAGTAATCAAAATGAAAAAGCTACTAAAAAAAATACGCAAGCAATTCAATTTAGGGCATTCCCATGTAAGATCTTCTTTGCATCCGCCAATGACAACAAATCATAAGCCTTCTCACTACAGAACAGCCTGCGATCTCATCTCTGAGCACAATCAAATGAATAATAATGAGTACACATCATCAACGAGATCAGAAGCTGAGAAACAATTTCCATGCAAAAGTGCGATACCTGCCCCACCCAGTCAGAAAGTCACAGATAGAGGCTCTAAACCTGACAGTCTTGGCAAGAAGGTCTATGAAGTAGATATAGGTTTCATGTGGAACTGCTTGACGTGCACTCGGAACACGGTTGTAAGCGCCTTCAAAGAAAAACTGCTCTAGCTATACAGCATGCTGTATACACATATGATTGTGGGCTACGGGCGGTAGAAGCTCCAGTTCTGCAAAATCCGTCCACATCCACATCAGGTTTTAGCATAATAATGTCCAGAGGCAACCAGAAAGCAACACTACGACACTTACCATCTTCACAATGATGAGCTTTGACCCAAGCAACTATGACCAAAAGAGTACACTACATACTTAGTGTTTCAGGAACTATTGCAATATCAAGTAAAAAGCAAATAATCCACTATCAAAGTAGCAAGAACCTAATAATCTACTATCATTTCGCTCAAGTGATGATTCATGATACTTGAAACCTATCTGACAACCTGAAAAAGGAATATATGGTGAATTTCATTAAAATGGAAGTATTATTCCACCATTTCTGACATATTCCATGCCATTTTAATGGAATGCCCTGCAATTTCTAACATATTCTGCGCCATTTTACCGTAATACCGTCATTTTAATGAAATTCACTATATATGCATAATTTACCTGTATGAAATTCTGCAATTCTGTTCTGAACTAACAGCCGCAACAAGTTTAGACCTAACATGGGGTACTCTAGTTCAGATGGAGGAATCAGTTCCCTGTAATTCAACAAGACGACAAAATATGGCGAACTGATCAGAATGGAAACTTGAATAAACAAAAGCAGAATAAATAATCTCAAATTTCAGATGAATCTCAAATACATGAAGACTCCACCTAAATATGACAAAGTACTAAGACTAATTAATAGAATCCGGTAAATAATAAGGATCCATGCATGATGAGAAAAGTCCAATCTAGATTAAACAGATTTTGAAGATGAGAATGTCGAAACCAAGATTGACACCACGTGAAAAAGGATTGAATACATCAAGGCAAGCTAAGACCTCTTGCTAGAAAATAAAAGAGAATCTAAGCGATCACTCTACTATGAGCAGATTCATAAGTTGAGGGTCAACCTAGTATTAGTGTAATACGACTTGAGCTGAAGGAAGTGGAGCTCGAAAGCATCTTGATTTCTCAATCTGAAGAATTAAGATCTATTCCGAATCAAAATCAACCTGCACTCAAAAGAGCTTTTCCAAGAACCAATCGAACGCCAACTAACGCAATTTCATTAAAATGGCGGTTCTACAGTAAAATGGCACAAAACATGTTAGGAATTGCACGACATTCCATTAAAATGGCGGAATAATAGCGCCATTTTAATGAAATTGCCTATGATTGGACACGGCGAATGCTGGTAAGAGAAGTGCAACGGACATCGCAAGCAGGAGGAATACATACTTGCGAGGAGGAGTTCTTGCATAGCAGTTGGATACGATTAAAACAGAGGTGGAAGACCAGGCAACTCCGTCAGAGACATTTAACCTAATTAACTTTTTTAGTCCAATCGATTCTCGGAATTCTTTGTACACCACTCACATGTCCGCAAGTATTATCGTTCCCCCTTCACGTCGCACCTCGAAACCCTGACGTACACAACCAAGAACCTACACACCACTCTAGAACTTTGAATTTCAAAGAGATTCTGTAATATCTGAATATACCGTCAACTGTGAAAGGATGCTGTCGCTCGAATCCGGATCCAATTATCCTCGTATCGTACGCAGTCTTAAACTTCTGAAATAACCGCAGACCTTGCCTCCACTAGAGAACACCAAAAAAACTCAACGATGGTATCAGAAGACAGGTGAAAGAGGGCACACTCAAGAAAATTACGACATCACGCAGCTGTCGCTCGATTGCAGCAACAAAACACCAGTGAAAGAACAATCCATCGCGAAGATCAGCTCGAAGGGAATCTTTTTTGGACTTTTGCACCTTCTTGCATTTGGGGACTTCAGCACATCTTTGAACTAAAAAATCATCAGTTTTCAAATTTTGAAGATTAAAGAATGAATGAAGAGCTAGTAGGACAAACATTCATTTGGCTTGCCGGTGATATGCACACTAGTCATCATCAAAAATATGGATGTTGTTTTTTCCTTGCAATTCAATTTCCTTCGATTTATGCTAGGAAAGAAAGAAATGAAAGAATATAGATGTCAAAGCAATTAGGATTAAAATTTTGGCCAAGGCTTGGTTTGCACCAAAAATGATGGGGTCATAAAATTGAAAAGTCTCCCACTCCAAGCTTCCTCTTTTGCCATTCAAAGCCTCTCTCTTGGAGATCATGACCTTTGAATTAGTGTAAATCACTAAAAGGGCATGAAATGGGACTTAAATTTTTTTTAATATTAAAAAATAATACTTTTCAATTAAAAAAACAAAATTTCAATCAAACTCACTTCAAGGAGGTGGGTCTAAGTATAATTCCGGGTGTTCAAAATTTGAGGACTTGGAATGCACTCCACTTCATTTGGCCTTCTTGGAGACCCATATCCCCTCATTTCATGACTTAAAACCATTTTCTAATGACTCCGTGATTTCAACCAATCAAAACCTTCAAAAATTTGACCCCTTCACCTTTGGATTTGGTGTAAACCATGCCTAAATTTATGTCACAATTTGTTGAATCACCTTACCAACACACTTCCACACTCATGCGTTCCTTGTCTCTTGCCAATTTGATAATATTGTAGCCACAAGTAAATCATTTGGTCACCAATGGTCCAAGTATCCAAACCATTGAACTAATATAGATACGGCATGCAATAAAGTCTATATGTATTAATGTGTTAAATGTTAATACATCAATAGGGACGTTTTGTGTCTGATAGATGACAAGGAATTCTCCTACATAGGATAGAAGTGCAACTATTCATCTTCGGAATTAGGGGGTGGAAAGGGGAGATCTTCTACAATAGTTTGACCTTCAATCGATATTTTGGGTTGTTTTAAAGTAGATGATGTCAAACAGTTCTAAAAGCCATGATTTTCACAATCACCAATCTATCCTTGAAGGGTAAAACACAATTGCAATTAAATTGCTCTAATAAGAATCTAAATTTGATTATTTAATAAATTAATTTTTTAGATCTTCTATATAGGCCGTCAAAAGGGATTTTTAGATTTCCATTGTATACATATTTTGGACAATGTATGTATAAACTCTGAATTTTCAAAGAGCTAAAAATAGGTGTCCCAAAATCAATTCTAGACTCTCATCTTCAAAAAAGAGAATCTAAGTAAAAATCTAAATGGAAAAATTTGACAAACATGTTGCATTAGGTGCAATTCTCTTGCCTATGTTTTTAAGGTATTAGCCTTGTATAGGTATTGTATACATCCTACAATTTTTTTGTAATATCAATGTTAATCTTGAAAGGACTAAGGTACATTTGGACACAAATTGTATAAAGCTAATACTTTTTAGGGTAGTGGGAAAAAATAAAAAAAGAGTGTTTTTTTTCAAAATTCAATCACACAAATTTGTACTAGACTTCTATTGGAATGTGTGGAAAAATTTCAAAAACTTTGACTATACGGATTGAAAGATTATAATGTTTGAAGTTAAAAGAAAAAGTTTTTTCCAACCTTGTCTGACATGACCAAGAGACTTCTTCTAGAGTGAGATTTTTACATGAGGGTTACTAGCACGTGAGCCTTAGATTTTAGACCTATGAGCTTAGAAGCTAGGCTCCTATGTTAGTAGGCACCTTTTATGATTATAGGATATCTAAGTTATAGATGCCTAAGCTATAAACACCTTCCATAGTTATAGGATACCTATATTATAGGTACGTATGTTATGGGCACCTTCAATAGTTGTAGAGTATATAAATGAAACCACACACTTCTATCTAATTTGATATTTGTATTTTCACAACCTAATATATGTAGTAAAGTTGCTAATCATCACACAACTAAAATTCAAATCCTTCTCCACATAAATAAAGAAACTTGCATGTTTTGAAATTTGGTGTGATCATTAAATGTCATGTTAAGATTCACCTTCAAAAAGTAGAATGCAAAAAGATTTCTTCACATAAATTTATTCCAATGTAAAGACAATGAAGCTAAAATCTAGTTAAAAATTCCTTGCAACCCTTTATTGTATAGTGTGCAATCATTAAGCAATGATACAAAATTTTATTCCCATGACAATTGAATTGGTAGTTGCATCGTGCGATTAGTGTACAATAAATGGTAATGGTTGTTGTGTGATTTTTAGATGTGTGTGGTAAATGGCAAGTTTATTCTACTAAAAACTTTAAAAGACAACCCCCAAATCATGGTCTCTAAGAGATCCCTCTATATCTATTAAATGATTGTCAATAACACTCTAAAATTGATATTGATATGAATAATTCAATTGCCAACTGAAGTGAATGAACTGATTGTTTTATTAATGAATGATCCTATTTTGAGAGAAATTGTCTTCATAGATTTGTTACACGGTTTATTTCAATTAAATCACGAAATAATCAAAATTATTGATTTCAATTCTTTGATTGATTGTTTTGAAATTGAATCATTAACCCCTAAGTGCTCAAACAATGATAAATCAGATAATTAAATTAAAAACTCACAATAAAAAATTGTAAGTCCTTCGAATATTTTAAACTTTAAATGTCTATACATATAACCGATTCATTCAAAGCATTCTTTCTTCCTTCCATTGCTACATTGCACATTTCTTCTTGAATCTTTCTCAATCCATATAATAATAGGATGAAGTGCAATTTTAAAAAATTCCTCATCCACCCAAAGTATGGTTGAGCAATAAAATCATTGAGCATTTTTATCCTTTGTCAATAAATTGAATGAATATATTTAAATTAATTAGGAGTGAAATGAATTGTGGAAACTAATTGCACAAAGAATTTGAAAACAATTCATTGTAAACTACCTTTAGCAACAAAAAAATATCCATACCTTTTAAGTTTAACTACATGTTCTGTTTGTTACGTTGAAATCTCCCAAACAGTGCAAGTCCCCCTGTCGTATTCTTCATAGCGGTAGGAAAGCTCTTGGTGAGGAGGGGTGCATAGGCTTTGTTTCGTGGCGTTCTGACTCACAGTGGGAAAGTTATTGAATTTCGAAGTTTTTATGAGTTAAAAAAAATAGAAAATTTTAAAAAATAGAAAATTAGTTTCACTTTTATTTGACTGTGGCAACGGCACAGGGCACACTACTGTACTGTAGTTGAATTTTAAAAATCAAAAGCGAGAGGCACGGATACCGACGTGGGTGTCCAACAGTCATACAGGAGCCATCATTGTGTCAATCACGGACGGAGACCCTTGGATGGTCCGAGTATCGGCGGCAGGGGAGGAGCCTCTGAGGATCCGACTTCGTTCCCGACTTCGTTCCCGACTTCGTTCCCGACTTCGTTCCCGACTTGTTCCCGACTTGTTCCCGGAGAGGAGGACGGTTAAGATCGTTCGTACGGATCTGACGGCCTCCAGGTTTCCAGCGCTACCCGAGGTGAGGCAACTCGACGCCGGGGAGTGACGAGGTAGCTGCCGGCCTAACGGCCTGGCCACTGGCACCAGCTACGCCTCCACGCCTCCGCATCTGGCCGCGCTGGAGGCGTGCAGTGGAGATGCTCTATAATATTGTTCTTGCAAATCTGTGGCTGGAATGCGTGGGTTGGTGGAGTTGCGGCCTCTTCTTCGTAAGATTGTTGCAGATTCCTGTGGTTGTGGAGTGCTTGTGGAATTAGGGTTTGGATTAGGTCGATTGATGTAGGAAGTCGACGTTCAGCCTTGGGATGCATCCAATGCCTTCAACATTGACTATCATTTTTTCCGGACCATTGTTCCGTTTCCTGCTTTCATGCTCCTCTTAATTGGATGCAGCTTTCAGCTTTGGGAGTCTGCGTTTCGGTTCATCTTGCAAAATGTTCGTCTTTTGAGATTGGGGATTGGGGTTTCGTTAGACGTGCGCAGATTTTCTCATGCTAATGTAGTTGATGTCTAATCTACCACAAAGACATACCAGTGCTGTGTGGGGATACTAGTTTTGCATGATTGTTATCTTTGTATCATATGATTTACATGGGATTGTAAAGTTTCCGCTATTGTAGTTGTGAAGATTCCATTACTGACAATAGTCACAACCATGTACACGGAAAGTACTTACGCCATAGATAACCTTCTTCGGGGGCAATTTGTTTGAGTGTATTTGCACCTGCTCACCAACAAAAATGTGCCCAAACTATTCTGTTTCCTGTTTCCTTTCCCTGGTTTTGCAGAACAGGGAGTGCCTAATACTGGCCTTGCCCGAAAGCAGAGTTCGTTTCGCACCCCAGGTCCACATGGGAAGTTTCTTTTAGTTTTTTCATAGCTGCTGTTTGCACATTCACATAACTTTGTTTACCAATGAGGTAGGGATTCCGTTTGCATCCTTGAAAAGGAGACCCTAAGAATCTTGGATGCAATTCACTAACAGGATCATGGCCGGTACCCAAACCCAAAGCAACAGTATTTCTGTTAACAGGAGACTTGACTAACTTCCCCTTTTCTTGCACTTTGGTCGAATATTCAACAACTCGTTGACCCTTGAAATAGCTTCTCAATCCCTGAATCCACATGGTGGCATTTGTTGTTTGTAAACAGTATACGCAGATTCTCCTTATGTTGCTGACACTACTGCTCTCCTTTGCCTCGGTAAGTTTCGCCAAATTCTTGGAATAGACAACATCAGGTTTGAAATGTAAATCTGGCACTAAATTAATTTGCAGAATTTGTTGCCATTTTCATCGTGTTCACACAATAGAATCTGATTCATCGTTTATCATCATCCAATATCTAATAGTGCAGAACTGCAGATGATCTGGTTTATTCCGAAGTGGTGGAAGAATGAAGGTTGATCAACTTTTTGCCAGTAGAAAGGGGTTTCAGAAGCTTCAAATTGCCAGACTTTGAAAGCATATGATGCCTAACTTTGCAAAACTTGTAAACAATCTCAATGTCGAATGGGGGGATGAAAGTGGAAGTTGAAATTGAGGTTGATAAAGAATGATTTCAAAAATTTAGATAATGTTGACACATAGTTTGGGGAATTACTAAAGTTCTAATATCATCTAGAAGTTCAACAATAGTTTCTCCAATGTTCACAATTGTTATGTGGCATCACTTTGTTTGTTATGATCCATGAAAAGGAATTGATAAATTCAATTAAGAAAAAAAAGTATCCGATCTACTACATGAACTAATGTAGGATGATCTATTGTCCATTTTTTGGTGCTTCAATATTTTTTCTACAAAAAAATGGCAGATTAGGGAATATTTCACAAATTTTTCCAGGAAATTCATTTTTGAGATTAAAAAATACAAATAAGCAGGTCTTTGAAGCAAAAACATATAGCTTTCCATTGGTGTTCTTAGGGGTGGACTATTCTCATCCATTTGGATGCTAATGTGTCTCTCTTGACCACTAAATGATTGAAAGTGTTTTCTAAGAGAATTTGTCAAAAATTGCCAATTTTTGGTGCATTGACCAAACTTGAAATTGAATTTTTTCTTAGAACTTCAACTATTTGAAAGTGTAGTGGACCATTATGATAAATGTGGAAAAAATTGATTATGTTTGACTACAAGGAGTACAAAATTCTTTATATGGTTGCAATAGCAATTTAATAGCTTACGTCAAGATTGTGGAGTAATAAATGAGCATTTTGCCATGTATAGAAAATGCAAAGTGATGTCCAATGAATTCAATAAATTGTAACTTTCTAATTCAATTATTACCCGTCCAACCTTAATTCTATAATAAATTGTCATAATGTTATAAAATTTTGACTACATTTAGATGCAACATGGTAAAATTTAGTTAAAAATTGGATGACAATTATATCGTTGGTAATTTTTGGATTTGTCTATATCACTACAAAACAAGAACCACCTACTTTAAGGTGCATTCATACAAAGAGGACATACCTTAATTTTAAAAGGGATAACATTACCATGGTGAAGGATTGATACTGAAAGGGAATTGTGTTGACCTTTCAATCATAATCATGTTCTTTTGTCCTTCTCAAAAGACAAATTGTGAGGATGTGATCACTTGTCCCTCACATGATGTGATTGTTGACTTTTGCCTTGGACACTATTGTTGATGTTATATGATGTATGATATAATGACATGCTGACACTCCTAAAAGTCTTGGATGAGCTATTGAGTCCAATGGCATTACTTGTGAGTCTATGTATTGGGACCATTGATAATCTCCAATATGCGAAGGTAAACCTATTGGAGTCAAAGTGGGTAGTTTTTTTTTGCATCTTCTTTATATTTGTTCATTTTAGGCCCGGTCCTTGTTAACATTTAGACTACATATGAACACAAATCTTCTTGCCAAAAAACTACAATTTATGTACATGGATTTTGACTTCAAAGTATTCAAGTATTCATCAAGTGGCATATTATACTTTTGTCGCCAATTGTCTCTTGCTTGTTCAATATGTGGTAGTTTGCCCACAATAAAAACATTAGTTCTTTTAGTTAGAGTTAGGAAAATAAAGGTTATTGTAGTTTGCTAATAAATTCTACACTCACTTATTGAATCATTGTGTTTTCTTAGAAAAACACAATTAGACAATTACCAAACTTTGAATATTCTATAAAATTCTCTTTTCTACTTTAGAAGATTTTATATATTGAAATAACAATTTTCCTAATTTTCTTAAGATTTTAGTGTTGATTATTATTCTGGAATACTTTTACTCCGACTCCGGTATCAAACTACAGTTAGAATTCAGGAACTCGGACCTTGAACCCTAAAATTACCGCACAACAGGTGGTTGATACCGTCCCTCGTCGGTGTGAACGCGGCGGATGCAACCTGACACCCTCCGTGAGGTTTCCAAGGTTCGGCGACCTGGTCACGGACGACCCAGGTTGCGCCAGTCATTTCCGTTATACAAAGTAGCCCCTTCCCTAGAAATCGGGTACAATATTTGTTGACAGATTCCCTTGCTGCGAAGCCAGTGCGAATCCTGCCCCCTTTTTCTTTTGGACGGGAAAAGAAAAGAAAAGAAAAAGCAGTTTTGAACTGTTCCGGCGAGCCTCTGCGAAAGCGCCAAATGGATTCCTTGGCCCTCTACTTCTTCGTTTGTTGTTTCGAGTTGGGGTTTGCAGACTAGTCGCGGTTCAGTTTCGCGTATGCTGACTATTCGTCGTCGTGCTCCGTCGCCTTCCACCGTCCTTCGAGTCTGACCGCCGCCACGCACCGTCCGTCTCGCCAGCAGCAGCGATCTTCTGGTGCTTGTGGTTTTAATCGGTGCTTTTTGGTGCTTGCTTTGGAGTGTTTTTTTGTTTCGTGCGGCAATCGCTAGCTACTTTTGTCCGAGTTGCGCTTAACTTCATCGTTGGTGCGGTATTTTGTTCGCGCGACAGGTTAGTCTTCTATTCTTTTGCACGTTTCTGTGAAGGTGCCAGGGTTTGGAGTTTTGTAAGGATATTTGTAGATTGAGCAGGTGAAGTTGCGAGAAGTGATATGATGTTTGTTTTTGGTGTTGCCGACTCAAGACGACTTACTTTTGCATGCGCTTCGTGTTGTAGTCTTTTTTTTGGTGGTGGTGGTGGTGGTGGGTGAGTTCTTGGTTGGTGACTGTGAATATATTCTGGTTATTTCTGTCTTTCCTTGGTTTTTAGGTTTCTTGTTGCGTTCTCGGGTTCTACTTCTTTGTTGTGTTTGAGCTCCGTGTTTAGTTTTGGCTGGCTGATGGTGGCGTTCCGAAGGGATTTTATTGCTTGTGGAGCGGCATCACGTTTGCTTCTGATTGTAGAGCGTACGCTGTAATCCTTTCAATTTGGCCGTATTTCTCGCGATTTCTTAAATTCGTGTCTATTTCTGCGCAGCTTACATCAACTTGTGATACAATTCACGTTTTAAGTGTGGAAGTGATTGCGAGACCAAGTCGTCATCAGGAAACCCTGATATTAAAAGGAGTCTACGCACTATAAATTGTGAAATTCTTTGAAAGCTAACTTTGGTCGTAACGAGGGTTGTAGCGGAGTTTGTTGATTGCTTGAGTGATTGACGCACATGAGCGATGGAGTCACCCATGGTTGTTGACGTAAGCATATTAGATCCTGAATTGTTAAACCTACCGCAAGACCTACCGTCGCCTTCTGGCAAACCAGCTGCTCCAATTCTTGACGACCTCTTCACACAATGGCTTTCTCTTCCCGACACTCAGCGTGTGGTAAGTAATGCACTGTGCACGTGTTTACTTCCCTAATCTGATTCAGCTTATTGGCCTGCCGAGTTTTGTTTTTGTTCTTATCGTTGATTCTTATGGTTCTCTATCACCTGCTTCAGCCTCTTGAGTCCGCGGTTTGCTGAATTTTCATTTTACTGAAAGTGCCTGTCGGTGGGTGTATATTGATTTTGCCACTGCTCTGGTGTAGGTTGCTAGTGCAGTGCAGTCATGCTTATTCATAAATTACATTTTGCTGGTCTATGTTCACCCTGATCGTCAGTCGGACACTTCACTTGCAGTTCTCATAGCCATAAGATTTACGTACACACTACATATTGTGCACGTAGCTCATCACCTGAACCTTAAGTGGAATTCAAGAGAAAATTATCACATTGATGCAGGACTTTTTGCAGTCGGTTGTCAAAACCAACTTCTTTAGGTTCAGCTATGTGACCATGTGCAGACGGTTTTTGTAGGAACTAGTGGTTGACCGAATGGATTTAATCAACTCTATGTACGATTAATTCACGATAACTTAGGATTAGAATTATAGTCTAACTATCTGATCTATGACTATCTCTATGAGTTTAAGGCATTTCATGGTGCAGATCAACGCAGGCTCTGTCTTTTAGTAAAAGTTGAAAGGAAATTCGTGAATCCTGTTTTGTGTGTCGTTATTGCTTGCCTATTTATTGTAGTAGCTTGAGCCGTGCCAGCCACCGGCCCGAAAGTCGTTGAAATATCATTCCCTACATAAATAGTGTTCGAATAAAATTAGGATATCAAAGTAGAACCGGAGTAAAGGCAAGGGAATCACCTTTTTGATCAAATAGAATTGAAGGTAATCATAATTTTATTAAAACAGTTAAATTCTAATTTTGGGCGGCAGAGAGCGACAATAACACACAGAGAGACGGGAAGAGACCCACCGACGATTATTCTTTCCCCACTTCTAATATGTATTTCTTGTTGTAAGCAGGTGATGGCATTGCTTCAAGAAGCTCATGAAGAATCATCGCCAGGAAATCAAGGCAGTCCTACTTTATCAATAAACCCTACGATATTTAAGGAGGGTTCTACTCCACCATTATCTCCTCGAAGCTCCCAACTCTCACCGAGGTCCCAAAGGCGTTTCAGTGGACACTCCATCTCTGGTTCCCCCTTAAGTAAATCCAGTGATCCTATTCGAGAAGTGATTCCTCAGGTATCTCACAGGTTGGCCATCGATACTGACATACAACCTTCTTGAACGAGAAGAAGTTGATTGTATGGTTCGGGTCGTGTGGTGCTGAGCCTTTATTCGTATTTCTGGACCACTGGAAGGTCTCTGAATGCGAAGAGTAAAACTTTTAAATTTTTAAATTAATATATTGTTCTGCTTGTAAGGCCCAATGTTCAGGAATTCACACTGCTTTTAATTATGTTTTGTTACCTACGATGGAGACTATGCCTAATACCGTATAGACCTGATGTAGCACTTGATTGGCAGAATGTGTATTCTAACTTCTAATTAGTCTTTCTGGATGGTGGGTCAATTTTTTCTTGCAGTTCTATTTTCCGACAGGACTTCCTGCCTCAAAAGAAGTGTACGCGGAATGTCTGAACATTGTAAACCAGATATTTTCTGGTCATTCCGATGGTTTACCACTTTCAGGTTTGTTATCAACCGTAGAAATGAAACTAAGCAACTGCTAAATTACCTTTTCAGACATTGTTTTTTTCAGCACATTATCTTGTTATAAATTATGCTGTATACTTTTGGCACTCACATCTTTTTAGTTAGTGTAAAAGTTTTGGTTGAGGACGTTGCTCTTATGCATCATTTGTTTGTATCTCCAGCATTCATGCCAGTAACGAAGGAGATTTGCAAGTTGCCATCCTTCTTCTCAAGCATATTATTCAAAAAGCTTGACGTCAACAATACTGGACTGGTCACCAAGTTAGTATTCGCAAATCCTTCAAAACTTTTAAGACATTGTTTTAACCATAGCAAATCTAATCTTACAAGGACATTTAAACCGGTAGTCAACTTGTAAATTCTCTTTTGGTTTATGGCTGGTACATACATGGTTGGATGAATGATTGGGCTGGTTTGGCCACGATATTGTAGGGTTTTCTGACTGCCAGCCAACGTGCTGAACAAGCTGTATTCGTTTATTCCTTCGTTGAGTTTTCTATAACCTTCTAGCTATTTAGCTGCACGTTTTTTATTCTGATATTTTGGAGTGCGCTAAAGGAGATAGCCGTGTCCCTTTGCGTGCAACGTGAATGCGAAAATTAGTGAGGTTGACAATTTTACGTCCACTTGTATTGCAGGGAGAGATTAATAGAATATTGGCTCGATCAGAATATGCTGACAGCTGATGGTGCCACTCGGATATTTTCAGTTCTGAAGCAGGAAGATAAAGATTACCTCACCCAGGTTGGTTTTAGTTTTTGATGAATAAGTTGTTTGGTATTCGTTTCCCCAAGAGCTTAGCGTTAAATTGAAAAGTTTATTTAAAACTTACACTCTGTCTCTTCCAAACCCTGAAGTTGGTTCTGTGAGATCACCAATATATTACGCGCAAGTCCTCTATCTATTGTATAAATCTCAGCATTTTCTACCGTCATCCGTAACGTTGATGAATTTGTAAGCTTCTCTATGGAGGTTAACAACGATGATTTGGACAGAGAAATCAATTTTAGTTGTTAAATGTGATAGAAAAACATGTGATACAATTGAATGTGTTCGTAGTGTAGCTTTGATCTTCAATCCATAGTAGCTTGCAAATTACTACGGAGTACAATTTAAGGTGTTATTTTTGGATTTTGAAGATATGTTAGTGCAGTAGATTCGAACGTTATGGATTTCCAAAGTACAGTGAAAAGTCAGAGGAGGGGCCTCCTATGAAGTCTAAGGGTTATCTCCGTAGGCATTGATTGAATAGTTGGGCTCAATGTAAAAGAGATCAAGGTTGAATCCGCGAGTTTGACCAAATGTTATCACTTCGGCTGTAAGTGGTTAACTTCCATATTGTTCGTCTAATTTTGTGGTTAAGGCGCGAACGTCGAAATCGTTTTTAAAGAAGGAATTATTCCATCATCAATTTGAGAAACTGATTCGGTTGTGATGTGCTCAGGATGATTTTAGGCCCATATTGCGGGAGCTCTTGTTGACGCATCACGGTTTGGAGTTCCTTCATGATACCCCTGAGTTTCAAGATAGATATGGTATAGGATCCCATGTTCTCTGACCTGCAATCTCTGTTTGCTTTCTTGTCTTTTCAGTGCCCCCCTCTGATTTCTATTGAAGTGGGGATAGCAGTCTTTTTAGGAGGGCCTTGTACATGGGTTTTGGTCAAGTGTTTGACGAGCCTTCTCTTTATAACTCTCAAAATAAATTGCCTTCGCTGTCTTCCACAACATTGTTCTTATCAGTGAATCGATATTTTGATATTATTTATAGCACCTTTGTAATGGGCTTTGCACTTGTTGATCTTTGCAGCTGAAACAGTGATATATAGAATATTTTATCATTGTAATAGAGCCGGTGACGGCCGGTTGCAGCTTAGAGAAATCAAGCGAAGCAATTTGGTTGCTGCCTTGCAGCAAGTCGATGTGGAGGAGGACATCAATAAAGTGTTGAAGTGAGTACTCACCTATTATTTAGAGTGAATCAGATTTGTGAATAACGATGTTTATTCAGGAAGCAATAATTGTTGTGGCATGTTTTTGGTGAACAACATGTGTTTTTGACTCTCCCGTTGTTCATGGCAGCTTCCATGTTTTTTCTCGCTTGCCTCATTTTCAATTGTGGACATAAGAAATGACATGCTTTGGATATATTTTGTGGGGTGCAGGTATTTTTCGTACGAACACTTCTATGTTATATACTGCAAGTTCTGGGAGTTGGACTCCGATCACGATTTTCTGATTGACAAGGATGGCCTATTGCGATATGGTAACCACGCACTTACATATCGAATTGTGGAGCGAATTTTCTCTCAGGTATGAAATTTTTGTCTGAGTCTTGTAGGTTTTGAAAGCTACATGACGGACCATGACATTGTATGGATTATCTTGTAGCAATATATGTGTTTTGTCTATACTTGTTAGAATTCGTACAAGGAACATTGGGCTTTAATTGTTTACTTGAGTAGGGGCTTCTTGTGTATTTGCATATTTATTGGCTTACGACTGTCACTTGACTGAGCTCGCTAATAGATTTTGCTTGTACTTGATAGGTGCCAAGAAAGTTTAGAAGCGGAGTTGAAGGGAAGATGGGTTATGAAGACTTTGTGTGGTTCATATTGTGTGAGGAAGACAAGACATCAAATACTAGCCTTGAGTATTGGTGAGTTTGTCCTTCATATTTTTCTTCTATAATTTCGATGCTCCTCTTAAAGAGAAGGCCATTTAGATGTTCGCTTTCTTTAATGTAGACTGACATGTGATAATTTGGGATCAGGTTTAAGTGTGTGGACCTTGACTGCAATGGAGTGATCACTTCAAATGAAATGCGTTACTTTTATGAAGAGCAGTTGCATCGGATGGAGTGCATGGCGCAGGAGCCTGTTTTGTTTGAGGACGTTGTTTGTCAGATGAGCGACATGATTCGTCCTAAGGTAATTCGAATGGGTTATGTGACCTGCGTGCAGTACTGGATTCCAGAAAATGTGAGGTCTTTGTAGAAAGTTGATGCATGCTTTCTCTGCCAGTGGGTTCATGAAGTATATAGGTTGCATTATTCTCTTTTGAAAATTATCACCTTTTTTGCCCCTGAGACGTGCATTATTTTCTTTGGATTACAGGTGCAAGGTTATCTTACACTTCGGGATCTGAAGAACTGTAAACTTTCTGGAAATTTTTTCAACATACTTTTTAATCTCAACAAATTTGTGGCATTTGAGACTCGAGATCCGTTTCTGATCAGACAGGTAAAGAATTTTTTTTGATATTTTTTTCCATCGAACTCAAAACTGTCTTAGTAGTATATAGATGTTGCCTTTAACAGTCATCATAATCAGGCAATTGTTTCGACCGTTTTGACTTCTCAATTTGCTGACTAAGTATGCTCGTCCCTGTTGCAGGAGAGGGAAGATCCTACATTAACTGAATGGGACCGATTTGTGCATTCTGAATATATCCGTCTGTCAATGGAGGAGGACGGTGAGGATGCCTTCATGGATGGCAGTGCTGAAGTCTTGGACGATGTTTTTGAGTTCTAACCTCCTGAAAGTGATTTTTCCCTTTTTCATCATCTCGAAGCAAAGTTTGGTGCACTCTATAATGTCATCGTGCTTGTCATTGTGCAAGCCAGGTGCCTATTGATCTGGATATTGGACACTGAGCACCGAACTGATTCGCCAATGCACTGATATTTTTAATTGGGTTTTCCAATCCACTCCAAGACTGCAGTTGAGCGTATTTTTTTCAGCAGAACTTCAACCTGTACAGACTGTTCATTTTTTATATCCTCGGATGTTAGACATTACGATGAAGATTCCAATTTTAATCGTATTTCGTGTTGAAATAGGATAGGATTGGCCAGACTCGTTGCAAGTGGTTAAATAGGTCATCCCTCAATGTGGGATGCTGGGTCGAACCCTTTACAAGATGTTTACTGTCGATGATTGTAGGCTTGAAACATGTTGAATGAGAAAGTGAAGGATATTCTTAAGGTACGATGAAAGTGTTTATGACCATTGCTCTTTAGTATGGGTTTGGCGTGCCCAGCGCCGGGAATCTGTCAATGAACTAGCGCAATCGGCAAGGCAGCCTGCCGTAAACTAGAGATTGCCTTAATTTCAAGGGCTTGGAACCATTTGGCAAGAAAAGGTTCCTAGGCTTGTATTATTTTAAGTACATTTCCAGGTCATCAGTGAAGTTGTGAAAGCATGTGTTACCATCTCTGTCGGGGTAGCCTGTTCTAAAAGTGACCATTCAACCCTGGAATGCCCAAGGCCTTTTTGGAGCTTCTTAGAATTTGCTCTAAATTGCACAAAAATTCATCATTTTGATAAGTTCTAATACTTCTAATTGTAATTGTGCATAATCAAATTAGACATGTTAGAGATCACATTGGAAAAGGAAATACAACAATATCACTTATGGATTGAAAGATTATAATGTTTGATCATAAATGTGTTAATTTTAGAAGGATGGACCCATGACCATTGATTTCAAGCCTTCCCATCCATTACTTTGCTTGATGACATTTGCAACTAGATATAACTGAAAATTTCTGTATTTATTTTTCAAAGATGAAATCATATGCTCTTTACAAGCCATAAAAATTTCAAATCTTCTTGGAAAAAATGAAAATCTATACATTAAGACATGATGTTTGTTTTGTTTTGTTATGTTGAGATCTCCTGGACCGTTAATCCCCTGGTCATGTGTTTGTTACTGTCAGAAAGCCATTGGCAAGGAGGGGTGCACCAGCTTTGTTTCCTGGCGTTTGGACCTCTGATGTGAAAGTTATTGAATTTCAAAGTTTTTTTGAATAAAAAAAATTTTAAAATTTTAAAATTACTTTTACTTTTCTTTTGATTGTGGCAACGACACAAGCCACCCTAGGCAATATGAACTTCTAAAGAAAAAAATGAAGAAAATTCATATCAAATACAAAATATATTTGGAATATCTGATATTTTCACCATAGATGTACATTATAGTGTAGTTCATCATGGTACAAACCAAAGTTAACATGTCACTCTAAAAGTGGAAAATCAACAAACCATGGTTATAGACCTAAAGTTTAGATTGCTATAAAATATGTAAATTTATGATTTTTGTCAAAATTTCCAATCGGAGTAGAAACTTCACTTGATAAGCTTCATTTCATTAGTTGGACTCAAATTCAAAAAATATCATTTTTAAGTCGAAATTTTACATCAAGAGAAAATAACAAGAAATGGTCAAAATTCACTACGTAGGTGATCCATTTTTTAAGCATCTTCTTCTTTAGAAAAGTCAATAATATCATAATGGAGGAATTTTCAATACTATTCACTAAAAATGTACTCAAGTACCCTCCAAATGAATATATTGGATGAAGAAGCATTTCTTTCCCATCCTACAATCTTAGGTGGATGACAATGTTTGCAACGTCCTTCTAGGATTATCATTGTGAAAGTGATTTGAAGTCTTTCAATCATCTTTTATCAAGTCAAAGCTAAAAAGTTGGTCACCAAAAAAATATGAGGTTAAAGGGCTCAATATGTATAACCCCAATCAATCAATATATGGCTTTTTAAAATCTACTCTACAATTATTTTCGTTAGAATTTCTAATGTAATTTTCTCTCCAAGTTCTAGTGTATTTACAAGAAGATATTCTCATTCATCGAGCTGATGTTTTCTTATTGGACAACACAAAACTTCTTTGGAAAAAACGAAGTTTTGCGGTTTTTTGACTAAAAAATTGCAAAACTTTGTTTTTTCCAACACAATTTTGTGTTGTTCAACAAAAAAACATTAGCTTGATGAACAAGAACTTCTTCTAGCGATTTGAGGCTCATTTCCAAGAGCCCTAAAGACTATAAAATCAAGATTTGCATTGGACACCCTTGCACAAAATCTTGAGTAGAAAAATCATAATCATTTATTTTGAAAATTGCATTTTTGAAAATAAAACTAGACTTCAAAAGGATTTAAAAAATATATAAACTACTAAAGTAGTATTTCGATAAGGTTTTATTTAACTTCAAAGTTTTGTTGACACTAGAATTTGGTCCCTTGGGCATTTTAGGTATTAAAGGCCATTCCACCTTGGGGGGTGCACTTCCATTTTTTTTAGAGTTATTGTACGATCAAATGAAGGGTCATTTAAATTACCTTGGGCATAAATTTTAGACAATTTTTTTAAGTACAATAGTATCATTATAATTGGATATTTGAAGTTATAAGTAATGAAGGGTAGGGGATAATACTAAATTTTACCTATTTTTTTTCTAAAGTAGCATTGCCAAAAATCAAATCAAAAAATCAAAACTTTAAGAACTACAATACTATTGTATTAGTTGGAGAAGTATCCAAAGGTGGAATACTTCGTGGAGCATGTGCTGTAGACATGTTGTGGAGGATATTGAATTGAAAGGTGAGTCGATGAAATTTGAGTGAGAATGTAGATGAATTGGTCCCGCGTGATGTTTTGTTCTATTCAAGCAGTTCATGGTTTGAAAAATTAGGGGTTAGGGCTCAATTCGGGATGGTATTCACATTTAGTAGAACAAATTAATTAGGGTTTGTTTTGTAACTTTTTTGAGCTATGTAAGAGACTACCAACTAGATAAACTAGTATGTATAAATTTCTATGATTTTTTATTTCTTGAAAATGTACACAATGTGAAGAAGAAGAAAACTATCAAAGTTCACTATAATCTAAAAATGTCCAGATTTTGAACCTTTAAATTGTTTCTAAACATTCAAAAAATTTGAATTAATATGAAAATTTTATTACAGTAATTAGACTTTAAGTGAAATATAACCTAACAAATTTGAATGAAAATAAACATTGGATGATAGAGATACAAACCTATGAAATTGCAACTATCAAAATATAGTTTAGTAAATTCAAATTAAACTTCTTGTCAAATAAACAAAGTTTGTCGTGGAAAAACACTAAGGTTAGGAGAGTGTTTAGAATTTGGGTTATGTATGGCTTCAAATCTGCCCGATAGGGTGACATTGTGGATGTTGGAGTCATAGGTCACAAATCCAAAATATTTTGGGAAGGTGCTAAGGGCTTTTGATACAGACATGGACGTCAGTCTTCAAACAATCTTGGAGATTGGAATTCATAGTCTTGGAAAACCTCTGGATAAGGCCACTTAGTGAGTTGTTTGGTGTAGAGCTACATTGACTCCAAGAATTTTTTTGTAGAAGATGGTAAGTGGAGATCATCAAGCAAAAGGAAGATGGGTAGGCCGTCTTATCCAATGTGTGGATTACACCAGGATCGCGATGAAATAACAATTTCAAATGTATGCCAATAACATTGATTTGCTTGATTAGTGATTTCATTTTGATTTTACTCAATGTGTTTCATTGTGGTCGTGCTTTAGAAGCGTCTAGGTTTTGTGCTTCACATTTCTTGTATTCATTGCGATTTAGTCTTTACACTGTTATTTTTAAGGGTGTTCTTCATTGTCTAAGATCTCCGTTTGTACTTAAGATGTGTTTTGCTACTATATTTTCAAATTGAAACCCTAGACCATTCATAGTGCAACCTTTATTTTTTCAAGTCATTGTAAATGGTACGTGTTGTGTTTGTAAACACATGCATTGTATTTTTTGACATTGCATTCAATTTGAACTTTAGATGTATTTGGTGTTGCATTTTAAACTTCAAATGTTTTTGACATTTCATTTTCAAACTTTAAACTCGTATGTTACTATGTATATTTTATTCTACAAGGTATGTACTAGTTCATGATTCAATGTAGTTATTGTTAGAATGCTTGTGGTATTTGAAAGTGCTATTTGTCAAAATCTAGTTTCCAGTTTCTGCTTATCTATATAGTACATCATTATGTGTAAACACGGTTTCCAATGAAAGAATCCCATATGACCTCATCTATTGTTTGTAAAGAACATTCAAAGGTTTAGTCCTTATAAATTATAATGAACATAGGATATACAAAACTACCACAAGAATATTTTTCAAATAAAAGATAGGATACATGAAATTAGATAAATTTAGAAATTTAGGTAAAGATAGCCCCTTAAAAATTCACAAAATCCACTTACATAACCCTCCTATAATAGGGGCTTGAATGCATGTGATCATGGAACATCCTATATAGTGCACCCCCAAGCATTCCACCTTTTTCAAGTGGATTTCAATGGATGGGAAGATTTTTATATCATTTTTTAGAGGAAGAAGAATTAGATGTGGAATGGAAGACAAGTGATTTCATATTTTTCAAAGCATTAGTAAATTACTTTAGAATTTTCAAAGATTTACATTGTAGGCACCTATTTGTGCACTAGGTCTTCCAAAATCCATTCACTTGCAGTTTGTAAATAGATATGGGTAAACCAAGGGGACTCATTGGCTCTTGCAAT
The DNA here is from genome assembly GCA_963920665.1 of Straminergon stramineum. Lineage (NCBI taxonomy): Eukaryota > Viridiplantae > Streptophyta > Bryopsida > Hypnales > Calliergonaceae > Straminergon > Straminergon stramineum. The sequence goes on along the minus strand of OY987267.1, from coordinate 13,915,384 downwards.
AAAGAATATTTTAGCCTCAATCCATTCATGGTCTCTCATATATTAATTTGAGGATCACCTTATGTCCAATTAAGAGCAAATTATAGGGTTGATTTGAAGGAGACAATTGCTTCTAGAGTAGACTACCTTACAATTAAAGCATAAGCACAGATTATTAACTTTGTCAAAATGTCAACACGTAGAATATGATCAATAATTGCAAGTGAAAGTATGAAGGCATGGTAGACTACCATACTTCAGGGTCAAATTTATTGTTTGTATACGAAACAATTTATTTTTGGGTGTACGTTTTTTATTTAGTATGTGCAATTGTATTTCTTCAAATTTATTTTTTTATAATATCTAAAATTTCAATGTGACTTTTGATCCTAAGCTCTGTTTTTCACATGTCATGAAGTTTTCATTGTTAAAAATTTTGGACATTAATATAGCACAAAATGATTACATTCTCCTTTTACAATTTGTGATGATTTTTATATGGATAGTGTTGTAATTTTTACTTAGTAATATTGTATGCCCAAATTTTGAATTTTTAGAAATTTAGATTATTTTCATTAATATTTTCTATACTATTCAATTATTCCACCTAATAATTTTTGAAAATTTCATTAGATTCCATATTTAATAATATTTTGATTTTTTTTAACATATCTGACCCTAGCTTAAGGTATCACCAAAGAAGCTATTCACTTAAGTTATTGAAGGAGGAATATTGTCATGTGATTTCTTTTACCATTTGGGTGTCCATAGCATGATTCAGTGAAGGAGTAGCCGCGTTGTTATGTGATTTTTTTACCATTTGCTGATGTCCATTGTAAAACATTTGTTTTCAACTTTGGAACTTACCTTTAAAAACTTAAAATTTTTTCCTATATAGTCATAAATGTCTAAAATTGAAATTTTCGTTCTTCATAATTGAAAATATTAGAAGGTATTTCATGTGATTTCTTTAAAGTAATGTCTTTGTAGAAATCATTGTAACTACAAAATGGTTTAAAATAATTATAAAAGTTTTAGCAAATATGACAATGATGGTGTTAAACATCATACTATAATTGGTGTACTCTTCAAGCTCATACTAAGAGAAATTCCATAGAAAAGTTCAAAAGTGTTGTATATTAAGTTTCAAAAATCTATCTTTAACTCCTAAATAGAATTTGCTTGAGCTTCTAGGAATTTGCTCTAAATTGAACAAAAATCCATCATTTTGATAAGTTGTATCAATTTTAAAAAATTTGTAACCATTTTAAATTTTGATAATTTGTATTAGAGATCACATAGGAAAAAAATTATTTTTTGATACTTCTTTGATAAAGTCAAAGTAGATTCTATTTCCCTTTTGCAAATCCTACTAATGTTTGGAAATAAGAATCAATTTTTTTTTTCACAACAAAAATTCCTCATTAGTTCATACAAAGAAATGGAAATATAAAAAACAACTAATCATTGTTAGGTACTAATATTGGTATATGGGGTATGAACCATAGGGACCAAGTATTGTTCCAAGAGATTCTATACAAATATATGAGAATTGGCACTTAAAATATAACCAATCTCCTCATAGACAAGATTTTCAACAATATAGCTTGGATTTGGTCAAAAAAAAATAGAGTATAGAGATAAATCTTTGAGAGATTTTTATTCTAACAAGTGCAAACAATGAATACAACTCTCATAATCGAGAAGGTTACTAGTCCCTAAGATTGAAACCCTGGGAGACGAGTGACAATCCAAGAACAATATATTGGAGATCAACATGCACAATATACTCCATCACCATAGCTTGAAAGTTTTTGAATTTTTGAATAAATTCTCAAGAGGTGGTAACTCTCACCTATACCCATGCCAAACAACAAACCATTAGACATGTATGCCACTAGACATGTACAAGGTGTTTGCAAGTTACCACTACTTGTTATGGTATATTCACAAGAGAAAATGCTCAATCCATCCTTACAAACCAACATAATTTTAGTCTCGAAGAAATTGTAACCAATAGTTATAGATTACTACGACACCTGTTGACCATTGTTTTGAGACCCTAACACCATTTTGTAAGTTTATAGTTGATCTAAACCCACTTGTCCTCACGCTCCTGCAACCTTAACCCCTCAAGGCCCAAGGAGCATGTTTTGGGCCTCTTTATCTATTCAACAGGTCAAAGTTACAACTTCATTTTCCTACATTCTAAGAAGTATATTAAAGTGATTTTCATGTTACGATGTTCATATTGAATGGAGAAGTTTAAAAGTACAATTGACATCATGTAATAAGCTTCATGTACAATGCATACTATCAATCAAAGTTCAAACTTGTAAAGAGTACAAAAATTGCTTGGGCCTTGAGAGGTTAAACTTGGCAAATTAAGGTACAAGCCCCCAAAGCCAACAAATATTTGTAATTATTGAACACCCGGAGGTCAAAGGTGGTCATCAAGCCCAACATATTATCTCTTATGTCCGGAATCCAAAGGTGGATATCAACAAGTGTTGATTTATTTAGCACTCTTATTAGAAAGTGAGGTATCAGTGTGAAACATGTTGTGGTGTTGTGTTCATAAGTATACCCAAGAAAACCATTTAAATGGATAGGGCTTATTTTAACATTTCTTATTGTTTATTTATAAAACACATAAACCATAGAGTTTTACAAGAAAATTTTATATTTAATTCAACAATAGTAGAATTCTTGAAATCTTAAAAAACAAATCCTAAAATTAAAGTCTAAAAAATAAAAAATAATATATACATATCACTTAAGGCCCATTCTCACCTCATGTTAGTGAGGATAAGAAAGCGATGGTAGGTGGCAGTGAGAACGTCGTTGTTCACGTCAGCTGGAGTTCTTTCACCCCAAACTTACATAGAGGCCCTGTTGGTAGGTTTGTAAACACGATGTTAGCTGAAAAGCTCATTGGCGATTCCTACAACTTTGGCTTTTTGTGCTACCATTACATACTATTTGAATCCAAAAAAAACGAACATCTAAGAGAATTTCGGGACTGTAGTTGCGCTCTTTTATAGTTGCTGCCAATAAGGTCCATTACGAAAGAGCGATGTTGCATTTTTTGCCAAAACTTCCGCCTTGGCTTTCAGTTATCCTTCTCCAAATATGGACTACACCGCAACATCGTAGGAAGGTAGCAACACCGTGACGATGGAGAATAAATTCAGCCTTTGTAATTCTTTCTGTACCTCCAATGCACCATCATCGACATGCTTAGAATCTCTTGTGGTACATCATCTTCTATGATGTTTTCTTTTCCTTGACCTCCTCATTTCGTTTGATTCAAAGTCCTGGTTGTCCTGTTGAAAAGTATAGTCTTTGAATTATTAGCATTTCATCGTCCTTTGGCATTCCATGATATCTTGCAAAGCAATTTCTATATGCAGTTGTGGTACTACACTCTTCCATCACAATTGTTGTGAACGGCAAAAGGCTATACCATGATCTATAAAAGTCATGGAATTCACGTATCTTCCTGAAATGTATATCATATGTTGGCGGATGATGCTATTGTTCTTGAAAGTTCTTTGGAACTTGTACTCACTTCCATTGTACACATTGATAAGTCATTCCATTTCTATAGGATAGCTTGTTCTATAGTCTACACACATTCACATAGCAATTTTTTTTCTTCAAGTTCTACAAAAGGAAAGCAATAATAGGTCATCATGGAGAACCGGCTTCATCCACAGCTATACAATGCCCCAATCCATCTTGCAACAATGCCTGTGAATGGTGAGTACTCTCTTCATATAGACTGATTTCTTCATAGAACTAGTACATTCAAAATTTAGATCCCAAGATTCATTTCATGAGATTATGATTGTATTGTTTCGATACTTCTGTTAGTATAGAACTTAAAAGACCATGACATAAACATTTCTTTTGTTTCATTAAATGAGAAAGGTCTCATGATAGTACTTTGTGCACTTTCTGCTCTTAGAGTTCGTTTGTTTCTACCTTTTCACATAGTGAGTAGCTTAGTCTTCGACATGCTCAACGAGAACATTCCAGTATTTACAAGGAGCAGAACCTCCAACTTCTTCATGTGAAGGCGTCTGAAACGAAGTAGTCTTCGTTAGTTAGTATCAAAATGTCTCTTACCTATTTCAGTCATTCCTAGATCATAGTCCATGCAGTCACTACTGGATCTTATAGACCAGACCTCCACAAGACAAAGACACGCTCCGATGCCATGTGCAATAAGAAAACATTCTAAATAAATAGAGCATACTAGTTGTGATTTGGTTCTTTAACCTTTCCTTTTATCAATGTCCACATTTCTGGAACACTATTGCTAAAGTTGCCGTAGACCTATAGAACACTCATCCATATTCAGATGCCGAAACTTTCACTTTCTAGTGTAAGACAGGAAAAAAAATTTAACCGTGTACTAATGAACTTGAGGCCTTGCAGTTTCACCTCTCCAATAGAATTGACCCCTCTCACAACGTCGAGCTCCTCTAGGCCTTCCTCAACTAGTAACACCTGTCGCCCCCCAAGGCAGCAATAGTCAGTGCAAGCGTCGACGGAAGGATCGAGGCCCCAATTGGAATTCGCATGAAATCCTTGCCCTCGTAGCTACCAAACATGACATGCATTTGGAGGACCAAGATATTGTTGATTCTAGAGACTTGATGACACCGGACAACACGAAGTGGCTTCACATATCTGAAGAAGTCATGCGTGTAGGATTCTCACCATGTGTACATGATGGACCAGCTTACAAAACAAAATGGAACCAGATTATACTTGACTATAAGCGCATTGCGGATTACTTTGGAAGGACAAGAAGAAATGTACCTGACTACTGGTAGTTTTCTTCTAATGAGCGGAGGGTGGAGGGTCTACCGAAACAATTCTCACAAGACGTTTCCGCTAGCATTCACGAGTGGTATCATAATCATCCCCAAATCCAACCACCTCACATGTGGGACCTGCTAGCAATAAATGACACCAACTACCAAGTACTTGAGAATGACCAACAACATGCAAACGAAGAGATGAGTGAACTAGACACGGAGGCCCCCATGGACATGTCACGGTCAAAAGCAACGGAAGAAACTAGAGACACCACACACCCCAAATCATTGCACCCATGTCATTGGCACCATCTTGTCCAACACTACCATCAAGGTTGAACGGCACACCCACTTTGAGGCCGTTCCACAGTGTTCCAACAGGCGTGACCCCTCAAGTTATCAGCTCATTTGACACATCGCCCTTCAAACTGAATCGATGTCTAGGAAACACTACAGTTAGGTGAAAAAGCATTTTAGGACATGCTGTTATAGCGGAGGCAACGAAGGCCATAGGGATCGTCATGGTGAACTACATGCAAGACATAGCGGAATCAAGCAGGGATTTGGAGAGGTCGAAGATTGAGGTACAACTCAAATTATTTAGCGAACAAATGGCTTATCAGAGAAAGAAAGATTGTCGACTTTATGAGAATGTAGTAGCCGCCAATGAAAACGCCTGATTGTCCATTTTAAAGCAAGGAGAAATTGTTCATCACTTGGCCCACCTCTCGGGTGTTTTACATAGCAGCTTGACCAAGAGCAATAGCCCTACAATGCCTCAGATGCCACAAGCAACATCAAGGTATGATACTAGTTTTTCCTTCTCTTCCTACACTGCTAGACCTATGGATCGTCCAAAAGCAGCCTTTTGCTCATCCTCTGACATCCAACAAGATGCAAGCAACAACAAGTCGCATGCAAGTAGCGAAGACAATGCAAGAGAGAAGCATGCGGTTGCTATTCCTATGGTCACTGAAGAGAAGAATGGATCAAAAGTGGATGTGCCGGTGAGCCACGAAATCTTGCCTACTACCTCTACTACTCAAACACCAACTTGAGCATGGCTTTGTACCTCTTGTACAAGCACTGCAATACAATTTCAGTGTTGCTTAGTTGTCTTCTTCACTATATAGTTCAAGAAATCAGAAATTAGTGTTTGAATTGTGGCACTTAGTAATAATGCCCATAGAACTCTAGCTTTGGTTATGTTATAAACAAACATGAATCTTCCAAAAAATTTGAAAAACAAAAAAAGAAAAATTAGTTTAGAAAAAGTATTGCCTTGCACAACTTTCTAATTTCTTGCTGACTACGCCTGCATTGTATGAGTATGAATTGAAAAAATCTTACTTGCGGACTTGTTGCACGAATACCACAAATGTTATTCATATTGAATCCTAAAACAACGACTTCCAAATGATGTCTACAAATGACCATACTATTATTGCAACTTCGAACTACTCCATAGCATTTACCTGTCATTCCATTTGAATTGTCTAGGAAGCCATGTCTGTAATGAAGAAAAACACTCAAAAGTGCAACAATAGAAGCTCACATGCAGTTGAAAAAAAAATTCGAAATGACAGAAGACCTTCAAATGAAGACTATAACGGAATTTATCATGTGAGGTAGTTTCTTGAGGCTCACAAATATATTGCAAGGCAACTTGATAAGTACACACTAGAATTAAAAGGTCAAAAGAAATGATGATGGATTCACATACCTATGCAGCTATACCCTGTACTGCCACTGCATGGTCAGATATTGTCCGAGCGCATTTCGTTTTTTCCTTCCTATTGCCGTTGCTACAAGCTCTAGCATTCCTTCTCTACCATCCTCAGGCCCTACAACATCAGGCTTTGCATCGTCATCCACAACTTCGCCATCCAATCCCTCCGTTCGTAGTACTTGAATCAAGTTTTCAACATCCTCATGTGACTGGCCAAGTAGAATGTTGTGCAAAATTGCACATGCTACGATTACATCAGGTAAAAATGCCACGTGCAACTCGGATTTATTGAGTAACTCCCTGAAAGTTTGTTTCAAAATTCCGAATGCGTTCTCCACAACGCATCAACCTCGGCGAAGCTTCTTGTTGAAAAGAGTTTCGGCAACAAACAATCGTCCCGTACTACGATGAGGAACCATCAACCAAGGCAAAACAAGGTACCCGAGGTCACCAAGAAGGTATAGTGAGAAACCATGCACTACACCTTGATTATCTAGCAAATTATTGTGTATGGCTAAATTGTAGAGGGAGGAACGTTGTAGCATGCGAGAGTCATTCGTTGAACCAAACATACCTAAGTACAAATCAAGAAACTGCTTGTCACTATCTACAACCGCCTGGCAATTGATACTGTATCCATTGGACTTGAAGTAGAAGTAGTCTACTGGTACATATTTTGGTTTTGAAATCGACACATGGGTTCCATCAATTGCTCCCACCACAACACGCAACCCGCAAAGATTCAAGAAATTTTGCTAAGTATGGTGGAGTCGATCACCAGTAGGTCACTTCAATTCGTGCCTCAATGTGTCATTAATGGCATGCACCACCTCCCTCACAATTGTAGAGACAGTTCTTTTTCCAATGGCAAACATTTCATTGCAAATGAATAGCGATGCACCATGAGTGAGCTTGAAAAGGCAACATGCAACACATATGACGACTAGAATAGCCAACCTGTATTTTGTGTCTTTCTTCTGCACATACGGCCTCAACAAATTAGCTAAAGCGAAGACCGCAGGCTTTGTCATACGAAACATTTGGATCCATCTTGTATCATCGTACTCATTTAAGAGGATTCTTGAGAACCATGTTGTCAAGAAGGGCTTCACCCAAAAGCCCAAATCATCCTCAAATAGATTGAATGATGTGCACAAACAGAAGTTCAATAAGGCAGTGCGCATAGCAAAGTGAGGATCATGAATTGGCTCTCTTAGGGCGTCTGCCAAAACTTGTAGTGGCTCATTGTTGTCTTCTTCATCTTTAGGTAGCATTGGCAAATACATTGCCTGGGGTGCACTAAGCAACTGCACGAGTATCCATGTAGTGAAAGTGAGCGTAGAGTGAACAATCATTTCGTTGTCCATAGATGTGGTGTCCTTGCTAGTAGAATACTTTGTCAATAATCTGCACAATAGAAAGGAAAGGCAATGAGTGTGATTTTCTAGAACAACATTTCCATATAATAGAAGCTCTCCTAAAATACATAGACATTGCATCATGGAAAATGCCGCATAATGTATGATAACATTCTACATTCAATTGACAAGGACAGTTACAATTTACTACAAAAGAAGACGGTAGGCTTTCAAAGACAATGGAGAGGGCTTCCCAATTCTAATATCATGAGGCCCAAAAAAATAGAAGCAAACGTGAACGACATAAAAAATTAAAAATCCTCATGCCTCAGTACTTACGTGAAGAGAGAGAATGCCGTTGAATGCTAGCAAGGGTTGGAGGTCTAGCTTTGTCCCTAAATCTTGACATGCTAGAAGGTATAGTAAGTTAAAAGAAAATTTAGAGATGAATTTGTTTTTGATAATGGAGATTCAAAAAAATGGTTGAAGGTGCACAATTCATATACACATGATTGTCAGAATGGATTGAACTAGCAAGACAAATAAACAAATGCAGGAGATTTTCTAAATTTACAATACTGAATAAATGACAAACACAAAAGAGAAGGAGAAAACCTACCTAGTGAAGATTAGTCTTTCTCCAAGTGAAATCACACACGAACAGAGTACCAAATGCGATGAAATGGAACCTTCCTTTTAGCCACCGAGAAGCCTCCCTTTGCGGAATGATATTTTTTATTGTTAACTTCAACACATGAAAAGAATTACTTGCCAGTTGTCCACAGCCTAAAGTTTAGACACAGCACTTCCAAGTGCAATTGTCAACAATCCAACAACCTCTGAAGCCGATGTTGGACCACCTCCACTCCGATTTGCCACCCAATAAGCTCCAAATTAGGGCCAAAACAAATTCCGTCCGTGTGCAAAAGAGAAATGGTGATCTCTCAGAGAAGGAAAGCTTGATCGCAAAACAATGATGTCGTCGCCCGCAATGAAGATGCTCATACGCAACACTCCAGGACACAAACTTCATCACACAAACTAATTCAATAAGAAAGAATCAAACCAACATAAACCATAAGCCCAAGCAAAACAGCACGGCACTTCTTGTACACATTAAGAGAAGTTTCTGGGGATTGGCAAATAATTTCAAAAAGACAACAGATTGAGGTACTCGGGAAAAGAACTTGGACGAGAATTGAGGGAAAGCTCTAACAACAAAAATCTAATGAAAGGGGAAGTGGTGTGACCACCCACTAAACCCACTGGTCCTATCTGCCATGCTGGCAGTCAAGAGAGGCACCAAAATATACGTACCATCGTAGGTGGGAACACTCCGTCACTATGTAATCCCCACATAACACGGAGAGGTAAAAGGACCCCATAGCACTAAAAAAACGCTTGGCCTTGAAAGTCCGCATAATTATTAGACTTTACCACCATTGCTCTATAGAGCGAGGTGAGAATGGCCCTTTATGGATTGAAAGATTATAATTTTGATCATGAGGGTGTTAAAACTGCAAAAGTGATTTGAAGTCTTTGAATCCTCTTTTCACATGTTAAATCTAGAAAGTTGATCACCAAAAAAAAGATGAGGTTAAAAGGCCTGACATGCATAACTTCGATAAATTTATGGCTTCTCAAAATCTACTCTACAATTTTTTAAATGAATTTCTAATAATATTTTTTCTTCAAGATCTAGTGTATTTGAGGCTCATTTCTAAGAGCCCCCAACTCTATGGAAAGTCAAGATTGCAATGAACACCTTTGCACAAAATCTTGAATAGAAAAATCATAATCAATCATTGTCAAAATTGGATTTTTGATGCTCAAACCAAACTTCAAAAATATATTCTCAAAAATAGAAACTACTAAAAATAGAAACTTGTTTAGGCTTTATCTAACTTCAAAGTATAGTTGACACCAAAATTTGGTGCTGGAGGCATTTAGGGGTTAAGTGCTTGTAATACTAAATGTGAGAAGATGCTAATTAGCATGATTGATTATTTGGTTAAGAATTGACATGATTGTGTGGAAGTTTCAAATTTTAATATTTCATGGAGCCTCCTATAAGTCTTCAAGAGAGGCAAAATTTAGAATTGGACTCTATTGCCAAGGAATTAGAGTCATTCCATATTTGAAACCAAAATAGTGAGCCTCCTATAGGTCTTCAAGAGAGGCAAAATTTAAAATTGGACTCTATTGCCAAGGAATTAGAATCGTTCCATGTTTGAAACCAAAATATGGATTTGACAATTATTTGAATTATTCAAATTTAAAGAAATATTTATAGTGTACTTAATGACAATAATGTCTTTGTTCTAATAACTACATATTGACCATTTTAAATCTTTGCTCTTTGAAGATCCCAAAACACATTATACTCATAGATTATACGCAATTTAATACTAACACCATAAAATCAAAGAAGAAAAAAGGAATCCATTGTAGAAGAGGGAATGGAAATTTAGGAATTGTACAACCATCAATTGTGTTATTGAAAACCATTTTCTAAGAAAAAAACTTAAAAGAAGTTGTGGCAAACCAACACCGTAGTGACTATACTTAGATGCATTTAGACAAATTTGAAGTCACAATTGCAAAAGATTGAAATACACAATGTATTACATAGTGAAATGAAGTACTTATTGACATTTCCTTTTTTTGCTTGGGATTGGGCAAGCTCAAATTTTCTTCCAACCTTGTCCACTCCCACTTTGTTGTGCCCACTTCCATCAACTACATCATCATTATCTACTCCTCTAAAGCTCAAAATTTTGGAAGTATCTCTAAAACTACCCAACTAGTCTCTAAAACTATTCTCTTCCCTTTGCAACCCCAAGTTTGCAACTACAAAACTTTCTCTAATTTTTTCCATCCTCCAAGATACAAATAGTCTTCTTCAATGTTTGGGTCATCTTAGTGATGTTTGAGGGTCTAGGAACAAACTTTCTCTAATCATTAGGAGGAAAGTGAACCCATTAAGAGATTTTGAGTTTTCTTACTAATTTTAGTACTAATGAGTAATGACATGAGTATGAGGGTGGCCACATGATCAATAGTACCAATACATAGGGACACTTGTGGCCACTTGGTGTGTAGAAATTTGTGGGAGGAATGTGCTTCAACCTCCATGATTGAGACATCATGAACCATGATTTCCTTGTAAGATTGAGCACTTCCATTTCAAATTGTGGACCATTGATTTATGAGATCATGGAGATGGATTGGGTAATCTTGACAAATATTTGAATCCATCACAGAGCCCATCATGCAAATCTTGGCTCAATTAGTGAGTTGAGAAGGTTCCTCCCACCCAAATTTTTGCATTACAAAGCAGCCTCTTTATTATTTCACTTTATTTCACTTTCACAATATTCATTTCTATCTAGTATAGTATCTACCACCTTTTTACAATAGAAACATGGTTTTCCCATTGTCACCATTGTTGAGTACTTCATCTAGTAAAGCATCATGTAGTATAATTGATGGTATAGACAAATATTACAAAGGGAACATCTGGTTTAGGCATTTTTCAACAACTGATCCATAATGTGGAAAACTTGACTTTTAGGAAGTCACACTGTATTGGACAATTCACCTATATAAATCCACAATGTGTCTTCTTTAGTATATCATCTTTAAGGAATAAAATAGAGTGAAGAAGGTATTCGAAGGAGTCTTTCAAAGTACATAGTGATCCTTTTGTAGGAAATATGGTAACTACACCTAAAATAGACCACTACTCAATATCAACCCCTATTTTTGAAGGGAAACTCAACATGGAGGATATCCAAAATGGTGCTCATTACAAAGACAAGTGTAAGGTGGAGTTAAGGTCTATATTGCGATGTGTATAGCTCTATTTATAGTTTGTGGAGGTGGCAATTTTAGAAGTGGTCAATTTTTGGTGCACTTTTTGTTGTTTTAACTTCTTCTCTATGACATGTTTTGATACTACTAGTGTGATTTCTTGATGTGCATCAATTCGATTTTCACATCACCTACATGACACTTTTAGAACCCTGTACCTTGCATCTTTGAAAATTTGTAACTAATTCACAATGTGTCCAAAAATTATAGAACCACTTGCATTTTGATTCATAGTCCTTCACCAATTTGCAAAATTTGTTGTTCATTTTCTAGTGCATATTGCTCATGCATTATAGCTTATATGTGAAATTTTAGGTGGAATTACTATACAATTATCTATAGGATGATTGCAAGAATCCCTTGTTGATTTTGTTGTGTTTTGAACAATACTCATGATTTTTTTCAAGAGTACTTTAAAATTAGAAAAATAATTTTGAAATTTTGAAAAAAAATATGGCTAATATACACACCTTTAAGATGAAGGTAACCATTGAAGAAAATCATAGAAAATTCTCTAAGTAGGAGAATTAGTAAAGTATCAAATTTCAAGAAAATAGAGACTTTGATGTTTAAATTAGTTAAAATAGGGGAAAAAATTTGAAATAATAAAAATTTGAAAAAATTCTATGAAGATGGTCATTCACCAAAAGAACTACCAAAATAATATTTTATCCATTTCGAAAGGCAAGCAAAAAGACTCACTTTGTAGACTTTTACACCATGTACAATTGATTATTTTTAGAATTACTTTGGACAATAGCTACAAGTCTACTAGAAGACCGTACCCTCCAAATTTCAACTCAAAATTCATTTTTTGGGTACTAAATAGTATTTAAACCCCCAAATTGGCAAGCCCGCGAGAGTGACATATGATTGGTGGATATTTGTGAAAAGTAAAACTTTTTTGAAAATTGAAATAAAATCATACAAGGTGTATAATATTCATGAGTACCATATTTACAAACCTTGAGTCATTTGGAGTGAGAACATAAAAGTTGTGGCCAAAAAACAAATCAACATACAAGGTGTGATGCAAAATAGGGCAAGTGTTTCTTGCATTCACCTTATAGTATGTGCAAGAGTTTGCTTACTTGTATTAACACTTGCAATGCTAAGATCTACTACACTATGGGAAAGAAAGGAACAATTTGAAGGTGTATACATTTAGGGATTCATTTTCACCTTGTCGCTCTTGGAGCGCAATTGTTGCAAATTACTTGGCACTATACCAATGCTCATTGGGAAGGAGGTATTCAAAACTTCAACAAAAACAAATTGAACAAGTGCTATAGCATTTACTCCAGCTACTGAGCTACCAAGGAGTTCCTCATGAGCTACCTAATTTATTGAGGGTCAGGTTTGAAAGTCATGCTAGAAGAAAAAGAACCTGATGAGGTCATGAATAGGTCTCAAATTTTTAGTTCTTCAAATGTATGCAACATTATTTCTTCCTTCCAAAATATTGGTTCATGTGGGTTCACTAATCGAATCATGAATATGAAGTAGGTCTCTTCCATTGACTGCACATACGATAGCATGTTTCTAGATTAAAGAAAAGAAAAAGTTTACATTTTCAGATGCTCATAGAGGGACTTGAGAGTGGTGTAGACTTAGTTTGTTAGATGTAGTCATGTGAAATTCTTGAGAATGTGCGGTCGAGGTTTGATGACGTAAAATGCATGAAGGATTGCAACAATAGTCTGCCGCATCTATGACCCATATTACTCAAAGTTTCAAATGATTACCATGTGTATCATGTAATTGCCTAATTGGAATAGACATAGGTATAGTACATGATGTAGAGATGTTTGATTGCTTTTAGGAAGAAACATAGAGTGGAAAATCCAAATTTCAAGAAACTCATGGCAACTATACAATGTCATGTAATCATGATTGTCTTTATTTTATTTTATTTTTTTGACACAAATGAAATAGAATTTGATTGCAAAAATAAAAGTACAAACTAGCTAGCCACAACTGGCCTAGCTGGGGACATGACACAGAGACCAGACAAAAGACCCATAAGCAACGGATGCAAGAAGAGCAAGAACGCCAAGAGACAGAGCAAGAAAGGCCGGAAGGCCTCTCGTGGCCGGCAAGTAGGAGGCGCAACCTCCTCAAGGCTGCATGCGAGCCTTCACGGCGGCTGAAATACAAACCCGAAGTAGCTTGGCATTTCTTCTTGAGTTGGTAATGGCTATGATCAGCTCCAACTCAATCAACCCCTCCATTCTATCAACTGTCCTACCTTGGCAGCTTTATACAAGGCGAGGTTTTGTTGGTGCATGTTACAGTCTCTCCTTCAGCGTATCCGCATACGATATTCTCTCCATCGTATATTTTGGTGGAGGACCCTATTGTCCCTTAATCCTAAAAAAGCCCTAATACACACTTAACTACCCCACTTGAGTTTGATCCTTGTGCCGAGAGGGGCGCGCGGGAAGAGAATGACTATTAACCAAAAATCATACAAGCAAAGATTGGATACATGTATTGCAGACGCTTACGGATCCAATGATCGCTCGCCCACCGGGCATAACCTTCATTCTTGGTTGCACTCTTGAAGCTGCGTAGTATCCACCAACCCAATAGCCAGAGTTTTTTCTCATGATTGTGTTTAGGTTGGACGACACCCCAAACCCCATCAAAAATCATGAATATATATATATATATATATATATATATATTGTGTGTGTGTGTGTGTGTGTCTACTTCATTGGACCAATTTGTTGCACAAGTATACTAAAAAAATTATAAAACTAAACTTATAGCACTAACACGATTGACTTTGCAAATAATATAGGGACACTAAGATACAGGAAGAAGAAAGAGAGATAAGACACTTTGCAATTCAAACACAATGGCTATCATCTAGAGCAACCATAGAAGATGGGATCTATATATGAGTTGGATCTTTGGTTGGCTTTTTTTGCACTTTAGATATTGATAATGATGTGACAAGTTTCAGATGGCTAATGGTGAGTTTTTTAGAATGAATTGTAAGAATATTATTTGATTATAACTAGAATAATATATAAATATATGAATTTTATGAACTATTCTTCAACTTTGTGTATTATTTGGCACACACACCAAATCTCTTAAATAATCCTTGAATGCATGCGGGCTTATTCTTTCAGAGGAAGTGCCTCCTCCAAGGCAAGGCTATATGGCCATTAGGGTCAGATCAATATTCCAATAGTCATACACAAAAAAAATCAACAACAGACAAGAATAAAAAATAATAACCAATGTGGTGACAAATAGTTCAAGGCTTTAATTAATAAAATAATACATTGATACAAGATCATTCTAAAAGGTTTGTAGTTTCCCATAAACTATTTATTTTTAAATGAAGAATCCTCCATCATTTTTTGGTGTTGGAAATTCAACAAACATCAAGGGAAGGAGATTAATTGAAAATTAAGTAGTAAAAATAATTCATAGAAGACATTGAATCATGATGATAGAAAAAATGAAATTGATTAGCCTAACTAAATCTTACAATATACCACTCTACTACTTTCACTTTGTTCTTTAACCCCTTCAGTTCTTTGACTTTGTTTTCATCAAAAATGCTTCAAAACTGCCATTTCTAGTACATGTATGATGTATCAACTTTTGGAAAAAAATTAAATTTTGAGAACATGTAACCATAGGATCTTGTAGTATGCTGACTTGAGAACATGTGCAAAAAAAATTCAGAAATTTCCACCATATAGATTGCAAGATATGAGTTTTCAAATTTACAAAACCCCTATTTTTTTGTCCTTGCAGAAAATTGGACAGCTACACTTCACAAGCTTGCATTTGTATGAAAAAATGTTCAAAATAGTGGTGCTTCTTTGGATTCATTCTTCTATTCAAGTTGGATACATGCTTGAAAAATTTCAGATCATTTGGAATTGTACAATGTATAGGAAAAATATTGTAAGTAGAAAGAAGTAGAAAATGATTCAAAATACAAAATTGTTAACAATTTATATATAGAATTTTAAAATGTCAATCCCAATGGTTGTAATGTTATAATAAACAATCTACATCTAAGAATTTAATTTTTTTTGAAAAATATAGGAATTTGAGTAAAATAAAGGACTTCTAAGTTTATTTTAGAGTAGAGACTATCCAAAATTGCTTGCAAACTAAAATTCTTCATAACTTTTGACTCATTGATCAAAATAGAATGATTCAAATCTTTCTATGCATATATAAATAAAGGGAACCAATTTCAAATTATTTTTTTCTAATCTGCCCGAATTGCCCGTTTACAAAAAAAAAGTAACATATTTGGCTATAACTTTTGACTCACAATTCCAAATGTCCTAAATTTTAGTGCATATGAAAGATATTCCTCATCCCCACCTTCTATGAAAGTTTGGTTTAAAAACATGGAAATTTCTACTCACATGTACTTGCCCACAATTTTTATGTTGTCAATAAATGCAGCTTGGTCCTTTAATTTAGGGGTTAACACTTTAATTCTTTAAGGACAAAGAAGCCCAAATTGGACGAAGTGTTCAAATTTTGAACAACGACAATGAACACATATACATCCCGAGTATGTAAAAATATTTTTTTTGGCCATTTTTTTCTTAAGATTGAAGATTCTTGTATTAATTCATTAACATCTATATAATATGCATTAGATTATAAAGACTTTGATTTGCAAAGGGCACATGTAGGTTGACTTCAAAAAATAACTTCTTTAATTAAAAATATGACACTTTCAAAATGACTTTAATAAAAAATGAAATAAAAATCTTCAAAAATCATTTTGATTAGAATAATAGTGCTCAAAATTTTGAGTTTAATAGAAAAAAATTCTTGTAAAAATCACAAATACACAATAAACAATTGATTTTAAAAGGAATTATCAATATTTAGCTTCATATTTTATTGAAAAGCATTGGTTATGTACAATTTCATCTAACCATATGGATATGACCTACATATTATATTTTACAAATATATTTGAGAGTCATCATTAAATTATTATTTTGAATTGAATTTTATAATACATCTTCAGAATTTGGGGAATCTTTACTATCCTTTGGTCCTTGACCCCTTAAAAATTCAAAAACAATATTTGTTGGCCCTTGACTATAATCAAATATCGTTTTTGAATTCGCTTTGAGTTTTTAGAAGAGACACAAGTTCATATTTTATATTTTTATCATATGAGACAATTTATTGTCAAAAAATGTGAAAATTCTATAGACCTTTATCATTAAACTTTCATTTGAATGATTTCCAAATATCAACATCTATAAAAATTTTAAAAATTTCACAAGATTAGTATAGTGGCATTGTTCCATGTATAATATTATCTTTTGTGCCAAGAGATTCTTGATGAACTATCAATTTAAAAAGGTTCAACAATTTCCAATATTTTCAATAGTAAAAAAGGGTCCTAATGTAAGAAAGCTAAAGGATTTAGCCCAATAGCCATTAAAGTTCAAGATTAGTACGGAATTTGACCAAAGTGCATCCAATTTTTAGATGCAAGGACTTGTCAAGTATATATACCTATTATAGACCTCCTTTCCAATTGTATTCTTCTCTACATCTATCCTACATTTTATCCCTAAAATGTTTAATAGATGTAGATCATAGGGATGCAATTGGGAAGAGGATTTACAATCACTGGTTATGCCTAATTTTAAGTTAATGGCATACCAATTTATCTTTTGTTGTATGGACTCAAAATAACAATTGATTTGCAAGACAAATGTTATCATGGATACATCTCTTGTTAGAAAGTGTAATTCTTTTGTAAATACTATGACTCAAATACACACATGTGACTTTGGTTTAGTGGCTTTGGCCTTGGCACACCAATGAATTGGTCATGTGTTCAAACTTAAGCATTTGCGGGGTCCTTACCACCATAATCCACCCAACTATGGTGGTGGGTGCAAAAACTACCTTGTTGTCATATGGGAACTTGAGAATGTCTTGGGGGAAGGAAAATGTTGGCTCTTTATTATAGGATAAGCTAAGAATTTCTTCAAGGAAGAAACATGTTGGTTCTTTATTATAGGGTCTCCCTCCTATTGGATGCATCAAGAATGGAATTTGCCATCTAAGTCCATGAGGCTTAGATAGTTCAACTTTTCCCAACAAATGCTTCATTCACACCGGTCTTTTAAACCAAAGTTACCTCTTCTCTTCTGACCCAAACTAAGGTACTTGACCAAAGTTAAACAATATTTCATTAAAATGGTGGTATTCCACAAACTTGGCACTTTCATATTTAGGAAATGGTTTGAAACCTATACATGTCATAGAAATAAATGGAAAAATGGCATATGGAATACAACCATTTTAACAAAATTTCCCTTAATTAATTACCTTTCACTTCTCTTCTGACCCAAACCGCTTAGTTACTTGAGAGTTTTTCTTCTCAAGTCTTGTCATGAAGAAAAGCTTTGATGCAGAAGTTGTGAGTGGCAGTTTAGTGTTCTTGGCGACCAGGTTCATTGGCTATGGACCCAAGGGGCAAGAGGAGGAAGCTTCGTATTGACAATTGCTACTTTTACACAGCAATGAACTTGATTCTTTAACCCTTGAACACTGGGCTGGTGACCGTGGAAATCAAGCATTTTGGAACCGTGTGACATCATCTACTTTAAAAAAATAAAAAATACTCATTGGGAGTCAAACTACTGTTGAAGATCTTCTCTTTTCACCCCTAATTCCAAGGATGAATAGTTTCACTTCTGTCCTATACACGAGAATTCCTTGTCATTCATCGGACGAAAAATGTCCGCCTTGGCGTTTAGGGGTTAATTTCTTTTGCTTTTAATTTTTTTATAAATGAAATTTTAGAAGTACGAATGTGATGCGGAAGGTTGACTGGTTGAGTAGGCCATTGAAAGGAGAGCCAGGGACAAAGCAGTGCAACTTGTTTCTCGTTAAATCATATCTTAATTGGGCCCTCTTGGAACAACCCAAACTTGGATCATTTGAGATTATGTTTTACATCCACGGGCACAACGAAGCTAGCTTGTACTGTATAGTTGACCAATCAATGATGATCTTTTGTCGTTCTTAAGCGGTTAAGTCGTAATATATGGCAAACTCAAAATTATAACTAAACAAAAATTCTAACAAATTTTCCGTCCAATGCAAAAAACGTACCACACATTCAAGTTGTAAGTTGAAATACAAAATTTAGCTAGACGGATGCATCTCTTGGAGACAAAGAGAATGATATCAAGAAGTCGGACTGTAGATGAGTATTGGAGATGCAGGCTAGCTATCCTCAAAATTCCATGAAAACCAAGTTCCCCTTTGAAGGGTTAATTAACAGTGCTGAACTGAAAAAAGAAACACCTGGAAACTACGAAAATCAATCACTCCTCAAGCATCATCACACTTGGAAATTGGAAATTTCGAAGCCCCCAAATATGACATCAATTCAAGTTCCACGACTCATACTGATAGTCATCTTTGTTAAAATGGCCTGTTTCAAAGCTGCACCAAAACTTAGACGTTCAAATGCTAATTAAACAGTGACTTCCAATTGCAGAGACTCTAAAATCTAGGACTCTGCAGATTATTCTCAGATTCTAAGCAGGTTTCAGTTGGGCAATTGAAACTGCACCAATTTCACCAATACCAGCCACTAAGGAGTTCAAGCTAAGGTTTCGAACTAAAATCTGTTACATAGAGATCGAGTAGAGGATGTAGTTGGGCAACTCAAAACTCGAAAAGTTTCTCCGACTTCAACCATTTAGGCAACTCAAAACCGCGCCAGTTCAGTTCGATTCTTGAGTAAGCCTGCACACAATCATGAAACCATATATGGGCTACAAAATTTGCGGAATTTCACCAATTTTAAAGAACGTACATGGCCATACCTCTCTTTCACCACGACCACCAAATTTCTTGGACTCACCTACCTAGCTCAGGGGACTAGGCTAGGAGGATAGTAATTCCCGCTACCTCTCACAAATGGTGCATGCAAATTAAACCAAACTTGATCACCAAACTTGATCATGCAAGAGGTAGACCTATGGACAAAGAATCAAAGAATTGAATAAAAAAGTTGCAGTAAGAGATCGAGGTGCATGCATGCATGCACTTAAGTTACCGCATTCTAAATTGAACCTGCAAGCGGCTGAGCAATCGACCATTGACAAATTAAATGGACCTGCTTGAGTTTCATGAATGTTCGTACCTAAGCTTTTAGCCTGTCACGAGCACGCGACCGCGGAATGATCCAGCGTCCTAATCAGAACCAAGCTCGGGACCAACGCTGCGTGCACGCAACATCGGCTAAAAATTTAGAGCCAAACGTTGATGATACGGTCCCTCGATCGGTCCCAGAGGACACAATCCCCTGAAATGTACATAACTGAAACATTCCCTCCATAAAAACATGTGTTTGCTGGTTGGGTTTCCCCATCGCAGCAGTCTGTTGCGCTCGCTTCTAGTGTGCAAAACTTGGAGGTGTCAAGGTTTTGGGAAACTTATTTAAGGAAGGAGCTGCCGCCGGCTTCGAGACTACTAACTGTGGCCAGCCTAGCTCCTGACCTGTGCAAGTGGCCAGATTCTCTGGGCCAGCGCAACCATTTTCGGCAAATTTTTGCAATAACATGGTCCACCTACCTCCAATATATGGTGAGAGGAGAATAATTCTCTGATATTTCAAATTCCTTGATTTTTGAGTGGATGAAAATCCTATTTCTCATTTTCTCCAAAATCATTAATGGTGTGAAATCAATGTTATAATTAGCCTAATCATAACTTACTGCATGTATGGATGTGCTCGGTCACTTGATCTTTCTTGTTACCATATAATATGTTCCGTACGTAAGGACCCAGACTTCTCACAGGGATGAAATTATTAATTTGAAATTGCATCTTTACAAGGGTTTAAATTTTTCGTTTGTTGTAAGTGATTCGGATTAGACAACTCCAAAATCCCTGCTTTGGTGGTTCGAAACTACCTACATTAGCCTCAGTTTCTGTAACGAAGATTTTGAATGTGTAAATAATAAGGCGACCCAGCAAAGAGGAAGAAATCTGGTCAGACGAGGATCGAATTATTCGAGCCGACGGCGAAGACTGAACCCAATCGGCCGCTTCTCTGCCTCGAATATACGTTAATGACTGAATTGTACTCATGTCGTCTGGATTTATTAAATAATGGAGTGCGGTAATTTGGTTGCAGTTCTTTTCTTTTCATTGCGGAAGTCTATCTACCCAGATTCCGGGTCCCTTACCGACGCCCGATTTAAATAACCGAAATGTGCACGTTGGAATCAACAGGACAGGTCTGACATGTCAGCGTCATTCAAGGAAGACTCTCGGGTCCTGTGATGGAACCTTACGTAAAGGCGGTGAAAGTGTGCTGTACTGGTACCATATTTTGTGACTAACGGAAGTCCAAGTTGGAAATAGGGCTATGGAAACCTGAGCACTCGAAAATCTAGGAAATTTATAGATCTGAGATTTCAGTTGCGTCTCAAAGCACTCCAGCTAGATAAGCGACTCCAGCCTCCCTTTTTACTGAGTATGCCCATACTGTGAAAATACGTCAGTAATAAAGGTCGTCCGCAGTTGCAACTTACAGTGGTGTCAGAGGAGGGTTTATCTAAGAATAGTACTCCCTCCGTTTGGAAATAGTATATCCATTCTCACGGTGATTGCACTGAGAATGGATATATTATTTCCAAACAGAGGGAGTATAAAACAAGCACAGCACCAACACAAGCTCCGTCAGAACCAAGTTAAAATTGGTGCTTCAAGGAGTTTAGTCCTAAGTTATGTTTTTCTCAAACTCTCCTGGTCCCACATCGCACACACTTCATGATTAACTCGAGTATAACAAAATTTTCAATTCTTCAAACGTCAAATTTCGTTAAATTGGCGATATTCTAATACTATGGCGCCTTTCAGGACGCGCGGACTGAAACCAAAATCTACACCATTCCTAGTTTTCTTTTCTGGCCTGAATGTAGACCTCTGTTAAGATATGCGTCATAATTGTTGGCTGTGGAATATCTCCAATATATTTAACGAATTGACGATTTCAGCAATGACATTTCGATACGATCAGTAAGAACCATATTGAGTCCTGAACTCTGATTTGTCCTATTAGTGAGGATAGGTGCAATTGATCCCTACATAATTTTATCATTGTGCAAATTGGTACTACATTGTAACATTTCAACAAAACTAATTGAAAACAGTGAAACTTTGCTGAATTAGCGTGGCACGGACTAATAGAACGATTCAATCAGTGACATACTGATAAGTCCGATATACCAGCAGCTACCGTAGAACACTGGTCCGAAGATGCTCGTTTTATGCGAATCGCTTAGTCAGCAACTGATTCCACAACGCATGAATAGGAACAATTATCTTCGCATATATACCGGTACACTGGTACAGAGACCATTTTGCCCAGTCACGGCTAGACTGCATGCTAGCTATGACAAGACCTGATTTTCTAGGAACCGTCGGTGTTTCCTGCTACGAAATATATGCCGCACTTGGACGTCGGCTACAGTAGAGGCAATCACCGGTAATTAACAGCCGGTTACACTGAATCCTACCACTCAGGGGATATTTATGCTGGTAGACCGCCCGCAGCAAGTCCTGTATCATTCCAACTAGTACACTGACAGTATATTCAATGTTTCCCACTAAACTTAATCAATCGTCTACAGTTTGATCCTCATTTGGAATTCTGGATAAGGTGAATTTATACCCAACACTATTGTATGAGTGAAGCTACTGTAAGTGATAGCATAAGATAGACAATTTTAAGGTGAGAATATACGTCCTCATAGTGTACATTTTAAACCCGCTAAATGGCCCACATGGCAGGAGGCCCACATAGCACTCGTCCTGTGAACCTGGTTCGTGAATTTCGATGGACTCTCTGCATTGATTTATAAACCGATCGACGGTTATTTATGCATGACGAGTTCCTGGTACTCATCACCGTCTTCATGAAAAAGGCAATATTCTAAGAAAAATTTGGTCCGTCTGAATCCACGGACCTTTAATAGGTTTAGTGCACTTGTTCGGATGCGTCAATTTCGTGAAATTGGTGATATTCCACAACTCAAAAATTGTGAAATATATCTTCCCAAAGGCCTAATTTCAGGTCATAAACTAGGACAGTTACAGATTTGGTTTCAGCCCATGCAAAAGTAATGGAATATCGCCAATTTAACGAAATTGACTCTTCAGTCTTTACAACTGCAATTGATTGTCACATTTTGGACGGTATGAAACACACCACTTTATTAATGAGCTGCACTCTCTAGGGACATTTAAGGATAAGTATATTATTATGGACCCATATACATGCCAGTGAACTTCTGGATTAACTTCTTGGAGCTCCAGTTCCGGCCTATCTGGCTTGTGAACTTATCAACTTATCGATTCGCTCATGACACATGACCCGAGGCGTGGGCGCTCAGTTCTGCAGGTCGGTGGTCTAGCTCAACTGCTCACATCGATCCATTCAATCGGCACTGTTGACATTTTCAATAATTATCAATCTGTCGAGAGAATCAACATTCAATTCGCCATATATGATCAGAACCAGTCAAGCTGGCTTGCATTTCCCAAAGAGATCAAGTGATCATTCATCTATCATTTGTAGTCTGTGTATTAGCTAGGGCCGACCATGATACGTGTCCGCAGATATCCTCATTGAATTCGGAAGAAATTAAGCTTTGTCAGATAATGCAACCATGCACCTCATTGAGTGCAAGCTAGTTGTACCTTGCTAATTAAATAGACCCCGTGGGAATAGACCAAAAACGTGTAGCACCCATTCATGAGGACTCAGGGTATGACGATTTAAGATATCACTAAAATGTTTTTTCATCAATTACACATAACTATGGTTTCTAATTGCAAATAATGCATGCTATTTAGAGAAGCTGAAATCGTCTTTCAACTCGCTTCAAACTATGAGGCGCAACAAAAACTTTAGGAGAGAACATTATAAAATAGGAACCATCATGCTTAAATATGTTTAATTATTCAAATGATTTTATGCGTATCTTGAAACCACGCTCAGTTAGACCTCGGCCAAAACTTGTTCTTCAGATATTCGAGTTCTAAACAAAGATTGTAGCCCACTCAGCCTCGTGTGTGTCCTGACGTATCTCTTAATTAATCTCTCAGATAAGTTACAAGTTCTGCAGAAAAAGTGCGGTGGGAACTGCAGTCCGGTACAATAATTGATCCGAATTTTCTACATATTCCTTTCAGCTAGAATATATATGTACGTGGAAATGGTCTTGAGTCGGTAATCTCCGGTTGAGACCATAACGAAAAAGCTGTTGCGCACAGAATCTAACTTATAATTAAGAGTTGCGTCTCAAACTGAAAGTTGGGCGTTGTCAACAAATGGGAAACAATGGCGAGTAATCGGTAACCCTGCACATCCCGGCCATCGGATTGATCTCCGCCTTCCGTTGGCATGGAAAAATCGGTAGAGGAGATGCGTGCAGGGGTGGACAACCAACTGGAAAAAGCAGTTAACGAAACTTATCTTCACGTGCATGAGATTCACCTGCTTTGTTACCAAGTGGATAAGTTCCATCGGAAAAGTAGGAACTAACTTTAATCTCATCCATGCGCCTTGCACATATATGTTTCTTAACTACAGTAAGTTGAACTTTCTTTTAATTCTACCATATATACTTGAAGAATTCAGGCACCTCAAAGCAAGAAATTGATTGACTTCATATACTTCGGTCCCTCAACTTTTTGATATAGAAGCCTAACTTTTTTATATCATTATCTGTCTCACATCGATTAGCAACTATCAAGCTATGTAAGGTTTGTATACCATATCACAATTTGAATGCTGGAATTTTGTATATTGGCCCGGCATTGATCCTAGCATTCCTGGAGCATCCTTCCAATGGCCATGAAAAAATGTGGTGGTTAGTTCAAAGTTAGCCGGTGCAATAATCAGTTCCATTTTCAAAACAAAGGATGTAAAACCATAAGGAACTTTGGTAGGGCTGGAGACCAACTAGTGCATGGAATATATATATATATATATATATATATATATATATATATATATATATATATATATATATATCACCTCCTTTTTATAGTGGACGGATTTCAACTACTACGAAACAAGAAATTAGCAACTAATACCCAGTTGGGATAGAGGTACTTGGATGGTGTGGAGTGAAGGCATTAGGCCCAGGCATTAGGCTTGCCTAGGGTGGGTATTGGCCTTGGCATGACTAATATAGCCATTGAGTTTAGAGTTTGGGTTTTTGGTCATCACCTATAGGATGCAATTGTTTTGTGGAAGAATGCCTTCCCTCCACTTTGTCACTTATTTATCAATCATGAGTGGTCCCCTACAAGGTCGGGCAATTGAAACAAATTATTTTAAAAAGGTAAAAATTGGGGTAAAAACTTTGATTCCTAAACTCTTTTGATTCAATTTATTCAAACTTTTCATTACCATTTGATCTCAACTCCATCAATCTTGCCAAATAAGTTGAGAGAATCCTTGGTTTTCAAATAATGAAGGATCCCAAGACATTGTTTAATAGTGAGGTAGGGTCCCCTTTTGCATCCTTGAAAAGGAACCCCCACAATGAACGAAATTGTCTTTACATATGGCTCCTCACCCAACCCCAATCTTTGAATTAAGCCCTCTCATGTATTTAGCAAAGCATGATACCTTTCGAGCATGGGGAGGACCATTGTGTGATTGTATGGTGTTATGCATGTCAAGTTCAATTCCTACCAAGAATATAATATCAATTTGTAATTTCAATTTGCAATCATTCTAACTTTTCTTTTACATATACATTAGAGGATTCTAGCAATCTAGCTGGGTCCTGTCTGCAATTCTTTTATCCCGGATGCAAATATATCCTTTGTCGTAACCATGCAAGCAAGGTCCAGAGGGAGCAAGGCAAGTTCATCTGAGTGGTTTAAGAATGTTTTGTCTTCGGAATACCGGTCATTCCATCAGAAAAACACCGCCTAGTCTAGACCTGCGGAAACTTGAAAGTGGTAGAATCATTCCAATGATCACGTGAAACAAGCACGGCAGGCTACAGTAATGCTGGTGTACCACTCCAGTCAACTTGCGTGCAGCGCAGCTGTACTGCATCGTTACCATTAACCGATTGCCGGAAGTTGCTCGAGGAGCTTCACGGCAAAGATATCTAATTAACCTTATATTCATACCCCTAAAAACGATACGGCGGACGATTTTTGTCCGATGAATGACAAAGAATTCTCCTCTGTAGTAGGACAGAAGTGCAACTATTCATCCTCTGAATTAGGGGTGGAAAGGCGAGATCTTCCACATTACAGTAGTTTCACTCCCAATGAGTATTTTTGATTAAAATAAAGTAGGTGGTGTCACAAGGTTCTAAAATGGCTGATTTCCATGGTCACCAACCCAGTGTTGAAGGGTTAAATGAGGCTTTTTGTTTTGCTTTGTTCTGTTTTGTTTTGTACACTAAGATCTCTAGAATGATGCATCCCCTCATTGTGTTCTTGGTATTGTTAGAAAGCCTTGTACGAGGACTCAGGGAGGGGAATATAGGCTTGGTTTTGTAGCATTTTGGTGTATGGTGTTTGGACCTAGGATGTGAAAGAAGTTATCTTGGATCTTAAATTATAGAAAATGACTTTTTGTTTCATTTTGGGTGTAGCTTGTGGAAGTTGTGGCAGTGGTAGATGGCACACTAATCTATATTTTAAGTTAGGCTGTTGGTTTGGTTTCATTGGTTTGGTTTGTTACAATGAGATCTTTGGATCTATGCCTCCCTGATGACGTTTTTGGTACCATCGAAGAGCCTTGAGTAAAGAGGGGTGTATGGACTTTGTTTCGTGGCATTCCAACTCACAACATAAAACATACTTATATACTCAACTTCAAAGTTCTTATGAATTAAAAAATAAGAAAATTATTTTTACTTTTATTTGGATTGTGGCATTGGTAGAAAGCACACTAGTAAGAGTTTAATTATGTTATCATGCATATGGACTACACTCTTCATTCTCTTCATTAATGTGGTCGACACGAAATGTATACCATTATGATATTTGAGATAATTTCTTTTAGTGTTGCCTCTATGATTTAAGGAAACAACAATCTATATTATTTGTTTAGGGAAATGACTCCTTGTAATTTAAGGTATACACCTAAGTTTAGAGGGTATTTGATGTGGGACTCTTTACCTTCATTATTGCATTTAAGATGACTATATTTTTACATAAAAAGCAACAAGGGTCTACTTCCAATATCCTATGGTTTTTTGTAAATTCATTCATTTAGTTTTTTAAGTGGGGCTATCTCATATACAAAATTTAAGTGTCGAAATTTTTTCCGTTGCCACTTGTCTTTACAAATTTTCCCTTCCCTCCTCTATATGCATGTATAGGGGATACCAAGGTTGTTCTGTCGAACATGTTTTGGGGGTTGGGTGTCGAGTTGTTCGTCTAATGTCACATGTCGTATAAGAGGAGTGTCGCATATACGAGACAAATTTGACGAGCGCAAAATTAGGGTTTAGGGTTTTCGGGCAGGGCAGCCAAAAATTTTATCTTACGTGGTGGGTTGTCAATAGTGATGTGGAAAGCTTTGACCACGTCACCATAGGCGACTGTGGGTGGGGTGCATGTGGGTAAGGTGGGGCGACCACGGGTCCTAGAATGAGGGCAACTGCAGGTCCAATCTAGGACGACTACAAGTCGAGGGGGTGGGGCGAGTGCGGGTGGGGCGTATGCGGGTAAGGTGGGGCGACCACGGGTCCTAGAATGAGGGTGACTATGGATCCAATCCAGGGTGACTACAGGTCGAGAAGGGGGGCGAGTGCAGGTAGAAGGGGGCTTAGGAGGGCGACTACAGGTCATTTCTTGGATGACCACAACTGATTGGGCGATTGCAGGTCTCAGACTCAAGAGGTCTTCTAGTTCATGACGATGGAGGCGGCTGCGTATGGGGTGACCACAGGTCAAGGGTGCCAAAAAACATGAGTTTGAGTTTCCCCCCTTACAAAGTGGAGGGAAGGCGTTCAAACTTTTCAAGTACTACTCCCCCCTTTTCTGAGGAATAACTCCAGAAAATCCTAAAACTGAGGCATTCAATACTAAGTGATCAAAAGTTAATTAAGTAATAAAGAAAGCAAATTGGTTTAGGAAGTGGAGATTTGGAAAAGCCCTTTTTCCTAACATTTCATTTCTCCTTCATCCATCCTTGTGGTCATGTCAAATTCAACGTAACCATTTCCTATTTTAATTTTTAGAGGGAGTACATTGAGAGGAGACCTTCCCTTTGGGGGGAAATCATGTACAAAAAAAATACTAACACCGTAGGATGCACGAAGAAGAAATCTTTTTATCTACATAAGAAGTGGTTTTAAGAAATGGAGACTTAGGGAAGCTCTTCTAATTGACATTTTATTTTTCCCTCGTGGTCATGTCAAATTCAACGTGACCATTTCCTATTTTAATTTTTGGAGGGAGTACATTGAGAGGAGACCTTCCCTTTTGGGGGAAATCATGTACAAAAAAAATACTAACACCATGGGATGCACGAAGAAGAAATCTTCTTATCTACATAAGAAGTGATTTTAAGAAATGGAGACTTAGGGAAGCTCTTCTAATTGACATTTTTTTTTTTCCTCATGCTCATGTAAAATTCAACATGACCATTTCCTATTTTAATTTTTGGAGGGAGTATATTGAGAGGAGACCTTCCCTTTTGGGGGAAACCATGTACAAAAAAAATACTAACACTGTGGGATGCATGAAGAAGAAATCTTTTTATCTACATAAGAAATGGTTTACGAAATGGAGACTTGGGGAAGCCCTTCTCCTCATCATTTCATTTTCCATCCTCCAACATAGGAATTTCAATATAGTCCTCCCCTTAATACATCAAGGGGACTTAAAACACATTTGAAGGGGTGAATGAATATTCAATTTATTGAAGATTAAAAAGTTAGGAAATGACACTTTGAATGGTTTTTATCTTACAGGTACAAGGTTTAGGAGTTCAAACTTTTTTCCGACATATAATGAAAAGCAACTCACATGTGCGTGTCATTTTATCCACCCTAAAAAATAGAAGTACATTACTTTTGGACTAGCATACATGGAGAAGGTCCATGGTTTTTCTATAGGGTTTAGGGTATAGGGTTAGGGTTTAGGGTTTGGAAAACCCTCTTCAATTTCTCTAATTAGTCATACTAAAATTTCTATATTTATAGACTAATTCTATAGTATTAACTAACTACGAGCATTGAAGGACATGTCAATTATAGTGTATGGAAGATGCAATTAAGCTTGACTTCATTAGAGTTGGAGATGGCTCACATCTTGTGGTATGTTGGTTCTTGCACTGAAGTGACTTTAAGATAGAGGTGACTATAGGTGAGGGGTGACTTCAGGTCTTGGGCGACCACGGGTGGAGGCGAGTTCAAGTCTTATTGTTGTTGAGCCCAATTTGGTGGAATGGGGGCGAATTCGGGTCTTGGGCGACCGCGGGTGAGGGCGAGTTCAAGTCTTGTTGTTGTTGAGACCAATTTGGTGGAATGGGGGGCGACTTTGGGTCTTGGGCGACCGCAGGTGAGGGCGCGTTCAAGTCTTGTTGTTGTTGAGCCCAATTTGGTGGAATGGGGGGCGACTTCGGGTGGGGGGCGACTTCGGGTGGGGGGCGACTTCGGGTGGGGGGCGAACTCGAGTCTTGGGCGAGTTCAAGTTTTGGGCGACCGCAGGTGAGGGCGAGTTCAAGTCATATTGTTGTTGAGCCCAATTTGGTTGAACCTACGGTCTGCAAGGGGCGCACGCAAATCTCGGGGAGTGATCATGATTATGGTAGGGCACATTCGGGTCTATGGGCGATTACTAGTCTTGGACAGGGCGACTGTGGGTCCTGGACAGGGCGATTGCAAGTCCTAGACAGGGCAACTGTAGGTCTTGGACAGGGCGACTGCAAGTCCTAGACAGGGTGACTGCGGGCCCTCTGGAGGGCGACTACAGGCCTTTTGAGGCGCGTGCGGGTCCCCTGGGAGGCGACTGCGGGTCTTTTGGGGTGACTGCGGGTCCAAGGGCGCCTACGGATCCTCTAGAGGGCGACTGCAGGTCTTTTGAGGCGCGTGCGGGTCCCCTGGAAGGCGACTGTGGGTCTTTTGGGGCGCTTGCAGGTATTTGTGAGGCGTTACTCTCTTTAGGTTCCGACTTCATGTCTTTGCCTCGTAAGTTGCCACGTACTTCCCACCCGCGGTCGCTTACCAGCTTGAACCCAAAGTCGCCCTATCTATAATCACCTGCACCCGTGGTTGCCCACACCCGAGGTCGCCCACACGGCCACACCCGCATGCGCCCCTTTAGGATGCCACGTGGAAGACACATGTCTGCCACATGGCATCCAGGTGGCCTCATGGGCAGGGTGAATTTTTTTTTAAAAGTCAAAGCTAAGTTTGACTTTATTAGACGGACAAGAGGGTCTACTTGACGTGTTGGACGTCGTATTCGTCGTGTTGTTGAACTGTCCGCCGGAACAACCCTGGGGGATACACCATTGAACCAACAACAATCAATTCAATTCAAGTGCCATTAACCAAGTAGTGATTCTAAAAATAGATTTATCATTTAACACTTTAGAATCCCCACTAAGGCTTTTTGGGGGGGCTTTTTATGCCTAATTCTACTAGAAAAAAAGAATTTGCCTAAAAAATGGCAACATACAGTGAAGTTTTTCACCAAAAAACTTTGAATTAAGAAAAAATCTTAGATGAAATCTTCAATATATGGATGAATGTTGAAATTTGGAGTACCACTAACATTTTGTATCGCCGTCATTGCACTTCAAGAAAAATAAAAATAAAAACACCATGATCTCTACTAAAACTATTCCATGAGCATTCCATTCAATACATGGGTGATTGCAAGAAACACTTGTTGATTCTGTTGCATTTTCATGATTTTTTTTAGAGTACTTTAAAATTAGAAAATTAATATTTTTTTAATGTATATACCTTGAAGATGAAGGTACCTATGGAAGGAATTGCATAGAAAAATTCTCTAAGTAAGAGAACTAGAAAAGTGCTAAGTCTTAAGAAAATATATATCTTGACATTTTAATTAGGGAAAAATATTTAAAATAAGTAAATACACAAAATAAAAATTGTCCATTTGAAACTAACCTATGGAAATGGTCATTCTCCAAAAAAAACCAAAATAATATTTTATATGTTTCAAAATGCAAGAAGAAAAAAAAAACTCACTTTGTAGACTTCAACACCACAAAAAATTAACTATTTTAAAAATTCCTTCCCTCAATAGCTACAAATCTACTAGAAGACCATCTCATCCAAATTGCAACTCAAAATTTGTTATTTGAGGTTCTAAATAGTACTAAAAACCTCCATATTAGCAAATGTGACATTGAATCAAGGTAAATTTTTGGATAGTAAATTATTTTTGAAATTTTTATTAAAAATAAATAAGAAAGGTGTATGATAGTCATGAGTACCTTCCCTGTAAATCTTGAGTCATTTGGAGCCAAATGTCGCGCCCCTTAGTGACACTTACCACCTTAAGCTCACTTTCCAAGCACTTCACTTTAGTGCCACCAAGGTTTACGCCCTCCTAACACTGCACATGCCACACACCCATAATGTTAGGTTCCAACTCGAGTCACGGGGTTCCCCATTCCTCCGTGACTCCCAATCCTTTCCTTCCAACACTTAACTTCCACAAGACACCGGGCATGTCATTTGATGACATGGGATGAAACTTCCATTGATGTCCAAGCACTCGGTGAGGCACTACTCTCACCGGTGCTAACCGCCCTTGAATGGGACCCAACTCCCCCCTAGGCCCAACCCAACTCATTTCGGGACTCACTAATCAGGACTCACTAATCAGGACTCACCAAACGGGACTACACCATGGCCAAGTGTGGACTGGGACACCACCGAACCGGTATCAAGGAGTGCACAAGCACTCCACGGTAACACACAAGTAGTGGTGAGGCTCCAACACTAGCCTCACCACCCGGGGCCACTTAGGCTCACCATGGCACCATCCGGGAGTGAGGAGGGAGACCACCCCTCCTCATAGTACTCTCTACGGGATTCGGCAACCCCCCCCCCCCCCATACTAGAGGTCACCGGGAACCCCCAAGATGCACCCCACCTTGGAAGACCACCCATTTCCAAGTGGTATCCCCCAACCGGACCCCTAAAAGACTCCCGATCTTTCCATCGGGATAACTTTTAGCTCCGAGCTCCAAATTCCAAGTTCAAGACCATTTTCGTGATCTACATTTTTCGTAGATCACCGTGCACTATTCACTTTCCCCAATACAACAAGTATTGAGGAAGTTATGGCCCTCCAAAGGTACGAGTCCCCCGGGAGGTGTAGTTCTCCGGGACTCCACCCTCTTTGGATGCCCATAACTTTTAGCTCACAGCTCATCTCTTCATAAGCCTTATCATTCTAGAAATCTTGTCTCCTTATCTTTCCAATGATATGTGGCGTGCCCTATTTGGCTCCAAGGAACCCTCCCAAACCTTGTTTCCCACGTCCCTATGCCTGAGGACGCGGCCGGGACGCTGCCAACTTTGAGGAGCCATCTCTTTTGACTCCCCACTCGGATTCTCACGTTTTTTGGACCCATGGACGCGTCTTCTCACAAGCTTTTCAAGCATGTGCGACACGCCCCCAAATTCATCCGGATCAGAGCGTTACATTGCTCTGATCGCCCAGGACCCCTAGTCCCCCTCACCTCATCTCTTGCAAGGCTTGGGGAGTCACCCCCAACGTCCCCCTTGCTCACCAAGGTGGCCGGGCACGCCTCTTGATGAGGGTCGTGACACCAAAACACAAAATTGATAGCCAAAAAACAAA
Source organism: Straminergon stramineum (assembly GCA_963920665.1). Taxonomy (NCBI): domain Eukaryota; kingdom Viridiplantae; phylum Streptophyta; class Bryopsida; order Hypnales; family Calliergonaceae; genus Straminergon; species Straminergon stramineum. The sequence continues at coordinate 13,882,730 of OY987267.1, read as the reverse complement.
TGAACACACACCGTGTGATACAAAATAGGACAAGTGTTTCTTGCAATCACCCATGTATGTGTTTAACACATATGGTTTCAAAGATTAAAGTTAATGGACTTCAAATTCTATCCTCATATTGTACAATTTTCATTGAATCCAGTAGGATAAATCTCCCTATTTGTATAATATGACAATTTCTACCATTTATGGTCAATTTCTTACATTTACAATTTATATTTTTGATATATACACTATTTGTACTATAGCTCAATTTCTATCAACCACTTTTCATTGTAGATTTTCTTGATTGTGTTCATTTTATCATCCACATGAAATTATTTGTCCTTATCTATACTCATGGTAAGATGAAAAATTGGCATGGCCTCATTTAGTAAAAGATAATTTGTTAATCAAAATTCCTAGTATGTAATGTTTTTATAGAGCTTCATTTATATAAATATTAGAGTATGCAGAATTTCATAAATCCTATATAAGCAATTAGCCCTACATATTATATAGAAATTTCTTTTTTTAATTAAATGGACCCTATCTTTTAACTCACATAGTTTTTAAAAACAAGAATTGTCTCTTTAGAACTGTTTGGTAATCAAGATTTTATTTTTATTTTAAATAGTGTTATAATTACCTTTATAGTAGGTGGTCTTTGCCATTTATGGTGTTTATAACGTATAGATTCTGAAAGATGAAGTAAAATATAGTCTACAGTAATTGATGATAAAATCTCTATTTATTTATCTTTGTAGGAATAAGACTATTTGAGAAGCAATACTAAATAGAATGAAGTGTGTAGTAGGCATCAAACCGTAAATATGTTAGTATGTACAAGCCATTAGGCATTTGTGCTATAGATTATAAGTCATAAGGTACAAGCACCTTGTCAATGCCTTATTGATGCCGCCTAATTATTATTATTACCTAAAACTTTAAAATATGACCATGAATGGTGAAGGAAATATTTGTTAAATAGTTAATAGAGAAAGTCATAATATGGAGAAGCCATTGAAGATGTTGCATCATGTGAAATTCTCGTTTTATGTTTTCATTGTTATTCTCAAACAAATATTGTGCTTGATTTATGATTGGGTGACTTTGTTGTCAAATATTGATACTCTTTTCAATTAATGGCTAATGAACTTCAAAAGTGAATAGAAATATTGGTTAACCCCTAAATGCCCAAGGCACCAAATTCTGGTATCAAAAAAAATTTGAAGTTAAATAAAACCATATCAAGTTACTATTTTTAATAATTTATATTTTTGAATTTTTTTGAAGTCTAGTTTTAGCATCAAAAATCTGATTTTGGAAATGAATGATTATGATTTTTCTATCCAAGATTTTGTGCAAGGGTGTCCATTGCAAATCTTGATTTCCTATTGTTGAGGGCTCTTGGAAATGAGCCTCAAATAGTCAAATACACCAAATCTTGGAGAAAAATCACATTAGAAATTCATTTTAAAAAATTGTAGAATAGATTTAAGAAAGCCATAAATTGATTGGGAATGTGCATATTTTTCCCTTTAATCTCATATTGTTTTGGTAACCAAATTTTAATTTCAACATGTGAAAAGAGGATGGAAAGACTTCAAATCACTTTCATAATTTTAATACCCTCATGATTAAACATTATAATTTTTTGGTCCATAAGTGATATTGTTGTGTTTTCTTTTCCCATGTGATCTCTATCATGTTTAGTTTGAATTTGTAGAGTTACAATTCCAAAAAAATTGATAAAACTTATGAAAAATAATGATTTTTTGTTCAATTTAGAGCAAATTCCAAAAAGCTCAGAAAGTCTTTAGGCATTTAGAGGTTAAAAGAGTCAAATTTGATACTAGGAGGATAGGAATTGAAGAAACATGAAATTTCACAATTCATCCTCAACTAATTTTCCAAGCCATGTCAATCACAATTGAAGATCTAACTCATACTTGGGCTAGGCTTTTAATTTTAAAACCTTTGAGAGTTGCCATTTACTATCTAGATTATAAATAGTTTTAAGAACTCTCTATATGAGTTCCAAAAAATGGATGAAGTACACTCAAGTGTGTTGAAAAAGTATTGAAGTTTTTGTCCTTGGTCTATCATTTAGTGATGTGACTCTATCTTTGTCATTCAATTCTTCTTGATTTTTTTGTCAAAGATTCCAAATCGATTCATGTAGGGATGGTAGACCCAAAAAATTACAAAAATGAAAATGTAATGCCTAGATACCTCTCAAGACATAATTTTTTCCCCTCCAAATTCTCTAAATCTAAATCAACATTCCCTCATTTCCCCTTTAGTTCTACCAAATGTTCATAGAAGTTAACCTTGAACAACTATAAAGTAGATGATGATTGATGAATGCATTTTTTTTAAATGTAAAAATTAACAAAGAATGTAACTATTCAATAATGAATTTGACAATTTTTGGTTGACTATCTCGGTGATAGGCATTGTCCTTCCACGACTATTGCTATAAAGATACCAACAAACAAAAAAATGTTTGTTGGTCAAACAGTCAATCACTTTTCACATTGAAGAACAAATGTTTTTCATCTATTTTTTGTGTATAATTTTAGTAATGCTATATCCACATCATTGTTTTAAGTTCAAATCACATAATTAGTTGTTCTTTGATTTTACAAGGGATTAGTTATCCCCCAAATGGTATATGCATATAGTATAACACTAATTAAAACAATTTCAATACCTTCATTTTTTTTTCTTTCCTAAAACTTGATTTTGAAATATCAAATGATTCCTTTTGCCTTGAGATTTTGAAGTGTAGTTTCTACTCTACTTAAATTTTTTTGAAAAGTTTCTAATTAGAACATTTTAATTGAAGTTTGAAGTTGAGAATCTATAACTATTTTTCTAAATATAGAGTGATTTCAAAATTTTCTTCATGATATAAAATTCTATACAAAATTTATTTTCAAAAAATTCAAATTTTAAAGCATAATTTTGTATTTTCTATGAATTTGGTTCAATTTTTCTTCAAAACTTCATGGTAATTTGAAATTTTCACACTTAAATCGGAAAATTTTAAGACATACAATAGACATTTGATTTCATTTTTGAAAAACATAACTAAAACAATTCACTCTTAATAAACGAAAAAATGGAAGTTACATAGTGGAGGATTTTGAGGTTTGACTAAGGAAAGGCAATCAAATGTATTAGATGTGTCACAATTGCTAGCATGTGAGCCTAGGATCTTGAGCCCACAAGCTTAGGAGCCTAGGCTCCTATGCTATTGGTACCTATATTATAGGTATCTTTCATAGCTATAGGATGTTTGTGATTATAGGTGTCTATGTTGTAGGTACCTATGTTATAATCACCTTCTATGGTTATAGGATGTTCATATTATAGGTGTCTATGTTATAGGCACCTTCCATGGTTATAGGATGTTTATATAATAAGTACCTAATTATACTATAGGAATCTATGATTTTATGTTTTAGGTAACTATGTTATAGGCACCTTCCATGGTTGTAATATATTTATATTGTAGGTACCTATGTTACAAGCACCTTACATGGTTATAGGGTATTCATATTATAAATATATATGTTATAAACACCTTCAATAGTTGTAGAATATCTACTTACACCTAGGCTCAAGGTTCATAAGCTTGCATTTCTAGGCTCACATACTAGTGTTGTTGTTGGATGTGTGAAAGCAATACTAAATAAGAAGCTCACACTACATTCATATCCCAAATCAATATACATCTTTTTGAAGAATGATCATTTAAAGTATCTAACCAAGCAAAAACCTTTGGCTCTTGAGTTCATGACTTTTACAAACAATATCCAAATAATATTTTTTGATACATTGTAATCTCTTATCCCTTACCAATGAGAAAAAAATCAATAATCTAATAATAGAAATGATTTGAACACAGTAGAAAACGGTGGCATGTTTGGATGTCTCTACATTACAAGGTTAAGGATTCATTGCATAGTAGTCGTGGTGGCCTTGCCTCGTGATACAACATTAACCCAACTACCCAAGAAGGATGCGGCTCCCGTAACTAGGATAGCTACTAAAATATTTCAATTATTGGACTAATAAGTGCATTATTTGTTATATAGTTAGCAATGAAGTTATCCATCAAAATTTTACAAAACTTTGTGCATATTGAAGAATAGATGATTTTCATCAAATTTTAGTGTGCAACTTTATTGATGCTATATCCACATCAATGAGTTAAATTTTAAAAAAAATATTTTATTTATTTTATTTTTTATTGTAATAATATGTATATATTTATTTATTTATTTATTTAAATTTTTTATTGGATAGTTTATCCAAAGATGGTACACTATCCAATATATTTCATTACTTTGATGAGCTTTTTTCCCTTAAAACTTGATTTTGACATTCAAAATTATTTCTTTTGCTTTTGAGCAAAACTAGCATTTTCTACATAGTTAGAGGCTACTATGTATTCTAGGGTTTAAACAAATTATCGTATAATAAATACCAGCAACTTCGAACTGCAATGAATGGTCATGTTCATGTTGAAGAAGAATATTCACTCATCATATTTAGATTTTCATTGCAATTGGTGGATGAAATAATTAGATGAAACTTCTTCAAGATGAAAAAGTGACAGATTTTGTAACAAGAGTTGTGATAAGGGATGTGACACTCTGTACTTAATATAATAGATGCTACAATAAGATTTATCAAAACATTCAATTATCCTAAATAGTAGGGAGCTTTGTAGTTTAAATGGATGGAATCCATCCACTCGAGCATGCATAGGCTATTAATACCACTCATACTGCTGAAACCAATGTCTAGGGATTTACAAATTGACGAATTGCCAAATTTTTTCATATGAGGTGTAGGATAGCAAAATTAATCAACCACAAATTAGGGGCATAGATTTATGTTTCTAAAGCAAGCCTTGAAAATTGCCAAGTTGCCACCATCAAGGTGCAAGTTTTGTTAAGTTTTGTTAAGTTTTTTAGTGGCAAGATTCATGGCCATATTTCTTACATTTGGCAAAAAATTCGCAATTTGGGCAATTTGGACAATGGCTCTCAATGTGGAATTGGAATCAATAAGGGATTTAACCCCTAAAGTCCCAAGAATCCCCTCAAGGGATTGTTGAAGGTTTGGGTAGGTATCTATGATCTCAATTTTTGACAAGATTTTTTAAAACTTTTTTAAGATAAGAAAATTCATTATCTTTGTAGAAATATAACTTTTATTTCAATTGGTGTAAATTGTAAAGGAGAAAAAGTTATGCTACAATAAGCACAAAACAACAATGGTAGGCAAAAAAACACACAAAAAAACATGAAATAATTAAATTTTTCTAAAATCTCTTGTAGATTATATTTTTTTCTATGTGGAAAGATTAGATTCATTCCATTTAGATAAGTAATGTGAAAGTCATGAAGCCTTATAATCTAGTCAGTCTAGGAACAAAGAAATTTGTTTTCTTCACTTTAAAGACTGTCTTGTATCTTGTGATCAATACAGTCAAAGTTTCTGAAATTTCTACCAAACATTCTCATACTAGTCTATCAGTTGCAAGATCCTAAGCTTGGATATGGAAGAAAAAAAATGTTTAAAATTTTTGTTGCAGTTTGCATTGAAAGTGGCAGTTTTGAGTGATTTTTGAACAAAAAATGGGACCTAAGGAGTAAGTTTGCGACACGCATCATGAAATCTCAAGTGCCAGTGCTTTTCGTCGACGTAACATTGAGCATTGAGGTTTCAGTGGGCAATACGGAAACTGCGAATTTTCAGCATTTCATGTCACATTTGGGCACTCTGAAAACCGCAAATAAACGAATATGAGGCTCTAAAGAAGCACGTGCACAGACTCCCAGACTTATATATGTCAAGCCTCACTTAGGAAACAAATCGAATCAAACATTTCCCTTCAATCTCACATTCATCTCTGCTGGTCCTTAAATTCCACAACAAGGTTGTCATATTCTTCTCCGCGTTCCTAAAAAGGCAGCTCTCAGATTGAAGAAAAAGAGACGGTGGTACGTGCAGGCCAGATCTGTGACACCTACAAACTTGTCCGAGTCCTCGCTCAGTTAGAATCGTTCCTTGCTTAATTAATTGGATTCAAGAATAAAAATTTTAACGTTTTGAATGCAGCAACCCACGTGTGCTCACTTCTCACTGCAATGCCATTTGGTGACTAACTCAATTATATATTCATACATATCTCTTTTTTTTGCCTACCGATTCTGAGCAGAATCATTGATTAATGATGAAGTTGGAACCCAAGATGGAAGGGTGATTGAGTGTCCAACAATTCAAAGCTCCAAAGGAAAGTCCAGTGAGATTATGTCTTCTCACCACTGGGCACCGTACACTACCATTTGTTCCAGCAGTCAGTCAAACCTTTTGTTCAAGCACGCTAGCCTTCTTCCTGCCTCTGGTCCGGCATTCCAGATGGTAGCCTGCGTATCATTCGTTACCGATTATTCCCTGGGCTATTTCCTGCCAATCCAGAGGCTCCACTTGGGTTGCTTGCATAAAAGAAACAGAGGTTCTCGAATTTTATAACCCCCCGGATTACGTGTGGCTTGGTACTTGATTCATCTGGAAGAAGCAAAATTCAGAAACTGCGGTAATCTGCTGCTAAATCGGCCCCCACCTCTACAGATTTTCCCCTAAAATGTATACAATCTGAACATGATAGCCTTGCCACCTTGGGTATTCGCTAAGTTACCAATAATTAGCACTTCGAAATGAAATTCATGGTGTTTCTTTATTGGGTATTCAAAACATACAAGCTAAGAGAATGTAGAATCCTCTTTCACCAAGACCCTACAAAACTTTGTTAAGACATTTTTATATTAGGAACCATGGTGATCGGGATGATTGTCGGAGTAGTTTCCGTAGACGATTGAAGTCGAAGTGCCCTTCAAAATGCCGAATGCTCAAAATGAGAAACTGTGTATTTGGAACTTCAAATGATTCCAGAAAACCACTTATAATTTCAATTTTCGAGGCAATAGTATGTTAGATTGAAGTACAAAACAAGACAACTTTCCGTATCTAAAGCACTTCCAAGTCTAGGGCCGGGTCGGGCAGGAGGTAGGGAGGACTCAATCCTCCTGCCCGTGTGCATAGAATGTGAACCTTTTTGGAGTTAGATACTAACGACGTAAGTTATATATTGCAAGTTGGTGATTTGGTCAGGCACCCACCGGCGGGCGCAATGATTCCCAACTTAATTTAAACATATAAAATCGTAGTGGTCAAGTACTTGTAGTTGAATAAAATGGCTGAGGGCGATTGCAATTTTATTGACTTATTACCCACAAGCTAATATCAACTTCTATTGATGACAGTACATTATGGCAAATTAGTTCAGTGATTCTACTGTTGTTACCCGCTTAAAACGCTCTTATGGTCGATCGTTAACAGTGTATGTGTGACGCCGGTACTCAGACAGAGATTGTGGGTATGGAACCTTAGTTCAGGCAGGTCAGTTTTTCCACTTCGTGGGGTCACAAATTGAGAACAGGCAGACAAGCTTGAAAACGTTGGACTAAGCTTAATTATATCCACGCGTCGGTTGGAGCTTGAAGCTGGGGGGCGAGCGCATTATATAAAGCGTTAGCTACACGAGTCCTCCCACAGACGATACCTGTTGAGGGTTGCAGCGTGTGTGCAGCTGTTTGCATCCATATGCCAGAAATTAGAATTAGAGACTTCGAGCTACAGTCTCTTAGTTTTCGCTAGAGTTATATGGTTGTTGTTCTATTTCATGCTCATAGTGTGTTTTGGTGAAAAGGAATGTGGGAACTGAAGCGGTGAGCTGACTCATTCTCTTTCATTTCGAGCAGTTACTTCCACTGTTGCTACTGTACTCATGACCACCATCGATCATGTGTACGTTTCTTCAATTTTTGTGAGCTTCGTTTCTGCCATCGGTGTCTGTGAGTAAAGATCCAGTGATCCCTGAGTCCAATCAATCACGAGTTTGTAATAGAGACCTTGGTTCTGTTCTAGCCAATGTCACATGCACAGTCTTTTTAGTTGTGAATGCTTAGAGGACTGTGTATGCGTCATTGGCTTGCATGGAACAAGTCTCTAATTCGTTACTCGTGGAGTCTTGGAGAGCAGAAGCACCGCCATGCCGATCAGTGAGTATTTGTATGTTAAGATTCTAGATAATTAAAATTCAACACTGATAGTTTATGCAGAATGATGATTGTAAACTTTGATCAACAATATCGGTTTGAGGTTTCGACACTTCAGTTGTGAGCTGTAGAAGCAGACAGCTAGAGTGTTTAACAGAAACGAGGTTAGGACATAGTTACCAGCATGCGCAATGGTTTTGATTCGTTGTAAAATGGAATGTCACATTGACGTACGTAGGTTGTAGCAGATTGTGAAATTATGGTTTCAGTGATGTTATTTATTCACTTTACTTTCATGTTTTTTCCCCTTATTACATATACTTTCTACCCAGTGTGTCTTCCTGAAGATTTCCTAACGTTGCTACGCAAGTATGGTTTTCTGAAGCAATTGTCATTCATATTAGAAATATTCTGCCATAGAATATATATAAACTTGTGAATATTTAAATCTCGAGAGAAGCGATGAGCTGTGGACACTAACTTGACACCAAGTGCTTTTCATGAGACAAGTAAACACATACATGGAAACTTCAGCCTTGACACCCTCCTTGACAGTGAGGACGATCCAGACTTGAAGTGCAACTATGCAAGATCGATTACACTAGAGATTAGATCTTCTTTTTAGCCAATGTCACGTGCACTTACATTTATGGAATCATTTCTCTTGATCTAAATGAAGGGAGCTCGTGCTTTGGCTAAAAGAGTGGAACTAGTCTCTAATTTTCGGTTAACTTAAGTGCCTCCTGATCCGAGGATAACATGCATTAGTCCAGATCTCCATGGACACGGCATTTCGGCAGCCAAGGCGAGGTGAATCCTGTAGTACGATACCAGTTCATTGCAAGATTATAATAGAATTTAGACCTGTTTTAGCCAGTGTCTCATGCTGGTGCTTTTAAGGGTCTCTTCGTGTGGTGCTGGACTAAATGGAACCATAGCCAGTATCTCATGCTGATACTCACAAGGACTAAGCATGAGGCTTGAATAATACAGACCCAGCCTGGCTTCTATTTCATTTACAGAAGTCCTGGGGTCGTGGAGATCGTCACCATCAGTAACTATGAGAAGGCCGTCAAGATGGACTGTAAGTACTCGGAAGATCCATTCTAGATCTGCATAGATTACTCAGTTTTTACAGTTTCTGTTGAATCTTCTTAGAATGAACTTTGATCAGTACTGGTTTGAAAATTTGGCTCTGATTCAGTTGTGAACTGGAGTGAGGAGAACTTTCAATTGTAGAAATGTTTCACACAGTCCCTTCTCAACCGAATCTCTCTTACAGAAACGGTTTAGGTAGTATTTAAAAATAGCGTTTTTACGGTAACATCTTCATTCATTTGCCGTTGATAGTGAATCAATGACATGAATTGTACCGGATTGTGAATGGTTTATGTTATTCTGTTTTATAATTTTTCTTCCCTAGCCTGTGTGTTTTTCAGAAAATTTCCTGAAGTTGTTGCGTTTCAGAGTTCTGTAACATAGGACTGATCAGTAACTTATAGATCTGAGGTTTTCAGGCCATTATATTATACATAGAGCCAATCTTTCGAAGTTTTGCAAAATTTGAAGGTAACTAATATGGCTATCAGTTGCTGTGCAGGTATGATTTCCTCAAGTTGCGACGGAAGTGCGTGCCCGAGTGCGTGACGCTCAGTACTTAGATGATTCAGAAATGGCCAAGCTTACTCTTTGAACTTCCGCAGCAGTAAGGTAAAACAGCCCATTACGGAACTCTATGAATGAGCCCATTACAGTTTTCTTTTAATTTTTGAGATTTGGGCCACATTCAATGTCTTAGCTAACTGGAATCGAGTAATTAGGTACTGCAATAGGAACTTTCAGTTTTTTAGTGTTAGTTCATTGCAGGAAGTGCCTTTTTCAGGTCTTCTGTGTTAGAAAATATTGTGATTGTAATAGGTAAGTGAGATGAGTGTTATGGATCAGTTTTTGTTGGTTTTGGGGTAGTCTACAGGCTGTGATGGGCTGAACACTTAAAAAATTCATAAAAAATTCACACTTTGTCAAAAAAATATAATTTCAAATGCTCTCACCATTTCTGTCACTTGACTTTCTCTTGAAAAAAAAGTAGAAAATTTCAGATATGACAAGAGGGCAAACCCCCCATTTGGTCCATAATGGGTTGTTTTACCTTAGATACCCATTAGAGAAATGGTGGACTCTCCACAGGGCTGACAGGAAGTGCCGAGAGGGACCTCACTACATTACATTTATTTTGCTTGAAGAACTTTTTCCCTATTTCTACACTTTGTCACTACCAAATGTCAAAGCATTCATTTTCAAGTACCCTTAGTTAAGATTAGTTAAGGTTGTGACAAGTGTTGTTTTGATATTTGAAAGCACCCTTGAAGCACCTTCCTTTGACGATGGCGGGATAGAAAACTAAAACATACTTCTTAGAACTCCCAATATTCATACAAGGTGAATCTTTGTTTTGTCATAAATTCTCTCTTCTAAGTAGCTTAGTAGCCTCTAGAAATAGATTGGCTTGCCAAATGCTAGCAGCCCACTAGAGAGTCCAAAATTTTTCGAATGTGTATATGATCATTAGTTTTTGACTATCAATTTGTGAGTATTGGTGTCGTTGAACCTTAGATTTATCAATACAAAAATTCACAAAGATCTAGACTTCATAATTGCTGGCATTGGACAATATATTCCACTCATTTTTATAAGGACTTTCCATTAGTTGCCTCAAAAAAAATTTCAACTCTCTCAATTAAAAAAAATTTCAATCCACATTTTTCCTATTTCCTATTTCATAAATTAATTAGATTCCAAAGATTCTCATTGATTCCTTCAAAAAGCTTTTCAACTCTCTTGATTGAAAAAACAATTAATTCACCAAGGAATGCGACCCCCATGGTTGCAAAGTAGACCCTACATTCTATCCTTTCTTGTACCGTCATGATTGATTGCCTCAAAAACCATCAAACTCTCTCATATTTATTTAATTCCAAATTATTTTGGCCTTTATTTTAGAAATGAATTGAACCCTCAAGGTTTGCATTGATTCCTTCAAAAACATTTCAACTCCTTCAATTGAAAAGACACTTTAGGCTTCAATTTTAGTCATGCAATTTGAAATTCCATTATATTCATCTTGGCTTCATTCCACCATTTCTATATCTTGCCCTTATTTTGTTGCTTTTGTCTTGTGACTTCATTCCATCATTCTAGTCATGGCTTCAAAGGCCAATATCAAAAATCACACTAAAGGTCACACAAAAAATCAACTAGTCTAGTTCCAAATGAAAGGTAGTTGAAGAGTTATGAAGAGTTCTTTAAAGTGCAATTTCATTTATAAATTTGTATTGTGCATGATTGTATTTTATTGCTATAATGTTTAAGTAAGGCTAATCACAAAAGCATATGTTGCATTTGAATGCACCTTGTACTTTCAACACAATATCAACACAACATTTCAACACAACACATCAACATTTTAGCATGATTGTTCACCTTGGAAAGTCATGTAATTTATTCACTAGAGTTCAAGATGCTTTTTGAGCTACTAGTGACACCCATTTGAAGGTTGAAATTTACTATTGAAAATATCACAATAAAAAATTGGCATGCAATGTTACAAATATTCAACATTTTCAGTAAAAATTACAAATATTCAATTTGTAATCAGTTTTAGAAAGAAACATCCCCCATGTCCTTATCCACTATGGTTTAAAGGCATTTTTTCATCAAAAAACACTCAAAACTATCAATTCCAATTCAAAAAGTAAAATTTCTAAACATTTTATTTTTGCACATTCAAATGAAATATATTGCATTAGACTTGTATAGAGATGTGTGGAATAAATTTCAAAAACTTTGACCAAGTAGATTGTAAGATATTTGATTTTAAAGTGAAGAGCATAAGCTTTTTTCCACCTTGCTACACTAGATTATAAGATTTTGAATCCTCTTGACTTAAAATTTCTAAAATACAAATTTTGAAAAAAAAAATTATGTTGAAGAATTGAGTTGAGAATTTTAAAAAAATAATTCCCCAAAACACCCTTGATTACTATCCTTCAAAAAATTGTTAAGCAAATGTAGTTATTGGATTAAAGGAAAAATCAAATCATTCATAGTTTTAAGATGGACTTGAAACATACTTTAATAAGCAAACTAAACCTTGTGCAACTTCTTTTTTTTGAAAATTGTGAAAATTGAGTTAAAAAAATAAATCTAATATGGTATTTTCCCCAAAAGATTCTATGATTGCTTACAAAACAAAATGCTCCACAACTTTTACAATACTACTGGTAATACAAATAGAATGAATCAATATTTCTATATAGAGTAAAATTTAATCTATAAAAATAAATTTAAGAAAAAATTATTTCCATTTTTTGTGATTTCTTTTGGTTGCCCATACTCAACTATTTTGAACTTTGTGTGGCATAAATTTTGCTCCTAGACATTGATTTAAATAAAAAATAATATTCCCCAAAAGATAATATATTTTCTATCATAAAAAAGAGTTTCAGAATATCATGCCAAAAATTGAGATCTTAGAAACTAAACCAAACCTTCCAATGTCCTCCAAGTGGACATTTGGGACTTTAGGAGTTAAGGAGTTAATCAAAATATAATGAATTAGAGGTTTTTGAAGAAACACCATTTCATCCAATAGAATAGAAAAATTAGTGAAATTTTAAACGAAATTTATGAAGATGCCTAAATTGAGATGGGAATTGAAAGAATCATATGACTTTTGCAATGATTATTGGAATGTCATGAAACAAAGTCATATTTGTTGAATTTGGTAATTAGAAATTACTCTACAATTCATATGTAGAAATTGAAAGCTACAAAGTCACTAGAATGTGGTCAAATTTGCAAAAACCCTAAAGCAGGCTTTGCAAAACTCTAGCACTTAATAAATAGACTCTATACAAGCCAAGCTTTAAACCAACTCTAATTCAAAGGTCATTGCAAGAACATTGTAACCCATGTATTTTCTAATTACATTGAATCTCTATAATAGCCTAGGGATTTATTACTCTTTTGAAGAGGTCATTAGCCTACAATTATAGGCCTAAAAAAGTTAGATGAGTCCAAACCAATAAGTTGCCATTTATGCTTAGTCACTAAAATCTGAAATCTTTCATTACTCCATCGTTAAGTTCTAAAATTGAACAATGAATCTCTCGTTTTGCTTGGGTGGATACTAGAAATTCCTTAATATGGACAAAGAATATGTGCATTTAAAGTTTTGAATGTGCTTGGTCATCTTTGGCAATTGTAACTCTTTCCTTGACTTTGTTGCCAAAGTTTCTAGATCCAAACATAAAGTTGCAAAACCTCCAACAAGTTGGTCACCACCAACAATATAGAGAGCAATGGATAAGGCGGTTGCCAAGTATGAGGTTATTGCTTCCTAAAGTAGAGGCTAAGCTTAAAGATCTCTATATAGCTTGCCTCCAAAAGGCCTATAGTATAGGTATGCCAATATCATGTAGTGGCCCAACAGATCCTTGTAATGACTTTTTGAGATAGCATATGCCATAGACATTGCATTCCAATATTCCACATCCCAATAGAGACACAGTTTACATGTAGATTATGAGGGCATGTACATATGCAAAAGAATGTCGACAACAAAAGGTTCACTCTATTCCTTAACCCCTCAAGGACCGAACGTTCAAATCTCAAACATCAAATGAATGCAAATACATCCCAACCTTACAAAAAATATATTTTCAATACCATGATTTTTTTGAAGATTCTTATATTAATTCTTTAACTTTTGTATGGTATAGATTTTGAAGACTTTTATTTGAAAATATTCTATGATTCAAAGGATATTGATAGGTCTGGCTTGAAAAAATAACTTTTTCAATTCAAAAAATGACCCTTCAAAAATGACTTAAATAAAAAGGGAAAATAAAAATCTTCAAAAATCACTTTTACTGGAACTTAGCATTTTGAAAAATCTTGTGAAAATCACAAAAAGCCAATCTATAATCAATTTTAGAAGGAATCTTCAATTTTTGGCTTCAAAATTTGTTGGAAAATATTGGTTTGTGAACTAGTCAATCTAAGCATATGGATATGATCTATAGATCATATTTTACAATTGTTGTTTGAGAGTCATCATTAAATTTGTTATGGACCTCCCATAATGGACTCTAATTAAAAATACAAAACATAATCATTAACAAAATGCTTTTACAAAGAGCTCAAACCACCCGACCATAGAGAGAGATCCATCTCCAAAGAAAGTGCCTCCTCACCCCGAGCTCCATCTTATATATTAGAGACTATCAATAAAGACTATTAGTCTTTAAGATAGATTAAGACTTTTTTTTCTATCTTTAGGTTTCTATCAATGGTTCTATCTAGGTGATTGCAAGAAACACCTACCAATTTCATTGTGTTTTTTTTTGGAGCGCTATAACTTTTGAATTATGAATCTGATTCCAAAACCAAAAAAATATTTCTAGATATCTTTCTTGTTATTGTAATCCTTATTTTTCAGAAATTTTTTTAAATCATTTTATATTTAAAAGACAATTTTGATAATTTGTCACACTTTGACGTTTAGGGTTTTTTTATACTATTGAGTAATTTAAATTAGTGATTTTCAGCTGAAATTTCTATGGTATATTAGTTTAGTAGGCATACATGTGCCTACCAAAGTAAATCTAAAAATTCATTATTTTATATCCTCGATGTTCATGCAAATAGGCCTCTCTTGCGAGCGCAATTCTAAACAATAGAGATAGTTTTGAACTCGTTTTTTTGCTCAAATCTCATCATCAAAAAGTCCTCCCAAATGGCCAATTTTTAGTTTTCTGGAAAATTATTTTTCCTATTTTCTACAAATTAAAACATCAAAGTATGTATTTTCTTTGTTAGAATTCTATGTCCCAAAATATATCATGGAAAATACATACTTTGATGTTTTAATTTGTAGAAAATAGGAAAAATAATTTTCCAGAAAACTAAAAATTGGCCATTTGGGAGGACTTTTTGATGATGAGATTTGAGCAAAATAACGAGTTCAAAACTATCTCTATTGTTTAGAATTGCGCTCGCAAGAGAGGCCTATTTGCATGAACATCGAGGATATAAAATAATGAATTTTTAGATTTACTTTGGTAGGCACATGTATGCCTACTAAACTAATATACCATAGTAATTTCAGCTGAAAATCACTAATTTAACCCCTAAATGTTTTCAACTATGTTTTCACCAAAAACGCTCCAAAACTGTCATTTCTAGAACAAGTACCAAATTTTTGGAAAAAAACATTTTTGGAAACATGTAACCGTAAGATCTTGTACGAAACTTATTTGAGAAGATGTGGAAAAAATTTCAGAATTTTTCACCATGTAGATTGTAAGATATTAGCGTTTGAATTAGCAAAAATCCTTTTTCTGGCCCTGTGAAAAAACGGGCAGCTGCACTTCACAAGGCCACATTTGTATTAAAAAAATTCCAAAATGGTGGTTACTCTTTGGATTCATTCTTCAAGGCAAGTTGGCTACATGCTTGAAAAAATTCAAATCATTTGAAATTGTGCAACATATAGGAAAAAGGAAGGAAGTACAAAGAAGTAGAGCATGATTCAAAATACTAAATTGTGAAGAATTTTGTTATGGAATTGAAAAATTCCAATCCCAATGGTTGTAATGTTTTACTAAAAAATCCACACCCGATGATTTTATTTTTTTCAAAAAATATTGAAAATTGAGTGAAATAAAGGACTTCAAAGTTTATTTTAGAGTAGAGAATCCGAAACTGCCCGCAAACTAAAACGCCTCATAACTTTCATCTCATAAATCAAAATGGAATGATTCAAAGCTTTCCATGTACATATAAATCTAGAAAACCAATTTCAAATTTTTATTTCTTAAAAAAGTATTTTTTAAAGAAATTTTTGGGCTGCCCGAAGATCAATGAAAATTACATATCATGCAATAACTTTTTAACCATGAAGTCAAAAGTTATGAAAATTGTCGGGCCTTAAAGATACTCCTCGGGCACATGTTGTGTGAAAATCTCAAAGAAAAATAAGAAAAACTCCATTCGTAGTGAGCTGCCCAAAATCGCTATGTTGCCAAAAAACGCAGTTTGGGCATTTAGGGGTTAAATTACTCAATAGTATAAAAAACCCCTAAACGTCAAAGTGTGACAAATTATCAAAATTGTCTTTTAAATATAAAATGATTTTAAAAAAATTCTGAAAAATAAGGATTACAATAACAAGAAAGATATCTAGAAATATTTTTTTGGTTTTGGAATTGGATTCATAATTCAAAAGTTATAGCGCTCCAAAAAAAAACGCAACGAAACTAGTAGGTGTTTCTTGCAATCACCCATCTAGAACCATCCACTAAAGTAAAAGTCTTAGTTGTACTTCTCTAAATCATATCTTATCTAAATCACATCTTATCCAAATCTTAATCTTCTACTTCGAGTTGTCTAACTCCAAGTTCCAACCACTTGTCTTCCTCTAGGAATTGTCTAACTCCAGTGCACTAGTCATTTGAGTGGAATTGAAGAGATCTATCTACAAGCAATCCCTACCTATCTACTAGTGCACACTTCATAATGGATTAGTAAATATCCACAAAAGGCCATGACATGAAGGTCATGACACAATCATCATAAATTCTTTCATCTATCAATGCATTCATCCATCAAAGGGCTGTGACAAGGGTCATGACAAAATTATTATTCTAAAGTGCATGTTATAATGCATCTTCACAATTTTCGAAATTTGGGCTCTCCCTATTTAAGGACTTAGAGGAAAGAAAATTTTCAGTGGAAAATTCTTGGTAGGGTGAAACAAATTTCAATATTTTGTAAATAGGGTCTTTTAGGATAACAAGTTGACATACTTGCTACATTTTCAATGTAGGGAGTATTTTAAAATCTCTTTTAATAGGAAATATAGTCTTGTACACAAGTGGTGTAAACATAAATTTTTTTACAATAAAAGGAATAGTGTAGATGGACGAAAAACATTTTCATAGACATTTCTAGTCTTTAGTTTGTACAAACAAACTATGTTTGGAGGGAATTCTTTCAAAGTTGTAATTTTAGCAATTTTAAAAATAAAAGGTTCAATTTGGTGTGATCAAGAATACAAAATAATTAGAATGATTCCAAAAATTTTGAAAATGTTTCAAAAAAGATGCTAATAATATCAATTGTTAAATTTCAAAATTGACACATATATAAAAATTTTAAAATTTTGTAGGATCCAATTTGGTGAATTTTAGATTTCTACTCCTCCTATTTGAAAATTTGTACAACTTTGTGAGAGGTTTTTATTTCTTATTTTTAAATTAAAAAAAAGCTAAATTTTTTTTAGATTCCAATACTATTTTTTTTTGGGGGGGGGGGACATTATTCATTTTAAAATAATTTTTCTTCCCCAAAACTATCTTTTATTGCCTATAAGTTCATCATCCAAAATTGTTACAATCTAAAAACATCCAATAATCAATGTTTTTCACAATTGATTCCAAGTATATTAGACAAAGTAGTCTTCACTTTTGTTTGATTAAAATAAAAAAATTTAAGCATATCTATGAGCAAAAAGATATCAAAGTGGTATGACTCCTTGGAAACCTCTATTGTCAAAAAGTTGTCAAGCTTTGAGGGGTTAAAGAGTTAAAATCATTCTTGACGATAGTTACTTCTAGACTTTGATATTTTTGTAAAAATTTACACTACCTAAGTCTCAAAATCCTAAGATAAAGCCTCAAAGCCTTTAGTTGGTCATCCTTGTAGCAAAGAGAGTAATTGTCTCCTAGTTTATCATCACATATAAAATTATTGGTGATAATATAGGTATATCTAATTGTTTGTAATCCATGGTTATTAACAAACAATTCAAATACTATTACTAAATTTATCTTTCAAAATCTATTTTATAAAGAGTCTTTGTAAATTATCAACTTTTCAAGTATTCCACAACCTTTCAAGGAGTAAACAAAAATCAGTTGTGACTTCATAAATATGGTAAATGTACCCATATCCAATTACTTAAGGGATTTTGGAGTAGATCATGAACAATTTGAGGCCCAAGAAATTTATCCCATGTATAAAGATAGGAAATGCATGGATTGTCATTTTTTTTCATTTTTTTTATGAAATTGAAATAGTTGTGAATATTGGGAGCCACAAAATTGCTTGTAACCCATAGCCAATGTCTAGACTCTTCTAATTCTGATCATTCAAGAACTACTTTCCACTCACTACTTCCTATTTTTTTGCTCACAACTTTGGGACACGTCTCATGACCTTATTAATTCCAAGCTTAAAAAGGAGAAAAAAAATATATTCCAAGCTTTGATTGGAAACCTGATCAAGCCTTGGTTGGAAACAGTGCCCCCTATAGTATGGGTATGGGTTGTGGTTGACAATGAGTACATTTCCCTTAGTCAAGGTGTTGTCGATTTTGCAAAATTCTTATCTAAAATCATATAGATCTCCCTTGACATGTATCAATTCTACTTTAAGCATTTAATTCCAAAGAATTTTAATAAGTTTTTAAAAAGGAACTTCACATGAATATTCAATTGGCCTATTTTCTATCCTAACCAAATCATAGGTAGTCCAAAATATTTTTAAGAAATAGAAATAGAATTATTAAAAATTTATTTTTCAAAAATAAAGTTCTTTTACAAAGGGTTTGAGAAATTGAGAGGCTATTCAAACAAGTGAACTCAATTTATTTTAAATTAGGTATTCCCTTTCAATATAGTAAAAGTATTGTTGAATCTCAAATTAAAAAAAAAATTTAGAGTTTCTAATCTCTACCATTGTCTTTTGGACTTTATTGTGCACCCTCAAACTAACGTACAATGGCCCATTATCATCCATTTGGTCATTACATGGTATATTTAACCTATATGGATTTACATATTTCTTCCTGCAATAGAATGACAAATTAGAGGTTTTTTCAAGGCACCTCATTTTTCAATAAAAAAACATTATAGGTAGTCAAAGCAAAAACATTGTTGTTCCTAGGGAGACTACTTTAGTCCATTGGGATTCTAATGTAGTTCTTTGAAAACTTACACATCTGCAATGGTCATCCAAAGTGTTTCTACCCAATATAGAATACTAAATGAACCTTGTACCACATGGTTAACTAAAATGCATGGCACCATTTTTTGAAATTATACAAAACCGTGACTTTCCAACCTTTCCAATCCCAATTCCACACTAAAGTTGTTATAATGCCAATTATGTACAAGTTCACTTCATTAGGGTCCAATAATAGGGGTAACAATTGGGTTGGGGAAATTTGGGTATGTACATCTCATGAAGTTGTTGGTCTCATTGGTCTCAATAGAGACTATAATGAAAAACACCAAAAAATATCCATCTAAGGTTCATTTCCTTTGCAAAGGGGCTTGATATTTCAAAACAATATTTTTAGATTGTCCTTATAACAAAAATTAAAGTCCAATAGTTATTGTACAAAAAGATTTATTTTACAATATTTATGCATAGAGCATAATTCTATGTAAGTTTGAATTTTGAGACTTTTGTGGGATTTTTTTGGAAGGATAGATGTGCATATGGGTATTTCCTAAATGTCTCTACAATTGAATATTTTTTATTTATCCCTAAATTTCCTTGGATCTAAAAATAGGAAATATTTTTGAAATTGCCAAAAATAACACCTTCTAAAAATAGAATCTTATTCTTGACTATTACAAGGATCTTGCCTAAGACAATTAGGGTTTAAAATCAATGTACATGAGATATGACTAAGTAAAGAGCAACATTAATTTTTTTTTCAAGGTTGCCAAAGCTTTTAACAATGTGGCTTTGTCAAGATTTTGAGCCCTATTATTCAAATTCTATTTTACAAATAGATCTAAAAACTTTAGTTTTGAGTAGAGCCTCAAGTTAGGAAGGAGTAAGAAAATTTTCCAACAAAATAATGCTCTTCTCCACTTGCTTAAATTGGAGGTCAAAACATAATAAAATCATAATTTTATTAACAACCATTCAGTACATTGCAAGAGAAGATCATTTGACTTTGAACCTTCTCAACTTTAATTTTCTGTACTACAGAGTTTTGAGCTTTAAAACTTTGCAATGGAGAATTTAGTTGAGAGTCTAGGAAAAAAAGAAAATGTCAAATAATTTTTTTCATTCTTGAAAAATTTATTAAATAGAAGTTGATACAAGATAGAAGGAAAATATAAATTATTAATATCTCTACTCTAGAATTTAAATGCACTTAATCCCAATGGTGAGATTGTTCTAGCAAGTGAATTAAACCATTTGGACCTTTTATTTGAAAAATTGTAAAAATTGCATTAAGAAATGAATCCTACAAGTTATTTTTTCAAAAAGATGCTCTAATTGCTTGAAAAACAAGATTGTCCATAACTTTCTCACAACAAATCCTAGTAGAATGCATCAAAGCTTTCCATGTAGACAAAATTATAATCTATGAGGAAAAATAATAAATTAAATTAAATTAAAATATTTGAATTTTATTTTTGTTGCCCCCTCTCCCCTATTTTGAGCTTATTTGGGCATAACTTTTGTTCCCGGGAACCAATGGAAAAAAAATATATACTCCCACAAAGCTAATCAATTTTTCTATCTTGATAAAAAAAAAATTTTAATCATGACAAAAATTGAGACCGTAGGTACCTCCCCGAAATCCCATTTGTCCTCAAAGGGACAATGGTCCTGTAGGGGTTAAGAAAAAATGAAACCCTTGGAGATAAAATACAATAAACTATTAGCCACCATCATAGCTAAAACCTAAGCCATAGAAGGTGAAATTAGACTCACCTAAGTGAATTAGGTATATTGTCTTGACACATTTGTCAATCAATGATTACAACATTATGCCAAAATTAGGTCCAACTTATTTTCAAGTTACCACTTGATTTCACCTGACAAATCTAATCTGAAATGACAGATTTTCTCATCCACGGGCTCATCCAAGGAACATTAATCTCCACAGTACAACAATTTTTTTTGTGAGATCAAAACCCTTACTTGTCCACACTAGATAGAATTTGATGTATTTAAAGTCTTCGAATCAACCAACTGTGGCACAAAAGACTCACAGACACACCAATCTGCAATCATTGCACTAACTTAATTAGCTAGACATAAATAACATTGCCAATCACATTTGTAGCACTAAAGTTAAGCAGTAAAGTCCCTAGAGATTGTGACTACAATAGGATATGCTTCACAGAAGAAATGGAGGAAAAAAATGGTGTCTTGGAGCAAAAGGGGGTGGTGAGAATGTAGGGAACTCTATAGAGATTGTCCATGAGTGTAGATAAGCATGGGCTATCAAATATACTTGTAGAGAAAAACAATATTCACTAGCTATAGAGGGATCTTAGTTAATATGTAAAAGAAATCAATAAATTCTAAAAGAATCTTACATGTTTTGAAAAAATCAAACTTGTGAAAAAGTGTTATCCACATTGCCATCTTAGAAAATTAATAAGCATTCAAATATTATTAATGTCATTACCAAGAATCTTCCAAATGCACATGATAATATGAAATTTTGTAACATTGTCACCTAGGAGTTCACAAACATTCACATAGAAAACTATGTGAATTAAAAGATGAGGTGATGTTAATTTATTAGAGGTAAAATTCATAGGAATTTATAAATCCATTTTATAAATATTTATAGAATATTCTCAAAATACTTTTGAATATATTATAAATATTATAATTATATATAGATCCCTTTTAATTACCTCAATAATTCACATGGTTCCTATAAATTCCAAAACAATGATCTTTTAGAGGCATTGTCACAATATAAAAATATTGCATTTAATAAAGAAGCATTCAAAGTAACAAATGTCAAAAAGATAGTCAAGAATCATTTTTATATTTTAAACTCTTTATCCCCTAAATGCCCATTGTAAGCCTTGCTTAAGCTTTTTGAAGTTTGCTTCAAATTAAACAAGAAGTCCAATTGTTCATAGACTTCATCCATTCAAAAAAAATTGTAACTCTATAAATTCAAACTACATGTTATGGATCGGATAGGAAATAAAAACTAACAAAATCATGTATGGATTGAAAGATTATAATGTTTAATTATGAGGGTGTTAAAATTGAAAAAGTGATTTGAAGTTTGTTTATCTCTTTTTACATTTCAAATCTACAATTGAGTTCATGATACAAAAAAATGAAGTTAAAGACATAACATCTATAGCTTGACAAAATCAATTTACGATTTCATATAGAGAGGGTTTGCTTTGGGAAAACACTAGGTTCTTAGTTGCAACTAGATTTGGTTCAGAATATGAAGGATCCTATAATCAAGCACACTTATACACATACTCATATAAATACTCATGTAAACCTTGTTTAATGCCATATAAGCCAAAGAAAATACCACAAATTTATGTAAGAGTAATATAAGCTATGCATAAATTGTATAAAATCCCTTGAAGATGTATCCAACACTCAAATGAGTACCATAACCGCTCCAAAATTCCAAAATTGAGAGAGTGTTATTTCTTTGGAAAGCTAATACAAATATCTAAAACCCACCAAACTTTCAATTAAAAAGCTCATACTTTCCAACTTTTTTAACTAGTCAAAGTTTCTCTCCTCATTTTGAAGGCAACTTATCACTACTTTATCTCTAACCCATATCTCTCACTTCCTAACCCCAAATTGAGAATATGATAGCTCTTTGGAAAGTTAACAACTTAATACATAGTTGTATCAAATCCCCAAAATAAATACTTGCTTAGTAAATAATATGGAGCACTCGAAAACTTTGCCCTCAAACTTTACGACAATTGACCCTCTTTCACTCCATCAACCATAAATTTCACATACAAACTTCAAATGAAGCATGTGATAGTTTTTTGGAATCACAAGAAGAAGGAAAAAAAACTTTCAAAATTTCATTGCCAATACAAAACACATCATGACTCTCTAAACACATGGCTCCCCTTCAAACTAACCATGAGAAGGAGGAAGAAATGTCTTCAACTCATTCTCCACCTCGTGCAACTAAGCAAGTGAATTTTAGGTCCTAAAATATCACATGGATCACATTTCATCCATTGGCCATCTTTTTTTCCACCATAACTTTATCCATATCTCCTATGTAGAACTGTAATCCTTAAAAATCTAAAAGAAAGGTAAAACAAACTTCACCTTTTGTTTCAACAACTTTAATTACATAAAATAAAGTTTGAAAATATATCTAAGTATAGAAATAAAAGAACTAGGATCAAAGAATTGTATAGCAAAGTTAAAAAAAATAGAATTTCATGAAGTATGTCACTCCATCTATATTTTGAGACTCCAAATAAATCCATCTAGTTTGACATAAAAATATTTATTTTAAAATAATATATGCATTTATAAGGTGACAATGGCTTCGAAATCATTCTATAGTTTTCTTAAATGATATTCGAATGTAATCTTTTCTCCAAGCTTTAGTATAATTTGATAAAAAAATTTCAACCTCAAAGTTTTTATGACACCAAAATATGGTGCCTTGGGCAATTAAAGGTTATTATTTTATTTAAAGGCACACAACTTCTTTTGACATATGAAAGTATGATGGTGAGAGTGTAGAATGATTTTGGAATTGTATTCAAAAAGAGAAGCAAGGATGGGATTCTAGAGTAGGAGATATTAAAGAAGACCATTGTATTTGTAGGTCTTTGGCATCTATTATATCAAGTACATAGTGTTATGATCCATTGTCACAATTTCATTGAGATGGATGATCACATTTTCATCCAAAAATGGAAAAGTATTATTGAATTTAAAATCTAGTTTTAGTAAAAAAGAAAAAATACTATACAACTAGTGATTGCAAATGTTAAAATGTGTGTACTACTAAGGTATCCACACCTAAAAACAAATACTTTTTTTTTCAAACAAGCAATTATGAACACAATTCAAAAAATATCATATCGCACTCATAGCAATTCAAAGCAAACAGAAATACAATTGGTTAGAGAACTTTTAAAGTTTGTACAAATATACTACAAATTTTCAAAATTGAGGTCATTGAAGCACCTACTATTGACACTAGACTACCCTTAATTTGACATCCATGTTTCCACTCTCATTGGCTCTTTTTGAAAACTCTGTTGTATAGTACTTTCTCTTCCTTGCAAAAATATGAACCAAAGGAAGATGAAGAGTTATTTGAACCAATAGAAGTTTGAAAATAATTTTAGCAAGGAGGTCAAAACACTATGCCCACACTAGAGTTGGTTGTAAGGGTCATCCCTAGGTATAACATTCGTGTCAATAAAAGGTTTAACTAGAATAGTATACAAAAAACACAACATTAAACTCTATTGGACCCCAATATTGGTTCTCTCAATAGTTTTTTTCAAACTCCTTGTTCTTGGTTGTGCATTGCATACACTTTACAATTAACTTTCCTATATTTAATAACTCTTCAACTTCCATTGGTTCCTTTTGAAAACTAGTGTCTTGAAAATGAGTAAATGCTTTGTCATATTGGGTCAATAAGAGGCTATGAAAAACTCTATTTTAGCTAGCAACAATGCTAGTATGTGAGCCCGGGAATACAAGCTTGTGAGCATTGAACCTACATTATAGGTACCTATAATATAGATATCCCACACTATAGAAGGTGTATGTATCATAAACACTTATAATATGGGTATTTGTAACATATATCCTATAATCATGGACAGTTTCTATGGTATATACACCTATAACATAGGTGTGTAGTATTATAGGCTCATGGGTTCACACTCCTATGCTCATATAATAGCAACCTTCTTTTAGCTGGTGGCAAGAATTGGTGTTGCAAAAGGGAGGATACCTTAAGCTTAGTTCATATCTAAGAGCTACTAGTGTGTCCTATGCCATTTCCACAACCAAAATGAAAATAAAAGTAATTTTCTAATTTTTTAATTCATAAAAACTTCGAAATTCAATAACTTTCACATTATAGGTCCAAATGCCACAAAACAAAGCCGTGCACCCCTCCTCTTAAAGTGCTTTCTCACTTTATGAAGAATATGACTAGGGGAGACATTGGGAGGCATGGTATAGGAGATCTCAACATAACAAACAAAACAAACAGCCTAACTTATAGGTATGGATTTTAAGGCAAGCCAAACTTGTGCTCAAAGTTCCCCAACTGTGCCAATTGTTACCGAACCTGTCCCCCTGTTTCCGAACCTGTGCCCCTTGTTCCCGAACTGGTGCCCGGTGTTCCCTAACTCGTTCCCATCTCCGAGGCAGTCTCCATGGTCGTTTGCGAAGCTTACTGGACACACATCTCCCAGCGTGGCCGCTTCCTCTGGGCTGTCGCAGTGCAACTTGCCCCTCCTCTTCGCAAAAGTTAATGAACTTACATGTGTCACCAAGAGCTGGAGAATTCAGCTTCTGAACGTGAGCGAGGATTGCTATCAACGAAGGAGTACAAGCACAGCTTCAAATTTTGAATGAGATCGACGAGTTCTCGGTTGCGTCTGAGTTTTCTGCTATTATTCTCTCCTCTTATGATTCCTTCATGCAGATTTGCGGATCGATCGAGTCGAAACGTAACGCTGAGCCTTGATAGTGGAGGTATGGCATCACACTTCTCACCGAGAAATTTCTAAAGCTGTGTTGTTTTAGAATTTGCAGATGATTTTTCTCCTCGGAGTGTGCCATCTTTTTTTTCTGTACTTCAAACAAGCGCACTAGCTGTAAGATTTAAAATCTTGTAGGGGAGAATTAGTTGTGACGGATCTTCATCTCACAGGTTTAATCAGCACATTGTCTCTCTTTGTATCTCCATCGCGAGCACTTCTGGTTGTGTTTTTTCTTTTCGGGGTTTAGGGTGGTGCAGTGTTTACAGCTTTCAAATATTAAGAATCGCTTGTCAGAGGGTGATGCTGTTTAGAAATGTTGCATTTGCGTAGGTTTCGGTGCTCAAATTTGGCAACGTGAAGGTAGTTCTCATTTGTCAGGGTTAGGGTATATTGCGAGTATTGTGATGAGGGTGCAGAGTGAATCGAGAGTTAGAACGCCAATTATAAGATTTACGGTTAAATGCCTAATCAATTTTTTTTATTAATAGTGTATAGGTCTTGTTGTGCGGACCTGGCGTTCTATAAGTTATGGACGGCAACAATGTCGTATCCGAAGTGTAGAGTGTAAATTTATGAAATCCAAGCGTCAACTAGATCAACCTTCGGGGGAGTCTTTGTTTGAAGATTTAGATGAAACCCTAAACGGGATGGACTGCTTAGTTCTGACCATATTATTAACCCTGCTGGCTCCATTCAGTAGGTTTTGTGATGTATGAAGCTCTTCGAATTGCACTCTGAAGTCAAGATCGGGCCTGGAGGAAGAATCCTCATGATATGCTGTGTTTTCCTCTCCGAGTGCTCCATAGTACAAACTTATTTTGCTTTTCCAGTCAATCAACTTAACGATTTTCTTCCGTGATTAACGCTGCTTGGCTGTGATGAACTCCAGGCTCTTGAAGAGTGAGGCAACTCGATTGTGTAAAGTTTGAGGATACAGAAAGAGAGGGTCCGCTGTAAGTACGTGTGATGGCAGAATTTGATAATAAGACATGTGCACGGCTTGAGTTCCTTGAAAGTATTGATTTGAATAGGCTGCTCTTCGTTCAAAGTGAATGGAAGCCGACGAGGTCGGAGCCCACAAGTTTCTCTCTTGCGATCTCGGATGGACTTGGGGCTTGGAGGTTTGAAGGCACGGAGGCGTTTGTCAAGGACAGGGCTGAAGCATGGGACAAGAGCGTGAGCTGGGTGATGGAGAAAATCAAGTTCTATCTCTCTGTGGGACAACTGGGTGTGACCTACCGCTTTACGAAGAGTCGAGATAATCAGAGAAAGGTTTGGAAATCTTCACATGTTTCACTGCATTTCATCAGCCTTCTCAATCTTAACCCTGGAAGGACGCCGTTTTGTGTCGTTTAGGTGGTCTTTAGATGGTC
Source organism: Straminergon stramineum (assembly GCA_963920665.1). Classification (NCBI taxonomy): domain Eukaryota; kingdom Viridiplantae; phylum Streptophyta; class Bryopsida; order Hypnales; family Calliergonaceae; genus Straminergon; species Straminergon stramineum. Next base: position 13,855,652 of record OY987267.1, on the reverse strand, counting down.
AAACAGACTTTGAGCATATTGAAGAATGGATGATTTCTATCCGATTTTTTGTGTGCAACTATTTTGATGCTATATCCACATCATTGATTTTGACTTAAAGTTGTCATTTTAGTTGTTTTTTTATTTTTATATGAGAGTTTTTAAAAAAAATGGTTCACAATGGAAATTTTGAAACCCCCCTTAAAATAAGCATCTCATTGAAGTTTGAAGTTGAGAATCTATAACCGCGTTTCTATAACCGGAAATTTTCTTTATTTTACAATGTTGTACTCTATAATGTACTTCTATTCTGAAAATATCTACCCTCATATTCGACCTTCATATCTTAATGTTTCTTCCTCCAGACCCGATGCCTTAAAGACCTCCCCTTTAGTGTGCTTTTTGGAGATCCTTATAAATTACAAAACCTTGCGGAGATTGGGCTCTCGTAAACCCTGATGAGATTGGGCTCTATCCTTATTGGATCTAATAAAACTTTACGAGAAAGGGTTCCCCTAGAGGTTCATCTCATTGACTTTTGGTTTTATAGTTACAATAGGATCCTCTATGCTTCAGATAGGCTTTTGTGGCCTTCCATACATTACAGAGCGCTGCCGGCAGGTGAATGGATGGCGGGTCCTCTAAACTGCTCCTATTCCAAACAGTTAGTCACGAGGGTCTCTAATTGATTTTTGTTACTTGATTGTGCAGTTATCCTTTGATATTGAGGACAAAGAATCAGATCTTTCACTTACAGCTAATTTTTCTCTGGTTAACGCACCTGATCCAGGGAGTGTTACCAGCGGCCTGTTGGACTTTTTGCACGATAGTAACTGTCGACTCACGGTATTTCCCATTGCCTGCCAGTTTATTTGTATTTTCATCGAGGAGATTTGCGTCAGTGCTACTGCGTTTTCTGGATTCCATCCAGAGTTTGTGAGCGTAATTTCATAATCGGTAATTGTCTTAACATGTTCCCAACTGTAATTGAAGATTGGGGCTAACACTTATCGTACAATTGTCACAGGAGAGTTATTTGAGGAAACGTCGAGATTTTGATAGGATGACAAGAGAAAACGAAGCCCTCACAGAGCAGAATGAACGGTTTAAGGCTTTGAAAAACCAGTTCAAAGAAGATGCATTCAAGAAGGTACATCAACACCACATCTACGTGTGATGGTGTCTCCATTTCGGCTGAAACATCCATCAGTTGAAATGCTCATTGAAACATCGTCTTGTGTTGAGCAGTTTGTGCCAGTACTCAATAGCAAAAAAGCAAAATTGAGGGAGCTCAGGAAGGAGATCGAAAAGTTGACAGAGCAAACCAAGTCCAAGATCAAAGAGGATTCTGAAAGAGACAACACTACTAGTTCTTCCAGTGAAGATGACGAAGAGGAGAGTAACCACCAGAGGTCTTCGCCAGAGGAAAAGATTGAGGTAAAGCACATGTTGTCAAGCAATTGTTTGTGAGGATAATTTATATCAAGGTTTACAAAGTCTTCAAATTTTTCCTTCAACAGGTTATGTTTAAACGATCATGATATATTTGTTGTTCTGAAGCAGAGAGGTGAAGCACACAGTGAAAATTTGGTTGGTGAGGTGAAAGCTGTCAGTGAACCAGTTGCCACTTTTGCGGTCGATGCGGAACCAGACCCAGATGCAACGCAACCCTTTTTGGATGAGATTGTAATAGCTGGTCCGAGTACTGAGCCCCCAAGGGAGTCCGGTGGTTCATGCCTGTCAGCCTTGGTTGGAGACACGCCCTACGTGGGCTTACAAAGAAAAAAGCGTCGAAATTGAGCGTAGTAGTAGTTCAATCAAGTTGCAATACTTTCTAGACCTACCATCTTGAAAAACTGCAAGTCGCTGTTTTTAGAAACAGATGCTATTGTAGCGGAAGTCCCCAGACTTGAGGGCGTAGCCTCGGCATCTTCGGAATTGGCCTGTGCCGCTCATCACGGTGGCCTTGTAAGGCGTGGCGAAGGTGCCGCTGAATGTGAGCGAGGAGGCGTTGTACAGGGAGGAGTCGGTGAAGGTGACTTTGGTGATGGACATGATGCTGCCTCCAACGCTCAGGGAGAAAGGGAGGGTGACAGAACTTAATTTTCTGAAGCTGGACTATGTTTGGATCTTGTGCTCTGTGTAGTTCAGCTTCAGAAACTTTTGTTCTCTCCTTGCTGCTAAACAGAAGGCCCACCGGTAATCAATGAGCACAAGTGAGCTCCTGTTTCGTGGTTGGCAATGTAGACGTTTCAGATACATCGTGATTTGCAGTTGAAATTACTTAGGCAGAGATAATTTTACTCAGCCCTCTCTAATTGCACTTCTGCGGGCGATTACTGGACTCATATCATGTGTATTTACAGCTTGACCTGCGGAAGTTGTCCAATCAGATGTGCATACAGCAAGACAGATTAACACGGGGTTGTCAGAGTGCTGTAGACTTGTGCTCCCAAGGAGGCGATTTGGACGATGCAATTTGTGCTCAAAATTGTGCTCTGACCGTGCTGTCCTCAAAATAGAGAGACAGGAGAGTCTCGCGCTTGACACCCCTGCTCCGGAGGTGCTATTACAGAGTTTGCAGTTGCAGAGGGTTGAGTTTTGGGTGTGGACCTTACCCTGGACTGTGCTCTGTACGCTGCAAAAGCACAGCGCACACATAGTGTTCACGGTTGGCTTGAGCAAGACGAAGAGTGCCATGGCTAGTGACCAAGATCCAGCAGCTGAGTGTGTCAGTGCAGCTTAAGCTTTGAATTTTCTTGTCTGGGCAGCTTGATCTGTGAACTTTCTTGTTGGCCATTGCGGACATGCAATTACAGTGCCGAATTCTCTTTAATTAATTGGCATCAACTAGTGAAACGGAAAGGAGCAGCATTGTGAGATGCTCAGATCGACCTTGGACTCCCAGGACTCGGGAATCACCGAACCTGGACTAGCTGAATCCCCTTGCACTACTGACCGCGTCCTGGAAGGGACTCAACTCTGGGATGCTCTTATATTTAGTTAGTCAAGATTTCCAATATGGATCGAGCCTCTTTCCGTCAGCAAAACTGATAAAGTAGTCAAGCAGCCTTGGATTTTTGCAATGACTAATTCTCAACCCTATTAGTGTGGGTCTGTACTCCATGAAACTAATAACGATATTTCTATGGTTTCAGGGTTGGTGGCGGATATGTCAATAATCTGAAACGGACAACTCGGAACTTTGGATTGGCAGACACGAATGGATTCAGTTGTGCAAGCAAGGGAGTGCCTGAAGTTTTGAAATCGAAACGAGTGTTTGTAGCTTGAATCATCCCTTTAAACACTCGCATCTCTTTCTGAATTTCTGTGAAAATATAGTTCACCTCATCATTGTGTTCATCATCAAGAATATAGATTTTAGGGTGCCCAGGGTTAACTTCTACTAAATGATGATGTGACAATTAATTCTGTAATGTACTGTACATTGTTACTAACGTATGTTGTGAATTAGGTGAGCTATTGTCATATTAAGATTGTTATCTGTATGCCGGTCCACTGACCATTGATACAAGAAATGCCTCACTATGATAGATTAGTCCATTGTCGTCAGTTCGGGCATGCACGTAGTTTTAGGTTCATTGGATAATCATAAAAATATATTTGGAAGAGATCTGTAAATTGAAAAATATTCTAAGCTTTAGTAATCAAAGCAAAAATATCTGGCTCTTTATTGTGGATAATAGGAGAAACTGAGGAACTAGTCTTATCCATTTTCAATTCAATTTTGCCTCAACTTCATGTCTTTATCATTATGATTACCCAAATGTGTCACTGATCATGTAAGACAATGATTGGAACCTTGGCCAATGAATAAATGTAGAATATTTTTTAAATGCCAATTTTCTACACCATTATGAACACTTATACTCTCTATGTGCTTGACTTTCACTTTGATTGCATTGCATTAACTTTGTAATGCCAAGTTAGTCATTGTGGAAATCATAGTTTTTTTTGTACTATGTGAATCATATGCTTAATCCTACAAGGATGGATTGGGTCATTGTGAAAATCATCCTTTGTTTGATTTGCAATGACCTTAACCCCTCATTGCCCAAGGAGACAAAAAGTGTCCTCACATTGCTTGGCAGTCATATTCAAAGTGTTACTTTTGCATCTGATGTTCAAATTCAATAAAACTTGTTGGAAAAGTTTTGCATATTAGTCTAGTTTCACTAGTAAAATTTTCAGAACAATCCAAGATTTATTGAGTTTTTGAGAGCCCTTCGAAGTTCACAGGTTCAATTTGAGTTCACCACATTGCATTCTAAAGGCTGCAACTTCGGGGGCTTGTAACTTTTTCATAAATTTTTTTTTCAATAAAATTTGTTGGGTTTTGTTCCTCTTAAGATCTAGTTGTTGTGGTAAAATTTTCATGTCAAACCAAGTCGTTTTGAATGTTTGGGAGCAATTTGAAGTTCAAAATGCAGACACCTTTGCATTATAGTGAACTTCCGTGGCTTATAACTTCTTCATACGTGGTCCGTTTTCAATAATTTTTGTTGGAAAAGTTTTATACACTAGTCTAGTTTTAGAGTTAAAAATTTCATATCAATCCAAGAGGTAATGAGTGACTGAGAATCATTTTAGTAGAGGGAGGTTCAGCCATAGATGTGATTTTTGCTACTTTTTTCACTGTTTTTTGACATTTCAAAACAATTTTGCAGACACAATGAGTCAATTGAATGATAATTTTTTTCACTAAAGTGTTTGTCTTTGGGTTTTGAATCACATTGTAGTTAAATTTTTTTTCATTTGAGTAGGTTTAGAAATCGAATTTCACCTCCAAATGGGTTTTTAAGAAAATTTCAGCATCTTTTTTCAAGACTAAAACATTATATTCTTGCAATCTATATGGTCAAATGATCCCAAATTTGTTTCACATCCTCTAAAACATGCACACTACAAGATTGTACAGTTAAGATTTTCATACTTCATTGAACTTTAGACTTATAGCACTTGAAAAGCAAAGATGCTTTTACACACGTTTGTACTTTGGATGATGAGGGGTTAAACTACCCCAGGTGAAGGCCAAGGGGAAGGGACTTCCATTGGAACCCTCAAGGTTCCCAGTTCAATTCCCCATGCTCACATTGCTCACATGGGGGCTCCCCATGTTGCTTTGTTTGCATGGAGTGGGGGTATTGTTCCTCCACTTGTTCCTAATGGGGATACCCAAGGCATGTAATTCCCAATGGTCAAGCTAGGTTGCCTTGGATGTTGTGTCATGTCATTCCAGCTTCAGCCCTTGAAGGCTGTATGTTTAAAAAAAAAAAAAAAAATCATCCTTTGGGGTATATTGTGAATCATCTACTTAAAAAAATCCAAGAACACTCATTGGAGGTTAAACTATTTTAGAAGACCTTCCCTTTTTGAACAAATTTTCAAGGATGAACATATGCATTTCTATTTTACATAGAAGGATCCTCTTTCATCCATCAGACCACTAAAGGTTTGTAGAATCCTTACAAGGCTAAAAGAACCCAAGAGCCCTCATTGGAGGTCAATCAAACTATTATGCAAAACCTTTCCTTTTTGCACAAAAAAGGATGAGAATTTGCACTTCTACTTGCTTGTCCACCTAGTATCTTACACTTCTATTCTTTGTCATCCATCTAACACTTTGGGTTAACCTTGGAAGGACATTGGGCTAGTCACTCAAAAACGATCTGCATCAGGGACTACACCCCACCCACCCCCGGTCTTAGTACTATTGCAATATTGCTTCAATGGTTACACGGTCCAATACTAAAAATGTATTGTTGTAGTACAACATCAATACTGCAATAAAATAGTTTTTAGTGGGAACAGTGCATTCCATTGAAACTATATTGTTACAGTACTACTTTTGTACATTAACAATATACTTTCTATACTGCATTGTGTAACCATTGAAACAATATTGTTTCAATGGGGGGTTACTTTCCTGATATGGATTTTGGGACATAACTACACATAAACAATTAGTAGGTGAAAAAAATGGAAGGTGGCATCCAAGGCTCTTTTTTTTTTTGCTAAGAAAATAATTTGGCTAAAAAATGGCAAAAAGCTATGAAGTTTTTCACCATAATACTTCAAATTAGAAAAAAATCTTGCATGAAATCACCTAGATTGAGGATGAAAAGAGAATTACAAACTTGTGAAATGGACTTATGTAATGTTTTGTATCCAATATGTGGATGAATGTTGAAATTTGGAGCACCACTAGTGTAACACATTATATCGCCACTTTGGCACTTCAGAAAAAATGAAAAAAAAAAAGCCCTGGTGGCATATCCAGTAAGCACCGCAGAAGGATCAAACGAAAAACTTCAAAAGAAATCTGGGAGGTCTCGCATTAGCACAATATGTTAAATGGATTAGCACAATTTTTTGTGTTTTTTACAAAAAAATCGCTCAAATGAAAATCTAAGATTACTAATACTAAATCAAGTTTAGGATGGAAAAAATAGCTTGACAACCAGATACGGTTGACAATCCAATCCAGCCCATAATATTCTCCCTAGTGTACATGCGCCCCTCCATTGAACGCTGCAGCTAAAATTCCAGGTTCTGGTAACCGAGCATAAAATAAGTCGGTTCCAAAGTTTGGACGAGTAAGAAGTCCCCACAGCCTCTGATTGTGGAGAATCAAAGTCTCTCATCCTTGAACAAGATTTGATGTCCAAGAACGACAAGTACTTTCCACGCAGCATGGAAAATTTGAGCGAAAACCCAGTATAAAGAGGGCTTAAGCTTCAGAACTGCCGCAACAATATAACATCATCACTGGCTTGACTCTATTCTTTTACCAGTTCCATCTATGGCTGCCAATCAACTCACTTCGGTTCTTCCAATGAACAATAAAAGCTTTATGGAGCAGGGAGGTTTTTCAAATCGACGTCTTTAAGAAACCACTCCGGTATGAGCTTTGCTGCGTGAGGATAGAGATCCTTGTACGAGTTACGGATCGTAACCTCCGCTACCCCAGCAACTCTTGATATATCTGGCGTCAAAAAAAGTGATCAATTTCAGAAATCACGATATAATGTCTCACAATGAAACATAAGGGGCTTCTTCTCAGGAGCTGCAAACCTTGGGATTCAAACACTAATTCTAGAAAGAATCAAGATATCCAAAATGCTATGATTCTGTGACATCTTTCGTTGCCACAAATTCTCTCATCTTGGGCTCAAGAATGAAACTATTCAGCCAACTGCCGTAGATAGGTGTAGATACTGCCAACCACACCAGTGAAACTACAGTGATATGGGTGGGTGGGCGGTCAACACTGCTCTAAAATGTTATGAAATAACAAAAGGTCACAAAAGATGCTCAACAATAAATCCAGAACGAAAAATTACCTTTTAAAGCTTTCTTCTCTTTTTCGTTGAGATTTGAAATCATATAGATAGCAGCAGCAGCAACCGATATAGGACTCTTCCTGCAAATAGATGAGACAAACGTCAATATTCGAACCATACCACCTCATGTACTGGTGGTACAAGACGCTTCAAGCAATGAGTTAAACCTTGAACTCTAGAAAATACATAATAGAAACTTATCGGTCGTTTGGACTTAGAGATATTATATGGAGTAGACGACACTTACCGGATATCTAGCATCTCCGACTTCTTCACCGTTTCCGTCGCAGCTCTGACCTCGTTATTTTCCATATTAAGATGTGAGCAAAATCTCCTCTGCAACAATAAATTCGATCTCAGAAAATATTACCTTTAAAGATGAGGAAGTGCACGCACACGTCTGCATTATATTACCAAACAGGAAAAATAAAAACCCAACGATAAATTTTAGGATAGTCACAACTAATTTACAGATTACTTGAGCACTGATACACAAAAAGAGTCACGATAATCGTACCAAAAAGTCACCGGCATGGATTGTTCCCATCTCCATAGAAATACCCATATCCTCTTCTAGTTGCTTCACAATAAATTTAGTTGCTCTTCCAATCTCCTTCTTCGATGCTCCATTTGCAACTGAGCATATTTCTGCTCAACCAAAAACAATTCATAAGTACAAATCAGGAGCACAGTCTTGCAAGGAAAGTCCACATGTCATGATACTTATTAAAAAAATGCACAAAATTGCACCCCTACGTACTCGTTTTCAACTTTCGATTTACCCCATGGAACATGATTTAAATCTTCGATGGTAAATTCGTCAACACGATACATAATCCTCCAAAAAAGACCAGATTTACCCAGAGGTCTGCCGAGCAGAAGAAGAGGAATACAAAACATAACCATACCTGACAAGTGACTCAACATTCAGACAGAGGCAAAGGGTTAGGAGTTACAACCTTTAAAAGTACGAGGTTTATCTTCCTGTCGGCAAGCAATGTACAAGCAGGCAGCCAATATCGCATCTTGGCTTCGGCCCCGGATGGATTTCAGATCTTCCACCTTCTTATAAATCTCATTGGCCCGATCCTTCACACCAAAGCGGAGGGAGGCATAAGCACCACTCTGTCTGTCTACGGCATCAACTAATGTTTGCCAAATAATCTCTTTTACGAGCACACCACATCCAGTGTCAATGGACTAACAAGAGTCCACAACTGTAAATATCTGCTCACCTTGATTGTTGACACTAGTCCAAGCCTGAATCACGCCCACGTCACACAACTCCATGAGTTAGAATGTCCACGTCAACTCGTAGTGTAGAGTTCTATCAGGTACGGAAGGCAACAATGTCCTAGCTGAAGAATACAGGACCCTACAATACTTAAAAGAATCAAAAGCTCAATAAGACCTAGGGAAACATATTTTCATAAAGAAATTATTAGGCACTAAGCGGGACAGCCTTCACGGCCCAGCAGCTGTTCTGGCCTTATCAAAACCCCTAGACTTTGTGATTACGAGGGTCTTCGAAAAAAGGACGGGTCTTTAAATGCGTCAGGGTCGTCAAAGCATCAGTCCTGGAGGAAGAAACCCTATAATATGCTGGGTTTCTCCTCCGGGTCCTCTACAGTTCAAACTAGCCATCTCAACTTGCTCACTCAAAAGGAAAATGAATTAAAAAAAAAGCAACAGCAAATGCTTAATCCAAGCTTTAAGTCATGAGGGCACGATAAAAACGGTGTAAAGGCAGAATTCCCCGAAACGAAGATGAGGTCACCTTCAACCGTTACTGCTACCATTCAAACTATTATTACAAGGTATTAATATCCAACAATTTATTCACCACTAAAACCCTAATTTCATCACACCACTCAAACCCCGCCAAAAACGATGTGCACAAATTTTGTGCTCTATGTAACATACTCCAACAAAGAGCGATGTGAAACTGACCTGTCCGCCATGGTTCCAATCGACCGAAAAGCAATGATAAGAGACCGATCCGGATTTGAGCCCCGGTTCTGCCATCGCCCGAGGGAGGACATGAAATCGCCCTGCGCTCCATTGGGCTTGGAGATGATGGTCGAAAGGCCCCCGTCCGTCAGAAGGGGATTGGAAGGCCCACCAACACGAACTGGGTCACTGGAACTGGAATCCGAAAACGTTCGCCATTCCGAACTCTCGTCTACGGAATGCTGCTCAAGCACTAACCCGCACTCGGCACACACCATATCCCCTGCGGCATGGTCCATTACGACCTCCGTCGCCTTCCGGCACTCGGGGCACACGGTCTTATTCATCTTCTGCTGCTGGATAGACAATTCTCTGACGACAGTGAAGACAGGATCCTTCTCTAATTTCTGACCCCCAAGGATGAGAACAAAACATAAACCCACCGTAAATTAGTATTCTGCCAGCATCGATCAGGCCGCAATTCACCTCAATCTCAACTACGAAAATCATAAACTCCAGGACATAAGATTTCAGACACTCTTCATGAAATCGTCATCACAGCGATTCATAGAAAACATCCCTCTCCAATTTCTGAACCCCAAAGATGAAAACAAAACAGAAAGTCACCGCAAATTAGGGTTTCTGCCCATATCCATCGCCCCGCAATTCTCCCCAATTTCAACGACAGAGATCACAAACTCCACATAAGATACAGAAACTCTTCAAGAAATCTTCATCACAGCAATTCCTACAAAAAAAACCCTCCCCGTTCCTAAACCTCAAGTCACAAATCGCAACGCAATCCACAAAAAATTAGGGCTTTAAGCCAAACTAGTTGGTGCAGCGATTCACACCAATCCCAACGGCAACGACACAGAAAATTCATGGCAGGAATTCCGAAATCGTTGCCACAGCATTCATATAAAAAAAATTCCTTCCAAGAATGCCCTGAGGCTCCTCATCAAGCGTGGTTCACCTGATTCGGTCTTTACCAATTCGCAAAGAAAGCAAAGTCTGCAAGCGCCAGAAGAAGTGTTATGCTCTCGAAAGAATGGCTTGGAATTATATATATAGACGTGGATCGGTTTGAGATCTGTGAGCGCTGATGCCAGTACCCCTGCCGCGTACCAGAGCTTCGCCGTGGACGACACTCACTACGCGGGCTGGGAAGTGAGCTGGGCTTCTTCAAGGAACCACGGTCATAGGGCAGAGTCCCATTCCGTCCCCTCGCCACGAAACTTCGTGTTCGCGCGGCACGGGGACCAGGCCCCTTTCACTTTCCGGCGGTCACCTTAGCTAGTTGGTCAATCTACGCAATCTTCAAGAAAACTTCTTCAATATTCAACTAGGGGAGGCAACCCATTTCTGACCACTTAAGCAGATAGCAAAGGAGGTTTCAACAGTAGGAAATTTTCCCATGTGCAGAAATAGAGTTCATAAGATTTTCATAATTTTTCAGATTTTTTTTTCTCATAACATAATTATTGTGGATTTTTTTGGCTGAAGATTTTGTTCTACCCATATTGGTCATATATACCTTCCTATTTCTAGCTAAAGGTTAGTTGCAAAATCCAACAAGGGTTGATTGTAGTATTGAGAGTCTTGTAGCCAATTACAATCCATTACAACTTCGCTAGGAATTGTGCCAACATTAATCATTGTTAATCACCTCTTGATCGAAATTACTCTACCTTATGTTGCCAAAATGGAGTAGTGATCAGGAATGGGTTGCCTCCCCTACATGTGAAATTCTTTAGTATCATTCTCTTTGTCAACACAAGGTGCATCTATTAATTTTAGTTTTGGGTTTTGAATCATAATCACTAGTAGAAAATTGCGTCACCTGGATTTTATTGAAGGTGACGCAGTTTTCTACTAGTGAATTTGAACTTGTAGTTTTTGCATCAGAAACTTTGATAAAAATTTGAATAATAGCTTTGAAGTTGTCCATGGCCTTGAGGGCAGAAGCTCATCATTGATTGGTCATTTGAACAAGCTACATGCCCATCTACATAATGCCCATTTAAGAAAGATTTTGAAATCTAAGTTTGGGTAGCCTTTCCAAGACCTCAAATGTCCTTTAAGGATTAAAAATCATTCATCAAATACTTTTATTTTTAGGTGTCTTTATTGAATTAAAAAAAAAATTAGTTAACCCCCAAAAAATTCAAATCCTAATACAAAGATAGTCAACCAAAGATTATCAAATTTCATAGATAAATAGTTGCTTTCTTTGCTTCCACAATATCTTTGAAAGACATTCATCAAACACTTCTAGTCTTTGGAATTGTTATTGGCAGAGTTCATTTAACTTTGAAAAAATGAAACCTATAATTGATGTTGTCAACTAAAAAATTATCCAATTATTAGATGAATAGTTGTTTTCTTTGTTTCTATAAGAACCTTGAAAATCATTCATTGGACACTTTTAGTCCTCTGGCACAATAAAATGTTGATCCTTGAAGATGTGACCCTATTACTAAGGTAGTTGGCCAAAAAAATCAAATCTTTAGATGAATAGGTGCATTCTTAGTCTCTATAGTTTCTTTGAAAATCATTCATTTTGTCCTTGGTATCCTTATATGGTTAACCCTAGACACTATGGAAACCATCTTTTTTGGTACCATGTAATTCATTTGCTTCCCAAAACCCAAGATCAATCATTGGAGGTCAAACTATTATATAAGACCTCCCCTTTTCATACAAAATTCTAAGGATGAACATTGGCACTTTTGTCCTACCTAGAAGGATTCTCTATCATCCATTGTGTCCACACTGTCCTTCTAGAGTTAACCCCTAAACAACACAATAGACGTTTTTTGTCCAATGAATGTCAGGGAATTCTCCTTTGTAGGATAGAAGTGCAACTATTCATCCCCGGAATTAGGGGTGGAAAGGGAAGATCCTCCACAGTGGTTTGACTCCCAATGAGTATTTTTTTATTTTTTAAAAGTAAGTGATGTCACAAGGTTCCAAAATGCCTGATTTCCACAGTCACCACCCGGCGTTCAAGGGTTAACCTTCAACAAAGCAAAGCCAATAACCATCTAACAAAATTTCATAAATTTTAATAAATTCCACTTTGTATGACTCATTTGGCCTCTATATGCATATAGAGAGGTTTATTTACTTTTCATAAGTGGAATAGAGTATCTTCAATAAGTCATAAAATTTTGAGATATGTTTGCTAAAATTTTAAAAAACTTAGATTCTAAAAAAAGGTGAAGAAAACTCTTCTCAAATACAGAATACAAATTTATATTCTGAATATTTCACCATTGGTGTATATTGGAATGTGGAAAATCACGGAGTACTGTACACCAATTCACTACGGAGTGCGTACTTAGAATCTAGTGAATATGACAATGTAATGGCAACAGCTGAAGAGTCATAGCCAACCCACAGTTCTAATCTCTCCGTGAGTAAAAAATTTATATAATAATCAAATGATATGATTTTGGTATCTTGAGATCGAAAATGGGGACACGAGTTTACCCACCTTACGCATGAACCAAATTCAATGGAAGCCGAAATAACAGCTTCCAAAGAAGGAGAACGCAGACAAAGAACAGACAAAAATTGATTGCTCCGAAATAAGCCCCGACGGCTACCTGGAGCTTTTAAAAGTGCTAAAAAGTCTATAAATTCTTGCCCATTTATGGAGAGATCGTCCAAGGGCAGAACTCAAGGGTGAAATTTAAAGAACGTTCGTCTCTAAAAGAATCTGGTAAACGCCAACACATATTTCTCCTGAAATGAGAAGAATAATGATCCACTCAAGTGTGTCTGACTTCCTATTTTGGAGAATCTCCAAAAAGAATCGCACATTGTGCTGCAAAACAAGGACAAACGTTTCTTCAGTTGGCAGAGCACGTACAGAACTGCATGCAACTCATAATTACGAATTTCCTTAGCAACCGATACCAAAGCCATCAACTCAGGAAGCAGGTGTCTACAACAAATCATGGCATACACCCTATTACAGAGTGCACTGTCATTCATCTTACCTGTATGATATTAAGCTTGAAGTCCAAACTCTCAAAACGCTCATCCAGCTCAAAATCGTCTCGCAAGTACTCCCAAATCTGTGCATAATTTGCGTCTTTCCATGCCGTATCTGACCTGTTTAATGAGATTGCAAAGTGAATAGTGATTAACAAAGTGGATAATCGCGAGTGTCTTTACCCTATATAGAAATGTTCACGTGTCCCCTCAGTAGAAATCCTGAATGCAATCCTCACTTACTGAAAGGACGAAAAATCATAATAGGCAATTTTAGAAAACCACTGATCCTAAAACCACACGTACGATTATACTAGACATAAGAAATTCACTCCTTGGAAGAATAGGCCCCCAACACGCTAACTTTGGTTTCAACACTTCTCATTCTTATTGGACACAGAATCTTTTTGCATATTCGGACCATTGCCTAATCGAGACAACAACAAACTTTATTTTGTTTTTTAAATCTCACAGAACGAGAAACAAACCCAAAATAATCAGCACCCGACGATCACAACCTCTCTAGATAATCAACATATACTTCAGGCTAAATGGGATAAATCCTGCGTCAAGCCGCTTCCATGAAAAAATACTAGAAAGACAGAAATGGGCAAGAAAGTGAAGACCTCTCCAGGAGACCCAAGCGCAGAATAACATCTGCAAGAGTGGTGTTGGCAGCCGCCACCAACTGAAACAGGCTTTTCCGGGTCATCGTGAAAGTACCCGTCTTTTCCATTCCTCGATTTAGCTCACTGAATGTGTTCACCATCTCATCCACCTACACCATTCATCAATCTCTTTGGATTATCCCACTACTTCATAAACGCGATGCCCCAGATGCCATCATTCTGTACTCCGAATAGTTCAATGCCTGTTGTGGACCTTGATCTTGAGAAACAACCTCACCCCACTGATATAGAGCAATGTGATTTGCCAAAAGAGAATCTGCAGGAAGAACGGGATCAACTATGACTAACACTGAAGTAACAAAGTACAGTCAAGAGTGGCAAAAGAACCTTCTTGGCATAGTGATCAAGGGCAATGCTTTGACCAAGAATACTAGAGATGACTCGAATATTGTCTGTGTCGAGCATCCGCAACATGATTCGATCTTGCCCTCCCTGACTCCAATCACTTAGAGTTGGCCTAACCAACACCCCATAATCTGAACACAATATGAACAAGATCAGCATTACATCAATGATCCTCTACCTCTTCCTGTACTGAGGTGAATAGTTATTCTTGACCCCTAAAGGACAACTCCACATTTGGGGTACTGTGTTATTTAACGTATACAAGGTTCTTGAGTAACATGACGAGTACTAACAAAGCACAAAGCTGTAAAAATATGATTCTCTTTTTCCAATCTACATTCTGTTATTCAATCTCACAAAGAATCACTGGTTAGTCAGGTAGATACCATGAAAACACGAATAAGTACATACACCCAGGACAGGCCCTCATTCCTATAGAGCTATAGAGGCAGCATAAATTTGTCCAATGATTGTTACCGTACGAAGTAATCTGGTGATTATCAGAGTTATCCTAGATTGTAAGAAAGTCTTCATAACAGGCTTCAAAAAGACTCAGATCTCCTAAACAATCGGGACTACAGATGATTGACTGACTATCACTAACCAAACGGGTGCCGTGAAAGAAATAAAGAAATAATCGGGGAGTGAGACTATTACCGTCTTTTCTTGTCTCCCGAAACTCGTCTGTACAGAACTTGCGCACGGCAGACAAGGCTTCCTCCTCTTCATCATCACCGAAGTTGAAGAACACAATAGACCCATATTGGAAGGCGACCATAAATCTTTCTTGAGAGCGACTTATTTCTGCAAATCCCTGCTCAACTTACAGATATTCAATCCCTTCATTCAATCACTGAGAGTAATGAACCTGACCTATTATACCACCAATACGCATTTCTGTCAAAGGTGCTGCAACAAAAACAAGGCGAGGGATATGTGGAGATACAAGATAGAGAACTGTACAGGTCTGTTCGAGGTAGGTTTAGCATCAGCAGGTCGATTAGTGAACCGAATAATGAGATTGTTGCGCGACGTGGTGACCTCCAAGAAAGGCTCCTCCGACAGCCGTTTCAAATCCATACTGTATCCTCACCCGAATTCATTATCAAGAGATGCACAAGCAGTTATCAACTTCACAACTGTGAAGACCTTGGCCATACATGACATAGGGACAGGAACAGTATAGAGGACCTGCCGCCAGACCCAGCGTTCCATAGGATATGGGGGTCCTATCGCAAGTGCAGAGGAACCGGGTGCATTTATTAAAACCAGAGGTCATTGAGATCTAACCCCCGGAGACACCCCTTTTTCGTAAAAACTTTATTAGACACTAGGCAGGACGGCTTGCAAGGCTTCGCAACTGTTCCAGCTTTATCACAGATCGAGACAGTCAACATGGATATCTCTGCAGGTTCTGTCTCGGTTTGCCTCTGTAGGGCTTGTGATATATGAGGTCCTTCAAAGAGCACCCTGAAGCCAGGATCGGGTGTCTTCTTTTGCAGGGGGTCTCCAATGCAGAAGCCTGGAAGAAGAAACCCTATAGTACGCTGAGTTTCCTCTTCCAGGTCCCCTGTAGTACAATCTAGCCCATGACATGAAAGAGAATCTCACTAAGCTAAAATTCAAATTCACAACTAAGTGAGCCATGGTGCAGAACAAAAACTTCAATGAATGATGTAGAAGCAAAAACTGATCAACACAAACCGAGACAGTGAACATGCATATTTCTGCGAAAAACTTACCTCCTCGAAATGTAGCAAGCCTTGACAGGAATGTAGATATCATCTTGTTGAAATTTGGGAGGTGGATTGGGCGAAAGGCTGGCCCGTTGACGAGTCTCATACTCCCGAACCCGCACATGCTGTTGACCCCAGTCAACTCCATCGTCGCCTCTTGCCATCTTCACATCATTCCTAACCTTCCGATCCCTTCGCAAAGCTTCTTCTTGATCATGGTCCCACTCCCTCTCGCGCAGCACCCTATTTAAATCTTCTGGGAGCTCTTCCTGAGTGTCCCAACACTCAGCTTCGCTGCTCTGCGCACTTGAAACATGCGTCCGACCCGACGTCTCCTTGAACCCTTGCATCCAGAACTGATTAGGGTTGCAGGCGTGGATCTTGGGACTAGAGAGAGCAGATTGATCTGAAATGGAGAATAAGTTCCTGGAATGGCCGTTTTTAAATCTGGGATGCAAAACCCTAAGGATGGAATATGTTTCGATGCCTGACTTTCGTTCCACGATTTTGTTCCATGATACCAAAGTCGTAGTAACCAGGTTCGCTTCTTCGCTTACAGGAGGGAAGTGGCTGGCCTTGAACGCCCGGCCGAACTGGTGCAAACGTCTCCATTGAGTGCTTGCTCTCATTGTGCCTTATCCCTCTCCGTCACAACCATCTTCAATTCCAAACCCCTGGTGTAATGCGCCAGAAAAAATAGATTCGCCGCGCCTGTCACACCAGTACACAAGAATTTATTCGGCAAAATTACCCGAAAATGCCAAAAAAACACTTCACGAAAAAACAGTTCGCAAAATGAGGGCTTGTAACAATAGAAATTAAAACTGCTAGCGAACGAACGCCACAACAGAAGCTAAGCTCCCGATCAACAACACACAACATCAAAAGCACGTCAATGACAAAAATGACACAAATTCCTTCGCGGACGAACCATTCCCAAAATTAGGGTTCGCAAAAAGAGAAAAAGAATTACCACTGCTAGCGATGACAACGCAGGAACGCCACAACAATTCCCACAATCACAAACACCGCATCAAGACACTTCAATGAGCTCATAGGAGTTCTCGAAAATCCTCTAAAACACCAAATGCAATTGACAGTGAGAGTTGTGATCACAACGATGACAAAACTCGGCAATAATCGAAAGAATGATCCACAGATTACGAAATCTTACGGTTTCTCTTCCCAATTGTGCTTCTCCGACAAGAAAGAATTCCGTTCTGGTGCTTGGAGGCGCTCTACGATCGAAACACAGACACCAGAAAGATGATGTTACGACGAATTCCGAACAAATACATCAACGGCGCCGCAGAGAAATAAATCGGGCAGTCTGTTTTTAGCTTCTTCATCCTTCGAGGGGGATGAGCATGGATGGATCCATAGTAACTTAAGCCTGATGTGCCATTTTGGCAACCGTAGAGTGCCGTGGGGATCACGGACTGACGTAACACTTTCGTTAGGGCAGACTTCAGTGCTCCTGGAATCGACCAACCCTTGCATAAAAGACCAAAAAGAAAATCGGAATTCTACATGGAAGTGTGTGTAAAGTAAACCCATCCCATACATCAGGCATAATTATTAGTTTGCCCTCATGCCATTGTTTAATTTTTTTTGAAAGACAAATGTAAGAAACAGCAAGAGCAATTGAAATTATATTTTCTTGAAAAGTACAAATCCATACATTAACACAGGCTGTTTGTTTGTCTTGTTAGTTTGTCTTGTTTTGTTTGTTTGTTTGTTACATTGAGATCTCATGGACCGCATGTCCCTTGGCCGTGTGCTTGGTACTGTCGGAAAGTCCTCGGCAAGGAGGGGTGCATGGGCTTTGTTTCGTGAAGTTTCAACCTACGGTGTGAAAGTTATTGAATTTCAAAGTTTTTATGAACAAAAAAATTAGAAAAATACTCTTATTTTGATTTTGATTGTGAAACGGCACAAGGCACACTAGTTTGTTATGAAATTTTGAAGTATGTTCCCCAATTGGTCCAAAATAGACTCTAGATTACCCCCCAAACAACAAGAAGTGTAATCAAAATAGTCATCTTAATTACTCAACTAAAGTAGTCACAATATTTCATAACATCGTCACATTATGAAGGCCTACAAAAGTCACTTCTTGTAATGGATTTAAAGTTCCTATTGTGGTCACTAGTCACTCTATTACCATCACTTTAGATATTGATTGTGGCCACTAACTCAACCCAATATAACCCAAATCTCATTTATTGGAAAACGTGTGTTATGGGTTGACTCAAGACTTTGATGGGTCATTCCAAAATATTAGTATCATTGGTTTATAGAGAGCATTCTTTCTTCTTTCATTGATATGCTAGATCTTATACTAGACAAGGGTTTCCTAACCTTCTTCAATGAATTTTGATGGGATCAAGTACACTTTTCAAAACATTCATCATCCACCTAGTTGGCACTTGAACATTTAGATCTTGATCATGGATGGAAAACACAAACTAATGGAAATGTCCTTTGGACTAATGAAGACAAGCTAAGTGGGGAAGGAAAAATTGATGATTTTCATCTAGTCAATCTTTGGATGCACCTTTATTAAAGGTATATTTACAAATACAATTTAAATTCTAGTCATATTTATTAGTTTTTTAAATTTTATATGATCAAGAAAACATAATATTTAAATTGTGTAGGAAAAACTATGGTTATTGAAACTTCATTTCAAAATTTACTTTATAAAATGGATTTTAACTTTTTGAAAAAATCATCAATATGAAGTTTTTCACATCTATTTTCTATCTCTGCTTTAAGAGTTTCTTTGAAATGTAAATTTTATAAAGATTTGAAGTTGAGAGCCTATTGCCATGTTTTTCAAAATAGAATAATATGGAAATTTGGTTTAGAGTATGACATTCTAAATTATATTATGTATGTGTTAAAATTTCATGTTCTCTCAAAATATTTTGTACTATATCCACCGTATCAAGAAAAACTTCATAGTGAATTCAATTTTTTTAAATCCATAATTTTCAACCTTATTGAAGTCACATGATTCCATCTCTAAAAAATAAAAATAAAAATCAATAATCATAAATGGTGAAAAAATAGAGGTAACAACATCAAGGATTTTGAAGTTTAATGACTTTATGGTCACAGGCTTGTCTTTTAAGTATATGCATCAAATTGTCAAAATTTCAAAATGTAATGTTGGTGAATTCAAATGTGACATTAACCTTAACCTTAATCTTTTGAAATCAAATTCACAAATAAAATATAAAGCCATTAAACACTATATTGATTTAAGTGGGACAAAGTGTTAATTTTGGAACCAATTGTTTACAAGTATAAATGCATAGTGATCGTGAATGAAGCCTAGGTGGTGAACATTAGGAGAACCACATTAGAACCACATAGGAATGCAAAAGGAACAATAAGAGAACATGAATGGGAATATAATGGAAACAACATGAAAACTGAAATATGAAAACCGGAATGGGAAAATTCTAATAATTTAATTGGGATCCTCATAGGAACACTAAGGGAATTCTATAGGAAAGTATGACTTCAATTCTAAAGTCTCAAGTGATGTGTTTTTCCCCAAGCTCTCCAATTCACAATGGAGTAAGCCTTGTTTAAATGTAGATAACTTTAAGCATCAGGATGCACAAAAAATAAAGCCTTGATTGAAGCTTGAATTTCTTGAGCATTTAGTGAATGCTAGCGAATTGATGAAATGGTTGATAAATGTCAATAGACAAATGAAGCAAGTTCTTTAGATGGATTTTACATTACATTTGAAGCTAAAGTGTATGTTGTCATCTACATGAAAGGTTTGCTTTTTTGGGAATTGTATACTCAAAGTGAGATGGTTACACTTGAAACTACCTTAAGAATTTGCTTTCTTCTAGACAACTTTATCTTGCAAGAAGCATCAACATTCAAATCCCAACATATACTCCGTAATACTTAAAGACTCAAAAATTATTGGAGCTGTATCATGGACAGTTGTGAGCTTTGCTCTTTAGAATAAATGGGAACGTTGGATGAGGAGCTTTTACACAAATAATATGACTCCATTAAACATCCTTTGAATTTTACCAAAATATTTTTTTACTACTTCATTAATTTTTTTGTGAGGTTGTGTTTCACTAGGTGGATTTTTTATGACAATATAATCAACTTACATAAGTTGTTGTTCTAGAAAAATCACCATAAGCATATTATGATGTCATTTTATCTCCTAGCTACAATAGTTATCATCTAGAACTAGGAAATATACATGTAACTACAATTACTACAACATGTCTTTTATTTACTTTCTATTGGATCCTTTGTAAATTGGTTGCATGCTATATGGTTATGTTAGGGGTCTTGTTCATTTATAATGCATTCGCTTGATTTTTGAAATGTGCTCTTGTTAAATTAAACTATGTCTGGAAAAACTTTTGTATTTATTTTGCTAGTGCGACAATTTGTAAAGTTAATTTTGATAGGATCTTTCAAATTAAAACTGATACTCTATGACGTTCTTTGATGTTTCTGCTAAAAAGTTGCTTTCTAAACTAACCAAAATTTTTAAAGTTTGTCTTTTTGCTTTATATGTGTTTGAATCTTTGTAGTTCTCAAATATTAATTGGGTTCATCAACTTGTAGAAGCCAATTTCTAATGTTGTACCAGAGTTTAATGAAGATCTTAAGGTCCTACAATTGAGTACTAGAAAAATGTTAAGGATGCCCTAAAGCAGCCCCCTCTTCCTCAACAATTCAACTTATTTAATAACTTTTGGCTATAAGCCCGTAATTGTCTTGAACAAGTTTAAATTCCTGAATGATATTCTAAGGCCATATTCGTTATATTGAGACTTTTTGCAGATTTTGAGACAAAATGCTAGTTACTGGAAAATTCATTTAAAAAAATAGTAATTGTAAGAAAAAATAAATAATGCTCAATTAGTGATCCCATAATGAAATTCTAAAATTTGGTATTGTTATCTATTTATAAAAAAATACTAGTAATGAAATAAAGCGGTTTATCTTCAAGTCAAGGATAAAAATGAGACTGCAAAAAGTCTCAATATAACAAATATGGTCTTTTCTTGCTATATGCTAGCTCAATTAGAGAAGAATTGGCAATTGAAGAACAATTCGTTGGGCTACTAGTACATCAACCACAAAAATCGTTCAATCTTACTAGAGACATAATTTGAAGGTTACATGTTGGTAACCCCCAAAGTCTCATTGTCCCTATAAGAGGACAAATTACAATTTGGATAAGCTCTTGCAATGTCAATTTCTAACATGTTTTTTTGAAATTTTTTCTAAAGATAGAAAAACACATGATTCTAAAATATTTGAAAATATAATTTTTATTCATTAGATGAAATTTGAGGTCTCTAAGAGCCTGTGAGTTATATTGAGTTCCCAAGCTTTGGGAACTCGCCAAAGCAACAGTTTGATGTGGCAATGTCACTGCTACATCAGAAAATAATATATTTTTTAATTTTTAAAATTATTTTCAAAAATATTTTTTTAATTCAGTTTTAAGTTTATCAATACTTTTTAGAAATTTTTGGGGAATTTTTTTTTTTTTAAATTCAAAAATTCGGAAATTCGGGCCATTATGGATTGGTTCCCAATTTCTGGCAACACAGGGAACAATGTAAGGAACAACCTTGAAACAAGTTGTTGGAGCCCTCAGATGTCCTCTAATGTCAATTAGTGCTTGAGAGCAAAAATTTATGCCATCTAAAGTATAAAATGGAACTTGATGGACAACAAAAAAATCCATTTAAATTTGAAGTTTAAATACATAGAGTTGTTTGTTATAGATTATCTTTGTGTCTAAATGTAAAGATTTGATTCATTGTATTTGGAATAGTAATGTGAAAATTATGGAGCTTCTTGTTTTGTGGGCAATCATAGCATCTTCTTGAGAAAATAACGCATGATATTTGTTTTTGAATACAATTTTTACAATTATCAGAAAAATGATCTTCAAAAGGTTTAGTATATTTGCTAGAACAATCTCAAGTTTGAATTGGTATGCTTCAATTCCATCTTAGAGCTATTAACATCTTGTTTTTTCCTTCAATCTCGTATCTACTCTACTTCTACATAATAATTTTTTAAAGAATGATAACCAAAATTGTTATCTTGAATGTTTTTCCCAAAGTGACTTTTAACTCAAACATTCATTATTATTTTTTTATATTCAACATTTTTAGGGAAAAATTTTATGCTAAGAAGATTCAAAGTCTTATAATCTAGTCATAGGGGGTGCAAAAGAACTTATTTTCTTCACTTTAAATACAAATATCCTACAATCTATGTAGTCAATGTTTTTGAAATTTCTTCTAGAAATTTTTGTACTAGTCTAGTGAAAGATACTATGGTTAGATATATTTAAAATAATTCATATTTTTTTTCTCTTTGCAATAGAAATGACAATTTCGAATGCTTTTTGATAAAAGAAAGGTCTTGGGATTTTAGGGATTAATTTGTCCAATCGACAAGGATGTAACCAAAGTTTGTGTAGGTTGCTATAGCATTGAGAGATCTAATATTGTTGAGCAATAATGAGCACTTCAAACAAATCAAAATTCAATACTTTGTACTCCTTCCATCCCCAAATGATCTTCTAGTTGGACAAAATGTTCAGATCTTTAGGCTGAAAACAATGTTATTTCAACCTTTTTGAGCCATGAGTAGAGTTCAGTGCACTCCTATCGTCTCAAATTTTGAAAGTGTAGTATTAAGCTTACTGCAATAAAATTAAAAAGAACCAGAAGATCATTTGGGGATGGAGGGATACCAACCTAGAATATGAAGGCAATATTACAGATGTTTTTTTATTGAGGTTTGAAGAAAACACTATACTAGAAGTCAGACTCTAGTCTTCTTCATTGTTGGATGGATACAAATACTACAATGTTTGCTTAGAATAAATAAAAAATTCATCTTCTATTTGCAATCTAGAAGTTCAATGGCCAAGATATTCACTAGTAGATAATAGTGTCTTAATCAACATGTTTTGTTGCTTTAGACAATTTGATTCAAACATGAATTAACATAATTGTGCTAATTTAGATGTGTCTTATATTAATTTGGACACTAGGGAGTCTATTGTGCATGTGGTTTCTATCCAACTACATCCAACAAGTATTTTACACGAGGGGATTATTTTTCTTGGATGAGTTTGACCCCTAACTACCTCCACGACCATATATGGTCGATCTGAAAATTCAGGCCCATTTTTGTGCAGGCAGTAAAATTCCTCTGACCATTTTTTAAATATTTTCGAGCAGTTTTGAGGGTTAACTATGGAAAAATTTCATTTTTCATTGATAAAAGTACATATTCCATTATTGAGAGGTCTTCAAAGGCATATTTGTACTAAAAGTGGAGTGTAAAGCTTACTAATTTTACTTCATTTCCCGGCTTTACGCAAAGCTTGGCAATTTCATTTGATTTGAGATCTAAGAAATTGTACTTATCCATTTGCTTTGAGAATGGTCCCAATGAAAAGTTTAAAGTCTTTTCATGATTTTCACCATTGAAAATTTCAACATGCAAGTGTTGATTTGAAGCTATTTGCAATTTCTAGTTTAAAACAAAAATTGCATTTCAACAATTGCAAGGTGGATTGTGTAATGAGTTTGATGTTTTTTCATGTGAAATTAAGTTTTTTGGAAGTGCATTTTAGTATGCTAACACTCTTTGAAGTTGTTCATATTACCTCCAATCCCAAAAAACATTTATATGCAAATTTTTGAAACATTGTGGACAAAGACTACATACTAAAAATAGAAAATGTACATTTCCCTTAGTATAATATCACAACTTCTAGGAAATTTTGCACTCAAAATTGGTGTGCATACTAATAAAAAATCTCTATTAACATCTCTACGGTTAGATTTCGAAAAAAACACAATTTGCTTCATTGAGGATAATTACAAGCCAATGCTCTTTTTTTATAGTCAAAACACACTTGGAAAAGCTTAGGCACTTAGGGGTTAAAGAACCCTAGTTTTATATACTTTTGTAATTTGGGCAATTGTATGATAGACTTCAATTACTTCTAATGCACTTGTTTATAACAAAGTGCTTCCCAAAACATTGGAATGGCTAAGTCATTTTCAATGTGAATAAAATTGTAACACACCATTATAACAAATATTTTAGGAATTGTATTAGAATAATTTCTCTAAGGTTCTACTATAATACCTCAAGTTCTTGTAGACATGTCATATTTTATTAAAGGATAGTAGTATGGATTCTAAAATGAATGTATATGAATGTGTATGAATGTGTAGTTTTTTATTAGACAATAAGGAGAAAATACATGTTGAAATAAAATTTTGGACATTGAAAGTAGGGAACTATGAATTTTCAAGCCCTTTTTTGATTGTTGGACACATTGTGATTGAATTATGAATTCTCAATGTTTTTCAAATTTTTGTTTGTTTTACTAAGACACATAATGAATAAATTGTGAATTTCTATAACCTTTTGATTTTTTGGGAACTTTTGGGAACCTTTCATGAATAAACTATGAATTTTGAAAGTCTTCCACCCGAAATAATAAATTCATACCCTTAAGTGCCTTTGACATAATTTATTTTGGCTATGCAAATTGGGTGTTCAAATGGTCCGATAGAAGATGGCACATGTGAATAATTCACATACATCAACATGTGAAGGATTCTAATTCTTGAACTTCTAAATAGGGTTTAGTCATTTCAGCATTTCTAAATAAATGAACAAGTAGCTTTTAGATGAAAGGAATAGGAGGGGAACTCACAAGGGAACAATATTCTAAATGTAGGAAGTATGCTAGGAATATAAGTAATATGTAGAAGTTCCCTTTTTTCACAATGCTTAATGATTAGGCACTATCTTCTTTGCACTCTATTTTTGCACAAAGAAAATAGTGTCTAAGTCATTAGAAATAAGAGATTTCAATTTTTCAATTATAATTTATAATTTTTGTAGTCGTGAAGAACAAAAAAATCTTTTGATCCACCTTTGGGGGTTTTGAAATCCAAACATTTGTGCCAAAAAAAGTTAGTTGCAAAAATGTGTAGTATATTGTCAATTCATAGAACATCCACCCAATTTAGGATTTTATTGGATGTGTTCCACATCTTTGTTAGATTTGAAAATGAATGATCATATTCCTCACATGGATCTATTATATGAAAAATATTTAAATTGACTACCTACAATGCAAAAAGAATTCACAAGTGGTAGTCAAATTCATTTGAAATTCTTGGGTAGGGCATATAAAGTCTCTTACCTTGAATTTAAAAATAAATATATTTCAATCTTTACAGTCAAAGTTCACAAAAATTTTACAACATGACCAAATACTAAATGAATATAAGATCCTACTGCTACATTTCAGAAAATACACATTTCCACTTTCTAGGGGTTAGTGCACTAAAAATAACAGTTTTGAGTGGTTTTCAAGGGGAAAAAAAGACCTCTTGGAAAATACAAGAAGACCTCAAGAATTCAGGGGTTAAATTCAATTAGTACAAGGCACAATAACTAATTCATATAGCATTTTTCTCTTAGAAATAATTTCATTTTTAATTTGTTTAATGCCTACTTGGAGAAGAAGGGAATACCATACCTTCTTTCCCTAAAGCCATAAAGTTTTTGGGAAGTTTTTGGGAAACAGATTTGTTCATTTAAAAAAATGTGATATAAAACAATTAGTGTGCACTAATTGAATTCTCTTAAATAGTGGAGAAGTAATTAAAAGAATTTTAGTAACAGTGCAGACCTTGACCCTGAAATGATCTTGCCAACTCCAAGTTCTTCTGAGCCACTATTAGGGCTAAAACCCATACGGTTGTTAAATTTCACCGGCTGTGCACCTCCGAGCCTGAAAGTGACCAATCCCTAGTTCTCAGAAATGTCTCACTTGCAAAGATTCCCGATGCAAAGTCAGTAATTCAGATGCACAGTCATCATGAAGCCAAGAATCTATAATAGCTGTAAAGATTTACGGCACAAAGTGTTGCTTTGTTCAAAAGCCAATCAAAACCTAACTTTGAAACTCCGTCTGAAACCTCATTGCACGAACCCGGGTCAGAAATCGGAATCGACGGAGGAAATTCAGCGACCCGCACTAAGAAATTCGCATGTTGGACATTTGCAAGCTTACCTTCAATCTCTTCAATGGCGATTCTCACGTTTCGGCAGACTTGCTTCAAATGCAAGGATGTCTTCAATGATGCTTCTCACGTTTCGACAGGATTGCTTCAACTGCAAAGAGATAGTTGAGCGAAGGATCCATAATCAGCGTGAAGGAAGTTTCAACGTGAATTTGTAAACCACGACGCCAATGCGCACATTCTCAGGCAGAGGATGCTTGTGCACGACTTCCACATTGAAGAACTTCGCGGCCATCCGGAAGAACTGGGCATCTTTCTTCCATCGCCGCAGATGCGCCAGCAACACCACTGGGCCGACGCTCCCTTCCTTCGCTTTCTCACCCCCGATTCCACACAACCATTTCAGTGTATGCATGAGCGGCTCAAAGAGCTTATCATAATACACGCAGTCCGATGCAATAATCAGATCAGGCGTAGGGAGCCCCTTCACATCCTCGAGCACGCCCCACCGAAGTGGCACCACCGCAAGGCTGCCGCCGCACGCCTCCACTTCCGCCACGTTCAGGTCCACATTGCTCTGCAAATTCGGCAAGACATGAGGCAAGTCCGTTAGGGTTACCCTCGCCCCGAACCGCGCAGCCATGACTCCCGCCATCCCCGTGCCCGCCCCGAGCTCCACCACGCGCTCCCCGCGTAGCGCATCGCCGTAGGCAGTCTCCAGGTGGAAGCACAAGCCTGCGGCAGCTGGCCAGAGCTGGAACGACAAGCCGCGCTCGCGAATCTGGTGCACCAGAATGGCGGGGCCGACTTGAGGGAGGTAGCCGACCTCGGGGAGAGTGTTATCCTCGACGTTTGTTGCCAAGGTTGCGACCAGGACCTCCGCGTCGGGGACGACTTCTTCGTCCTCGTCGGAGCTGTCGAAGCTCATGTTGCCAAACATGTCGCCCATCATCGCTTTGTCCCGCACCATCGCCGCAAAACCCACGAGAACCGCGATGCGAAGACACAACTGCCGCAAATTAGGTCAAATGTGGAGAATACTCTGATTCCCTGAAACTCCGGAATCGTGATCAGGGGATTATTAAGTGAGGCCGGAATTTCAAGCCATCAAACTGGAAATTCGAATTCAGAGGAATGGGGTGCAAAGAGGAAGGGGGGTTTGACCTCGTTACTGATCACCGACATAGAAATTTGAACCAGTAACCCAGCATGGAGGATTACCGTGGAGGACGTTAAATCCTCCATTCAAACTGGGACCCGCAGGGACAGATTTACCTTGGGGTAAAAGTAGGAATGTTTTTTATTTTGTGCACATTATTTTTTTGCAAATTCTGAATTCATACTTGCAATCAAAGACCCCAAACTAGCTGGTAGAGGTCTAGAACATACCCTAGACACGGATCAAAATAGGGGGCATCTTATACTTTTATCCTGAATAATCCACAAAATTACCCTGTGGGGCCCAGTTTGATTGAAAGATTTATCTTGTGCCATTACCATAGCTTCCTAGCAACTAGAATGGTTTTCTACTTATTAAATAAATAAAATGCAAAAAGTAGTTAGGCCATCAACATAATACATTAAAGTCAAGCAAATTTAAAATAGAATTAGAATTAGTTAGGCATTCATCCAAATTGATCTTACAATTTTTGTATGGTTGCTACTATGTTCATTGAAAGTAGCGGCATTTGCCTAACCCTTGTGGCTTCTTCTCCAAACCCTAAATTTCCTACCTCATGCTATTTTTGAGAAACATCAAATGCTAATATATTAGATTGTGTACATTGAATTTCTATGAAGAAGACAATACCTATATATATATATGGCAAACCATGTTAGGTGCGATAGTGTCTTATGAATGATTCGAGAGATTGTTGAAATGAAGAATGCACCTATTCATCCACAACTAATGGTTTTTCATTCACTACTTTGGTTGCAATCTTCTAGTATTAAACTTAGTTTTTGAAAATGCATTGGAAAGCTAGCTTTGTAATGGCAATGTTTGGGGAAAACCATTGGTTAATACATTATATGTTGGTGAAAATGGAAAAATGGCTAGTTAGATTTTTAAAAAGAAGGATCTAAACTTGAAGAAGTTTTGGTAGAGTTGGAAATCAACACATAAGTTTAAGTAGATACACAATAACCACCTAAATTCCAAAATAGGGGGAATGAAGTTGGCCCTCTTTTCCACAAAGGTGGGTATGAATTTGCTATGTATGGAAATAGTGGCAAATCCATAGCCAATTCCTATAGAGCATTACATCCAACAATGTAATTTGCCAATTAATTTAGTACTTTAAATGGCTACATTTTGCATTTGTAAGGTAAAAAAAAATTGAAATTTTATCCATAAATTTTCATAGTAGTTTCCTGCAAGTTCCTAAGATTGAGTATGCAATAAAACATGTTCTAGATATGAGAATTTTAAAAATTGATAGAATCCATAATTTCTATAGGGAATTTGAGGCTTGAAATCCACTTTGTATGTTATTTTTGCAAAGAGATAACCAAACTTTATGCAAACCAAAATATTTATATATTTTTCCTTGTTAGTGGAAATGGAATGAACAAAAAACTTTCTATGTATACATAGATTTCAAAATCAAGACTCTTAAAATAAGAATTAACAAAAAAAAAAATTTTGCTGCATGAATTCTTGATGTTTTATTGAAAAAACTTATCACCTTCTATTTATGAATTCTTACATCACAAAACTCAATTTTTTTTAAATATCGATTCATAAGACCTTACTAGAAAAAATTGAAAAGATTCCAAAATCTATGATTTTAAGAAGCTACACAAAATTCTAAAAAATCCATTCCAAGACTTTAAACTATTTGTGTTTAAAATGTTTCAAAACTTCTTATCCTCATATATTTGTGAGTTGTATGACCAATTCTCATCACAAGACAACCTTTGGGGGCTCAAATGGGATCATTTAGCCCAAGGTAGTCAATTGTACATAAAACTTCCATTACTTCAATGGTGGCAACCATTTAGGAGACACTAATGGAAACAAAGGAATGCGTAGACTAAAGAAATTTAATGAGTAGACCTACTAGTATTTGAGTTTGTCATGTCGGTTGTTGTGTGGATCATTTTACCAATCTAAACAAGCTAGGTTCCGCTTGTAAGAGGTAGAAATTAAACATTCAATATTAAAAAGCACATAATTGAGTTTTTCTCTGGCAATTTGGTGTCCACTGTTGATTGAGCTTGATAGAACAAGATTCAACCATTGATCAACCTTTTCATTTAGAGGCATGAGCTACTCTAGATATTTTATTGTAATAAAATGCCCTGTGATCCGACATTTTAGCTACATTTGATACCATTATAATATTTGAAGTAAACTCTCACTTTAGTGTTTAGAGTGATGTTGGTGAGGGTTGTATGAATGAATTTAGATATATTTGTAGATTCAATTTTCAAACATTGACATTTAGGGGAGATTCGAAGGCATAGAGAGACTACTGCAAGGTTGTTTTTTATGTTGGGAATGAGCTGCTATTGTCCATAAAAAAAAGATATTAAAATTTTATTTTAAAATATTAAATGAAAAAATATTCATTAATTAATTAAATATTATTATTTGATGTGGTAGTGTCATTGCCACATCAGATTGGTGTTGTGGCAACATCCCCAATTGTTCAGGAACTTTGAGAACTTGTAGTCTTCTAGAGTGCTAAAATCCCCTCTAATGCCTTAACTCCATAAAGTTGTTTGAGCCAAAAAGTGGCTTATGAATAATTTCAATTGAACATCTCAGAATGAAAAATTGCAATTTTTCATTCATTTTTTTAGACTTCAGTGTTTTTGCAAAAAATGGTAGCGGAAATTTCCTAACTAACTCATTATTGATTATTCTATGCTAGATGATACTTCATCCATAGTTACAAAAGATGTTTTTTCTAATGTATTTTAGCAACTTCTAACATCTTCCCTCAATGATAATTTTACCCGAGGAAACATTTTTTAAAAATTTGACTTTGGTTAATGAAATGAAAGTAATCAACTCTAGTTTCTACTTCAATTTGAAATTTTTGAAGATTTTTGAAATTGAATAGTCTATTGCAATTTAAACTTTGTGCCTATTCCTATGCCTATTACCATTGTCTATTGATTTTCTATTTATACATTAACTTAGAGATTTTGTTTACTATATAACATTCTCCACTATAATATACACCTACATTTAAATTTTTAGATTTATTGAGCTAATTTTGTATTTGATATGAATTCTCTTTACTTTTAATTTCTTCACAAATCAAGGTAATTTGAACCCCTAAAGGACAAAGTGCTTGTTCAACGTACGCAAGAAATTTCGGGTAGGTTCTTACGAAGTCATTTTTGATTGGATGTTCATGAAATTTGGACATGATGTGTAACTATGTACCCCCTTTCTGAAAATCTATTTTTTTTCCTAATCTGGTGCCCAAATCAAAAGTTGTGCTGCCCTAAACTTTGTGGGCAGCTTGGGCAGCTCCGGGCAGCATGTGCAAAACTCTTCCTATGATTTTGAAATTTGGAAGGTGTGTAGCTTACATGATACAAGATGCAAACATTAAAAAAATAACCATGTTTAGTGTAAGAATCTCATTCTAGAAGGAGTTAAAGTTTGCAAGCCATGTCGGGCAAGGTTGGAAAAAAACTTTTCACCTAACTTCAAACATTATAATCTTTCAATCCGTGCGGTCAAAGTTTCTAAATTTTTTTGCACATGTTCCCAAAGAAGTATAGTACAAATTTGTACGGTTGAATTTTGAAAAAACAACTTTTTTTTCATTTTTTTCTTGCTGCCCTAAAAAGTAGTAGTTTTTGACAATTTCTGCCTAAAATGTGCCTCGGTCCTTTAGGGGTTTAATCATCACCAAGAAGTTTGAGAAATTTAGGACTCATAGAAAACAGGTGTTTTCATCCATGAAAAGAAAAACTAAAAACTTCACCCATACAATATAGTGACAAAGTGGAACATGCAATGTGAAAGATTTTGATGTTTGATTAAGTGGTTATAAACTCTACCCTTACATAATTCACCCAATAAAATTGTCAATAATCATCCCCTAAAGATCCAAAGATCACAAATTGACAAATACTATCTCACAAAATTGCTAATTAAAACTCAATACTCTCTAACATGGGACTACTAATCAAAATTTTATTCAATTTTTTAAAAATTTGTAACTATAGGATCCCGTTCTTGACTAATATTAGAGTTACGTACAAAAATTTCAGAGCTGAGGGAAATATATATGAGAGAATATATCTTGCAAAGTGGAACAAAATGTTTTTTACAAGATTGCCCAAGCTTTTAATGTTGTGGTTTTATCAAGCTTTTAAGCCCCATAACATAAATTCCCTTTGTAGGAAAGATAAAATGACTTCATATATGACGGGCAAACTCAAATTAGGAAGAAGTTTGCAAATTTTCAAAGCAAAATAATGTTTCTTTTCACCTTTCCAAGTTCAACATCAACAATTTTTTTAATTTTTTTTTCAATTGTTGGATTGTCACAAAATCTAGATTCCATTGGAAGTTTGATTGTTTCTCTAATCTCAAGAAAAAAAGTGAGAGCAAAAAAACAAAATTTTATACTTCATCTGAAATGCCCCAATTTCTCTAATCCCATATCAAGTTATAAGGACCTTTAAGGGTTAAAAATGTCCAATGAACGACTTTCAAGATGTGATGGAAATGAAGATTGCACCTAGTTCATAATTTTTTGAGTGACTACCTTGGTGATAGGGCCATATCCTTCTAGAGTTGATATCAAAGGTGAACATGCCTTTGTGAGTGGTAACAATGGGCACAATGGTTCCGTAGGAAAGTCCATCCTAAGTTTGGGGTATTCTTATAAGGACGTTGAGTGGGGGCTTTTGCAGGTGCTAAGTTAGGACTTAGGACAGTCATACATTGCACAACGAACCGAGCTGTTCACTGAGAAGTGCAGGGCCATTCAAATTTTGAATCGAAACTAAGCTGACGGCTTGGATGTACAGGAAGCCGTTCTCATGAAGGTAGACAGTCTGCTCGTAAAGCGACCTTTTAAGAGCTGATTGCCTTTTGGGGGAAGCTAAACTCTTTGAAACAATTACTTGTAAATTTGTGAAGGAAGAAAAATGGAATTGGCATCTAATCCAAGTTGTTTCATATTTGTTCGACCTACGTGGAATTAGTTACGAATTTTAGAAGTTGAAATGCAATGGTCACTAAAGTTACCACTTCCTGAAATGTACAAGATTGGTACATTAAAAAGACCAGATGTAACTTTGTGTCATGTTCCCTTGTAGAACACCATTGCTTTTAGGGAGCTTGCCTACCTTCGTTTGTCGAATTTCTCAAATTCATGTGTCAATTGAGACATAGCACTTTATAGAGTTATAGTGCACAATAATTAAAAGGTGAAGTGAGTGCATTTTATTAGTCTTCTCTTGCAAAGTAGGCATACATCAAGGGGCTTATGAAGAACTTACCAGTAGAATTGGGTATAGAACCTAGCTTCACGTACTTGTAGTTAGCCCCTAATTGCCCACTAGTAGAAAATAGGGCCCAAATTAAGATGTTTGAATCAATAGAGAACATGTGAAATATTACAATTATATTAAAAATGTCCAAATCTACAAGTTCGTATCAACTAAACATTGTTGATTTGGGCCCTAATTTCTAGTAGTGGCCCCAAAGTCCATATTCTAGAGATTGTTTATCTAAACAACTTTTCATTTGAGATAAATAATGCTTGAATATTTCGTAAAAAAATTCTTGTCCAACCCATTTAATGAAATGGACATCGGGATAGATATGCACGAAGATATACAATTTTTTTTTAAATATGGATGTTAAAGAATTAAATCTACCCTTTTTTTAAAAACAAAGTCCAATGCTTGATGTACAATGAAAAAGATGTATTAACTCAAAATCCAAAATCCAATTATTGAAGCCTTCAATATATTAAGATGATTTGATTTCCCTCCCACTACCAGAAAAAATAGTATTTGTTTCAAGATGATGATGAACTCATCTATGTTCATTATTTCAACCAATTAGGACAATTCTTTGATGATTTTATTTCTAGAAAAAATAGTGTCTCTTTCAAGATGATGATCAACTCATATATGTTGATTATTTCAACCAGTTAGGACAATTCTTTGATGATTTTATTTCTAGAAAAAATAGTGTCTCTTTCAAGATGATGATCAACTCATATATGTTGATTATTTCAATCAGTTAGGACAATTCTTTGATGATTTTATTTCTAGAAAAAATAGTGTCTACTTCAAGAGAGATGATCAACTCATATATGTTGGTTATTTCAACCAGTTAGGACAATTCTTTGATGATTTTATTTCTTGATTTGGTCAAGTTTGAAAAAAAAATATTATTCAAGAATCCACTATGTAAGCAAAGATGTTGGTGGGGTTTGAAACGACAACAACATTGGTGGATAAGTATAGCTCTAACCATTGCACCAAGATTAGAGCTTTAGGAATATAATATGTGGTTTGTTTTTATTTATTCTTACATAATTTTTTTAATTAATTTTATGTAAAATTATTATTCAAAATCTTGTCATATGGGGTCAAATCAACAAAATTGTATTGATTGATGTTTAGAAGTTTGACTAATCAACTGAGCAAATTTTTTTTGTCAAATCAACAAAATTATTTTGATGGATACTTAGAGCATTGCCAAATCAACATAGCCAAAATTTTTGTTGTTGTAATCAAAATAAATGCATTGATCTTCTCTTTATTAGGGCACAAGTTTCTTGTAGTGACTATTCTTTTATTGGTTGAATTGGGTCTTGAAATTTGTCCCTTCCCCTTGTAAGTCTTTTCTTGAAGGACATGTAACTTCCTACATGTGTATAAACTCATGTGATGGATCAAATGTAGTAGGATACAAGGTAACACATTTTGAACCTCGATGCAATATATAGTAACGCATGCATAGTAGACCCTTTGAATAGCCACTTTTGGATCATCTACTAAAGTTTTAAATAGGAGTCAAGAAGTTTTACATGCATATTTTGTTTACTATTTGGCATAAAAATAGGAATTTGATTTTAGGTACCTTGGCAATTTAACCCTTCAAAGATACTGAGGACCATAAGTGTATGATAGATGACTTCATTGTTCATTATAGAACCCCCAAAATGCAACTAGTGGTTCAATACTTAGAGCATTTTGGTAATTACCTTGGTCATTGGGGCCACATCCTTTAATGGTTAACCCCTAAGCACTCTAACATCCATTTTATGGACGATGAATAGATTTGAACTCAAGTTTCATCCTTCCAACTACTTGATGAAAGTTTTTTTAATTTGTGGAGATACGTTATCAAGTTGTTTTCCTATCCAAGGTTTGGATTTGGTGTTACTAGAGTACATATTTTTCAAGAATTAAAAATGTGCAAGGATGTCAAGTAGTCAAATTTCATTGACTTTAGTTGAAAACTAGATTTTCCTAAATGAGGTCATAGATTTGGAAAAAAAAGAATTCAAAAAATCACCATGTGAAGACAACAACATTTCAAATCCATTCCAAAAAAATTTACTCAAAAAATGATAATATTTTGCTTGTAGTCAAATTTTGAAGGAATTTTGGAATTTTTCATTCAAAAATTATAAAATAAGATTGGTGATAGCATTGGTGAATCTAACCATATAGATGGAATCTACAAATCAAAATCTACAACTTTTATTTGTATACCAGATCCAAAATATGCTTCCAAATAGCACTTGATAATGATTTTTCTCAAATCTTTGATTTTGGAGATGAACTTGGACATTTAGGGGTTAACCTCTAAATGCCCAAGTTTTTTTTTGAGCTTCTTGGAATTTGCTCTAAATTGAACAAAAAGCCAATATTTTAATAAATTTTATCTATTTAAAAAAATTATAACATAGAAATTCAAACTGAACATATTAGAGATTACATGGGAAATGAAATCTCCACAAATGACTTGTGGATTGAAAGATTAGAATGATTGATCATAAGGGTGATAAAACTATGAAATAAAGTGATTTAAAGTCTTTCAATCTTCTTTTCAGATGTCAAGTCTAAAAAAGTGGTTACCAAAATATAAAGTTAAAAGGCATAATATGTGGAACCCCAATCAATTATAGCTTCTCAAAATCTGTTCCACAACTTTTTTAAATGAATTTTTATTGTGATTTTCTCTCCAAGATCTATTATATTTGAGGCTCAATTCCAAAGCCCTCAACACTAAAGGATCAAGATTTGCTATGGACACCCTTGTACATAAAATTTGAATAGAAAAATCCTAGTCATTTATTTCCCAAATCAAATTTTTGATGTTGAAACTATACTTCAAAAAGATTTTTTCAAAAGTGAAAACTTTGAAAATCTTAATTTGGTTAGGTTTTTGTTTAACTTCATTATATTGTAAACTCCAAAATTTAGGGGTTATCATGCCATTGTAAAGTTAATAGAGTTAATTGTAAAGTTAGTCCTATATTCATAAACTAGTGTCAAAGGAAGGTTTAACCCCTTAGATGTCCAGATTCATAACTAGAATTGATGATTTGAGAAAAATCATTATAAAGTGCTATTTGGAAGCATATTTGGGAATTGATATACAAATGAAAGTTGTAGATTATAATTTTTAGATTCCATCTGTACGGTTAGATTCAACAATTCTATCACCAATATTTTTTTATAAATTTTGAGAGAGAAATTCCAAAATTCCTTCAAAATTCGATTAGAAGCAAAATGTTATCATTTTTTGAGTAAAATTTGTTGGAATGGATTTGAAATGAGGTTCTCTTCACATGGTGATTTTTTTTGATATTTTGGTGTTCTTCCTATCTATGACCTCATTTTGACTAATCTAATTTTGAACTAAAGTCAATGCAGTTTGACCACTTGACATACTTGCACATTTGTAATTTTAGAAAAATATGAACTCTAGTAACACCAAATCCAACCCTTAGATAGGACAAAAACTTGATAATGTATCTTCACAAATTAAAAAACTTTCATCCAAGTAGTTAGTAGGATGAAACTAGTGTTTCAAGCTCTTCATCGTCTAGAAAATGGACATCGACGCATTTAGGGGTTAATTAAGAATAGTATAACAAAAGCACAACACCAAACTCAATCAAACATGAGTTTGGTTGCTCCAAAGAGTTTTGTCTTGTATTTTAGGTAGACCAACCCAATTCCGTCTTTAGACTAATTCTATAACTCCACATTTGGCCCCCAATTTTGTCCATTCAAACATCTAAATCTATCCAAAAAATCAACCAAATTTGCTCCAAATTTTAACAAAATCAACAAATTAATGCCATCAAGGGTAACATGTTAGTACATGATTGGTGAATATTAAAGTGCTAATAGATACAGAAAAAGGCAGTTATGGGTTGTTAATAGGACATATATGACTCCACCCTATGGATAGTTCTGTGATTTCAGAGTTGACCACTTCAAAAATTCACAAAAATTACAATTTTGATCGAAAAATTACATTTCCACTTGGATTCGACTCATGAAACAAGTGCACACCTCTAAAAAAAATATGTGCCCCTCTTGGAATTGGCCCCAAGATAGTCAGATTGCAAATGAGGGTGGTAATAGGCTTGAAAGTCTACCTTTTTCCGAAACTCCGGCTCCTGGTGTTAACTCTATTACCTTGAGGGAAATAAAATTCTGATGACTTCATCCGGAAATTGCAGCTGGAAAATAGCTGCAAGCCTGCTAGCCTGAAACCACTTTCTGACTGATCCATGCATTAAATAGCAGTTAAATTATAATGAATCTGGCTGGCGGAGCAACCAAGGAATTCAAAACTATCGCCATTCTTCATAACTTAGATTCGGAGTCTCACACACAGTCCTGTATCAGTTAAGTTAGTGTGTCGCCGACCAGTATTATAAAGTTACCTCCTGCTCCAACGCCGCTGGTGCGCAACCGGTGGGCGCCATGGCTTTGATTCCTTTTTAGTTAGTTGATCACGATCCTTCCTTGCAATTTTAGGTCATTTTGATACTTAAATTCCCTTACTACAGCGTTTCCAAAACTTCACTTGATCGCAAGCTTTTTTCGTGCTTTTTTTTTTAATGGAATGCGATGTTCTCAGTTGAAGGAGCGCAGGTGTGAAGAAGCTTCATCTTCTGCTGTGAGTGTCTCCATCTGTAAGTTACACATGCCTCGCCGTCTTTCAGGTCCCCGGAGCTCCCTCAAATTTCTCTGTTTTCCTTTTTTAAAATTCATTGTCCACGATTCGCGTTTGTTCTCCGTCATGGCGCAGTAGTGCTTGTGTTGCGATGTCGGTTAGCTTCGAGTGATCGAGTATCGTGGAGAATACGCTTCGCTTGCAGCTGATCGGGAATTCGTTTGCTCTGCGTTTCATCAGGTTGCGGGGATTTTTTGGTGAGAGGGATTGTTGCGGTGGTCGCGATTGCATGTGCAAAGATCGCGTTTTCCAAGAGCGTCGCGTTCAGGGCAGCGCGTTCACCAGGTTTAGAATGAGGGAGGGAATGTTTTTCTTATACTGTAGTTGGTTTGGTGCTAGGGTTTGGTTTGGTGTTAATCTCTGGTTGACGTGAAGCTCTGGCTCCAGCTCTGTGCATTTTTGGCTTGGATCTGACGTTGCGAACCATTCGCCTGGACTGTAGCTTTGGTTCACTGCGTTTTGTGAATTTTGTTTGAATCCGTGCTGTGTGAGCGTTTGATAGAAGGAGTAAGGCTGGGGCGATTGAGTAATGTCTGGTGGTAGGGCTCTTCGGGTGCTGCGGAGGTTATGCCACTGGGGAGACACTCATCTCGACTGATTTATCTCTGCAGATTTTTTCAAGGCTCCTCTATCAGTTTGGAATCCATGAACACGATTGGCGTGCTTGCAATTGGCGTCTTGATGGCTGGAGAATTTTAGTAGGGCAAGAATCACCCTGATGCAGTATTATTTTCGACTTAGTTTGGGATTCCTGGATTAACGCAGGATGTAGGGTTTGCAAAGCGTGAAATAAGGATTACAGAATTTCGACATTGCTGGTAAAAGGTCATCTACGAGTAACGTTCGCCCAATGAACATTAGTCTTGGTTTCCGATCAACAGGGAAAGGAATGGGTTTCGAGTCCAAGTAGAGACATTGACATATCTTGTTATAGCAGCTGTTCCGTGTACCTCATTGGAAATACCTTAAGCAGAGGTTTTGCAAAACCACATGTTCCAGTCCTTGCTTTCTTTGATTGACAGCAACAAGCAGTGCCGTGATGCGTTTTTCTGCGCGCCACATGAAGGCACGACCTCCCGATTGGCTCTACAAGTGGGACAAGCTAGGCTTGCCAGTTAAAGCTTTGAAGCTGCTGTCTGCCTTGCGAACTATCCAGTGTTAATTTCTTAGGCAGTAGCGATGGACACTTGGACGGATCTGTTGGAGGAAGCGAAGCGTCGGGCAATTCTGGTGGCGATAGTGGCCCTCACCCTCGCCTACTTGATGTCCTTGACCAGTAGTTCAGTGTGGATTAATTTTCCCATTGCAATCCTATTGTTA
Organism: Straminergon stramineum; assembly: GCA_963920665.1. Taxonomy (NCBI): domain Eukaryota; kingdom Viridiplantae; phylum Streptophyta; class Bryopsida; order Hypnales; family Calliergonaceae; genus Straminergon; species Straminergon stramineum. The sequence goes on along the minus strand of OY987267.1, from coordinate 13,816,982 downwards.
GCTGCTCTGCGCCGTGTTTCCTTGGAGATTGAAATTCGGTGGAAACCTCCCTCAATCGAGCATGTCGCACCCCAGCTGAATCGACGCCAGCTGAGCAGCCAGGACCCGCTTCTCTCCGAAGCCTCTCGTACTGCTGCAAATCGATGGCGCCACCACTTTGATTCACCCGTTGTGGAGGCTGCTATTGATGAGCTCACCCGAAGCTTAATTGATGAATGGGTGACCAACCTCTGGTACTCCTCCATCACCCCTGACCAAGAGGCTCCCGAGGAACTTCGCATTCTCGTGAACGGCTTGATCTCCGAGGTTGCACAACGTGCAAAGCGTGTGAATCTGATCACTCTTCTTTCCAAGGACGTGGTGGATCTTGTTGGCACACACTTCGATCTGTACCGGCGGATGAAGGCCAAAGTTGGACCTGACATAATTGGCTCCCTCTCTACCGAAGAAAGAGACGAGAAGTTGAAGCATGCTATGATGTCGTCTCGTGAGCTCCATCCCGCGCTTGTGTCCCCTGAAGCTGAGTACCAGGTGCTGAAGCGGTTGTCAGGAGGTGTAGTCGCCTTGGTGCTCAAAAGGCAAGATGCCCAGTGCAGGTTCTTTAGAACCATGGCACGGGAGTTTCTGGCCTGTGCAGTGCTGCGACCTGTTATCAACTTTGCCAATCCTGGGTTCATTAATGAATTGATTGAGAATCTGGCATTGGCTTCGGAAGAGAAGGCGCGTCTCGCAGCTGAAGAGGCTGCTGAAGCTGCCGAAGCTGCCAGGCAACGAATTCCTGAGCGGGTGCTGCAGCGGAAGGCTTCAGTCTCGGGTCTTGAAATGACTGCGCTTGGGAAGTCAGATTCCACCGTGAAAGGGTTAGAAATTGTCCCATATCAGAAGAATGATAGAGGGCTCTCTGTTTCGGTAGGAGACCCCGGGACGTCTTTCCCTGTGGACTCAAAATTGGGTAAAGAGCCTGGCTATTCTGATGATGCAGGAGAATTGAGACCCATTCCTCGTGGAGATTGGGCCCAAGTTTTAGATGCCGTAACGCAACGACGAGCTCAAGCACTGACCCCAGAGCATCTAGATAATTTGTGGACCAAAGGGAGAAACTATAAGAAGCGTGAAAGTGAAAAAGCCGCAATTCGTGCTGGCATCACCCTCAGCAAGAACGACAATTCCGGAAAAGCTTTGCCATCGACCAAAGGACCTGCAATCTCACCCCTAGGAATAATCACCCCTGGTTCTGTAGAGGTGGCTGATAATATGTCGCCTTCCTCTAGCTCAGCTCATCCGGTTAAGAAAGAACGCAACGAGCAGTACAAGGCACTGCTGTTTGGGGATTCAAATGATGGGGATAAAGGAATCCCTGGAATTGGATTCTCGCCGGTTAAGTCGGTGCCTTGCCATCGAGAAACGGCAGAGGGTTCTCATGAGACTCAGGGTACGCTTAGTAGGAAAAGCTTAGACTTTGTGAAATGTCGAAGCGATGAGGACCTAACGACTTACAATAGGAACAATCAAGCAGATGTCATACACGTGGCCAATGATGAGAAGGATGTGGCAATGTCGGATTTCGGACCAAGGAATGTACAGCGACCGCCTCGACATTTTTCTCACCACCGGAGGTCGAGAAGTATGGGCGGTGATCTGGATGAGTGGCAGGAATCGGGTTTGCCAGTGGAGGGCTTTTCGACCCTGTTGAATGCTGGGGAAGGACCCTTGAATGCTGGGGAAGAAACTCTGAATGAAGATACTGCAACAAATAATCAGAAGCAGAGAAAGATCACTGAAGCACAGGAAGAGGGGAAGTCAATTCGTCCGTCTATAAGGACTCAGGCATCAACTACTGGATCGACTTCTCATGTATCGTCCACAGTACTGAAGTGTCGAGTAAGTTATAAACTGGTTCTATTTCGCATTTTTTAAAGAAACGGACCCTTGAATACGGATTTTCATTGTGGTCGTATCGCTGTTCTCACATATCTTAGCTTTGCTATGGTTTATTTCTTTGTGGCCAGGTCGTGGGAGCTCATTTTGAGAAGAGTGATTCGAAGGCATTTGTCGTGTATACTATTAAGGTTACAGATGCTGGCAATCGAAGCTGGCTGGTTGAAAGAAGGTCTGGTTATAATTGATGAAACCTTCATTCAGACATGTACTCTATATATTGTAATCTTTGCGCATTGGCCAACGGAGGTGTTTTCCAGAAAGCTCTGTTATGAATACGTATATCAAATGTTCGTCTTATCCTAAACATATTTCTGCACTTGAGCTGCTTTAAATAGATTGCCAAGTTTATTGTGCACATTTTGGTTGTTTCTGATGTAGGTATCGCAACTTTGAGCAGCTACATAGGCGTTTAAAAGATGTGCCATCTTACTGTCTTAGTCTTCCTCCGAAGAGGTTTCTCTCGTCCAATCTTGATACCACTTTTGTCCGGGAGCGTTGCATACTTCTTGGCAAGTATTTGAAAGTAAGTGCAGTCCTGCGATTGATTATTATAATTCGAGTCTTGATGTTCTAGGTGCCTGTCTTCACTTCCAATTTTAGACCTTACAGACTGAAGTTTTGGTACGTAAGTTCGAAGTACTTCAAATTGCTAGAGATCTTCCAGTATTCTTGTTCATAATGAGATAATTTTCATTTTGCTTGTTTCTTTTAGTACTCATTTATCTTCTCTGTCTTGACAGGAATTGTTAGCGATTCCGAGGGTTGCTGAATTGCATGAAGTGTCGGATTTCTTTAGTGTTAACTCTCAGGTGAAACCTTTTTAGTACCTTTCATTGTCGATGGGAACGGAATTTTACTGATTGTCTTTTTAGTGCCTTAAAGCGTTAAAAGTTTGATGATTGAATTTTGTACAATCGTTGGATTTAGATATATAGTAAACTTGCCAATCACCACAGAATTCAAATCCTTCTCCATATAAATATAGAGACTTGCATATTTTGATATTTGGCTTGATCATTAAATGTCATGTTAAGATTCACCTTCAAAAAATAGAATGCAAAAAGACTTCTTCTTACGAATTTTATTGCAATCTAAAGGCGATGGATCTAAAATTTTGTTCCCATGGCAATTGAATTGGTAGTTGCATCGTGCGGTTAGTGTATGGTAAATGGCAACAGTTGTTGTGTGGTTTTTGGATGTGTGCTATAAATGGCAAGTTTACTCTACGACGTTTTGTCGGGTAAGTTGCTTTGTTTCTCAAATGAGGAATGTGATCCCTGTAGGCGAAGTTTACTTTTTGGTCAGCAGACACTAAACCAAATGATGACCTTGTTTGGTTTGGAGATTTCAAGAATGTTTTCAATTTTTTTCTGAATATTGGTATTATTGCTTCCAGCATTATTCGTTTGGCATTTCACCATCCATGATGAAGACGTTAGCAGGTACTTTGTCTCACCGTCCTGGTCACCTATGAATCCTTGAGGGATTCCTCTATAAGAGAAGTCAAAATGAAAGTCCTAGTTATCAATTTCAACAAGATCTTTTTCTGCTTGCTTACATTACTTACGGTGAGTCGCCTACTCATAAATCCGATATGTATCAGTGAATGTAGATGATGCAATGGACGACATGTTTCGCCAGATTCGAGGTGTTTCGGATAATATATCGGGAGCTCTGAATCTAGCAACAAGTGGGATTCGGCAAAGGTTTCCGACAGGCAGTGGCGATATTGGTCAACCTGCTGCCTTGAGCAGTGCTCAGCCTAACACAAACCTGACATCTAGAAGTTCAACTTCTCCACTCACTGGACCATTGACAACCCTCGTTATTCCTGACAGAGACTTTGGTGAAAAGCTGCTGGGCAACTCGGTGTTGGAAGACGAATACGAAGGTAATTTTAGGGCATATGGAGAGGATCAGTTGAATAGTGTGGAACGAGTGGGATCAGTGGAATGGCACTCAGATGGAGAAATTGCTGGAGATTCTCTGGAGACCAATGCTTTAAAGGCTGCAGCACATGATTATCGATGGTCCGAAAGGCGGTTTGATAGAGCTCTGTCAGATGGGAACTCACCAGTGGATTCTTTTGCTTCTGATTTGATTGAAGATGAATTGGTGATTCCTCAGGAGGTATGCAATTACAATTACTAATTGGATTCATCACAGAATTGTTTTAGCAAGGCTTTCAGTAAAATTAGATTTATTTGAGACTTTCAAACATCATAAAAGTGTCTTTTCCATGATTCATGGAGAGGACTTCCTGTGGTCAGAATCATTTTTATGGAGGCCTTTCTATGTATCATGGGGAGGCCTCCATATAGTCTTTATGACCAGAGGATGGACTTGCCATGAATCATGAAGAAATTTCTCTTTATAATGTTGTCTGAATGTTCGTGAAACCTTGTGTTTTCCATTTTGTTGTTTCCTCCATGCATATTCGGGCTCTTTTATGTGACACTTCAGTTAGGTTTTTTGCATCTTCTGATGAGATGAGGTCATCGCTAATTACGTAACTTGGCTCCTCGCAGTGGTCTCCGCCAAAAGTTACCGTCCCTCTTCTAAATTTGGTTGATCAAGTTTTTCAACTTCAAGGTCGTGGCTGGATCAGGTCTGTTGATGAGAATGCATGCTTCCTGGCAGTGTTCAAGTCAGTTTGCTACTTTGTGATTAATTAATATAAACTGGAACTCCCCATCATGTCCGTCATTTTATGTTAGTTTCGTGCTCAACTAGACGTAGGTTTATGAGCTTTTGTCTTTAGTATCACCAACTCTTTGAAGGTTTTTCCCAAATGCTTGAAAAAAATTGGGTCTCGTTGTTTTGCAGACGCCAAGTTCTATGGATAGCCAAGCAGATTCTTCAGCTTGGTATGGGTGATGCCTTGGACGACTGGCTAATTGCGAGAATTCAATGGCTCCGAAAAGAAGAGATGGTAGCATCAGGAATATATTGGTTGAAGGGGGTGAGCATCAGATCGCCAGATTCACTTAGAACAAGATGAATTTCAGTTTGTACGAGTGGAGCAGTTCTAACACATTTGTGGCGAGTTTTGATGAGAGATCCTTGGTTCTTTGTAGGTGCTCTGGCCAGATGGTATATTTGTCACGAAACACCCTAGAAATTTATCTCCAACTAGCTCAACAGCCGTGAAGGATATAGGAATGGAATTTTCTGATGAGATTCAAGAGAACCTGAAGCGTCCAGCGATCAACTCATTCGAACGGAGCCGTGAGGCTGCACGACAAGCTGGAGTGGTGCGGGAGATCATATTTGGTATGCATTTTAATTTATCCATGAAGTCCAGATCTTCCTTTAGTGTTCGGTTTTGCCTTCACATATGACCAAGAATATCATGTAAGAGGATATTTTGTATTCGGCGACTGACCCCTTTTTAATGATTTAAATGTCCTCCGAACAATTCTGATCGTTTCCTAGGTTCTTTAAACTCTAGGAACGTGATCTTATGGAAAATATTTGAGAATATGGAGCAAGTACAACATGAGTACTTTTCTAAAGTTTTCGAATACAAGAGTACAATCTGTACTTTAATAACCTAGTATGTGACCCTCAGGGCTAGTGAAGTTTCTAATACTGCGTTTCGTGTTGCAGACAAAGCACCCGCTACATTAGTCAATCTTATCGGCAAACGGCAATATACAAGATGTGCGAAAGACATCTATTACTTCTCGCAGGTGAGCTGTTGTTAACTTGGACTCATAAATTTGAAGAATGAATTGTGATACATGCTTAATTCCGGATGTTTAATTCTTGCATGGAATTTGGATGTTTCAGTCTGTTTATCGGTCATTTGGATATTCTCATTCACTTGGCAACATATATCGACATAAGATGGGCGTTGTTGCGTTTCTTTTTCGACTTATTGTTTGTTGGGGCTCTTGCAGGCTACTGTGTGCATGAAGCAGCTGGCTTACAGTCTCCTGGAAATCCTTTTGCTTGCTACTTTTCCAGAGCTTCACGATTTGGTTCTTGATGTCCGTAGCAGTGTTATGTAACGTGCATGTCCGTCTGTTTCTGGCTGTGTTGAAATATCTTTGGAATGCACCTTTTGGAAGGCGAGTTCATGCGAAGTCATCCTGAATTCCTGTGATACCGGTAGTCTCGTTTTGATTTTGAATCTCGTCAGGAGCTGACGACATCTGTACCATATCTGGTTCATTTATTCCCAAATTGGGGGGAGATCCCTAGGCTGTAAATTTTATTGTTAGAAAATACAGAACTGGTACAATCAGTACATCAAGGTGTGGCTTTGGTGATTTTTTGCAGTGTTTCCTCAATTATGCTATATAGGATCTAGGATTTGTGACACTAATAGTTCATTCTTTAACCCCTCATCGGCGAAGGGGACCAAAAGTGTCCTCACATAGTTTCAAGTCCGATTCAACGTGCTGTAACTTTTGCATCGGATGCCCGAATTCAATAAAACTTGTGTGCTCTTTCTTATAGTTTGTTAAAATTTTCAGATCAATCCAAGATGTACTGAGTTTTTGGAAGCCAATTGAAGTTCAACGGTTCAATTTGAGTTCACCAAATTGCATTTGATGGCTGCACCTTTAGGGCTTGTATCTCCTTCATCCCTTGTTCTTTTTAAAAAAAATTGTTGGCTTTATGTTCCCTTTGAAGTGTAGTTATTGTGGTAGAATTTTATTCTTATTGTTTCCTCTTCATACAGTATTCGTCTCCAATAACTTTTTTGGAAAAGTTGTGCATACTAGTTTAGTTTGTGTGTATAAAATTTTGTATCAATCTAAGAAGTTATGAGTGCTTGAGAAGCAATTTAGTAGGAGGTTCAGTTTTTGATGTGTTTTTTGCAACTTTTCTTGTTGTTTTTTGACATTTCAAAGCCATTTTGCAGATACAATGAGTCAACTGAATGATATTTTTTCATCTATGTGTCTGTATGCTGATTTTGAATCCCTTTATAGTTCAAATTTTTTTCATTTGAGTAGATTTAGAAATTGAATTTCACCTCCAAATGTGTCTAGGAAAATCTTAGCATTTTTTTTCAACACTAAAACATTTTGCAATCTATGTGGTCAAATGATTCCAAATTTAATGCACATCATCTACAACATGTACACTACAAGATTATATGGTTGAGATCTCTATAACTCGATGACATTTATATCTATAACACTTCATAAGCAATGATATTTTTTAACATATTTAGACCTTAGGCAATAAGGGGTTAAATTACTCTTGAGGAAATATTGTGCACCCATGGTAATTGAGAACTTTTTAACATTTGAAGGCAAGGTTTTGGTACCATGTTGGTGATGGATGTTCTACAATTTCTTTTTTTGCAATCAAATTTATTTTCATTTGTATAGAAAAGAATGGGAGGTCATAGTTTATTGGCATGGAAAGTTCATTGAGTTTTTGCCAAATATTTGACCATCCAACTTTGCGCTAAATTCTAGCTTATTCTAGTTTTCCTAGGAATATAATTTGTATACTATTGGTGCTCAAAAGCAAAAGTTATGTTGCCCTAAACACAAAGTGCTTAATTCTAGAAAGAAAACAAAAACAGTACTTTGATTATCATAAAGTATATCTACATCTACACGGAAGATGTGATTGGGACAAATCTACCCACGGGGCATAGTTTGAGGGTCATACTTGAATTTCACATAGTTCTTGATTTTAAATGTCTTGGAGCTTGACTAAAAAATTGGAGTTCCAATAATCTCTTTTTTATTTTTTCCTCTTCCTTTCAACAAAATTATTTAAATTATAATTTTGATGACACTTTGAAGGTAGCATTTTGAAAGCTTATGATATAGGACTTTTCTATTGAATTTCTCTTAGTGTGAGCTCATAGAATATACCAACTTTTTTACTATCAACTCCAATTTTTCTAAAAATTTCATACTATTTTAATCAATTTTCAATTACTATGATTTTTACAAATAAATTAACTGAAAATTTCAAATAATAATCATTTTGATATTTTTTGATTAAGAAAAAATGAAGTTAAATTTTGGATACACATAACTAGATAAGAAAATAATTAAAGTTTTGAAAGGAGTATTTTAATATAGAAAACTAATAAAGTTAACCAAGCAGAAATTTAAAATGTCTTTTAAGGGTTAAAGATGATTTTACAATTCAAAAATGCAACTTTACCTTCACTAGGTAGTTGTGTAGCAGGTGCTTTTGGTCGTCTACAAGGAACTGCTATAGTCACAACCACATGTGTTTTATTATTTTTCATTTTATCAGTACATTTGAGAAGAACTCAACCCTTGGGTGGGGCCATCAAACAATGACAAATGAAGCTATTAATAGTAGAATAGGAAGCCTATCAAATGTTTAAAATATGTATTGTCAACTTTTGTGAATTCCACAAAATATAGTTGGATTTTATTTTGGCATGTTCTAAACAATAAATCTAGTATACAAGTAGATCCAAATTGTTTACTTTAAAACCAATAAACAAGTACACTATAGCTACAAGTCAAAATCGACGGAATTTTTTTTTGGAAAATCTGGAAAAAAATAATGATATAAAGAAATTTAAAAATTAAAAAAAAATTAAATTAAATAACCCATTTGTCAAAGAAAACCAAATGTTCAAAATAGCTCATTTACATTTACCATAAAAAAATTCAATGGCCGTATGAGAGACTTACTTCATTAACAATTGGTGTGATAGAATGGTGAAGATATTTTTTATATAATGAAATTAATTGTTCATCATGAACCCTCAAAAGATATGGGATACTAATTTGAAGATGAGAGCTTGACCACTCATTGTCAAAACATAGGAATTGTGCTCAAAGTAAAATTTTACACCTCATTTCAGCATAGTAGGATAATTCTTTTCAAAAAACTTTGAACTAAAAAATGTTGGGTAATCAAGATGAATTTCACCTCCAAAACTACATTTGAGGTTTAGAGCCTCCAATCAAAAGTTATGAACAAATTTCATAGAGAGTGTTTGAAAATGTCAAAGAAAATGTCCTTTCCAACCCCTCTGAAATTTGTTCATAACTTTTGATTGGAGGGTCCAAACCTTAAATGGATTTTTGAAGATGAAATTCATCTTGATTACCCAAATTCTTTCAGTTCAAAGTTTTTGAAAAAAGTTATTCTACTATGCCGAAATGAGGTTTGAAATTCTACTTTAAACATAATTCCTGCTTTTGATTTAATTATGAGCGGTTGTGGGTGATTGCATGAAACACTTGCACTATTTGTTGTGTTTAGCAACAACACTAATAATTTTTTTGGGAGTACTTTAACATTAGGAAACCAAATTTTTTTTTAAATGAAAAAATATGGTCCATATATGCACCTTTAAGATGGAGGTAACCACCAAAGGAAATTCATTCAAAAATTCTCTAAATAGGAGAACTAGAAAAGTGCCAAATCTCAAGAAAATAGATGCTTCAATGTTTTAATGAATAAAAAATAGGAAAAAAATTAAATAAATAAAATTGGCCATTTGTAGAAATTCTATGGAGATAGTCATTCTCCAAAAAAACCATCAAAATGATTTTTTACATATTTAGAAATGCAAGTAGAAAGAGGCTCTCTTTGAGGACTTCTACACAACATATAATTATCTATTTTTAAAAAAACTTTGAATCATAGCTAAATGTATACAACAAGACCATCTCTTCCAAATTTCAGCTCCCAATTGGTTTCTTTGGATACTACTTTGTTAAAAAAGAAAGAAAATTGGCAAGTGTGACATAATATTGGGGGTTATAATTAAATATTAAACAAAATTCAAAAAATTTAGACAAGGTGTACAATAGTCATAAGTACCTTGTTTATGAATTTGGAGTCATTTAGAGTCAAAACACAAAAATTATGGCCCAAAAACTAATCAGAAGGCGACATGTGATTGAAAATAGCACAAGTGTTTCCCTTGCATTCTATACCCTAATCTTCTCAATGGCCAAGATCATCTCTCACAACGGTGATCAATGACAATTGTTTATTTTTTTAATTGTAGAAGGGGGAGGATTTTTTTAATCGAAATCAACGGCTATGGATTTTTCAAATGAGAGAAGGGCGGGGGGAGGGCAGGGAATTGCACGTCAAGTCCCCTCCAAGAACCACTGCAACTAAGTGTGGGTGTTGTAATAACAATGAGACCTTTTTGAGTACTTGAGGCAGATAGTATGCTTTATTTCCTTCATAATATATGTTCAAGATATTTTTTACTATAGTAGCTCTTTTCCTTTCATTCCCATATTGAACTGTTTTTTCAAGTACCACATCCATTTATTTTCTCTATTTTTTTTACCATCAATAGAAAGTTCGTAGATTTTTCACTGGGGTTTTTCGCAGATGACAATTCAAATTGCAACCGGGTTTTCCCTAATTGATTCTACCAGCTAACTTCCATAAACCTGAAAGAATATTCAACCCAACCCACATATAAATCAAGGCAAACTCAAGATTCTTCGAATTCTGCACAAATATTTGACTGTACATTGCTACTAATAACTTAAGCTTACTCGCAACTCCTTCACTGCAAGCATTTCATTCCTTACTTTGATGGCGCCCCCATTTTTTTCTTTTTCTTTTTTTCTTGTTTCTAATTTGGTGGGTTCAAGCTCTTTCAGTTTGGTAATAGATGCAAACCGTGGAAGGTAATTTGCATAAATCATCCAGACTCACCATGATTTTTCATTTTAGTTTCAGGGACTGAAAATTTGGAGATAATATGGTAGAACCACCCATTACCAGCCATAACCCATGGTCAATACATAGGCAATGGGAAATTCAATAGAGAGATGACTGACAGATAATCATTAAATTTTCAGTTTCCAACCATCTTGTAGCCATTACTGTAACGACAGATATGCTTCGATTTGAGAGCCCAATTAGTCTCTAGATGAGCAGTGATGGAAGAATCTATATATTGTGGATGGGAGCAGGCCAATTTTTGGCTTCTAAAATTCATAACAATTTGAATTTAAGGAATAAAATTACGAAACTTTGGCAATGCCCATGATTTCTATCTGTCCACAAGGTTGTAAATTAAAATTGCCTTCTACAACTCTGGACCATGCATAGATTCCTTAAGTGGTTGGTTATGGGCGGTTCTACCATAGTTGATTGAGTGATATGATTTGCACATTTTTTTTGTGGTTTTTTTTCTTGAAACACATGTGATTTGCATGTTTTGATTGCCATAAATTGAGCTTCTTGCAGTTTGAAACGTAGCCATTTAGGAGATGTATGGTTGTGAGTTCAATTTTTCTTTTTTTAGGAATATCTTTATGGTCCGTGGTGGTTCTGAAAGGGAAGTTTTTGAGTAAGTTGGTCATTCAAGTGTACAATGTTTTTTGAGGAGCAAAGGACCGTTTGTTGGCACCAAAAAAAGACAAGAAGTAGGGTTGAAGTTGGATCTAAAATACTTCTAGTGAGAGGTACACTGGACAATTCATATATTGTTGTATGTGACTCTCAAGCCTCTTAAATTATTGGCAATGTCAAATGGGATTAGGAATGCCCTCACTTGGCCTTAGGTTTGTTTTCTATTCTATTTTTAAGTAGATTGTATGTGGATTCTTTTATTTTTCAAATTTATTTGCTTTTGAATCCACACATACAATGTTTGTCCCTAATTCTAGTAATACAATATTTAATTTCATGTGAATTCGTCATTGGTTTATAGAATGTTAGAACTACCTCATTGATCATTGGGATTTCCAAAATGGAAAGGAATAGGTTGAAGGATGCATATTTTTAATTCTAAGCAAGAGTGGTTGGTTTTCACTCATTTTCAAAATGGATAGACCATTTTGTTTTTCTATTGTGCAATTAAACACACTATCAAATGGCTAAACTCACAATATGGTGGTGGGATTTGGTAGCTTTAATGCAAGTGATTCATTGTTAAAAATTAGGATTAGGTTAATAGTTGGATACACATGCACCAAGGTGTTCAACACCTAAGTTACTAGAATCCAATTTCACTATCTGATATTTAAATATCAAAATGATGTAAAACATGAACATCTTAGTTATAATTTTATATTAATTAGAGTGAGTTCATTGATCCTATATGAAAAGGGGTAGTTAACCCCTCATTGCCTAAAGTCCAAACAAGTGTAAAAGCATCCTTGCTTTTCAAGTGCTATAAGTCTAAATTTCAGTGAAGTATGAAAATCTCCATTGTACAATATTGTAGTGTGCATGTTGTGTGAAACAAATTTGGGGTCATTTGACCATATAGATTGAATGATTATAATGTTTTAGTGTTGAAAAAAGATGCTGAAATTTTCTTAAAAACACATTTGGAGGTGAAATTTGATTTCTAAACCTACTCAAATGAAAAAAAATCTAATCTTCAAAGTGATTCAAGACCAAAAGACAAACACTTTGGTGAAAAAAATCTCATTCAATTGACTTATTGTGTCTTCAAAATTGTTTTGAAATGTCAAAAAACAGTGAAAAAAGTAGCAAAAAATCACATCTATGGCTGAACCTCCCTCTACTAAAATGATTCTCAGTAATTCATTGCCTCTTGGATTGATATGAAATTTTAACCACACAAACTTGACTAGTATATAAAGCTTTTCCAACAAAAATGATTGAAAATGGACCACATACAAAGAAGTTATAAGCTGCAGAAGTTCATTGTAATGCAAAAATGTCTAGATTTTGAACTTTGAATTGCTCCCAAACATTCAAAACAACTTGGATTGATATGAAAACTACACCAAAATAACTAGACCTCAAGAGGAAAAAAATTCAACAAATTTTATTGAAAAAAAATATTTTATGAAAAAGTTACAAGCCCCCCAAGTTGAAGCCATTAGAATGCAATGTGGTGAACTCAAACTAAACCGTCATGTGAACTTCGAAGGGCTCTCAAAAACTTAGTACACCTTGGATTGATTTGAAAATTTTACAAATGAAAATAGACTAATATGCGCAACTTTTTCAACAAGCTTTTATTGAATTTGGACATTGGATCCAAAAGACAGTAACACTTTGAATTTGATTGCCAAACAATGTGAGGACACTTTTCATCCCCTCTAGTAATGAGGGGTTAACCAAGATATGTTATAATATGTAACTTCTCTATTTTTTATGTTGTTTTGTTCAATTTTTTTAAAATGATGTCTTTAAATTAATTGTACCTATTTTCACAAATAATTTTAGATATTTGTCTAATGAAACTATTTTAAGCATTTTACTTTTTAAATGTTTTTATAAATATAATGAATATTGGATCTGTGATACATCATTTTCTTCAATGTGAGTGGAAATCTATGGCATGCTTGTTTTTTAGAGTCATAAATGTTGAATGTAGCATTGGTGTATATGTTTGCTTCAACTTGACATGGCATTTGGATAATATTCGTGATCCATCTATTGCCTAAACAATGTTTTTCAAGAGAAATTTAGATGCACCAACCTCTCTTGATTTGCATTTTAAGCCACATACACTACAAGAGAAAGGGGTATTTGAAGTGAGCTTTTAAGTATAGTCCTAGACATAAGATTATAAGTAATGACTTTTAAGGAGATTTTCAGTAAAAATTTATTAGAAATACATGAATATTATAAAAAGGTTTATATTACCATGAATACTAGTGTGCCTTGTCCTTTGCTACAAGAAAAATAAAAGTAAAAGTAATTTTTTAATTAATTAAGAGTTTGAAATTCAATAACTTTCACATCATAGGTCCAAATGCATCAAACAAAGCCTATGCACCCTTCTTTGCAGAGAGCTTTCCAATGGTACTAAGGGAACGCATGGTTCCAGAGATCTCAACATAACAAACAAACAAACTCATTTAAAGTATAGATGTTTAAAAATATTTTATTCCGAAAAATAATAATTTAGGATAGAAGACTAAAAATAAAAGACTAAAATAAAAGGCTAAAAGTAAAAGGCTAACATGAAATATATAAAGATAATAACAAACTTGCTCCATTATTATTTTGCAAGGATATTTTCATCTATGATTCAAAATATATACAAAATTTTTATATTTATTTTGCAATTGATCTCTTAGTGGTGATACATACACTACATTACTTGTCATGGCTACAACATCAAAAAATCCAAGATATATATATGCTACATGACAAAATCATTTTTTTCCTAAACATTATATTATCAACTTTTTGCATTTCATCATCTCATTATTATGTTTTGATCAATAGAGGTCTAAAATTGATTACTCATGTTGTAGGATACAATTATTTTTTCCTTGTTCTAGTAATAGTGCTTGCAAAAACAATGAAAGTGGGATTTGATATTTTGATTAGTACATCTAAAGACTAGGGAGAGGCATGTTGATTATGATGCCAATGGGGAGTAGAAGCAACAAAATGCTATAAGTGAACCTTCGGAACCTTGTTTTTGTAATCAATGTTCAAGAAAAAATATTATACTAACCCGTTGAACCATTAAGATGATCTTCAAAAGCAAGTACAAGCTCCATCACCTATTTTCCATCTAGATTTCATCATAGAAAATAAGGGAGACCCCTCTTTAAACCAACAAGCCTCCGCTAATATGATTTCAATAATCAAGAAGGTGACCAAGTTTGGAATGACTCACAAACAATACTTACTAATCAAGTGCAATTACATCATTTTGAAGACCTTCACGTATCATTGGAAAAAACTCTTAAATTGAAGCTTTGGGAATTGCAACCCCTCATGGTTTTTGGTAACAACTCACTCACCAATCAATCAAAAATGTTCAAGCTTTTATTTCATAGCATTCAAGACATGAGTATTGGTGATATTCCTCCCAATCCCAATTATCAAAACTACAACATAGGAACATTAATTGGAATGCTCCTCTATCCTTAGGATGGTCTCATTTATCAAAATCTTTCAGAGATATTAATGAATAATATAAAAATATGGGAATATTTAAACCCTCTCATTATAGTTTATGCATAAAGACCAAGGATAATAAACATGAGCTTGTTTTGATGCAACCACCTACCAAAAAAGAGGATGATATAAAAAGTTGTACCAAGTGTGGAAAAATAAAGAAAGATGTGTTATCCTTTGATTATATAACAATATTGCTCCATTCATGGTCCCTATGTGTAGACTACAATGAGAGGGTTTAAATATTCCCATATTTTTATATTATTCATTAATATCTCTGAAAGATTTTGATAAATGAAACCATTCTAAGGATAGAGGAGCATTCCAATTAATGTTCCTATGTTGTAGTTTTGATAATTGGGATTGGGAGGAATATCACCAATACTCATGTCTTGAATGCTATGAAACAAAAGCTTAAACATTTTTGATTGATTGGTGAGTGAGTTGTTACCAAAAACCATGAGAGATTGAAATTCCAAAAGCTTCAATTTAAGAGTTTTTTTCCAATGATATGTGAAGGTCTTCAAAATCATTACATGGAATTCAGTTGCCTTGGAAGCCCATTTCAAGCTAGTTCCCCAAGCTAGGAACCAACTAGGGCTAGCCAAAATTTAAAAATATTAAAAATAAAAAACATTTAAATATTTTATAAAAAAAAATCATATTAAAATTTCTTTTTTTTTATTATCTGACGTAGCCGTCGCTTGACCATGTTAGCGAGTTGTTGTGGCCAAGTTCCCATAGTCCAAGAACCAATGGTGCTAGTATGTGAGCCCAAGAATGCAAGCTTGTGAACATTGAGCCTATATTATAGGTATCTATAATATAGATACCACAAACTATAGAAGGTGAATGTATTATAAACATCTATAATATGGGTATTTATAACATATATATCCTATAATCATAGACGGTTTCTATAATATATACACCTATTACATAGGTGTAGTATTATAGGCTCATGGACTCACACTCCTATGCTCACAAAATAGCAACCCTCATCCAAGAACTTGTGGGAACTCACTAGCTTCCACAATAGTTCACTATCTTCTAAAGGATATAATCACACTTGATTAGTAGGTATTGTTTGTGAGTCATCCCAAACTTGAATACATGTATAGGTTTTTTCTATAGCAATGATTGCCACTTCTAGGTGCATAGTGACAAACCTTCACTATATCATATTGAACGATGATTATACAAACTTCATATTTGTTTTTCCAATCACTCATAAATTTGAAGTTGTGACATGTTTTTAGAGGTCTATAAGACCGCATTACAAAACACAAGATACTAGCTTAAGATTATGTGATGAGATAGAGGTGGAGAATTCACTAACAATATATTCAACAAGTTTCTTAATGAACATTCAATTTTGTAAGAAGTTTTGACACTTTAGACTCCAAAACTAAACATAGTTGTGTTAAGAGAGAATCCAACCATTATGGAAGTGCATGCCCCTTGGTTGTCACCTAGGCTCATATTTCTTTCTTTTTTACCTTCCAAAAGTAGCTTGTTCATGTAGAAAATGAGATTCTCAAACTAAAAGACCAAAATGGTTCTTGGGGCCTATTGGCCTAGAAGACCTTACTAGAAACCTTACAAAAGAATTTAGTTTTAAAATTGACCAAAACACTGAAGAGATAGAAGGCCTTGACCAAATTAGCAGTTGTATTAATGAACAACCTTATGCATGTGATCAATCGGCTAAAAATGATAGAAATATAGTTCCAAGTGATTGTAGATCACCTCTAAGACTAGTACACCCTAAGTAGGTTTTAGATTATGAAGTCTTAAAAATTTACTAGTCATGCCGTCGAGGATTTGAATAAATTATGTCTAAACCAAATTCTAACCTCAACCACAAGAATAAAATGTGCAACCAAAGGCCAAACAAAGGCATCTACACCTAAAAAACATTCTAGAAGCCCAACAATGTGATTAGAGTGCAAATATTTTGCATTGATCAAAAGATGCCATAGAACTTACCAAAAGTAAGGGTAACTACTAACTTACATCTTTAACTAAAAGTGCAAAGAAAGAAAATGAGCTTGCATTTATGTACATAGAGTCTCTTGAAGGCAAGTTTAGAGGTTACATAGAAAGTTTCAAGATTTACCAAATTGCATAGGTTAGACTTTGGGAAGTCAATAATTGCATTCAACTATGATGAAATCTTACAAATACCTAAAGTTGTAGCACAATCCCCCAAAAATGAGATAGAAGTTTTTAGTGACAATAATGCTTCCAAATAAGTTTCATGGGATTTTGATAGTGTCAAAGATCCAAAAACAGTATAGCTTGGCCAGACCATTATCCAACATCCTAAGAACTTATGAGAGCCAAATAAGGGCCAAGTGGGGTCTTTTTTTACTCCAAAAAATCTCTTGAGTTTGCTTGAAAACTAGGCTTTTAGAGATGAAGGATCTTTGGGCCCTTCTTCTTTTGTAGTATATAAGGAGGCTCTACAATTGCTAGAAATACAGTCTTTTGTGCTTCTTGTCACACTTTTAGTTAGAATAATTTGTTGAGTTTTTGAATTCCCGAAGTTAGACAACCATGCAAGCTATAGTCCCTTGAGTCTTTGAGCCTTTAGGATTGAGCCTCCATTGGTGCCACAAGACTTTGACATTGTGTTTAATAGTACGTTTTTTTATACAATTCCCAAATAACATGTTATGAAATTGTGCCTCCTAATATATTTGTTATGTTATGTAAGTATTATTCATATTTGTACCAATTTATTTTCAATGGCCTTTCATAAAGTTTGGCTATGTTGCTACTTTGGAACTAATTTCAAATCATATAACAAAAATATTTTTTTCCCCTTGAATTCTAAAGAATTTTGAAACTCTTTTGTGAAGTTTTCTTGATGTTCTTAGTGTGTCAATAGAAATTGAGAAGTAGATGATAAATAAACAAATAGGATGAAGTCAAAACTTAGTTTAAAAATCATATAGCTCTAAAAGAATGATTTTCAAAACTTGAGAATCATATAAGAATTATAGAAGTTAAAGGTGGATGAAGCTTCACATGAAAATGTAAAAGTTCATCCAATCAATGAAAAAATAGAACCTCAAAGTTTAACTATACCTTGGAACAAAGAACCAAAAGCAAAAGTTGATTTGTGCATATCAATTGCTTGAAAATGATCAATGAAGTTAGATAGGATGAAAAATGATGAAAATATCATCCAACCATATAAATTTGCATACAAGGCCATACTAGGATGAGTGAACCTATTCTAGGATCAACATAAAAATGTCTATGATAAAAACTTATTACAATTAAACAAATGAGAAGTTTGAATTTTGAGGACCAAAGTTTTCATTAGAGTTAGGTTAAACCAAGAAAACCCAACTATTAAAGTTTTTAACCAACCATAAGTGAAACTTTGGATACTTAGAGATTAGAAATAAATAAAACTTGTTCATTGCTTAGAAAATCAATTGGAGGAACATAGGGAGATCCATCTTAGAATTTTCCCTATAAAACAAATTTGTAGAAACTACAACTTGGTTGTGCCCATTTCATCCCAAGGGTGGAAATAAAAACCTTTATAGTATGTTACTTATAAAATGTGACCTTTAATAACTCTACTTATTGATATTTTTTTATAAAATTCAAATCCACAAAGATGTTTCTATAATGGCATAACCAAACACCATGAATCTATATTGATAAAATTGTAAGTGTTTCATTTGAGGGTGTTCCAAAAATTCATAGTTTCTCCATTAGAAATAAGAATTCAACATCTCACATGTATAAGGTTACATGGGTGAACGGTATTAACTCCTAAAGGTTCAAATTCCTAAAATGAATTTTGAAGAATTTTGGGCAAGTTCTTATTGTGTCAAATTCTACAATAAGTTTTTTT
Source organism: Straminergon stramineum (assembly GCA_963920665.1). Taxonomy (NCBI): domain Eukaryota; kingdom Viridiplantae; phylum Streptophyta; class Bryopsida; order Hypnales; family Calliergonaceae; genus Straminergon; species Straminergon stramineum. Next base: position 13,798,321 of record OY987267.1, on the reverse strand, counting down.
GAGGTACGAAGATGTATTGTTGGTCAAGTCCAATTCATTTATGAATTTTTGAACTCCACTTGTCTGAGACTATGGAAATTTTGATCTTTCACACACTCATTACAAACACCATAGTAGGTCTCTAGCCACCTAGTTTCCCATTCTTTTGCATTTTATGTTTTTGACCCACATCCAATATTTTGTTTCTAGCTCTTCCACATTGATCAGCCATCTTTGCCTAGTACTATTGAAGTTTGCTTCTTCCCCCTAGTGAGTTCATCTTTCTTCTTGTCTATTTTTCTTAGTTACACCAACAATGTTTTAGGTCAATTCTTATGAGCAACATTGTCCCTCAATAGAATACAATTGAATGCGCACTAGAACATTGAATGATAACGAGAGGGCTTTAAATTGTAGGAATGCAAGAAGGTAGAATCAAATCTGGGTGCATTGCTGAATTAATGAGAATACCTTGGTCCATTGTTTCAATTGTCTTGATGGAATTTTTTTTTAATTATTTTGACTTTCATTGATTTCTTTTGTGTTGCCCATCAACCTCCATTTTTGGCTTATTGTTCATAACCTTTTCTCCTAGGCACCAATTGAAATAAAAATTATATATCCACAAAGCTCTTGCAAAATTGCACATCTTCAAAAAATTTAGTAAAATTTGAGGTCATAGGAACCTACCCAAACCCAAATTGTTCTCCAAGGGGACAAATAATCCTTTAGGGGTTAATGAATAAGAGGGAGCTTGGATGTAACTTCCCAAACCTTGCAAGAGACTAGGTGAGAGAAATAATGAGTCTTGAGTAGACTGGATACTATACTACTCTAGTTGGAACCAAACTAGTGGCATGCTATACGTGTTTGGAAAGTTAGTGAGAGTGTGCATTTATGGGTTCTAAGCGGAACACATCGGGATCTTAATTGTAACTCCCAAAATATGGCTCCTTGAAGTTGGCCGTATCTTAGCTGTAAACCCCCAAGGTGCAGGACTTGGAAGAGGGGATTCAAGGAGGAATGCCTTGTTGAAATAGATCATGCCCAATATTTTTGAAATATAATAAGAAAAATATATTTCTAGAAAACTAAGGCTTATGAATAGCTAGCTTTGAATCAAAAGTTATGGGCAAACAAAGGGGATAGAGTGTCAGAAAACTACTATTCTCAAGGGACTCAAATCTTTGCAAGGTCATAACTTGTTTGATATAATTTCATTTGAGAGAGTGAATAGTCTACAATGATCTAAGAAATGAATAGATCACAAAAATAGGTTTGCTCTTTGGATTCAAAGTTGAGAGCTGAAAGTTATCTAGATGAAAAGATCAAGAGTTCTTTGGAGCTTAGTTTTGATGCTAAGGCATAGAAATCATGTATTTCTCCAAGGAACAAGTGTGTCCTAGATGTCTAGGTGATCTATGAAGATTGGTGTGTGTATTGAATCCTACAAAGAGTATTGTGAAGAAGGGTAGTCACCCTCCTTATTCTTGAATGGTGCATTGGTGAGCCAAAGTGGCTATTGAAGGTGAAGTTGGCAATGGAGTTTGGCACCCACACATTCATGTCATCATAGAGTGCTCTTAAACACTCTTTGATACCAGTTGGATAGGGCCCCATTCCACACTAATCCCAACTAGAAAATCCCAAGGTGAGTCCCAAAGTGAGGTTGCATGGGCTTAGTGGGGAACTGGATATTGTTCAAGGGTGGTTAGGGCTAGTGGTAAATAGTCATGAGTACTTAGACTCAATGGAAGTTCCATCCCATGTTATCAAATGACATGCCTGATGTCTTGTGGAAGGTAAATGATGGGAATCATGGGGAAGGGGGGCCCTTGTTACTAGGGTTGCAATTGAACACTACGGATGTGTGGCATGTGCTATGAAAAAAGATTGTAATCTTTGGTAGCAAAGATATTTGCTTTGATGAACACGTTTCTAGATCAAAGGACAATATATAGTCAAAAGCTTCTTACATACATCCCATTATCATTTCCTTGACAACCATCTGATATTGGAAAAGTCATTTAATATTGCATAATCATCTGCATGAAAGTTATGAGGAGTTTTAGGTTGCAAGTAGTTATGGAATCTCTACTCTAAGATAAACTTTGAAGTCCTTTATTTAATTCAATTTTCTATATTTTTTGAAAAAAATAAAAACATAGGATGTAGATTATTTATTACAACATTATTTACCACCATTGGATTACAATAGCATTTTTGAATTCTATAACTAAATTCTTAACAATTTAGTATTTCAAATCATACTCTACTCCTTTCTACTTACTATTTTTTTTAAGTATGACTATGAAATATTTTTTGTTAAAAATTTTCATATGTATTTCCCAATTATTTCCTCAATATATTATGGAGAGGAAGAAGTTGTGGGACCTACATATTTTTGTGTAAAAAGTTTGAAAGACGAAACCTAACCATCTAGGAAGAATGAAAAATTCTTCTTAAGTTTTCGAAAATTTAGGGTTGTGATCTTGCAATTGGTAAGGTTTCTTATTCTAAAGTTTGAGGAGAGTGTACTCTAACAAATTAACTAAAGGATCCTACAATTGGATTTGTTAATGAATAAATATAGATGAAGATTTTAGACTTGCTTTGGATTTGAGTACTTCAAAGCAATTTTGGGCCTAAAAATACCAAATTCCTTTCGGTGTTCATCCCTAAGTGCTTTGAGTTTGTATTTTGGGACGATGAATAGATTGAATCTCAATTTTCAACTTCATTACTACCCAAATGAAAGTTATCCTAATTTGTAGACATACTTTATCAAGTTGTTGTCCCATCTAAAGGTTAGATTTGGTGTTACTAGAGTACATTTTTTTAAAATTACAAATGTGCAAGTATGTCAAGTCGTTGAGCAAGCCAAAATTGCATTGACCCTAGTTCAAAACCAGATTTGCCAAAACAGGGTCATAGATTTTAAGAACACAAAAATTTCAAAAAATCACCATGTCAAGAGAACCTCATTTGAAACCCATCCCAACAAATTTCACTCAAAAAATGATAATATTTTGCTTGTAATTGAATTTAAAAGGAATTAAAAAAATTTCCCTTTCAAAGTTTATAAAAAAATAAATTGGTTTAAGCATAGGTGAATCTAATAGTACGGATGGAATCTAATCTCACAGCCTACAACTTTTATTTATATACCAATTCCAAAATATGCTTCCAAATAGCACTTTATTATGATTTTTCTCAAATCGTCAATTCTGAAGCCATGACTCTGGACATTGAGGGGTTAACCGATTGCTTTCTTTGCAAATTAAGGACTAAAATGACCGGAATGCCCCTCCAAGATTAGTGTTTTTTTTACTGAATTAAATTACTAAACTTAAGCAACAACTGAATGACCATGGGAAACCACCGAGTGACATGTGAAATAAATGGCAAAAAGCTGAGTCACCCCCGCATGAAATAAAAGGCCTGCTGCCATGAACTCGAGCTGCAGTAAATCTCTCATGTCAAGATATTGTACTTAAGTGAAGTCTGTTTGTCCGTACCTTAAGTTAGTCTGATAACTTAATGTAAGCGTAACCCCTCATCGCCTGAAGTCCACACATGTGTAAAAGCTGACTTGCTTTTCAAGTCCTATAAGTCTAAATCTCAGTGAGGTATGAAAATCTCAACTGTACAATATTGCAGTGTGCATGTTGTGTGAAACAAATTTGGGGTCATTTGACCGTACAGATTGAAAGATTATAATGCTTCAGTGTTGAAAAAAGATGCTGAAATTTTCTTAAAAACACATTTGGATGTGAAATTCGATTTCTAAACCTACTCAAATGAAAAAAAATTTAAACTATAAAGTGATTCAAACCAAAAGACAAACACTTTGGTGAAAAAAAAAATCTCATTCAATTGACTTATTGTGTCTGCAAAATTGTTTTGAAATGTCAAAAAACAGTGAAAAAAGTAGCAAAAAATCACATCTACGTCTGAACCTCCCTCTACTAAAATGCTTCTCAGTCACTCATAACCTCTTGGATTCATATGAAATTTTAATCTTATAAACAAGACTAGTATGCACAACTTTTCCAACAAAAATTATTGAAAACGGACCAAGTATGAAGAAGTTATAAGCAGCCAAAGTTCATTGTAATGCAAAAATGTCTGGATTTTGAACATTGAATTGCTCCCAAACATTCAAAACAACTTGGATTGACATGAAAATTGTACTACAATAACTAGGCTTTATTGGGAACAAAACCCAACAATTTTTTTTTATTGAAAACGAACATTTGATGAGAAAGATACAAACCCCCAAAGTTGCAGCCATCAGAATGCACTGAGGTGAACTCAAATTGAACCTGTGAACTTCGAATGACTCTCAAAAAACTCAGTACATCTTAGATTGATTTGAAAATTTTACAATTGAAACTAGACTAATATGCGCAACTTTCCCAACAAGTTTTATTGAATTTGGACCTTGGATGCAAAAGTTACAACACTTTGAATTTTACTGCCAAACTCTGAGAGGACACTTTTCGTCCCCTCCGGTAGTGAGGGGTTAAGGAATGGCCGGTAAGAATGACGGATTAAGTTATATTCTACTATCTTATAACTCTGAGGGTCGTCAGATTATTGGCCCTAAAACTAAACTAAAAGCCATCCGATTCAATGAACCAAGAGGAGTTTACTGATTATTAACCCCTCTAGGCCTGAGCAGTTTCTGTACTTTTTCACAAGTTTGAACTTTGATTGGCAGTATGCATTGTACATCAAGCTTATTACATGATGTCAATTGTACTTTTGAACTTCCTTGTTCAATATGAACATCATAATATGAAATTCATTTAGATATAATTCTTAAAATGTGGGGAAATGAAGTTATAACTTTGACTTGTTGAACAGGTGAGAGGCTCAAAACAAGCTCCTTGGGCCTTGAGGGGTTAAGTTAGTAAGTTACTGAAACTAAAAGTCATCAGATTCAGTGAATGGCCCAGGGGAGTTTAACTTATTGATAAGTTGTCAGTCCTTGTCTTGCCCACCAGGCCACTGGTGGCTGGTGGCTTTGTATTTCACCCCTTGCAATGAAATTCCGTTTCATTTGTTTCAAAAAACAAAAACAAAAACACCCTTACTGATAAGATAAGCAGTAGACCAACCCATTTCCACCAACTTTCTATAACTGGCATCCTATTTTTGGCCCCATCTCCACCATAGAACTTACATAAATCCATTCATTATTCTGACAATTTTAGTGAATTAATTCCAATTTGGGTAACATGTTAGCCTTTGATTGGTGGATACTCAAGTGCTAATAGGTATACGAATGAGAGGTATAGGTTTAGGATAGGACATTTATGACTCTAGTCTAGTGGTGGGTTTGTAATTTCAAGATGGACCACTTTAGAAATTCATAGAAATTGTAATTTTTATCATAAAATTATAATTTCACTTGGGTTTGATTTGTGAAACATGTGTACACCTTTGAAAAATATGTGCCTTTCATGGAGTTGGTCCTAATATACTATACTCAAATTGCTAATGAGGGTGGTAATAGGTTGGTCTACCTTACGATATGTCCAGGTACTTTTTGCCATATTTTTCCCCATCAATTGTTGCCTAAGCTTAAGCTTTGTCATCATTAGAAGAAAAATGAGGCTTGACTAATTGACAAGGCCGTGAGTTCCCGGACAACATGGAACGTTGGCTCAAAATCCCCAGATTGAAAAATAAACAAAAAAGAAATGAAAGGCTTGTATTGTCTGGGAAGTGGCATGGCTACACACCACTAAAGTAGACCAACCTATTACCACCCTAATTCTCAATCTGAGTGTATTAGGACCAACTTTAGGAGGGGCCCATATTTTTAAGATGTGTACGCATGTTTAATGAATTAAACCTAAGTGGAATTATAATTTTTCGATAAAAATTGTAATTTCTGTGAATTTCTAAAGTGGTCTGCCCTAAATTATAAGACCACCACTAGACTAGAGTCATAAATGTCCTATCCTAAACCTATAATTGCCATTACATCTACCTATTAGCACTAGAGTATCCACCAATCAAAGGTTGACACATTACCCAAGTTGAAATTAATGCACTGAAATTGTCAAAATAGTGAATGGATTTGGATGAGTTTCATAGTGGAGATGGGGCCAAAATAGGATGGCGGTTATAGGAAGCTGGCAAAAATGGGTTGGTCTATCTTATCCTTTGCAGCAAATAACTTAGCCCTCCAAAGCCCACAAGTACCTATAGAAGTTTGATAACACTTGGTTACATAACCCACTCTTTGGTTCCAAACATGACAAGGTCATTACCTGGAATTTGAAAAAAAACCACTTGTGGGAACTTGTTGTAATGCTATTAACATTCTTGGTTTTGGTTTGATAAGGAGGTCCATAAAGCACCAATTGAAGAGCTGAAATTGAATTTTGGGAAGGTGAAAATTATTGAAATATTTTTTAGTAAATTTTCCTTGAAAGACAAGTAGAATTGACATTTAATCCAAGTCGTTTCATAATTTTTGGAGCTTTATGGAATTAATTATGAATTTTTGAAGTCGAAATGGCATAGGGCTCTAAAATCGCCCACCTCCTCAAATGTACATTGTTGGTACATCCCTGTAAAGATGAAAACCCCCATGTACAAACAATGTGGATTTGAGGAGGTGGGCAATTTTAGAGCTTGTGCGGATTTTGAGCCTCCTACCTTAGTAGGTTTATCTCCAAGGCTTGGCACTCAACTTTCCATTGTTCATTCTTGATTTTCTTCTTGGAATAAACTCCAGGTTAAAAAAAAAGGCTTATATCGCATGGGATAGATTAATTGAGTAACTTTAAATGTTTTAACAAATGGAAAAATGACCTCAATGTTAAAATGAATCCAAAATTATAAAAGTCAAAAATCTAATGGGGGTAGACATTGCTATACTAGATAATATTAGTTAAATTATATTTCAATATTTTGATTTTTTTAATATTTTTTAAATTATATGATATTTTGACATGCAATGAGTTTGATTCATAGCTTGGGGAAGGGAAAGTGGGGAATAACCTTGGAACAATCCTCTCATGGCCTACTTTTCATTCTAATATTCACCCTTGGCAAGCATTTTCTAGTCGTTGCCCCTCTATTATAGGCTACCCATTTTCAACTTTTGAGTTTTCTTAAGAATGAAAATTATTTAAAAAATATACTACATTATGAATCCAATGGTAGTAGTTTCATTGATGAGATTCCAAGTTAAACTCCACCTTGAGGGATTCTTCAAAGTGAAATAGTGTAGTGTAATTTACAATTCATTATGAGGTTGGTTGATTTGGGCATGGACTAAGAGGTCAACTACCTAATGAATGTGATTCTTTCCCACCTCAATAAAAGTAGATGCACCTCAAAAGGGTAGATCCAAATTGTTCAAGGAGAGGACAACTGTCCCATTTTTTTCTTACAAAACTACTTTCATTTTAGCAACCACCATGCATTGCAAGCTCCACCACAAATTGAAAAATGCTTGGAATATTGTACATTTTTAGCTTTTTTATTTTTCATTGAACACAAAAAAGTATCATTTCAAAATATTCTCATAAAGATATGTTCCTTCAAAGTGTGTTGCCCTATATTTCCATTGATTGATTAACCCAAATAAAACTTCAACTTAAATATCTCCAAAATAGTGCAATTAAATAATTTGAATTTTTTTGAGGTTTTTACTCTCAATGTGAACTTCACATTCTACAATTATATTCTATCTAATCCTAACAAAAAATGAGCAAACCAATTGCAAAAGTTTTTGGTAGTTTGGGCCCATTTTGAAAAAGCCATTAGGAGAGATTTGAGGGCTCTACAAGCTTGCGAGTTCCTAGGCTCCGGGGAATGCAAGAACTGCACCACTACTATAGTCTCACATGGCCGAGACTGTACGATGTCACAAAAAATGATTTTTTTCAACTTCTTTTTTCATTTTAGATCTAATTTTATATATACATACATATAAAACATTAGCCAATTGTTCCTATACAACATAGGGAACAAGCATGGAAACAAACCTGAAACAGGCATCCCTTGCCCTCAAATCTCCCCTAATGAATTGGTTAAAAAAATTCTCAAAATCAAATAACTTCATTTGGTCTTAGTAGAATAACTTTTTCCAACAACCTTTGAACGAAAAAAAGTTGGGAAATCAAGCTAAATTTCCTTTTCAAATTTTTTTTGGTGATTTTGACCCTCCCAAAAGAATTTATGAAAAAAATTCAAAGACAATGTTTGAAAAGTTCAAAGAAAATGTTCCTTCCAAGCCTTCTTTGAACTTTGTTCAAAACTTTTGATTGGAGGCTTGAAATCTCAAATAGGTTTTTGGAAATGAAATTTAGTTTGATTTTTCAAATAATTAACCTAGTTTAAAGTTTAAAAGAAAATTTATTCTACTATATCTAAATGAGCTTTGAAATTTCATTTTGAACACAATTCTTGCTTTTGACTAAACTATGAGTGTTTGAGCTTCTTCAAATCCTAATTTATATATTCCACATGGGTGGTTTTCCCTTTGACCACCCTACTTGTATAAAGGTTTGTCTTCTCATCTCTAGACACTCACATTAAATGGCTTTTGAAGCTCTATGAGATAGTTGCTTGATATTTTTTATTTTCTTGAATTTAATGTTGAATTTTGAATACAAAAATTTGTTCTAAGTGGCTATACCCTTAGGCTATTCATCTAGTAACTGTGCAAGAGCTTGTGTGAGGAAGTTGAAATTTTTTTTCTTCTTAATGGAGAACCGATGAAAACAACATTATTTCTATTTCATAAGTGGTTCATTTTTTGTACTCCTTATTTTCCATTTGGTTATACAACATTACAACCTAAAATATTGAAATTAAGATGGTAATTTATGGATTTCACTTGGTTGATTTTCTATTAGCCACTAGATTCCCTAATAGTACATTGAGAATGACACATATTATACAATCGAAGGTTGTTAAATTATTTGAAACTAAAGTCCTCAGATTGAATCATGCATGTGAAAGTCATGCTCACTTGTAGGGGAATTCATATAATTTCCCCTATGTGATAGTATGACACTATACTTACCCTACAATGTGGGCCCTGTAGGATGAATTTTGTGTTTCTTAGGTGGAAATTGTAAGAAAAAAGTCCCTTATTTTGTGCCATGATGATTCTATATTCTTCATCCTTCCTAAGGTAGGAGGCTCTTGAAGTGTGCACCTAAGGGGAAAGACACCTCTCCTGGAGAATCCATAGAGCCGACCATTTGGGAAATTTTATGGCACATGAAGAAGTAGGAAAGCAATTAGTAGCTAATTTTTCCGAATTTTTTTGAGTGAAATTGAATTAATTATAGAAATTTAAAGTGAATATGCAGTAGGGCACTAGTATTGCTCATAGCATGCCTTTGAATTGAACAAATGCATCCCCAAAGTAATTACAGCGGTGATTCCCATGGTTCATTGAAGTCTTTAAATTAAATTTCAGGCACTTCATTAATTGTAGGGTTTTTTTGAGCTAAATGAATGAATGATTGGGCTACTTCAAGCTCTGCTCATGAGAGGATCAAATGTGAAGACCTTAGTGTCAAAAAAATAAACACGGATGTTGCCCTTTCCTGGCTGCAGAAACCACATCTAAGTTAGAACCCTTTAGCACGGTTTATGCCTGCGTATATGGTCCATTAAAAATGACCCTCTGGAATTCGAGCCTCCTACCTTAGCTAATAATGGGCCTTTCATTGCAAATATGCAAATATGAATTCAAAATTTGCAAATTTCTCATGTGTGGCAAATGAAAATATCCTGTGTTTTCCCGTGGATAAATTCACCCTGCAGGGCCTACTTCATAGGAATGCTGACAGAAAGAGTACAAATATGGTAGAATCCAATGTTAATCCGATGTTAATTCAAAGTTGTCAGTCTGATGTATTGTACCGCGCTAAGTACTTCAAGGTCTGATCAATGTAAGTCGGACCCAATTCATCAACTTGTCTGATGGCTGATGTAAGTTAAGTACGATGAAAGCCGTGGTTCCAAAGGCCAGCATGGATCAGTCTGATCATGACCTTCAGATTGATTCGGTGCTAATTGATCACATGTGAATTAGCAATGTCTGCACTCGAGCATGTTGTACCGATTGCACGCATAGACTGCTTACATGAGCCTTTGACCAAACGCTGAAAGAAACAGTATAAATATGGTGCTCTGGGTGGCTTTGTTCACCATTCAACCTCCAACACCATCTGGTATTCCATTCCGATCTAGTTCTGCTGTAATTGAAACCGCTTCGATCTCTTCGTAGCTCTCGATCCTTCAGCTAGCTGCTCATATTTCTGAGACGAGTTGGCGTTGTCCCGCGCGCTAGAGTGGTAAGTGCGTGACATGAAGGTTTCTTGTTACAGTCCTCATTCAATTCTGGGCTTGGCGTCGAAAGTTCCATTTTCCTGATAGAATGCTCGCCATTCAGTCACTGGGTTGCAGAAATTTGGGGTATCAAGTCGAATTAGTTGCGAGTTCAATTATTAGTACGACACAGGGTCAGTATCTCTGCTTACTGGATTCTTTGTGATTCCCGCTTAGCAGTGTTGCCAAGGGGGGAAATTTGTGCCACTAGCTGGTTTCGCTGATGGCCGCTTCCACTGGCTTTTGATATATGTGCTTGCACTCGAGGCAATTGCCGGCTGTTTTTGATCGATCGCGTCGAGATATATGAATGTCCCGCTTCGACAGTTTCGATCGCAGTATATTAATTTCCATGAGTTTATGTTTATTCCGTTGACTGAGCTAGAATTATAGTCTTTCTTAACCCAAAATTTAGTACGCAAATGGCATGAATCCAAATGCTTCACAGGCCATGCATGTCAGTGAGTACACTAGCCACATCCTTTGACTCCGTACTAGTGACGTTATTACGTTATCATGATCACTACCTCAGTCGCTATCTCTACTAACGAAGTTGGCGGTGAAGAAAATTCAATTTCTGGTTTGCAATCATTTTGGCTACCTCTTGTCACAATTAATATGGTACTTTAAGACAAACGTGGGACTATGCGTCATTATTAGAATCTGAGCGAATCTCGTTACATTGAGCAGCTAGCAGCGACTGAGGCAACTGTCGGTATCACTCAGACGTGAGTAATATTATATATATTGAGTCAAATGATTCACATCGTAGCTCCAAAGGGAGATTATCTTTTGCCAAGTTAGAATAACCATCCCCTTTCCCATCTTCCTGAATCATTTTATTGGCTCCGGACCCAAGGGAAAAAGGTTTTGCATGCATTGATAGAAGCCACCTCTAGAAAGTTTGAGTCGCTGCCTTACTCAAAAAGCGAGATAGTTTTACAGAGATCAAGTCTCTCCTAACGTAATGTAGCTGCTTGTTTATTTCCTTGCTTGAAGGTCCACCGTGCCATTTTAACGCAACCAGTGTGCTAGTTTAACGAGATTGACGTTATATTTCATGTGAAGCTCATGTATTTGTGCTGAGAATTTCCTATTTATGGCAGAGAATCGATCGATCAGTCATGTCGACGCCTCAGGGATCTGTCATCGTGAAGCCCCACTCCCGTGAGGACCTTTGCCTGGTTGCCCCTCACCCAGCATTGCGAAGGCGCATGCTTGAGCGCTACAACGAGATCAAGCACAGCCTGACCTCGAGCCCTGAGCTTTCCTTCCTCGGCGCCGTCCTGCGTCCCACTGAACACCGCCCCCCCGGTTGCAACGATGGTCTCCTCCGCCCCGGCAACACCTTCAGTCCTGGCATGACCTTCGCCGCCCAGCTCGCCGCCAACCGCGCACCACTCCGCGGCGACATCAACGTGATCGTCGTCTTGGTCGACTTCTCCGACTCGAAGTTCTCCAGAACCCAAACCAAGGAGCATTACGCGAATCTCTGGTTCAAAGAAAACTCCAACAGTGTGAAGGATTACTTCCGTGACGTCTCCAACGGGGCGGTGAACATCAAGGGGGAGGTTGTGGGGCCGTTCCAAATGCCCAAGACGCTCGCGGCGTACGCCAACGGCGAGAATGGATTCGGGTCGAAGGCCCCGAATGCAAGAACGATGGCCAGAGATGCAGCGAAGCTGGCGAACCCAAAGGTAAACTTCAAGAAGTATGATAATGATGGGGATGGGTTTGTGGATGCGTTTGTGATTGTGCATGCTGGTGCGGGAGGGGAAAAGACGGGAAATGGCGGTGACATTTGGTCGCACAAGTGGGTGCTGGAGAACGGGGCATATCAAGCGGACGGGACGCAACTATATGCGTACCTTACTGTACCCGCGGATTGCAAGCTTGGGGTGTGCGCGCATGAGCTTGGGCACCTTGCGTTCGGATGGCCGGATTTGTACGACGCGGATTACACGTCGAGTGGCATTGGAGACTGGTGCCTCATGGCGGGAGGGAGCTACAATGGGGACGAGGTTAACCCTGCTGAGCCTTGCGCGTGGTGCAAAGTCGATCAAGGGTGGGTGGAAGTCATCACGCCCACCAAATCGCAACAGTAAGTAACGTCACATCCGCTAAGTTGGCGATGTTCCATGAGACCTTTTGACATTTGAGATGGCACGGTGTATCTAGATCAATGCAAATTAATATGCAAACTGCACTGCATTTACAACATTGTGCATCGCTATGTTAGAATAATCAACCTCGTCTCCATTTCCAAGCTCCCTAAATCGTTTTATTTATTTCCATTCCCGAAGCTCCACTGTGCCAGTTTAACGAAATTGACGTTTAAGTCTAGTGCGCGGCACCCACTTCCTCTGAATCATGCATTTTAATTTCTCGACACAGGAGAAATCGAGAAAGAAAATTGGACAAACATCTTTAGTGTCCAAATCCCATTCCTAGTGTATCCTGGTGTATCTTATTTTAAAATCGCTGGACATGCATTGACTATAGAGTTCTTCAAAATGAAATTCCATTGATGGACATTTTGGATTTCTTCTGTGCGAGATATCTGGACTCTGCACTTGCGAGTTGATGTCACGCTGCGAAATCGCATATATTCGGCAGTCTGGGAGTATAGTAATTGCGAGTTTGCTACCTTATCGATTGTTGATCGAATTATATATATGTGGATGTGTTCGGGCAGGATCAATCTTCGCGACGTTAAAGACGGGCACCAAGTGCTGAAGCTGTGGAAGGACGGCATTCCCCAGTCGGAGTACTTCCTGGTGGAGAATCGACAGCAGAAGGGTCGTGACGCTGACCTTCCCGCGGGCGGGCTTCTCCTGTGGCACATTGACGAGCTCCAACCAGACAATACGAGTGAGCAGACGAACTACAAGGTGGCGCTGGTGCAGGCCGACGGGCTGAAGGACCTGGAGCGCAACGAGGATAGGGGCGACAACGGCGATCCGTTTCCGGGGGTCAAGTATGTGAGCCTCGTGAACGCGTCCACCACGCCGTCGTCCAACGCCAACAACGGCGCGCCCACGGGCGTGGAAATCAGCAACATCAGCGACCCCGCGGACGTCATGACCTTCACGGTCAGCGTTGGGACGCAGGGACGCCATGCCAGTCAGTAACGCCGCCATAGCTAACATTCACAGGAAGTACTCCAGCTTCTCTCCAGGATTCCCCCTTGATGTTACAAACCATGCAGAAACTGGGTGGATATGAGGATTTGCAACATTTCCTTGGCCGGGCCTCAAGGGGAAAGTGGAGGACAGTGAAGCTGCAGGGGCATTGTTGGAATTCCCCTGTCTCACTTTCCGCTGCGTGCTTTTCTTTCCTGTGAATTCAGCTGGATTTTGTGTCTTCCATACTCTACTTCGGCATATATGCACTTCACACTGGCATGTTCCGCTGGAGCACGTACTACTCTGCCCTGAGCTATGTTAGTACGCGCATCGGAGGTATCTATAAATGCATTTTAGTCTTCACTGGTTTTCTATACGTCATGTCTATCTTAAGGGGCTTGCTAGCTGATGGCGGAGGTTCAAGGAATTGGCACTTCTCCAGAGTGACGCTCTTTGGGACCGTCTGTTATTAGATCTATACGAGACCTACCTCTAGAGAGGTATGCACTTCAATGTCCTAGTTTTGGTGCTCTGAAACATCCCATTTGAGGAATATGAACATTCATGTACTGACATGGGTTGCATCAGTAATTTTCAAGTTTGTGGTATAAGGTGTGCATTTGGTGCCCGCTTTGTGTCTGAGTATTTGATGCCTGCTCTGTTGTGGTACGAATTAGCTTCGTTGTGATTACTGCACGGTAGTGAAATTTCTGTTCTCTGCAATGGATTCCCAGGCCCCTACAAACTATAAATTTTGAATAACATCTTCCAAAATGTGAACAAGGTGAATGCTTTTGGATCTCTATTAACAAAAAAAAAGGTCAATTTCGTTAAATTGGCAATAGGCCACAAGCCAAAAATTGTGAGATATATCTTCACAAAGGTCTAATTTCAGGCCACAAATTAGGACACGTGTAGATTTCGGGCTTATTTTGCAGTCCAAAACCTCGCCAAACTAAGGAATGTTGCCAATTTAATGAATTTGACTGTTTGAAGGACTTACCGTAAACTTTGCAAAATTGATAATATTCCACAAGTCCAAAATTGTGACTTATATCTTCACAAAGATCTAATTTCAGGCCACAAATTAGGACAGGAATACACTTTGAATTTAGGCTGAGTGGCCTGAACCACGCCAAAGTAATGGAATATCGCCAATTTAACGAAATTGACGTTACTTGCGTTTATTAACGTCGTGAGTCACTGGTGGAAATGCAAACCTTCGAAGGTGCAATCACATTTCATCAGTAGCTGGACAATTAATGAAATGAATCATTTGGCCAGCGAATGAGTTCTCTTGCGATTGTTGATATGGTACTGGTTGCAGTAGGAAACCATATTTTCGAACCAGAGTTGAAGTGTCACCCATTTACAATGCAATTGACCATAACATATTTCAGCGATGAGGCAAGTGTCTATGGGAGTCATCATGATTTTAGTTATAGTTCGTTTTGTTGATCTGAAAATGCAAAGAAAGTGTGTTCAAACAATATTATTGAATCATGACAATTGCTCAATGCAAATTACATCATCAGCCAAAGAACAATGAACCGAAGTACGTCGATACGGTCTCAATCGTCTGAATTTGGACAATGTGTCCAAAGAAATCTCATAATTTAATTGTTTGAAGCTGGTCCAATGCGGACTGAAAGTTCAACAAATTCGAGTCACTTGGTGACTCGAATTAGAGCTGAAAAAATCTGTACATATTCACATGAACAACTGCTAATCATTGTTCAAAGCATTGAACTACTTTTTGTGTGCAGTGAAAGAAAAAACTAGCTAACTTTGCCATCTACTGGGGAAAAGGTCCAGGGGCGCCATTCCATCCTTGCACACACTGAAGGAGTGGGCGGATCAATTTGCCCTCCTCCATGGCCTCGAAAACCTTCTGAATCTCAGTCCCGGGCGACACCGTCCTCAATCCAGACAACAATTGCGTCCCAAGCTCCGATCTCACAAACTTGTACAACGGATACGTTCTGCACGCTTCAATTCTGTTGGGGACTGTAGACAATCCCTTGTTGTCGTAAGCTTCCCTTACCAAGGGCACCACAACACGCAACCGCTCTTGCACTTCAGCTTCAAAAACAGGGATCTGCTGAAACACGGCGCTGGAGGCGTCTTCCTGGAGCTTGAGGGCGTGGCTGACGAGCTCTGCGCGCAACTTCTCCATCAAAGGGTAAGACTCCGAGGCCGCGTCGTCGATGTAGGTGAACACGGGCTGGCGCTCGACCACCAGCAGGAGGCTCTTCTCACAAAATCGGGAAGGAAGCAGCGCGCCGTCTTTGCCCACAAACAGCGTCTTCTTCGCCGCTTGGGACACCACCTGCTTCACCGCGGATTGCATGGTCTCTTCCACATGGCGGAGATCGATGGCTTGGCAGAGCCCCACGAGGAATGTCGAGCTCATGAGCTTCAGAATCTCCACGGCTTCCTCAGTTTTGCGTGCCGACACTAAGCCTAGGGAGTTCACGTCCTGGTTGTGCTGCTCCGCACTTTGGACGTGCGTGGTGACGGGATTGGCCAGGTAGTTAAGCTCGCTGAGGTACGACGCCATGGCGATCTCGGCGCCCTTCATGCCGTAGTCCAGGCTCGGGTTGGGCCCTCCGCTGAGATTCGAGGGCAAGCCGTTGTTGTAGTAGTCGTTCACGAGTTCACTAAACTGCGCAAACATGAGCTTGCCGATGGCGGCCACCGCGAGGCGCATGTTGTCCATGGAGACGCCAATGGGGGTTCCCTGGAAGTTGCCCCCATGGAGCGCGATCCCGCGCGCAGCGTCGATGATGGGATTGTCGTTCACGGAGTTGATTTCCCGCTCAATGGCGTGCGTGGCCGTGCGAATCACCTCAATCTGGGGACCCAGCCATTGGGGCGAAGTTCGCAGGGCGTACCGATCCTGCTTCGGCTTCTTCAAGGGATCAGTCTCGTTCAGCTTTGCCGCGGCTTTCATGAAGTCGCTCCCGTCCAGTAGCCACTCCATCACCGCTGCAGCTTCCATCTGCCCCGGGTGATGCTTCAGTTTATGCGTCAAAGGGTCAGCAAACTCCGGCTTCCCTTGCATCACTTCACAGAACAACGCCGACAACACTTCCGCAAGAAGTGCAAGCAGATTTGCGTCAAAGCACACTGTTGAAGCCAACGCCGACCCCACCGCAGTGCCGTTCACTAGCGCGAGCCCCTCCTTGGGCTGCAGTTCAAACGGCTTCTCCACACCCGCCATCCGCAACCCTTCCAAAGCGCCGACCTCACGGCCATCAGCAGTGCAAGCTCGCGAGTTTGGTCGCCCAGTGAGCAGCCCCGCAATGTAACTTAAGGGCACCAAATCACCAGAAGCCGTCACAGTCCCACGCAACGGCAGCTTCGGCGTGACGTGCGCGTTTAACAGCTTCTCCATGGCCTCCAGAATCTCCCACCGAATGCCGGAGTATCCCTGCATCAGCGTGTTGGTCCTCACCAGCATCGCCGCGCGCGTGGTCTCCGCGGGCAACGAGTGGCCCTTCCCTACCACGCCTGCGTTCAGGAACCGAATCAGCTCGCGTTGAAGCTCCACGCCTTGCTGCGTTCGCCGGTGGGAAGTGGCGCCGAATCCGGTGGTGACGCCGTAAATATCGCCCCCGTTCATGATCTTGGTGAGCACCCAGTTGGAGGATTCGTCCACGCGCGCCTTAGCGTTCTCCGCGTCCAGGACGACGGCGACGTCGGGGCGGCGCGCGACGGCCGTGACTTGGCCCACGGTAAGGTTCACGCCCTCGATGGCGACTTCGCGGGAGTCGAAGTAAGTCGCCACCATCTGCTTGATTTCGTCGAGATGGTTGCCTTCCAGTTTCGCCGCTGTCTTCGCCCAGTTGAGCGGGTCTTGGGGTTCTATCATCGGCGAGCCCTTGTTGGTTTTATGGTTGCAGAAGGAGGTCTCCCGGATCAGCTTCTGTTTCTTCATGGGCTCGGATCCGGCACTCATGAATTCAATCGCTGGGGGTGCCATTGAGTCGAATTCCTCAAGAATCCGAAAAACAAATTTCTCTCGAACTTCTAGCTTTTCGTTCACTCAAACTTCTAACGACTGATCAGCCGAATTAGCGAGCTAAACTAAACACTCCAAGTACGTGTGCGCACCAGAAAAGCTTTCTGCAATGCAATAAATGACGAAGCTTGAATTGAACGAGAGAAATGGCACCTGGGACTACGTGAACCTGATTGAATTGATCAGCTAAAAATGCTATGAAAAAAGCCTACATATAAATTTCCCAATAGTACTTAAGAGAACAGCTGCAGATTGGAGTCCCGGATTTCTAAATTGGAATGATCGAGCGCTGGAGGGCTGAGGCTTGTGTTGAGATGAGTAACTGAGGATGTTAAGATCAGTATTTGTATTGTTGAAGTTTGCTAGCTAGTGGTGGTGCATTTGGTCGTCCGGGTACGTGTGTCCTTCAAGCTCCGTGTCTGCAGCTGCTCTGCTACTGCACAGTCCTGTACTGTAGAGTCCCCCGGTGTTCTCTGACCATTTTGGGGTCGTTTTGGGGCGAATTGTTGATAAAGGGTTGGAATTGGAGAAAATATAACAGTGCGAGACGAGAATTGTCGTTGAAACTGGAGTTGAAAGGCGGGGACTGGAAGCGTGAGAAGAAACCTGTGAGCTGGGCCCCTCCGTCGGGGATGCCAGGTTGAAAAGGTCGAACGAAATCCGGACCTTTGTCAAACCTTGACGTTGCGACCGGCAGGCTGTGGACTTTCTTTTTCTATCTCGAACAGCAGCTTTTGCCGGGGTCTTGTTATTGGCTCTCACTGGAGTCTGGACGAAAGGCAGGCGCATATTCTTTTGCAGTTTTTCCAATTCGGTGTAATTTCTGAGTGTGCAGTACCCGCGGTTGCCATGATACCGACACCCTATTGTGTGCCATTGCAAAGAATTTTGCATTGCATTGCATTACAATATAGAATACTGCGGCATTTTTCTGTCTGGCATAATTAACATTCAGTTCTTAGCATACAAAATTTCAGTTTCAAAAATATATGCCTCCATTTTGAGTGGATTGTTTCATTCAATATTCATGGTTTTATTCCGTCATTGATTGAAAAACATGGTTGACGAATTTTTTAAAATTGGATCTGTACAGAGATGTATAAAGCATCTATGTGCACATCTTTCATGTTTAAAAACAACAACATCAAAGAACAAAAGTATGATCTATGAAGAATTGGATGTGAGGGTTGTAAGACCAAACTTTGTACAATAGATATCTCTATAATTGAAGTGGATTTGGGCAAAGTGATTGTACCATCATGCTCAAAGGTACAAAATTAGTCATAGTGTAAGCGTCAAATAACAAAATAAAATTACAAATGTATTCTATATTATACAAAATTATTGGAATGGCACAATAGGATGTCTTGAACATGGTTGATTAGTACCATACATTACGCTGATGCCTAGTCACTAGAGCACACCTACATTGAGTGCATTTTGAGGGGCTCCATTGCTCTTAGCCATTGATCATTGACTAAAAGATGTTGAGATGTGCTACATGTTACAATGTGGAAATTCTCTAGATTTTATCTAGACTTAACCCCTAGATGTATTTGACTATATTTTCATCAAAAACGCTCCAAAATTGGCATTTCTAGTACAAGTATCAAATTTTAGAAAAAACACATTTTTGGACACATATAATCATAGGATCTTGTAGTATGCTAGTTTGAGAAGATGTGGAAAAAAGCTCAAAAATTTCCACTGTGCAAATTGCAAGATTTTAGCATTTGAATTGACAAAACCCTTTTTCTGGCCTTGCAAAAACTTGAGCAACTACACTTCACAAGGTCAAATTTGTATGAAAAAATGTCCCAAATGGTGGTACTTCTTTAGATTCATTCTTCAATGCAATTTGTCTATATGTTTGAAAAAATTCAAATCATTTGGAATCGTACAACATTTAGGAAAAAAATAGTAACTAGAAAAAAGTAGAGAATGATTCAAAATACTAAATTGTCAAGAATTTTGTTATAGAATTGAAAAATGATAATCCCAATGATTATAATGTTGTAATAAACAATGTACACGCTATTTTTTTTTTTTTTTTTTTTTTTTTTTTTCCAAAATATGGAAAATTGAGTTGAATAAAGGACTTCAAAGTTCATTTTAGAGTAAAAATTCTGTAATTGCCTACAAGCTAAAACTCTTCATAACTTTCATCTCATTAACGAGAATGGAATGATTCAAATCTTTCCATGAATATATAAATCTAGAAACCAATTTCAAAATTTTTTTTTCTGAAGAAAGTTTTTCTTAAAGAATTTTTTTGAACTGCCCAGATTGCCTGTCAAGCAATGAAAATGACATATCATACAATAAATTTTTAATTATGTAGTCAAAAGTTATGAAAATCATTGGCCTTAAAGCTACTCCTCAGGCACATATTTCGTGAAAATTTCAAAGAAAAAAAAACAAAAACTCCATTCATGGTGAGTTGCCAAAAATTGCTATGTTGCCAAAAAACATAGTTTGGGCATTCAGGGGTTATGCAAAAAGTTGTGTATGTATGATTTTATGTGCCATGAGGACAATTCTATATGGAAATATTATGAGGAAAATTCCACATGAAAATGGTCTCATACAATATAAGAATGTTTTAGACTACTTATCATAATAAAAATCATGAAAATGATTACATATACGATAAATCATTAAATGGTTGCATGAATAAAATTGTATATGTTGCCCTTTCCAAAGCAAAATGCTTATTGAACTTTAACATAGTAAAAACTCTTTCTAAACAAATATTGAACTACTTAAACCATGCCAAGCTTATGTGGCACAAGATTCTTGGACTTCTAATAAGGTAGGCAAACCCATATCCATCTATTTAAAGGTATTGGGTATGTAGAAGAATCCAAGAAATCAAAGGAAATAGTCAAAAGACTTGGCCTTTTCACAGCCTATGCAAAGATGCCAAAAAAAAATTGAAATGATAACCAGGATTGTTCTGTCGAATGTGTTTTGGGGTTTGGGTGTCGAGTTGTTCATCTAATGTCGCATGTCGTAAAAGACGAGTGTCGCATATACGAGACAAATTTGACGAGTACAGAATTTGAATTTGAAATTTTCGGGTAGGGCAGCCAAAAATTTAATCTTACGTGGCGAGTTGTCAACAATGACGTGGAAAGCCTCCACCACGTTACCATAGGCAACTGAGGGTGGGGCGACTGCGGGTCTAAGGGGGCAAGTGCAGGTAGAAGGGAGGCAACTGCAGGTCTAGGGGGGCGAGTGCGGGTAGAAGGGGGGCAACTGCAGGTCGCAAGAAACAACTTCAAGTACTTGAAGGCCGACTACGCTTACGCTTAGGAACC
Organism: Straminergon stramineum; assembly: GCA_963920665.1. Taxonomy (NCBI): domain Eukaryota; kingdom Viridiplantae; phylum Streptophyta; class Bryopsida; order Hypnales; family Calliergonaceae; genus Straminergon; species Straminergon stramineum. Next base: position 13,777,499 of record OY987267.1, on the reverse strand, counting down.
AAGGCCATTTCTATTAATCCATTAGCGTTCCATCAGTGAAATTCTAGATGAAAGTCATCCTAGTTTAGATAGATATTTTATGAAACCCTAAACCCTTTCCAAGGGTTTGACTTGGTATTTATAGATACTTCAAAAAAAGATTTTCAGGAATATGGTCATAGACTTTAAGAATACAATTTTTTTTTAAACTACCACATAAAGGGAACGTCATTTCAAATCCATTCCAAAAAACTTAATAAAAAATAAATAGAATTAGCTTGTACTCAAATTTGAAAAAAATTATGAAATTTCTCTTTCAAATTAAAAAGAAAAATGGAGACAACATTGGTTGATCAAACCATATACATGGAATCCACAACTCAAAATGTATAACTTCCATTTCTCCATCAATTCCAAAATTATTCTTTTGAGTACCTTTTTATGATGTTTTTTCCCAAATTATAAATCTCAAGAAGAGTCCATACATTCATGGGTTGAAGAGCATGGGGATGTTGTCATTTACAATATGTTCAAACCATATGTTAAAATACAAAAAAATGCAACCATATGAACTTATATTGAAACTCTCATAGATGCTGTAGCTTAAATTTATTGAGGGTTCTTTGTGTAGACTCAAAGTTACTAGAATTCTTTTTTTTTTTAAAACACTACACAAATTTTGCAAGAAATTAACATTCACATAACTTGAAATCATCAAAATTTGTCAAAAATTCAAATGTTTGGATCCAAATGCAATCACATTTTCATTCACAAAAAAAAACAAAAAACGTTCTTGTATTTCAACAAAAATAAGGACAAAACCTTTTTTTTCAAATATCTTGGAAGAAGTACATAGTCATAAAAGAAACAAGAGCCCTCTAATTTATACTCCATCCATTTCCCCCTGTTCTTCCCTTTTCTTCTTTTCTAGTTCTATTTGGGCTCTTGCCACTCTCTCTTCCTTCTTCAAAAGAGTCAAGTTATGGTTCCACATCTTATTTTGGATCCACCACTTCTTGAACAATGACATGAACTTGATGTGTGCCTTTGGCCACGACATCTTCTCCTTCAATTTCTATTCCAATCTCTTCACAGAAGCTAACTTCATCTTCAACTTCTCTACTTCCGTAGTGGTTGACAAATCTTCAACATCCGTAGACAATGAATCCGACTGCAACGACTGGTCAATAGGATCTGCATCCTTCATCTCCTTCAAGCGGTTCAATGTCGATCTTGCCTTTTCCACACCTCCTTTTTCAATGGCAAGGTTGTTTTCTTCCATCCTGCATTTTCCCATTATTGTTTGAAGTCGTTCATCCATAACAGGATTGACATTTGAACTAGATCCTCCATCTTCTCCCTTATTGAATTTGAGGTAAAATTTTTCCAGTTGTTCCATTTCTCTTTGTTGGTCTACTAAACAAGTTTGTCTAGCTTGAATTCGTTCTTTGAGGGTGCCCACATCCTTAACCTGAATCTCTTGTGTGCTCCGCTTCTCGATGATCTCACACTCCCTTTTTTTTTCTTCGAGATCCTTTAAAAGCATTTCCAACTCTACTTTATAGGATTCCTTTGTTCACCGATTATTGTCTTCTCCAAGTACACCTTGATGTTCTTGTTCCATTTCAGGCAATACTTCCATGGAAGGCAATTTCATCAAGGTTAGAGGAATCTCTTCTTCGGCTTTACTCTCCCCATCCAACCTATCTTCATTAATTTCCTGCAAGCGAGCTTGCACATAATGGAACACTTCGTCATCTTTGGGACGATGGACCCCTATCAGTTCTACAGACATAAAAGGTTCTCCATACATTGTTGTGGTCTGTTGCATGTTGCCTTCTTTTGATACCACCAACGATAAGTTTTCTTCCATTGATGTATCTTTGATCCTGTCCCTAGGTTCAGGCAATGGCTCTTCATCGGAGTCCAATTCTCTAGTTGACGTTGACCAAACATAATGCTCATTTGCTACTCCTTCTATAATGTTCTTTTTGGGCCGTAGCCCATCCCAAGGATTATTTGAAGGACCCACCCTTGGAATGTCTTTTGTAGTTGGAAGGGTGACATTCTTGGATGTCTTGAAGGTCATCCAATCTACCGATTTCCCCAATTGTAACTCTGCATATACCATTTGGCATATGCCCATTGAGACTTCACTCCGTGGAATTTTTTGCTTTCCGTACAATGTTCAATACACTTCGATACATCTCTAGACAAATCCATCATCCTTACAATAATGAAGATTTCCTTGGTTTTGCCTCACATGGTGAATGTGTCGATGGTAAGGGAATAGCTTGTCGATATGGCACCAATCGACAAATAACTTGCAAGTCGTCAAGGTCCAATCGAATTTACATGACGCCATCTCCAATATGCCTTAGCCACTAGGTCAAGAAGGGCGCGTCGTTGCCCACTATGGCGATCTCCTTTCTTCTTCGTCATCTTGTCATGTTGCTCTACCATAAAGAGAACTAGACTTTTGTCGATAATATAACTGAAGAAATGAATTTGTAAACGTGGAAGCCACAACACGTGTTGGTGCCCAAACCTCCAATCGACGAACCAACAATCAAACGCTTTAAGGCGGATGAAAGGCGTGGTGTGACCAAGGAAGTGATGACTTGGGAATCTAGTATCCCCTTAAGTACCTGAAGTCGCCCAAGGCACATGCGGGAAGAGGGTGCATGCGGCTCTTGGGCGACCGGGGGTCTAGGTCCCACTGTCCAGAAACTACCATTTAGGAAAAATTAGAGTTTTTGGAAGGAGACCTCGGGTGCAGGGTGATCGCGGGTATAGGGGGGTGGTTGCATATAGGGCGACCACAAGTCATTTCTTGGGCGAACGCAGGTGATGGAGCGACTACGAGTCTCAGATTCAGGAGGTCTTCTAGTTCATGATGATGGGGGCGGCTGCGTATGGGGCAACCGTGGGTCTAAGATTCAGAAAGGACTTTCTTTTCTTGACGACGGGGGCAATTGCATATAGGGCAACCGCGGGTCAAGGGTGCCTAGTAACATGAGTTTGACTTTCCCCCCTTACAAAGTGGAGGGAAGGTGTTCAAACTTTTCAAGTACCACTCCCCCCTTTTTTGAGGAATAACTCCAGAAAATCCTAAAATTGAGGCATTCAATACCAGCGGTGCTATTTCATGAGCCTGTGAGCATGAGCCTATGAGCGTTGAGCAGGGATTATGTGAGCGTTGAGCACAAAAATTTGAAAAAACATTAGAAACTTATTAATATTTCAAAAAATAGATTCCATCTTAAAATTTGGATCAAAATTTATTATTTGTAGTAAATTTTAGTACCTACTACCATGGACCTATTACCGTGGACCTACTACCATGGGTATATATAATTCAAATGAAAATTCTAATTTTGAGTCTAATCTAGTAGTATACATTATGAAGATGAAGAATCCAATTGATGTGAAAGATGAATGGAGATGGAAATAAGTTTGCTTAGAGTATTGGTTGATCATTATCCTATAAGAACATGGACCCTCCTAAGGTCAATGGGAATACACCAATAATTTTTTCTTGATGTACTATTATTGAATTTTTTTAGATTTTTTTTTTAAATTGTTGATAAGATTTCATTACATGTGTCAAAAGAACTTAGCCTCACCAAGTTTCATTTTTGTTGATCACTATCTTATAGTAGCATGGATCTTCCTAGGACCGTTGGGGGTAGTACCTTCACTTATGTCTTAATGTGTTGATAATTAGACTTGTTAACATTTTAGAAAAATATTGTTTAGATTGTTAAGATTTTAAGAAAATATTTGGTTGATAGGGATTATTTGTATAAGGAATGAACTTAGTTTCACCCTAATGTTGATTAGTTGATCATCGTCTTCTTGTAGAACTTCTTGGGTATCAAACTCTTCTATCTTGATCAAATTGTTATTTGATTGATCACTCCCCTCTTAGTTCTTGGTACCTCTTGGTGCCGAGGGGAGCCACCCTCCCAAGGAAAATTTTGAAAAAAAAAAAAAGTTTTTTTTTTTTTTTTTTTTTTTTCTTTTTTTGGACATGAATTCTAAGTATACTTACATATTCTTTGCTAAATGTCTACTGCTGCTTCGAAGGAAAAATATAGGGATAAATACTTTTTTTATCATACTATTTTAAAAGCTTATTTTTTATATGTGCATATACTATGCTGGCATATGTGCACATAAGCTGATTTTTCTAGATTAGGGACGAATTAACCAAGCTATAGTTCCATCATCATTCATTTTTTTGAACGGACTAAATCCAAGGACGACGGTTGATCAAACCTTGATCCTCTGTATGCTCCTTACACGGTGGTCAGAAACACCACGTTGTTTCTTTTCACTCATCCATATTAATATTCTACATTTGACGGTTAGTTGGGGCTTGTGCCTTAACTACAGGTTTAAAGTCGATTTTCAAAGTTGTCCACTGGCTGCGTGAATGCACCCAAGCCGCCTTGCCTCCATGTCCCGCCAGGGCTATGTGGTTTTTTTGAAAAATTACAAAGGAGTCATTGTGCCTTTGGCATTCTGGATGTTTGCTTCCTGTTTTACTAGAACTTTGGTTGTGCTGGCTTCACGTGGTCATATTTCGAGATTAGCATTTCAGATTTGCATTTGCTAAACATGGTGCTTGGTTCCCAGAACAGCGGTCAACAGGTGTTGTTTAAAATCCGTGACAAAACTATGGTTTGTTTTGGATTTGCTTACACGTTTTAACGTTGGTTGTGAGTAGGATTGAAATTATTTTCTTGTGATTTTACGATAACAAGTAGTGGTATTCTGAAGACACCTCGTACACGTTAATTGGCACACTAATTGTTTGCTGGTTTACATGGGTACAGGTGAGGACTACCACCTCTTGGGAATTTTTTCAGAAATTCCTATTTCACTCTACAAGTGGTTGAAGATACTAGTTGTTGGCAACGTTTTGTGTTCAAATCCCATTTCGAGTTTTGCTCAAAAAGTCATTTATACACGTCTCTACTTAGTTCACTTCTGTTGATTGTGGGTCACTGGAGATCCATCTGGTTGCAAGGGTACTGGCATTTCGACCTTGGTTACACCAGTCTGGCTCTTCCTTATTGGCCGACTTACTAGCTGGATGGTCTTTCTTCCCGGTTTTTTTATAAAAATATATTGGCAAGATGGGTGTTTTTGTTGAAACCATATCGTTTCAATATAGTTACACTTGTAACTTGTTTCTCAGTTATTGATGTACTTTAATTCCTTTTTTATAACTACTTGGAATAGATCATTGTTCTTTGATCTCCAGTTTTGGTGTCATATTACAAACCTGTGCAGACGTCTATGGATGTTTTTCACAACATATTCTCTTTTTAAGTTGATTTTTTACATCATAGTCTCTCTATAAGTTCATATTTTTGTTCTTAACAAAAATATTCTTTATCTATAATACATAAGTACAAATTTTGAAAGGGAAATAGAATCTACTCTGACTCTATCAGGGAAGTACCGAAAAAAACATTTTTTCAGATCTCTGGTTAGTACCAGTTACCATACTGGTATTAAATTACTAATTTTATGACAGACATAAACATGGACCAAACAACAGCAGAAAGCATTGGATGTGGAATAAAATACCTTTTGAAATATTTCAAGGATCTTGCACCCTTGAAAAAAACAAAACAGAATGCATGCCATTATCATGGGTTAAAATCCCACCCTCCCACCCTTTATTATTCTAAAATATGGAGGTATTTAATTTATCACTGCATTTTTTTGGTTATTGATGAAAGGATATATTCAAGCCTATGTACCAATTTTTGTAAGCACAGTTAGCAAATGAAACAAATAAACAACAAAGAGAACAGATGGCCAATATCTCTTATGAGTGGTATAATATCTGAATTAAATATGGATCCAAATAACCTTGATGGATCAGCATGAAGTTAATTAGCCAGATGGGCAATTAACATGCAGACAAACCAGTCAAATAAACCACATTGGTTGAGATGACGGCTATAGGAATTAAAAGTCTGGCACTCCTTAACGTATGACACCCATTACCGTCAGAAATTATGAATGAGCTCCCTTTGGAACGGTCACTCTATTGGAGTTGGGGCTGAGTTAAGAGAATACAGAACGGAACTTAGTTTTGAAACTGTGCTAATGTGTTTGAGCTTCTAGTGCTACACTACAGATTGGGAATCAAAATTCTTTGTTGGGCAAGTTGTTTACGTGTTTTGCTGCTGCGACTTTGAAGAGGAAAATATGGCATCATCACAATCCAATATTACTTCCACACAGGTTTTGATTTTGCTAATGGTTATAGTATATGACCAATGTTTATCTTTGATTTTCTAAGTGAAAGCTATAACATGCGTGGTGCGCTGAAGATGCCTGTTGCATCCTCACTAACATTACATTGGTTTGTTTTGTTCTTGGGATGGGCACAGGTGAGGCCCACGACCTCTCGGAGAATTTTGGAGAGATTTTGGATACTATATACCAGTATTTGATGAATTTCTAGTCCAATGTGTTAAGACAATACATTTTTGTAAATATTTTGAGATGTATGTTTTCACATGACTTGGGGATTTTGGTAAAGGAAGTCTAGATATAAGTATGGCCTTGCCAAAAATATACTTTGATGACCATTACTTGAATAATGGAAATGAAATAGTGCATATATGTCTATTATGTGTCTAAGGTTTTTGGTTATGGCAATGAATACTATACTGAAAAACCATACTACCATACTATAGTTTTATCTGAGTATGGAACAATGGTTAAAATGGAGAGTGAAAAGTATTGTTGAAGCTAAGTTAGTGCATGTGAAACAATGGTTTACTAGAAGAGAATCTGATAAATGCCTAGTAAGTGGGATGTTCCAGAAAAGTGGTTTTTTTTCAAAATTCATGATAGGAGGTCTCCCCTCGGCGCTGAGGGGTACCAAGTAGCAAGAGGGGAGTGATCATAAAAAAATAATTTTCAATGGAACAACCATATTTGATTTCAAAATAATCCTAATTAATTGTCAGTTTTTTTCTTCTTAAAATCTAGTGAAGTCCAATGAACGGCACATCAAGGTTGTTCAAGGGACCACGATAATAGGTTCACGGTAATAGGTATTAATAAAATTTATTAAAAATAGGAAATTTTAACCAAAATTTTAGATGGAATCTCTAAAAAGTTGTATGCTCACAGGCTCACAAGCTCACAAAATAGCAACCTTGCATTCAATACTAAGTGATCAAAAGTTAATTAAGTAATAAAGAAAGCAAATTGGTTTAGGAAGTGGAGATTTGGAAAAGCCCTTTTTCCTAACATTTCATTTCTCCTTCATCCATCCTTGTGGTCATGTCAAATTCAATGTGACCATTTCCTATTTTGATTTTTGGGGGGAGTACATTGAAAGGAGACCTTCCCTTTTGGGGGAAACCATGTACAAAAAAAATACTAACACCATGGAATGCATGAAGAAGAAATTTTTTTATTTACATAAGAAGTGGTTTAAGAAATGGAGACTTGGGGAAGCTCTTCTCCTTGACATTTTTTTTCCTCATGGTCATGTCAAATTCAACGTGACCATTTCCTATTTAATTTTTGGAGGGAGTACATTGAGAGGAGACCTTCCCTTTTGGGAGAAACCATGTACAAAAAAAATTCTAACACCGTGGGATGCATGAAGAAGAAATCTTTTTATCTACATAAGAAGTGGTTTAAGAAATGGAGACTTGGGGAAGCCCTTCTCATCATTCATTTTCCATCCTCCAACATAGGAATTTCAATATACAGGGTTGACAAATCCGAACGTCTGCCCA